>CM052721.1:11677414-11791925 GCA_028551405.1 Uromys caudimaculatus
GGGGTGTGGCTCAGTGGTAGAGCTCCTGCCTAGAATCCCCCAGTGAGGGGCTGGGGGCGTGGCTCAGTGGTAGAGCCCCTGCTTAGAATCCCCCAGTGAGGGGCTGGGTGTGGCTCAGTGGTAGAGCCTCTGCTTAGAATCCCCCAGTGAGGGGCTGGGGGTGTGGCTCAGCAAGAAAATATTTGTCTACCTCTAGTATCACCAAAGGAAAAAAAGGAGAAAATAAAGACAGAAAAGAAATAAATAAGGAGCCATTAAAGCCAATACTACCAAGAAAAAAAAAATGTTGAATTTACAGTCTCAGGGCAAGATTTTTACACACCTCTGAGAAAGAAACATTTACATAGACAGATCACCAAGAACACAGCAGATGTGAACGGTGAAAGCCAATCTAATGAGCAAGCGTGAAAGCTGTTCCTTCCAGCATGTGCAACATTTCTGATCTTTTGAGGCAGGCTTACCTGTAACCCAAGTTATCTTCAAATTTGTTAGATAGCTGAGGATGGCCTTGAACTCCTGAGCCTCCCCCCTCCACCTTCTAAATGTGGGGATTATGGACATGTAGCAGCCTAGCTCTTTTCTTTTCCTTTTTGTTTTTCAAGACAGGCTTTCCCTATGTAGCCCTGGAGGTGCTAGGAACTCACTCAGTAGACCAGGCTACCCTTGAACTCACAGAGATCAGCCTGCCTCTGCATCCTGAGCGCTTTAAAGGCATGTGCCACCACGCCTGGCCCTGGCCTTTATCTTTAGTTAGAGAAGAAGTGCCAGTTGCTAAGGACTGAACCCAAGAGTTCATGCCTGGTAGGCAAATACTCTCCCACTGAGCTACACCCCAGTCCTTCTCTTTTGTTATTGATTTTGGATTTATTTTTGTTTGTTTGTTTTGAAACAAGTTCTCCTAATCCAGGCTAGCCCTGAATTTGCCATGTAGCTGAGGCTAGCCATGAACTCCTCATCCTCCCACCTATCTGGCTGCCAGCCCTATCTCTCTTGCTTTCAACAGGATCTTACTAAGTTGCCTTGAACTCACTGTGTAGCCCAGCCCATAAACTCACAATCCTCCTGCCTCAGTCCCAAGTACGTGGACTAACAAGCCTGTACCAATAGGCAGAGCTCTATCACGCAGGACATCTTTAAAATGGCAGGAAACTGGGAGAGAGGTGGGACACCTAGCTAGGTTGGCAACAATGAGACTGGACACCTGGAAGTTGACTAAAGCCCACTGGTACACTGGCCCTGAACTTACTACATAGCCCAGGCTGGCCTCAAACTTGTAGCAGCCGGCCTGCCTCAGCCTCCCAAGTGTTGAGATATGAGTCACCATGCCCTGCTGAGCTGGTAAACTTTAAATGGGTGAACTCTGTGGCATATAAATCATATCTTAATAAAGCCGTTTAATAATACAGGCAGGTCAAATGTGGTGTCACACACATTTAAACATGGCACTTGGGAAGCAGAGCCAGGAAGACGTCTGAGTTCAGATCCAGCCTGGTCTACATAGTAAGCCCAGGCCAGCCAGGGCTACACAGCTGAACCCTGCCTCTAAAAAAACAAGATGGTTGAGTGGGTAACAGTGCCTGCTCTGCAGTCATGAGGACCTGAGTTCAAAACCCCAGCCCTCATATAAAAGACTGGGCATAGCTGTACAGCCTCTAATCCTAGGGTTGGGGGAGCTGTGGAATCTGACAGATCCCAAGAGCTTCCTGGGCAGCCCAGTCTCCTGTAACTTCAGGTTCAATATCACACATGTATAAAAACACTAGGCCACGTATACTGGCACACTCTTTAATCACAGCACTCAGAAGGCAAAGGCAGGAGGACCTCTGAGTTCAAGGGTTCAAGGCCAGCCCAGCGTGGTCTACAGAAAGAGATAAGGACAGCCAGGGATACACAGAGAAACCCTGTCTCAAAAAGCAAAATAAACAAATACAAAACCTAATTAGGAAAGTACAGTGCAGTAAACCTTGTAGCTAACAGGTTATTTTTAAACCGTTTTAAATTCTGAAACTTAGAAAACAGGTGAGACAAAACACAAAAGAAAAAAAGGGCTGGGGTTGTAGCTCAGTTGATCGAGGGCTTGCCTGCTATGCAGGAAGCCCTGGCTCCATCCTCAGCATCCAATACAAACAGGGTGTGATGGTACACACCTACCATCCCAGCAAGCCCTGGCTCCATCCTCAGCATCCAATACAAACACCTACCATCCCAGCATTCTGATCTACCCAAGGGAGCACTAGAGGTTCAAGGTCATCCTGGGCTACATAGTGCTTGGGGACAGCCTGGGCTACATTAGAACATGCTTCAAAAGAAAAGAAAAAGAACAGAATAAGCCAAAGAAGAAATGAAGGTCAGAATGAATGATAACAAGGTTCATGGAACCTGTCTGAAGACCATGATCAACCAGGAGAGGGCAAACTTCCATTTGCCCAGGTACTCCTGCTCAAGGAAAGCCAGTACAATACTTAAAAAAAAAAAAAAAAAAAGAGCCAGGCATGGTGGCGCACGCCTTTAATCCCAGCGCTCAGGAGGCAGATGCTGGCAAATCTCTGAGTTCCAGGCCAGCCTGGTCTACAAAGTGAGTTCCAGGACAGCCAGGGCTACACAGAGAACCCCTGTTTCGGGAGGGGGGGGAGGTAATGGGATGGAAACACATATGACAACGCCAGTGATTAAATTAAGGTCCACCCACGCAGTAAGGATGTAACTCCGACTGGCCTTGAACTCAAAATGTAGCGCTGTTAAGGCGCTCTTGTCTTGGCTTCTAGTTGACATGTCCCACCATATCCACCCAGAGATTGAACTTCTTCAAGACAAGCAAAACACGGATGAAGACAGCAAAACGCCTGCTCTGCAAACTCCTAGTGTGAACTGGACAGCGGAAGCCTGACATGTGGCCAGAGCCGATGGGACTGTCAACAGATGACTCACTCCCCAGTTCAGGTCAGTGCCTAGTACTCCATCTCCACAATCCCTGATCAGCCACAGAGCCTCAAGAAGATAAAGACACCACATGGATGGACAATTCTATAAGCCGTGTCCTCACCTGCCTCTGTCACTGTCTTAAACCAGTCCAGCAGTTTCTCCAAGCAGGTGTCATCTACCACCAGCTGTCTGGGATCTGCCAAAACAGCACAGAGAGCCGGGAGGAGCCTGGAACATTCTCGGTCCATGATCAGGCCGGCAGTTCCTACAGAGGAAGCAAGAGGTCAGTCAGCGTAAGATCTGGCTTAGACACCAGCTACCCTAGTTACAGGCAGCCTTCAATAATGCCTGTTAAGATGGGGGAGGGGCCCAGACAACTTCACGTGGACCAGAACTCTTTTTTGTTTTTTTGTCTTTGTTTTTCGAGACAGGGTTTCTCTGTATGGCCCTGGCTGTCCTGGAACTCACTCTGTAGACCAGGCTGGCCTCGAACTCAGAAATCCACCTGCCTCTGCCTCCGGAGTGCTGGGATTAAAGGCGTGCGCCACCACCAGAACTCTTGAGTCCACAAAGATGCTAAGCTTAGTCCAGGGGAACATGGGCAGGAGGATTGAGTCCTGGCAGCTGCACTGTGAATGAGGACAGGCTAATCAGGCCTTTAGTGTCAAAGTTTGTTAACTTGGAGGTTTGGTGGAGTGGGGTAGGGTAGGGGGGTGCAGCTGCCTATTAACCTAGCTTCGAGGAGAACAGTCAGGGGATCAGCCAGGTGTGCAGGAGACCGTTCATCCAGGCACCTGATCCCAAAATCTGTTCCCAAAGGTCAAGAGAAACCTGGATGAGACAATCCTCCAGGCCACGGAGGAGTGCACAGGAAGGTGGGTGTCACAGCCCAAGTCGGTAGAGGCTGCAAGTGACAACCCCGCGGCTTCCAACCAAGTGTCTCCTCAGAATAGAAATATGCATCTTGGAGGGCATGATTTCGGTATCGGTCGGCCCTGCAAGGCTCTGTCTGGACCTCAGACATCCGTCGTCCATACCTCCCAAATCCGGGTAAGAGGTGCGCTCTCCGCGACAGCGAGTTAGCTTGGGGTTCTAATCCCGCTCCCGCATCCCTCCGCTAAGGGAACTACGCCCGAGAGTGCAAAATGCACCACTAGGCTGCCGGGCCGAAGCTCGAACTCCGCCTTACCAGGATCTCGACACCCGGCCTGCGTGCGCCTCACCCGCCGTGGTTCCGGTGTCTAAGGCAGGCCCCGCCCTCGCCTCCGCAAATTCCGCTCTACGCGGGCCGAGGCCCCGCCCTCCCCAGGTCCTGCCTCATTTCATAGTAAGCTCCTCGAACCCGCCAGCCCCGCCCCACATCAGCACAGGCCCCGCCCCACCGCAGGAGTTGGCTCCACCCCACCGGCTTCAAGTCCCACCCCGCCTGATTTCATAGCCCGCAGCGAGGCCCCGCCCCCTCATACCCCGCCCGCGACGGAAGTTCCTCTCTACGTTGCTATAGGCTCCGCCCCTCAGTGCCGCTAATTCCTCTCCCTGTTCTGGTTTGCGTCTCCACAGGCCCCGCCCTAAGTGACGGACGGGGGGGGGGCGCAGAAAGGCGGCAAAAGAGCGGGGTCGACGTTCTCTTTTGGTGATGACATTGCCGTTCCGATCACCTCTAAGGTTCAAACCCTGTATACGCACTCCTTCTGGGTGCAGTTTGGGATTTTCACACTACCAATCTCTGGGCACTATCGCGCCCCCGCCAGGACGCTCTATGGTACGTGCCTACGCAGCAGTGGGCGGAGCGTCCCCGAGACGGGTTCGGTGTGGCCTCTCTGGCCTCAGGCCACGTGTCTATGCTTTTAAGGACCTCGGTTTGTGCTGGCTCTTCTAACCCTTGCTTTCAGCTTTAGTGTACGGTGTGGGCAGCAGCAGGCAGGTCAGCGGGATCCCCGGTTCCCACAGCGGGTAGCGCTAAACTCCGGGGTCTAGAGTGTCAGGACCCTCCAGTCACCAAAGCCTGCATTTCTGTGGCTATTCGCAGCCCCAGGCCTCGGTCCTCTCTTGCCATCTCTCTGCCATCCATTGCTGCCAACTCTTTACAACTTCAGTCCGCTCTTCTAATGATAAAAATTAAACGTAGGCCACTGGAGACTAGAGAGATGGGTCAGTGGTAAAGAATACCTCCTACTTTTCCAGAGGACCAGACAGCCCCGAGGTCACTCACACGCAAACACATAAATAGAAATATCTTTTAGGGCAGGGTTCTGGAATACCTAGAGAGTAAGATAACGTGCATCGCTCATCTACCCCAGAATTCCAATGTGTTTTAAATCAAGCCTGCGAGCTCACTTAGTTGTCTCTATCTTGGTAATGGGACACCCCAGTCCCGGATGTTATTCTTCGGCGAATACACCTTACACAAGCAAGAAAAAAAAAAACTCGGGAGAAACCTTGTGTTGAGCTTCATGTTGCAATGCTACCCAGTTGCGGAGAGCTGTTTACTCAAAAACTGAATGCCGCCTGGGGAATAGTTCCCTTGCAAGCCTAAGGACCTGAGTTGAGTCGCCAGAATCCATGAAGGAGATGGGATGAGGTGGAAGAACAAATAAGAAAAGCAGGGCACGGTGGTATGCATTTGTAACCCCAGCACGGAGGAGGCAGACAGGATGCCCTCCCCCGCAAATGACACACTGTTTGCATCTATCACTGACCTGCTGGGCCATCGGGGAAGTGCCCCCATCTGGCCTGGGTAGAAAAAGCCAAGGGACCCTGGAGAGTTCAGAGAGGCTTGTGATAGCAAACCATCAATTTAAGGTTTAAAGCAGTTGGTGCTGGTCCATGAGCAGTCCTGGCGTGGACTGTCTTATCCTCAAGGCGCCAGGCCCCAGGTCTAACAATTAGGGAGTCACCTTGGCCCCCAACATCTCAGCTGCTTTAGAGGAAAAACTAACATGTAAATAGGCTGATGTCCCTAATCTCAAATCTTGCCTATCGTTGAGGATGGTGCCTTACGCTGTCCCCTGCTTCCACTCAGCATGGCGACCCTCAGAACCTCTGCCCACTGGACTACATAGTTGCAGCCACTGTATGCCGAAATCCAACTCGGGCTCCTGAAGTTGGATCTGAGAGCATGGCTCCGAGGTAGAAAGTTAGCCTTGCCTGTTGGAGGCCATAAATTCAATTCATGCATCCCGCGACGCCAAAAAGAGAAAAAAAAAAAAAAAAGAAAGAAAAAACCACAAGGGACAAGGTGCGATTGCGCAGTGCAACCCCGGGAGAGTGCTTGGTCGGCCCTCGCCCGCGCACACTCAGCGCGTGCACACGATTCGTCAAGCTCCGGAGGAAGGACCACATCCGGGGCCCTGTGGCCGCGGCACGGTTGCCATGGTACCAGGGCGGCTGGCAGGCCTCCCAAGCTGAGGGCCGAGCTCGCAGGACCCGGGAGGCCGCGCAGCGCTGCCGCTATGAGCCTGGGCACCACAGATCTGGCCTCGGAGACGGTAAGGAGGCCTGGGGCGGAGGGAGGAAGGGCGCACGGTGGCAGCAAGCTCCGGCAGGCCGATTGTTACCGCACAAGAGCCAGCTCCGGGCGTCGGCCGCCACTGTGCCCGCGCCCCAGCAGCCTCTAGCTCCCGCCTGCGCTCGCGGGGGCCACTGCTTCCAGGAAGCCCCCGGGACTGCGACCTCCCGCACGCGCTGCGGGTCTGAGGCCGCGGCTGGCCGGCGATAAATTCATCTCGTAAGTGTTGCTGTAGGCTGCCATCCAGCGACGTCCCGGAGCGATCTCGAGCAAGGGGGAAGGCCCGCCCCCACCCTCCCTCATGGCTAGTCCTGCACCGGTCGGAGAGGCATCTCTGGAAGAGGCGTGCCACTCTTGCTCTACGAGTGCGTGTGGGTACCTCAGTGCGTGTCGGTACCAAGTGAACTTTGTGCAATCTGGGGGTAAGGTGGGGAGGGGGGTAGTGGCTGTAGATCAGGGCTGATGTCCCCGATCTCAAAGAGTAGCTGGGAGCAGTTTGGAACAGGTCTAGAGGCAGCGGGAACTTCAAATGTAAAGGCCGCTAGGCCGGATAAGTGGCATGCCCGAAAGCAAGCTCTTTGGAATCAGATTGAGAAGGGTACTGAGTAGGCAGGGATCTGGCCAGGGTGAACTAGGCTTTCAAGGGTCCAAGGGACGCCCGTGGGAGGTTCCACAACTGACTAAGGGACTGAGGGACTGGTCAGTAGAGAGCAGCTGGGATGTCCTACTTGTCCCTGCACTGGGGGCTTTCCAAGATCTGCCTAGTTTCGGAGGTCAGTCTCAATACTGCCTTCAATAACTGGCCCCCCAAATAACTGCCCCCAGTAACTGCCCCCTCATCTCTGTTTTCTGACTGCTACTGGGGACTGAAACCCTCATGGCAGGGTAGAGCGTTACAGATGAGCCTCCCCAGCTGGGGAATTCTAGGCAAGCTCTTAATTTCTGACTCAGATTTCCAGCCCAAGCGAGTGCTCTACCACCGAGCCACTCCCCCTCCCGCCCCTCATTGGGCTCTCCCACTGAACTTCATCTTTAGACCTTTAAGAAGTTAAAACCGCCGGGCAGTGGTGGCGCACACCTTTAATCCCAGCACTTGGGAGGCAGAGACAGGCGGATTTCTGAATTCGAGGCCAGCCTGGTCTACAGAGTGAGTTCCAGGACAGCCAGGGCTACACAGAGAAACCCTGTCTCGAAACACCAAAAAAAGAAAAAGAAAAAGAGAAGTTAAAACCTCCCCCACTAAGGGTGGAACTTGGTGGGGCAAGACTTTGAACCGGGTGTAAAGTAAATTAATTAATGAATGAAAAAAGAGGAAATAAGTTAGTCCCTTGTGTTGAGATTACAGCTCGTTACTCTTTCAGTACATTTGGCAAATGATCCATAACCTGGCCCTCCATAGAAATCCAAGTAATATAAGTTGTGTTTCTCATATTCACCTTCCCCCACACACACGTTTTTTAAAACAGAGATCATGTACCTACAGTTGCATAACTTTTACCATTAACTTTGTTGCTAGCATTTTCAGTTGTCGGTTTTTTTAAATGCTCTGACTTCATATGTAGCCCAGGCTGGCCTCAAATTCAGCCTCCTTCTGCCTCAGCTTGCCAAATTGTAGGATTACAGGCTTGCACCACCAGGTGTGTGTTTTCCAACATATAACCAAGGACTGAGGAGACTGGGCTCTGAATAAAATGCTTGCCTGCACTCCCAAACCCATGTCAAAGCCGCGTGGGCAAGGCTGCCGTCTGTAATCCTAACACTTAGGAAGTGAAGACGGGAAACCCCTGCTAGACTAGCTACAACTGACGAGCTCTGGGTTTAGCAGGAGAGCCTAGATCAAAATGGAAAGGGGTGAAAGAAGACGCAGAGTCTGTTTCAGACTTCCACAAGCATGCACACACACACAAATGAGCAGCCAGATAGAGCCCTGAAGTTCCTATCCCAGCACCGTGTCAGGCAGTTCACAACGGCCTGGAAGTCCACCTCCAGGGGATCCCACAGGCACCTCCATACCCGTGCACATATACAGACACACACAAAGTATACATATCTTTAAATAGAATGAAATTAAAAGGTATGCATGCAAAACTGCTCTGCTCTGCCAGGAGACGGGCAGAGACTCGTCATCCTCTGAATAGAAGCGGGGTAACTCAGGATGCTGAAACAGTGAAACACGGCTTGCTTCTCTTGAGAACTCTTACCAAAGGCACACAGTTGCCCCAAGAACCCACCATACCTCTGCGGGTATGGACTCCCCCCACCCCCCGCCAGGCAGAACCTTTCATTCACCCCCACCCTCACCCCCTCCTCTTCCTGTGTGTGTTCATGAATGGAGGCCGGAGGAGTGTCACGTGACACACACCCCTTTCCTTGAGAATGTGGCCCAGAAGGCCTTAGGTCAGCGAGCCCTAGAGATTCACCTGTCTTTCCCCCACCAGTGCTGGATCTGGATGGAACCCAGGTCCTCTTGCTGACTGGGGATCCCCTTGCTCCCACACCCTCCTCTCTCAGGGTACACCGTTGCTGCAGGATAGAGATGTCCCAAGCTTCCCTTGTGCAGGCCCGTGGGATGTACTAGGGTGTGTTGCAGCAGCTCGGACAGGCAGTGTGCTTCGGTGACTGACGCACCTGAGCAGCTGCCTCCCAGTGACCTTGTGTGCATTTCTTCCAGGGAGATGACAGTCTGTCTGCTATTACCTTTGAATCTGACTTTGAGTCGGTGAGTACAGGCAGGGGTGGCAGTCCCCATGTCAGTGCCCTTGGATGTTGTGTGTAAAGCAGTGTCCCCAGACGCTGCCAGATCCAGAGCACAGTTGTCCAGAACTGCTTCTGGTGTTGAAGTTTCAGCCTGTTAGTTGAATCTGAATAATTGAGATTATCATTTTAAAACTTCGTTTATTTATATACTTATCAATCAATTTCAAGGGCTGGGAATGTAGCTCAGTTGGTAGAATACTTACTTAGCCAGCATGAAGCCCTGGGTTGCACTTCTAACTGGTAACCGTGGTCCATGCCTGTAGTCCTAACATTTGGGAGGCGGAGGCATGGGGATCAGTTTAAGGTCATCTTCTGCTTATATAGTGTGTTCAGGACTAGCCTGGGCTACATAGGACCTTTTTCCAAACAATAATAGCAGCAACAAGAAGATAATAAATATCACTTTAAAGCTAGTTTTAGAAATTAATTGTGAAGGTCTAGAGAGAGGGTTCAGTGACGCTTGGTGCAAAGTACACAGATACAATTCCCCGTATCTACATAGCAGCTCACATTCGATCCTCAGAGTGCCAGAAACTAGGGTGCATTGTTGAGCACCTATCCCCTCACTTGGGGGACTCTAGGCAGGGGCTCTACCACTGAGCCACGACCCCAGCCCCTCACTGGGGGATTCTAGGCAGGGGCTCTACCACTGAGCCACGCCCCCAGCCCCTCACTGGGGGATTCTAGGCAGGGGCTCTACCACTGAGCCACGCCCCCAACCCCTCACTGGGGGATTCTAGGCAGGGGCTCTACCACTGAGCCACGCCCCAGCCCCTCACTGGGGGATTCTAGGCAGGGGCTCTACCACTGAGCCACGCCCCCAGCCCCTCACTGGGGGATTCTAGACAGGGGCTCTTCCACTGAGCCACACCCCAGCCCCTCACTGGGGAATTCTAGGCAGGGGCTCTACCACTGAGCCACGACCCCAGCCCCTCACTGGTGATTCTAGGCAGGGGCTCTACCACTGAGCCATACATCCCAGCCTCTCACTAGGAGATTCTAAGCAGGCTCTCTACATTGGAGAAACACTCCCAGTGCCTCCTGGGAATTAGCCAGCGTTTCAGGTTCTTTGTAAGTTGTGCTGAGTGGCAAAGGGAAGAGTGCAAAACTGCTCACTTAGTGGATAGCCCAAGAAGTTATCCTAAGTATCGACTTGATTCCATCTCTACATAAGCTCTGAAGGGACCCAACACGAGAAGCCTCAGCGGCCCTTAGGAGGCCTTAGATACCCACAGTCCCCAAGGAGGGACCCCTGTTACCGTATGACAAAACTTTTCCTGGGGAGATGAAACAACTCACCCCAGATTGGGATCCCACCACAGACCAAAGTGCTGCTTGGTAAAGGAGCTGCTCAGAGTAATATTGCTGAGGGGGTCACTTAAGGACCAGAGTGACTCAAAGACAGCTGCATGACCGAGGCACACCCAAGCACGGGTGACAGCTCACAAAGCTGGGAGCCTGGAGCATACTGCACAGTCAGCAGATTGGAGAGTGTCCTTTCAAAGTTACTAGTCCCAGAGTCTGAGAGTCTTATTTGCAGCTCGGCTTGTCTGGGAGTAACTTTAGGCTTACTTAGACAGGGAGGAGCTGAGTGAGTCTGGTCAGTTTGAAGAACTTCCTGTGGCTGTTTTGAGTCGTTTATGTCCTTCATGCTTAAGGTGCAACCCTGCAGGATTGCATCTTTCAATCTGGAAGGAAACTGTTTTGTGACATGTGTCCCACAGCCAGGAGTGCTCCTCTTCATATCATAGGGACATGAGCCCAAGATACTCACCACAGACTCGATCCTGACACCACCGGCAGGGGAAGGAGCCACCTAACACCCAAGCAGAGTCCAAATCTCTCTGGGGCATAGAGGACAGTGTTTTCACCAGAGGGGAGCAAGAACTTGCCATGTGCTGCAGCCCTCAGACACAGCCTGAAGCAGCAGGATTGCTGCTTGGAAAGGCGGGTCACTCTCCATGGCCCAGCCCTAGAAGCTGCAGGGCCTTGTTCCCACTGGACTGCATGACCGTCTGTTTGCTATGGAGACTGTTATTCATATAGGGTCCTCTTCCTTGCTGGGTTTCTCTTCCTTAGTGGGAATCTGCAAGCACAGGACAATATGGGAGACCTTTCCTTTTTTGTTGTTCTTTCAAAAAGTGGTTTCTCTGTGTAGCCTGGGCTGTCCTGGAACTCTCTGTAGACTAAGATGGCCTTGAACTCAGAGATCTGTCTGCCTCTACCTCCTGAGTGCTTACAGCTAGGGAGGGTGACCTTCCTGACTCCCAGCCCCATGTATGGGATCTCTACTATGCAGTGCCTCAGACCTCTGAGAGGTCTCCCGGCCAGGGTCTCTCTCTCTTTGGCCTCTTGAGAATGGTGAGGTTTTCCAACAGAGCTCTTGGGAAGCCTTCACATTGCGTCTACTTTCTTTCAGAAAACAAAGAGAAAAAGTTTCCACAAACCTCCTTCTACATCACCAAGTAAGTATGACAAATTCTGTCCCCTCATCCCCACCTCGACTCTGCAGTGTGGCAGCAATGGCCCTTCCCCTGTGTCTGGGAGAAAGCAAAGAATGTGGCTTTCCGGATGCCGTTGGAGGGCGTGGGGGTCTCCATGGCATCAGGATTGCCTGTGTTTGTTTTGGGACCGCTGTCCCAGAGCACTGTGCAGGCCACTGTCCCATTGAACTTCCCATAAGACAGAACAGAGCAGAGATTGCCTTTCCTTCCTCTTGATTTCTCAAAGCTGGGTACAGCTGACATGAAAGGAGGCCTGTGCTTACACGTCCATACACGCACGTGTGCACACATACGTGCATGTGGAAGCCCCTAAGCCATGTGGTCGTTCCTCAGGTGTGGTCCATCCTGTTTGTGACACAAGTTCTAGAGCTTGTGCCTAGAGCTCACCAGTTAGGTTAGAGTGCTGTCCAGTGAGTCCGCAGAGTCTGTCATCTCTACCTCCCCAGCAGCGGGCTTGCAGACATGTCTCACCGCGCCTGGCTTCCGTATGGGCTGGAGCAAACTCAGATCTTTGTGCTTGTCAGACAAGGACTTTGCTGACTGAGCCATCTCCCAAGCCCTGCAAAAGGATGCTTCTGAACTGGGACTGGCTCTTCCAGCAGCACATGGGCCCTTGCTGGGGAGGGGTGTGTGTCCCCAGATGGGACAGATGGCCGTGTGCCTTTCACCCCTATAGGATCTCTGAGCTCATGGAGACCCTTCTCTTCCTCTTCCTCAGAAGGGTGAAGACTGCTTTGTCCCTGTCCCTAGCTGTGGCTGAAGGAGGCAGCATTTACTTATCAGGGCAACAGTGCTTAAATAGGGTTGGTCCCTGTGCCTGCAAGGCCTTCTGGTGTTGTCTGTCAGTGTCATGGTGCTCTAGGGCCCGATGGCTCATGTGTCAGCCTCTGCAGGAGTCTCTGTGACAAATGTGAAGTTGTACACTTGTCCCAAACCTATAGGGACCTGACCTGTTCCTGTGTGTGTGTGTGTGTGTGCGCGCGCGCACACGCGCGTGCATGTGTGCACGTGATCTCATATTTGTTATTGAGTCAGTCTCATAGCCCAGGCTGGACTCAAAATCATTTGTAGCTGTGGATGACTGAACTCCTGATCTTCCTGCCTTAGCCAGACCCTTAGCTGGGCTGACAGACATACACCACCAGGCCTGATTCAGTGTTCCTTTAATGGGAAAATGTTACAATGTTACACAAATACCTTTATCTTTTGCATGAATTTGTCTTTTCTTACATAATTAAAGATGTGAGGAGTCTCAATACAAAAATAATTTCAGGCCCTGGAGAGATGGCTCAGAAGGCAAGATTACTGTCTGCTCTTCCAGAGGACCCGGGTTCTGTTCCCATCACCCACAGGAGAGCTCACAACTGACTCTAACCCCATTTCCAGGGGTTGCATCATCCTCACACAAACATACATACAAGCAGAACACCAATGCACATGAAATAAAATAAATTATATAAAAATTTTAAAAATATAATTTTAGAACATTTCCTTCATTATGAAAAATGCTCTAGAAATTTTTTTCTCATTTCTTCTCTATAAAGATTAAAATGTTGAGCTAAAGAGATGTCTCAAGCATGAAAAGCTAGACTCGTGACCAAAAATATAACACATACACACACACACACACACACACACACACACACACACACACACAAATTTATTTTGGTTTTTCTCTGTGTAGTTCTGGCTATCCTTGAACTCACTTCTGTAGACCAGGCTGGTCTCGAACTCACAGAAATCCTCCTACCTCTGCCTCCCAAGTGCCAATATCAAAGGCATGTGCTACCACCATCTGGCAAATACTAACTTATTTCTGGCTAGGCATGGTGGCATATGCCTTTAATTCTAGCACTTTAGAGGCAGAGGCAGGAGGATCTCTGTGAGTTCAAGGCCAGCCTGGTCTACAGATTGAGTACCATCCTGGTACTCAAAGAAACCCTGTTTTGAAAAAAACCAAAAGAAAAAAAATTATTTCTGTGGTCATCCTGTAGCAACATGAGAGACTCAGTTCTTAAGGAGTAAAATCACGCTCCCACTATGGTCAGGGCAAAAGCCATGTTTCCGAAGAAAGTTTAACTGGACATTATGTGTCATAGCACGAGAGAATTACATCTCCAGTGCAAATTTTCACATTTTCAAATTCCCCTTTCTTCAAGACAAAATAAAACAGTGCTTTACACTTACGTATTTGTGTGTAAAACCAGGTATGGTGCTTACATCTATAGTTTTGACTAAATACACTAGGTCAGGCCACAGATACCACTCAGTGGTAGAACCCCCCCACCCCCCTGCCTAGAATCCCCCAGTGAGGGGCTGGGGGTGTGGCTCAGTGGTAGAGCCCCTATCTAGAATCCCCCAGTGAGGGACTGGGGGCGTGGCTCAGTGGTAGAGCCCCTGCCTAGAATCCCCCAGTGAGGGGCTGGGGCGTGGCTCAGTGGTAGAGCCCCTGCCTAGAATCCCCCAGTGAGGGGCTGGGGTGTGGCTCAGTGGTAGAGCCCCTGCCTAGAATCCCCCAGTGAGGGGCTGAGGGCGTGGCTCAGTGGTAGAGCCCATGCCCAGAATCCCCCAGGGAGGGACTGGGGATGTAGCTCAGTGCTTAACATATAGAAAGCCCTGGGTTCTATCCCTGAGTTTCAAAAAAGAACTGTTTAAAGAGGTTTAGACAAGAAAATCTCGTGAGGTGGTGGATAGCTAGCCCAGTGATTAAACGCACTTGCTGCTCTTCCTTAGAACCTGTGTTTAGTTCCCAGTACCCACTCACTACCTTCTGTAACTCCAATTCCCGGGGGAGCTGATGCCTCTGCCGCTGTGGCTACCTGCACTCACCCACACACAGACATACACACCTACACATAAATTAAAATAGCAAAAATAAATCTTAAAAACACACACAGAAAAAGATGGTGTCTTAAACTCCAGAGTTTCTAGCCTAGCCTGGGCTAGCAGTATATAGTAAGACCTCATCTCTAAGAAAGCCAGTCAGGCCCGGCAGTGGTGGCGCACGCCTTTAATCCCAGCACTCAGGAGGCAGAGGCAGTCGGATTTCTGAATTCGAGGCCAGCCTGGTCTACAGAGTGAGTTCCAGGACAGCCAGGGCTACACAGAGAAACCCTGTCTCGAAAAACAAAAAAGAAAGAAAGCCAGTCAGTAAGTAAGCGTGTGCCTTCCGGGTCCACACGCCCCTGGAATGTTGTGTTTGACTAATCTTTGTATCGTGAGGGTGTTGAGGTACAGCGATTCCATAGCTCTAAACAGTACGTTGCCTTTTTAGAGTCGCCTTACTACTCCAAGCCCAAAAAAGTGACCTCCTGGCGATCCCTGAAGACAGCAGGGAGCATGCCTCTGAGTAGCAGAATGTCCTTGACCCCACAGAAGTTGTGGCTGGGAAACTCGAAACAGGGTATGTGGCTCTCCTGTGAAGGAGGGTGCTTTGGCTTGAGATGGAGTGTGGGAAATGGCAAACAATTTGAGATGGTGTGTCTGACATAGCTGGTTTCAGTTAGCTTGCTTGCCTGTGATCCTCTCAAAGACATTGAAGATGTCACCGGTGGGCGTGGCTTTCCCAGCCCCACCTGAGAACTCTGCACGTTTTCAGGGTTACTTAAGTGCCACCCTGTGGCAGAGGTGTGATGGAGCCAGTTGTTACCAGCTTGCAGGAGACAACCATTAATGTTTCTGTGAGCTGGTCTTTGTCATACCGGAAACCTGAAGTGGGAATGTTTACACCAGGGAAATGGGCACACAGGGCGCCCCTGAGTTGACCTCTGAGAGGTGCCTGTTAGGCATTTAGCAGCACACCCCTATCCACCACCACCATCCCCAGCCCCGCCCAGTCTTGCTGGCATCCTTAAAGCCCTGGAGTTTGATGAGAAACAGAACTTGCCAGACCGTGTGCTTGTACCTGTCCTGTTAAACCCATGCACATTCAAACCAGGAAGTGTGACCCAACCCCCGAGCTCCACGCTTACCTCGGAGCACTCGTGGACCCACCCCCCCAGCTGCACTCCCGACTACCTGACAGAAGCCGTGAGAGCGAAGAGGGCAGACCTCAGGCGTTCCGGCAGCCATGGTGAGCATGCTCCCGGGGACAAGGCCAGGAGAGCAGAAAGGAAAGCCTCTAGCAATTGAGGGGTGAGATTTTTTTTTTTTCTTTTTTTGGCTTTATGCACGAGATCCACCATTAGGACATTCTAGAATGTTCTGAGAGACAGTGATTCGTGAAGAATGTCTCACAGACAAGCCATTGTGTATTACCTCCCCGCCCCCCTTAAATAGAACTATCATTTCAAGTCCTCATGTGTGGGTAGTCTGTGCATGTGGAGGTCAGGGGACAACTTGAGATGTCACCTCCCTCCTGCCACCTTGTGGGTCCTTGGGATTGAAGTTAGGCTCTTCAGGCTTGCTGACACGAGTTTTTACCCGCCGAACCACTCTTTCCCATGGGGCCTGTTGGCATCTCTGGGCCTTAGCAAAGACACATGGTGACAGCCAGCTCCATGTCCCTCGATGACCCTGAGAACTAAATTCGCTCATTAGGGTTATAGTTTAGACCTATTTGGTTATTTTGGACTTATAACCTGTTAAGTGTCATTAAAACCTCCATAAGTGGAGAGATGGCTTAGCAGGTAAGAGCATTTGCTGTGCAAACCAAGACCTGAGTTCAGATCTCAGCACCCATGCTGGAAGTCAGGTATGATCCCAGTAACCCCAGCACTGTGGTGGGCAGACAGGAAGATCACCAGGGCTTGCTGCCTGCCAGCCGGGCTTTAGGTTCAGTGAGAGACCCGGTCTCAAGGGAATGAGGCAGAGAAAGAAGGATTCCCGATGTCCTCTTTTGGCCTCTGCATGAACACAGGTTCACAACACACATATGTGCGCGCACGCACGCGCACACACACACACATTTACACGCTCTCAGTGAATCAGGATGAGGAGCTCCCTTGTCTCCCCTGTACTCAGAAGGCCGAATCAGCTTGAACTCCAGGTGATCGGGCTACAGAGTGAGATTCATCTGTCTTAGAGAACAAGCAAGCAAGCAAATAAGTACAGTGTTATTAACTCACAGGTTTCCCTTCAGGCATAACCAGGGGTCCTTCCTACTGTCCCACGATGTCCTAAAAGGCGTGCATATCTTCCTCCAGGTCACGTCTCTGGGACTTCTGTCTACAGAGAGAAAGAGGACATGTACGATGAGATCATTGAGTTGAAAAAGGTAGGGTCCGCTCTGCTCCTTGCTGATTGGCAGTGATAGCCTTTCTCTAATGTGACCAAAAGTTAGTGTCGTGCTGGGAATTGTCAGGCACCTGGAGTCCATGCCCTGGTACTATAATACTGTAGGAGCTGGTCATCCCAGCTGAGGGGAAAGCCTGGTCAGCTGCAAAAGAGGTAGTGGACTTGCCAGACATGGTGGTACACGCCGATCATCCCAGCACCGAGCAGACAGAGTTCAAGGCCCACTAGGCGCATAGTAAATTTATGGATAGCCAGGGAGGCATGAGACCCTGTGTCCAAATTGCAAACAAGCCAGCTGTGCAGCAGCGGAGGACCCACTGAAGAGGACTGCAGCCGAGTCCATGGCCTCAGTCATGCTGAGGTTGAGCTGTCTTTGGAGGCAGTGTGGAGGGGCTCCCACTCAGCCTCGGAGACTACTAAGCAGATGCAGAGAGCCCCCAGCAACGAATCACTGTTACAGGTGGAACCTGGGAGCCATATTTTGGGGGCTTAGAAATAGGCCTCTGGGAAAATGACCTTAACTGTTCAAACTCATCATTGTAAGTTTTTGGGAGATCTGCCTGAGGGGATTGGAGGCACAGTAGTAGACAGTTTTCTAGAATGTGTATGGCTCTGTGTTCCACCATAGAACAGCAGAGTGCTGGGATGAAACAATCCCCCAGTGAGGGGCTGGGGGCGTGGCTCAGTGGGAGAGCCCCTGCCTAGAATCCCCCAGTGAGGGGCTGGGGTGTGGCTCAGTGGGAGAGCCCCTGCCTAGAATCCCCTAGTGAGGCTGGGGTGTGGCTCAGTGGTAGAGCTCCTGCCTAGAATCCCCCAGTGAGGGACTGGGGTGTGGCTCAGTGGTGAGCCCCTGCCTAGAATCCCCCAGTGAGGGGCTGGGGTGTGGCTCAGTGGTAGAGCACCTGCCTAGAATCCCCCAGTGAGGGGCTGGGGTGTGGCTCAGTGATAGAGCACATGCCTAGAATCCCCCAGTGAGGGGCTGGGGCGTGGCTCAGTGGTAGAGCCCTTGCCTAGAATCCCCCAGTGAGAGGCTGGGGCGTGGCTCAGTGGTAGAGCCCCTGTCTAGAGTCTTTCAGTGAAGGGTTTCGGGGCATGGCTCAGTGGTAGCATGCCACCTGAATACACAAAAAGCTCTAGGTTCAATCGCAGAATTGCAAACAAATTAAGTAAGAGTTGACTACAGGATCTGTTTCCCCTTGGCCTGCCAAAGCTTGGTAAGAAAACCCATCCACAGGTGAATGTTGGGAGCATCTCTGCCCAAGCACAGCAGAGGACTGGACTTTTCTTTCTTTCTTTCTTTCTTTCTTTCTTTCTTTCTTTCTTTCTTTCTTTCTTTCTTCCTTCCTTCCTTCCTTCCTTCCTTCCTTCCTTCCTTCCTTCCTTCCTTTCTTACTTTCTTTAATTTAATTTATTTTTTTAATGATGAGTCTGTACGTGTGTGCTTGTGTGTGTACCTGTGCATACAGGTGCCTGGAGAGATCAGAAGAGGCCATTGGATCCTCTGGAACTAGAGTGATGAGCAATTTTAAGTCTCCCACTAAGGTCCTGCATCCACAGTGTTGAAGTTAGCGTCTGCATCCCTCGCTGCCAGGTCTCCCCACCACTAATACTTGGGGCTTTTTCTTTTTTTCCTAAAAATTTATTTATGTATATCAATGTTTTGTTTGCATGTACATCTGTAGACCAGAAGAGGGCATCAGATCCCATAGAAGTTCGTGAGCCACCGTGTGTGTGTGTGTGTGTGTGTGTGTGTGTGTGTGTGTGTGTGTGTGTGTGTGTACTGGGAATTGAACTCGGTACCTCTGGAAGACCAGCCAGTGCTCTTAACCACCTAGCCACTTCTCCAGCCCACATGACACCCGGGGCTTTAAAAACCTCTTTTAAAGCCAAGTGTAGCTGTAATCCCACCGGTTGGCAAGTTGAGGCAGGTGGATTGCTGCAAGATCTAGGCTGCCCTGGATTGCAGAGTCAGGTGGGGAGGGGGGAGAACCCCCCCCCCCCACTCAGGGATTCACTATACGGAGACCTTCCTTAGTGTTTTGATTTCAGTTGGTTGAGTTGGGTCGGGGTTTTGTTTTGTTTTTACATTTATTTATTTTGTGTGTACATAGAGGTTAGAGGAAAACTTGAGGAAGATGGTTCTCTCCTTCCACCGTGTGTGTGTGTGTGTGTGTGTGTGTGTGTGTGTGTGTGTGTGTGTGTGTGTGTGTGTGTCTCCGTCCTGGGGATTGAACTCAGATCATCAGGCCTGGTAGCAAGCCCTTTTACCCGCCGAGCATCCCGCCAACCACCCTCCTCGTCTCTAGTCCTTACATATGCAGAAAAGTGACGTGGATCTCATGAGAACAAAACTCCGGCGCTTGGAAGAGGAGAACAGCAGAAAGGATCGGCAGATAGAACAGCTTCTGGATCCAGGTCGAGTAAGTCCCAGGGCCCAGAGAGGCCTCCTGGGGCTGTGGGAAGCAGAGGGAGGAAGAGCCACCAGGGGCTCTACCAGGCTTACTGTCTCCATCTCCGTCTGCTTCCCACAGGGCCCAGACTTCGTGCGAACCTTGGCAGAGAAGAAGCCTGACACTGGCTGGGTGAGTAGAGCCTCCTGCTCTGAGGAGAGCCTTCAGAGAACTGTGGGAAAGGGCATGGGCTCAGAACTTTCTAGAACTGTCTCAGAATACCAAAACAAACAAACAAACAAAACAAAAAACAACTACAAAAACCCTAACACACAAAAAGACAATCTCAGTGTACAACTTGGGGATTACTCCAAACCACAGTGTCTACTTTAAAATGGGGGTGAGGTGGGCGTATGGAATATGGCATTGCCACCCCATGAGTCAAGGAAGTGCAAGGAATACGGTAACAAAGGGTTAGTGGGCCTGTGGTGTGGAGAAAGGTGGAGCAACGCCTTAAGACCAAAGGGGGAACGGAAGGAATGCCTCAGGAGGGAGGTTAGGTTACATCTGTCGGAATGCGCAGCTTATCTCTGGTGATCGCTAAAGAATTTACAGATGCAAGATCCGTGAGGTGGGACCAGCAAGACTGGTGTGGGAGTGTGTGCAAGTTTGCGTGTGCGTGTATGCTTGTGTGTGTGCATGTGTACGTGTGGTCTTGTGTGTGTGTATATGTGTTTGCGCGTGTGTGGTTTTGTGTGCGCGCGCTGCAGTGTGTGCGTGTGCACAGTGTGAGTTTGTGTGTGTGCGCGTGTGCACAGTGTGTGCGTATGCGCAGTATGCATGTGAGTTTGCCTGTGAGTGCACACGTGTGTTTGCGTGTGTGATACCTGAGTGCTCTGGTCTCCACCTCCCCTGTGCTGAGATAACAGGCATTCCGTGACACGGCTGCGTCTCATGTGGGTGCCAGAGATCCAAATTGAGGTTCTCTTGCTTGTGTAACAGGCACTTGAGCTGCCTAGCCATCTCCCCAGACCCCCCAGACCCCTGCCCTCAATTGTAAAGGCAAGAGAGTGAGATTACCCCAGTCTGGCCCCTCCCTTCTGCTCCTTGGCTCACACAAGGCAAGGATGGTAGTTGCACTAGACTTGGCTTCCAGCTCACCAGCACTACATACTGGCAGGAAGAGAAATTATTTTAAGTAACTTTGTGTAAAACCTTACACCACAAAGCAACAAGATTAGCAAGCATGGAGCAGACCAGATTTGGTAAGACCCAAATAAAAGCTGGCGCACTCAGAACCTACTCCCCGGGGGTTACTGCTGGCAAGCCCTGCCCCGCAGGATCCACACAATGGCATCTGCTCTGTCACACTGCTCTTGATAGATTCGCTCTCCTGTCTACCCGACCAGGGATGATTATAGAGCTCCCCAGGTCGGCAATTTGCAAAGCCATACAAAGTGATTCATAACAACCTCAAAATAGTCTTGTTAATTAAAAAACGGCTTTTTTTTTTTTTTTTTTTTTTCAAGATAGGGTTTCTCTGTGTAGCCCTGGCTGTCCTGGAACTCTCTCTGTAGACCAGGCTGGCCTCGGACTCCGAAATCCATCTGCCTCTGCCTCCCAAGTGCTGGGATTAAAGGCGTGCGCCACCACTGCCCAGCTAAAAAGCGGCATTTTTATATGCATCTATTTATTGGGAGGGGGTACTCACATCCCAGGGTGCACACGCAAAGGCCAGAGGACAACTCGTGGGAGTCTGTTCTCTCCTTCCACCCTGTAGATTCCAGGGAGCTGCTGCCATCTTGCTCTCCTGGTCACGAGCTCAGCACTACTCAGTGAGGAAGCAGGTTGGGAGCACTCAGTCATTACTGGGGTGTGCTAAGGAAGAAAGGAGGGGTGTATGTCTGAGAATCCTAATAAAGAGGAGCTCAGAGTCTGTAGGTCACCTAAGGGGAGTTCCCGAGTATCCTGAGGACCAGGAAGGCTGAGCTGGAGACGGTGCTAAGGTGGTGGCCCTCTGCTGGCAGGTCATCACCGGGCTCAAGCAAAGGATCTTCAGGCTGGAGCAGCAGTGCAAGGAGAAGGACAACACTATCAAGTACGACCCGAGGGGGCCGCTGAGAGGTCTGCTGGGCACTGGGCTGGCATCTCATCTCCCATCTCCTCCATCTGCCATCGCTTTGTTCTGCCTTCTTCCATATCACTGTTCCAAGCTAAAACTATGAGAAATGTTGCTCCTCCCTCCTCTGTATGTCCTGGTCGGGGCAAGCAGTCCACCCCTAGTAGGACTCTCCACTGAGCCACGCCCCAGCCCCTCACTGGGGGATGCTAGGCAGGTGCTCTACCACTGAGCCACGCCCCAGCCCCTCACTGGGAGATTCTAGGCAGGTGCTCTACCACTGAGCCACACCCAGCCCCCCACTGGGGGATTCTAGGCAGGGGCTCTACCACTGAGCCACACCCCAGCCCCTCACTGGGGGATGCTGGGCAGGGGCTCTACCACTGAGCCACGCCCCCAGCCCCTCACTGGGGGATTCTAGGCAGGGGCTCTACCACTGAGCCACACCCCCAGCCCCTCACTGGGGGATTCTAGGCAGGGACTCTACCACTGAGACATACCTCAGTCCTGTTTTCTCTTTTTATTTTGAGACAGCATCTCTTTAAATTGACCAAGCAGACAGGCCTTGAACTTTCAAACCTCCTGTCTTAGGTCCCAAGGAGCCCTAGGACAGCATCTTTAGGCTCAGCTTTCTCTTTAGTTTGAATTCTTTCCACACTTCATTAGGAATCAACATCTCTAACGTTTTACTCCCACCCTCACACATCAGTTTGCAGGTCACCTCAATGTCCAGTGTAAACATTCTGGGTCTGATTCCAAGGCCTCTCAGTAGGCACTGGGCTTGCGTATGGCACACACACACATACAGGCACACGCATGCACATACCTATGCATACACAGACACACACACACAGACACACACATGGTCCTTGCTGCTTCTTTCTGGTCTCACTAGGGTAAAGGATAATCTTAGATATAGTTAAGTCGATTTCAGGAAAACTAAAGCAGCCTTCAGCACCTGTGACCCGATTCCTATGGCATTGTCACCCCTAACTGTTTCTTGATGAAATTTGGCAGCATGAGTCTGGGTGTGTGCTGATTTCCTGTTCAGTACCCCAAGCTCCACTTTCTCCTGTGCCTTCTTTCTGAAACCTGTGACACATTAAGGGCAAGGTGACAGTGCTGATGATGGCAGGAGAGCAGGGGTTTGCTTTATTTTTCTTTGTCTTGTTTTGAGAAACTTGTAGCGTGTAGCCCAGGCTGAGCTGAATGAACAGTCCTTCTGCACCAGCCTCCTGAGTCCTGAGGTTACATTCCCATGTCACCCCACCTGGCGCTCCGATTCTTTATATAGCTGTCTGCTCTGCACTGAGCGAGGTCCTTTGGTACCGTCCACCCAGTCTTCAGGGCAGCCTTTCTTAGAGAAAAACCATCTGCCGATGTGCTGTGGCCTCACTAGAGGAGTGGCTGCCACCGCTTAGTAGGACAATGTCTGGTGGGATCGGTCCAGACTTCCTGTGATCAAGGTCAATGCCTGGCTTTCTTTCCCAGTGCCACCCCTCTCTGACTTCCGGGAGTCCCTCCTCTGCCTGTCCCCCGGGGTGCTGGTTCCACCATGCTAACTCTGAACTTGGGTTTCCAGCAAACTGCAGACGGACATGAAGACCACCAATCTGGAAGAGATGCGCATTGCTATGGAAACATACTATGAAGAGGTGTGTGCACCCTGGCGCACGTGGATGGGGAGGAGACTGGTGCGGGTGCGCTGAAACATGCAGCTGCGCATGCGCTCAGGTTCAGTGCAGCCTTCGTGCACAGGTTGCCACGGCATGGCCACTGTGTAGGCTTCTCTCTACACAAAGACGGAACTGGGAAGCCTACCATAGACGCAGGGAAAGCTGCCTTCCCCTTCTGTCGTGTTTCTCACACCTTCTCTTTGGATCCTCACAGATCCACCGTCTGCAGACCCTCCTGGCGAGTTCTGAAGCCACAGGAAAGAAGTATGATCTCACGTGGGGCCTGTCTCCTGTGTCTTTGTGGCCGCTCTGAAAAGCTGGTGGTCCTTACCTGCCACTGTCTGGCTCTCCCTTTTTGGGGAAGCTGTGCAATGCTTATTATGGGTGGGTGGGTGGGTGGGTGGGGATGTTACTGATAGGTTATTTCTCCACTGGCAAAATGAGCCAATTGAAGCCAGATTAGAATATATTAAAGGTAGATTTATTGGGAAGATGCTCTTCAGGCTGTTGAGTTCCTGGCCCCAAGAAAGGCCAGGGAAGTCGCCATGGAGAGGGGGGAGAAAGAGAAAGAGCATACTCACAGAGAGAGAAGTGACGGAGAAGCAGAATGTGGATTGTATAGGGAGGAGCCTCTGGAGGAAGGGCAGCCCAGCCCCTGGGCTGGAACGTTCAGGATTTGTGCCAGAGTGTGCCAGGTAGGGACTGAGGGATTCTGGAAGAACCTGGAGACCAGGTCTGCTTTGATATGTAAAATATGCACCTCAGTCCCTTGTCCCAGAGTCTGAAACCAGTTAAATCCATATGTACATATTTGCGTGTGTATGAACACGTGTGCACATATGGAGACCACCAGTCAACACTGCCTTCCTCTACTGATAGCTCATCCACCTTATTGTCTGAAACAGTCTCACTGAACCTGGAGGCCCTGGCATCCTCCTGTCGGTGTCTCCCCAGTGCTTACTATATGTAATGTTTTAGTTATAAAAGTTCTGTCCAGCCGGGCAGTGGTGGCGCCCGCCTTTAATCCCAGCACTTGGGAGGCAGAGGCAGGCAGATTTCTGAGTTTGAGGCCAGCCTGGTCGACAGAGTGAGTTCCAGGACAGCCAGGGTTACATAAGGAAACCCTGTCTCGAAAAAAAAGTTCTGTCCATAGCACAGGTGTAAATTGACAACACCAGCTGCAGCTGTTCGTTTTACCCTTTGCCTGCAGTCACTCCAGACAGTAGTTGGAAAACATTCTCTTAAAGAGTCAGATAGGGCTGAGCAGGTAGCTGCATGGGAAAATACTAGTCTGTCTTGCAAAACAAAGCCAGGCATGGCTGCACGGGGTGGTGCGGGGTGGGGTATCTGGGGGAGGGGGACAGAGGATTACACAGTAGAAAGATCCCTGAGACTTGTTGGCTGCCAGCCTAGCTCAGAGACCCTGTCTCCAGGGAGTAGGGTAGTAGAACAGGACACGTGACATCCTCCTCTACCCCTGCACACACACACCCTACACACCTGTGCACACAAAGACCAGGTAAGTCGGATCGGCTCTGTTATTTTCACAAAGTAAATACACCGTGACATTCCAGGGATACTGAATTAGTCGATCCTGACCCATGGCTCCTGGGCCAGTGGATTCAGGCTGAGGCTCCTGTGTTCACTTGTCGGTATAAGGAATAGTGATTCTCTAACGTAGAGGCCAACAGAGCCGCACCACAGGCTTGTGCACACTAGGGGGCGCTTGGCACCCTGTTTAGGACCACTTTTTAAACATTTAGTTAATTGATTGGTTTATTCATTTTTCATTCCAATATCAGCCCCCCTCCTCCCACTACCCTCCCAAGCAGATCCTCCCCACATTTCTCCCTCCTCAGCTCCTCACACACTACACCTCCCCCCCCCCCACACACACACATATCAAATCACTGCAGGACTAGGTACATCCTCTCTCACCGAAGCCAGACAAGGAGGCCCACTCAGGGGATCTACAGGCAGGCAACAGTTTCAGGGACAGCCCCCACTCCAGTTGTTGGGGGGACCCGCATGAAAACTAAGCTGCACATCTGTTACATATGCACAGGAGGCCTAGGTCTAGCCTGGGCTTGCTCTTTGGTTGGTAGTTCAGTCTCTGGTGGCCCCCAAGGGTCCAGGTTAGTTAGTTGTAGGACCTCTTTTATTTTAGTGCCTTATCTATTTATGTGTGTGTTTAAATAAATACATGGTGCTCCTGGGGAAGGAACCTAGGGCCTCCTGCGTGCTAGGTAAGAATTCTACCAACCCAAAGTAGAGGTGGGCTTGGTAACACCCATATCAATCCAACATGCAGGAAGTGGGGGCAGGGGATCCCGAGCTCCAGGACAACCTGGGATTCATGTGGAGACCCAGTCTCAAAAGTGGGGGGCTTTGGGAATGTTGACAGTTGGTAGAACACTTGCCTGCCATTCAGGAAACCCTGGGTTCTGTCCCAGCACTGCATAAACTGGTCATGGTGGTGCATACCTACAAACCCAGCACTCAGGAGGTAGAGGAGAAGGACCAGAGGCTCAAGGTCATTCTCTGCTACATAGTGAGTTTAAGGCTAACCTTAGATATGTGAAACCCTGAGTCAAAAAAAAAAAAAAAAAAAAAAAAGAGAGGGAAATAGAAAGAGTGGAATCGATTCTGTCACTGGGGTTACCATTTCACCAGTCTGGAGATCAGAGTTAGTTTCCTCTGATTGTTAATACTCGTGTGTATGAGCCACTCTGACCTCAGAACCTGGTGAGGAGCCATGTTTCTGGGCGGGATGCCACTGGAAGCACGGTCCTCAGCCTGTCACTTGCTTGCCCCCCAGGCCCATAGTAGAGAAGAAGTTGGGTGTGAAGAGGCAGAAGAAGATGAGCAGCGCCCTGCTGAACTTAACTCGCAGTGTGCAGGAGCTGACTGAGGAGAACCAGAGCCTGAAAGAGGACCTGGACCGCATGCTGAGCAATTCCCCCACCGGCTCCAAAACAAAGGGTATCTGCCTGGGCCACTGGGGGGGGGAAGGGGGGAGGCCTGTCCCCGGTGAAAGAAAGCAAGGGAGGGGTCCTGTTCAAAGATGGAGACCTAGGTCACAAGCCTCATAGCAGACACATCCCCTTACCTGTGCAGAAGGGTTGTTTGTCGAACAAACGGATGCTCCACACTGGTCCAGGGAGAGTCCGAGGAGCCTGGAAACACTGCCCGCTCTGGGTGTCTGGCTTTGTTTTGCAGTACTGGGGATGAAGCCCTGGGTCTAATGTGGACTAGGCAAGTGCTCTGCTGCTGAGATGCATGCACCAGGCCCCAGGCCCCAGGGCTTTCTGTTTGGGCTTGGAGGGGCAGAGTTGATATAGCTAGCAAAAGGAGGAGGAGGAGGAGGAGGAGGAGGAGGAGGAGGAGGAGGAGGAGGGGGAGGAGGGGGAGGAAGAGGAGTGGTTGAGATCCGAGGCAGGTGCAGGCCATGCTGGAGAACTGGATATGCTTGTCCCTGGCAGGTAGACAGACTCAGGTGAAGGCAACCTGCAAGATGGGCACTGGAGAAGAGCAGAGCTTAGCCTTAAGCCTGGGGCATTAGAAAGTTGGGCAGTGAGGGCCAGCTAGTGACACATGGTCAGCAGTGGCAGAGAGACGAGTGAAAGCCAGGCCGTGAGGGTCTCAGGCGTGGACAGTGAGGTGGAGTTTGGACTTTACCAAAGTGAGAATCATCACACTTAGGGATGTAGCTCACTGGGAGAGTGCTTGCCTAGCAAGCATGGAGCCCTGGGTTCAGTCCCCGTCACTACATAACCCTGGATGAAAGCGCATGCGGCTCAATACACAGCAGATGAAGACCTGCTCAGTTATATAGTAAGTTCAAAGCTGACCTGGCCTACGTAAGATAAGAAACCTTCAGGGGGCAAGCACTTGCCCCACTGGGGTCTGTGGCTCGTCTGTCAGCCTGAGGAGGCTGTGAGTCCATGCCTGAAAGGAGGGATCCTTCTACAATAGCCCATGGACACTGTCTTATAAACTCCACTGCTTTCAGGTTATGTAGACTGGAGCAAGCCCCGGCTGCTGAGACGCATCGCAGAGCTAGAAAAGGTAAGTGCAGGTCTAATGTCTAATCACTCAGGGTCTGCCTGGGCCAGGGAGCAGCTACCATCTGGTTCAGTGGGAGACACAGAGCTGCAGCGTAAGATAAGTCACTCACCACATATGTAGGGGTGCTCTGCAGACCTTACCAAGTACCCACGGGAAAGACTACCTGGCAGGTCTGGGCAAGATGCAAGATTGTGTCATGCACAGCCCTCATTTTATAGAGGGCCAGACCCAAGAACCCATTACTAGGCTTCTTGTAGCAACAAGTGGACATGTATGACCATGAAGTGCCTGTGGTCTAGCCTGGTGCATGCATACGTTTGCAAAGCCCATACTTTTATATAATACTCAGACTTTTAGCAATCTCTTCATCTACACTGCTGACCAGGAAACCTGGAAGGCTAGCTAGCATGTCCTCATTCTCCACCCCCACACCAACCCCACAGAGGTGTCTGATTCTGGGAAACTTGTCCATCCAGTTGAGATCTTGAGATTGTATGACAGGGATGTATCCAGAGATACAGTTCCTACCTAGACTGTAGATAAGCAGAGGACCGTGGCTGGGTGGTAGAGCCCCTGCCTAGAATCCCCCAGGGAGGGGCTGGGGGCGTGGCTCAGTGGCTCCTGCCTAGAATCTGCTGTTGAAAGACTGGGTGTGGCTTGGTCCAGGGACTTGGCTAGCACAGGTTGTATCCCAAGTATTGAAAGAGTTGTGAACCAGAGTCCCCAGTTTGGCAGAATTGTGCAAAGCCCAAGGGAGAATGTTTTAAATACAGTCACATACTGACAAAGTAGAAAGCAAAAGAAGTGTCTGTGTTGTGGAAATACTTCATACGTAAAGCATGCTGGGAAATTCAGTATCCCGAGACTCATTAGGCAAGGCCTGAGGAGACAGGAGTTACTTTCAGACAGAACTGGATTGGCTGAAGGTCCATCACCAGGGTTGGAAATACAGACATTCCACTGTCTGTCTCCTCCTTGCCTGCCTACCTCCCTGGTAGCCTTTGTGGGAATGTAGGTAGTTCTGACTCATGTCCTGCCTCAGGGCCTGGCCAGCACTTTCCCCCTTTGGGTTTTGGCTGTTAGGAACGGTATCTTTCCAGAGCAGCGGCCCTGCTGACTCAGCCCCCACAGTGAAGCTTCTCCCAGCCACCACAGATTGGCTGCCCCTGAGCCTCACAAACAGAGGCAATGTTAACAACCGCTTCCATTGCCTCCAGAAAGTGAGTTCCTCAGAAAGCCCAAAGCAATCCACTTCAGAGCTGGTCAAGCCGAATCCCCTGGTCCACTCCACATCCAACATCTCAGTGCAAAAGCAGCCGAAAGGGGACCAGTCCAAAGAGGACCAGCCCAAAGTGGATCCATCTGAGGACCAAGAGCATCTCCGAGGAGCCGTGAAGAGCCTGAAGAAGGAGCTGAGCACACTGCAGGAGCAGCTGCAGGAGAAAGAGTAAGTGCCCGCCGACCCACACCATCAAGGCTGGAGGGCTGGGCCTGTATGAGTTAGTACATCTATATCACAGGTAGGATAGAGCTTGCCTGTGATCTCAGCACTGGGAGGGGTTTGGGCAGGAAGATCACAAGTTCAAGGCCAGCCTCTGTATCTTAGCTACTTGTAAATTGTGATAAAGCCATGACCAAAGCCCCCAGCCCTGCCCACCCTGAAACCTGTTGTAGATGAAGGGCCTTAGGTCCCACCCACCTGGGTGCTGGTTGGGAATGCAGGCCTTGTGCCTGCCCCTCCCCCACAGCCCTTCTCCCAACCTCCCCTCCCCCATACTCTGTCCTCCCCCCACTGCCTTGCCCTGGCCCTGTCCATTTGAGAGCTGTTTGGGAGATGCAGGGCCTCAGGCTTTGCCCACTCATGAACTGGTGAGGGCTGCTAAACTGGTTCCACTTGGGAGCTAACTGGCATGGAGGGCCTCAGCCCTGACTGCCTGGGAGCCAATTGGAGATGCGAGGGCCTCAGGTCCTACCCATGCCAGAGCTAGCTAGGGTTGCAGTGTTTGAAGCTCAGCCAGAGAGATTAGGAATGGAGGACCCAAGGCCCCACCCCCTGGGAAATGGGGTAGAGAAGCAGATCCTCACCTGGTCTGGCATGCACCTGGGAGGCTGAGGCAGGAGGATCTCAAGTTTGAGTTAAGCCTAGCTACATAGAGCAACTCAAAAAATCCAAGATCTGGGGACGTGATTCCGTGATACGGTACTTGCCAAGTATGTGAGCTTTAATTCAA
Source organism: Uromys caudimaculatus (assembly GCA_028551405.1). Taxonomy (NCBI): domain Eukaryota; kingdom Metazoa; phylum Chordata; class Mammalia; order Rodentia; family Muridae; genus Uromys; species Uromys caudimaculatus. Next base: position 11,706,825 of record CM052721.1, read on the forward strand.
GGGTACAGTACTCACCTAGCATGTGGGTACAAGTCGCTGGCACAGTACTCACCAGATACGTGGGCTGTAGCTCAGTGGTACAGTACTTGCCTAGCACGTAGGCTACCTTAAATTCAAGCCCAGGAAACATGGGATAGGGGAAGGCAAAAAATGTAAAAGTTCAGAGCTGCCAGACCCCTCAAACTGTGCCCCCAGTTGCCTCCTGGCCTACCTTATATGCATCGCTGAGAGTTGATGGTGGGTTCCTTGTAAAAATTAGCATTTCATAGAAAGATTTTTAAGTAACGATGGTGGGCCCGAGAGATAGGTCATCAGATAAAGGCACCTGCCACCAAGTCGGATGGCCTGCCTTAGATCCTGGGACCCACACGGTGGGAGGAGAGAGCCATATGTACCGTGGCACATGGTATGTGCACATACAGAGTATATAGAAAAATCACATAAATTACATTGTACATTCTGAAGTAGGTAACGTCTGCATTTTCTGTCATGCTGTCATCGATTCAAAATAAGACAAAAAACAAAAACCCACAGCTGTCACCTCGAAGGGGTTAGCAGTTTATTTTGTGGTCAGAAATGAGTGACCACGGTTACCTCAAATACCGTGTTTCACCATGGTAACAGTTTCGTGAGGTTGTTAAAATAACGGAACAGAGAAAGTCCTAAGTCAAGGCGACTTAAAATACAGAGGTGGAAACCTCAAGTAGGTGGATTTCAGAGACCAGGGAAATCTCACCTTCAGATGCTGTCTGGGTGGAAGCCAAAGGGCCATCTGTGTCTTCTGAAAGGATGTCCTAAAGGTCACACGGATGTATGGTCACACCCAGAGGTAGGCATGAGCAGCTGCTAGGACTAAGGGGAGTTCAGGGTAATTTGACTTTGAACCTATAACACTGCAACGTGTTCTAGTTGGTTAAATGTTTAATCAGGGGGACCGGAGTGGTGGCTCAGCAGTTAAAAACATTTGTTGCTCTTGCAGAGGACCTGAGTTCAATTCCCAGCACCCACATGGCAGCTCACAACCATCCATCCGTAACTCCAGTTCCAGGGGATCTGACACCCGCTTCCAACCTTGCATGTGGCGTCCATACGTGCTCGAGGCAAACATTCATACCCGCAAAATAAAAGCAAATCTTTTTAACATTTTAACACGGGCGTACGAACTGCAGTTCACACTATGAGGTGTGTCACAATAGCTACCACTTACAAAGCGCCTGCTATGTGACAGTCACCCCGCTAAACACTCATTTAATACAGAGAAGTGGGGTCACCGACATGAAGTGGCAGATCTGGGTTTCAAACAGACTCTCTTTCCGGGCTGAGTTCCTGGTCATGGCGCCATGTCTTGGTCCAGCGCCTGCCCGGGGCTTATGTCCCAGTTTGAGCCAGAGCAAAGCAGGTCCTTCCTGGGCTCAGACACTACTGAAGAAGGCACTGTGTCACTTAAGTGTCCTCGAGGTCTCTGTCTCAGGGTAGGATCTCACCTGCTTTTGTTCCTATTGACCCCATCCCATGACAGTTCCTCTACACAGTGGCATCTGCAGCCCAGTCAGCACCCTTATAGATGCCCAGGCACTGTCATTAGAACCAAGGACCTGTCAAGGTCCTGTCCACTGCCCAAGGAAGGAAGCAGGGTCGGTGGTCCAAGAAGCCTCCTCCTCCAGCACGTGCTAGCCCTGGGTCTCGAGGCCATTGAAACGTCTCTGCTTATGTCTCTCAGCCTGGAGATGAAGCAGCTGCTACAGTCCAGGATGGACCTGGAGAAAGAGCTGGAGACGGCCAGGGAAGGCGAGAAGGAGAGACAGGAGCAGGAGCAGGCTTTGAGGTAAAGCACACTGAGTGCCAAGGGACCTTTTGTTTTGGTCCTGCTGTGTCTGACCCAGGATCCCCCTGGGTCGTGCAAACTGGCCTTAATTTACAGTTTTCCACCTACAGCCTCTCAGCTGTCAGAACCACATTTGTTAAGGTCACAAGTGTGTGCCACCATCCCGGATATCCCGGGTTTGTCTGTGACAGGGTTTCATGCAGCCAGGATGACCTTGAAGTTGGTTAGCCTCCTGCCTCCATCTCCAGAGTGCTTGCTTGGTGTGCTAGCGCGCCAGTTATATGGTCCTGGAGGTAGGCCTCAGGCCCCCCTGCATGTTAGGGGTCACTGTACCACAGACCCGCATCCTATCGCCAACGCTGATGACATTTTAGGAATGACGTGGGGCCCAGCATCCTCAGCCCTGCCATCACAGAGCGAGCCAGGTGACAACTCAGCCCCTACAGTGGCTCTCCTGGTGGGTCATCAGTTCCCAGGACTGTGATCTGTAGCCCCTGTAGTCTCGCTACGCAGCACTGCCTGTGCTACTGTGTGACCAGGTCACCACTAAGGTGTCCTCATTTCCCTTTGCACTTTAGGGAGGAAATTGAAGCACTCACCAAAAAGTGTCAAGAACTGGAAGAAGCTAAGAGACAAGAGAGAAACTCCTTCATAGCAATGACTCATGAGGTATCATGTGGCCTGATATTCCCTCGACTTGAGGCATGGCGGGGCTTGTAACCATTTCTTCATGTTCAACTTCTCTGTGATCACCCAGTGCCTGTCACCTGCCCTAATGGTCTCAGTAACTTAGGTGATGTGTGGCCTTGGGTCTCAGGCAGTTTAGATGTGGTGGGTGCAGCGCTGAGGAGGAAAGAAGCCCAGAAAGGAGAGGGGGAGAAGGAATAGCTCATTCCTAGCGTGCATAGATGTGAGTTCCAGGACATGCTGCCTGGGCAGGTGCTCTGCTGCACCCTCGCTGCCCCTCCCCCAAACCTCGTATTTGTTTTGTTGGTTTTGTAGGGCTGGTCAGAACCCAGCCCCTCACTGGGGGATTCTAGGCAGGGCCTCTACCACTGAGCCACACCCCAGCCCCTCACTGGGGGATTCTAGGCAGGGGCTCTACCACTGAGCCACACCCCAACCCCTCACTGGGGAATTCTAGGCAGGGGCTCTACCACTGAGCCACGCCCCCAGCCCCTCACTGGGGGATTCTAGGCAGGGGCTCTACCACTGAGCCACGCCCCCAGCCCCTCACTGGGGGATTCTAGGCAGGGGCTCTACCACTGAGCCACACCCCAGCCCCTTACTGGGGGAGTCTAGGCACAAGTCTACCACCAAACTATATGCCTAGCCTTCTTATGTTTTATTTTGAGGCAGGGTCTCACCTAGTTACCTAGGCTGGCCTTGAACTTCTGACCCTCTGCCTCTGCTGCTTGGGTGCTGGCATTACAAGCCTGTGCCCTTCAGGCTTCTCCTCTTTTGCTTTCTATGGAAGTCTCAAGACTTGCTGTCAGGCGAGACTCATGGTTGTGAAGGTCACCTGGGTATTCTCTACTCCAGAGCTCAGCGAGGGGCCCTCTGGTCCCTGTTCTCTAAGCTACCGACATCTGCTAATGTATCCAGGAGATAGCTGCACCCCCTTGCTAATGTGTCTCATGTGTGGGCACCTGACATAAACATAGGGGGAAGTAGTTCCTTAGGGACTAAACTCCTGTGGCTGCTCTTTGCTCCAGAGGGACCTGATAGTTGAATGCATAATAAAAAAAAACCTTTGTGGGCCATACATGGTGGGGTAGGACCAGGATCCCAACACTCAGGAGGCAGAGGCAAGAGAACAAAGAGTTCAAGGCCAGCCTGGGGGGCTCGGGAGCTGACTCAGTAGGTAAAAGCACTCTTGCTACACATGCATGAAGACATGCTAGGGACAGAGACAGGAGGATAGCTGGGACTTGCTTGGTACCAGCCAGCTGCAGATCCAGTGAGGGAGGGTTTTTTCTTGAAAGAATAAAGCAGTGAGTGACAGAGCAGGACACCTGGTGTCCTCCTCTGACCTCCACAAGCAAAAGGGCCTTCACCATGATCGGGACAAGACATGAAGAGCACATGGCTCACCATGAGGTTGGCTGGTTTGCATGGTTGTGACCTCTGAGCTACAGAGCATCCTAGTTGCTGGCTACCAGGTCCTGGGTGATAGTCTTGGTATATGAAGATTACACAGAGGAGCTGGACCTGGGCTTGTGAGTTACCTACACAGCCTCCCTCTTAGGAGCACACTTCCTGTCCTGGGATCTGCCCCATCTGCCGAGGAGCAGCCACACCACACGTATCAAAACCATTTAAAGTAGAGCAAATAAAAACCTTGGCTCTGGTGCTGACTGGCACCGCTGTGTCGTCAGCCACCTACTGGATGTGCACACCTCTCCCGTGGCTGGGAAGGCCGTTTGCTGCAGCATACTCTCCATTGGACCTGCCTTTAACGCGTGTGCAGTGGTGTACACGTGTGCAAGTAGGCGAGGCTGGCTTGTGAGCGAGCCCAGGGGTTTCCAGTCTCTGCCTCCCTGCGGCTGGGGTTACAGGCACTCGCCGCCACTCCTGACTTTTACATGGATGCTAAGGATCGAACTCAGATCCTCATGCTCGTGCAGCAAGCTCTTCCCTGACTGAGCGTCTCCCTGGCCTTGAACCTGCCTTTCAATGGCAGGAAAATCATTTTCCCAGTAATTTTAACTTTATTGAGAGAGCCCTGCTAGGTGGCAGATATCAAGAGCACTACCTAGAAGTCAGCAGCGTTTCAGCAGTACAGTCCCCGCCTCTTCCTACTAAAAATACATTGGAAGTATCTCCACTTCAATTTCCCAAATCCCACTCTTATCCCACATTAATCTTTAAAGAGAGCCCCCAAAAAGACCGCCACTGCGCCAGGCTCAGACTTTGTTTTATTAAGTCTGCTGTCTCATGAGCGGGGACCTGCTGCCCCGCAGGGTAATATCCTGGTTAATATCCTGTCCACTGCCTGCTACTGACATCTCTATAGTAGCTGGCCCCTTTCATTTCCTGCAGGCTCACCCAGAGCTCCATGCACCCTCACCCTGCAGCAAGCACCCCGAGCCAGACTCCGACAACAGTGCTGGTGAGGAGGGTGGCTCCCAACCCCCTGCCCTGTGCTCTGAAGAGAGGAGAGAAGCTGCCATCAGGACCCTGCAGGCCCGGTGGAAGGCCCACAGGCAAAAGGTGAGCTTTCCAGCCCGTGTCCAGTTGCAGAAAGCATTTGGTGTTTACGTGCTCCATTACCCAGTGTGTTTCAGCGGGATGGCTCGCAGAAGGCGAGGCTGCTAGGTCTGGCCTCTCGAAAGGAGGGGTGGTGCACACCTGTAATCCCAGTGCCAAAGAGTATCAGGAGTTCAGGGTCATCCTAAACCACAAGAGACCATCTAGCAGCAGTCAGTGACCTGACTGCAGCTATCTTGGATGGCTACGGGACTGTGCTTCTAGTTTCATCTTTATCAGTCTCCCTAGTGTAAAGAGCATTTGCTCAGCAGGAGATAAATGTCCAGGTGCTCCTGAGGAGTCAGGGCAAGCCTTTTCTTCTAGATAGATACCAGTTTCAGAGCAAGGAATGGTTGCATTATGCCTGCTCTAGCAGAACATGGGCCCGCCTGACCTTCTTGCCCTCTATCCCTCATGGGAAGAGAGTTAATATGGGCTCAGATTCTTGTGTTTATTGAATCTTTTAAAAATTGAGTTGCAGTCATTATTCTCTTTAATATTCAAGCTGTCTCATATATGGTCCCAAGAGCCCCCTTCCCTGGCTTCTGTGGCTGTGGTCTTACTGAGCATGTCATTGATTTTTGGTGAAAGAAGATTCCCAGGCCACTCTGCACCAGTCAGGCAGGGAGACCTAACTGCGGGTGCCCAGTTCCGTTCTCCTTTCTGGGCAGTTCAGGACTGATGTCTGTGTGTGGTAACCACCCTCACCGTAGCCCTCCCACCCAGTTAGCTCAGTGTAGAAAGCCCGCCCCAGGCTGGAGTTGTCAGTGAAGATGAATCACCACTCACACTGATGAGAACAGTCTTCTACAGAAGGGGATGCGTGGGGTTCACCAGGAGACCACGCTCTGCTCACGTTAACGTCTCCATTCCTTGTTTCAGAAAAGAAAAGCAGCTATGGACGAGGTAAGCCAGGTCGGCCCCGCCCATTTCAAACCCAACATTGACTGTGGTGTAGTGACCTAGGGGAGGGGAGGCCTGTAGAGGGGGTGGGCGGGTGGGATGCACACACCTGTGCCAGGGATGCCCGTGCCTGTGTGCGCGGAGGTCAGAGGAAGAAGGCGGAGCCTGCTCAATGATAGAGCAGGGGCACTCGCCTGAGACAGGGAGACAGGGCCCATCACTGAACTTGCTGGCCACAGCTGTATCTACCCCTAGTGAGCTAGGGATTCAAACTCAGGTCTTTACACTTGGCAGAGAAAATGCTCTTAACCTCTGAGCCATCTCTTCAACCCAACCTAGGGCCACTTAAAGGCTTTCATTCTTTCTTTCTTTTTTTTTTTTTTTTTTTTAAAGATTTATTTATTTTATGTATATGAGTAAACTATAGCTATCTTCAGATACACCAGAAGAGGGCATCAGATCTCATTACAGATGGTTGTGAGCCACCATGTGGTTGCTGGGAGTTGAACTCAGGACCTCTGGAAGAGCAGTCAGTGCTCTTAGCTGCTGAGCCATCTCTCCAGCCCCCCTTTCGTTCTTTCTTAAATCAGTACACTGAAACTGTCTTCAGACACACCAGAAGAGGGCATCGGATCCCATTACAGATAGTTGTGAGCCACCATGTGGTTGCTGGGAGTTGAACTCAGGACCTCTGGAAGAGCAGTCAGTGCTCTTAACCACTGAGCCATCTCTCCAGCCCCTTAAAGGCGTTTCTTTAAATCCTGACTTTTCAGGAAATTAATTCAAACTCCGACACGAAGTTTAAAATAACACTAGTAACAGAAGCATAAAATGGAACACCTGAATAACTTCACATTTTAAAAATTCTTTTACACAGCCTTCCTTTATCCCCATGTTGAGTTCTGAGTTGAGCAATCCGACATGCTCAGCTACAGAGGCCCGGACACGTGTGCTCTGAAGCAGGGAGCACTGAGGTGTCTTGAGCACTAGATCTACCATCCTATAGCCTAGGTGTCCCAGTGGGATAGATGGGAAAGGACTGCAGGGTTGTCCCCACAGGAGAAATGGCAGGAAGGAGAAGCAGGTTCTGATGACAGTGAGATTGGAGTAAGACCCTGGTATTTGTTCCTGGGACCTCCTACACGCTAGGTGTCCACTACCACTGAGCCACGCCCCCAGCCCATCACTGGGGGATTCTAGGCAGGGGCTCTACTACTGAGCCACGCCCCAGTCCTTGTGCAGATTTGATTCCATGAAGTTGCCAGCCATGCCTGCTCTTCTTAGCTCTTGAGGTCTTGGGGTGAATGGATGACCCCTGTACACAATGACCAATGAATCAAAGTAAAGGGCAGTAACTGAGGCCAGAGACATCCAGCTTCAGATGTTGGCTGAGCTCTGGGCCTGGCTTATGTTAGAACACCTAACAGCTGGACAGTGTCCAGGCTTAAGCCTAGCCCTAGGTGAGCTAATCTAACTGGAAGACACAGAGCAAGAATGGATATCTGGGTAGGAAGAACCACGGGGAAGAGGGGTTTGACAGTACAGGCCTGCTATCTTAGCTACTTAAGACTGAAGTTGCAGAAAGGAGAATCACAAACAAGTCCAGGGCCAGCCTTGACAATGTGGCAAAACCTCCTCTCAAAATAAAAATACAGGGAAGGCTCCAAGCATGGTTCAGCAGTATTCTACCTGACTAAAATCCCCCAGGGAGGGGTTGGGGGTGTGGCTGAGGGCTGGGGTGTGGCTGACAGGCTGGAGGCATGAAGTATGGGTCAGTGGTAGAGCCCCTGCCTAGAATCCCCCAAGTGAGGGACTGGGGGCATGGCTCAGTGGTAGAGCCCCTGCCTAGAATCCCCCAGGGAGGGGCTGGGGGCGTGGCTTAGTGGTAGAGCCCCTGCCTAGAATCCTCTAGTGAGGGGCTGGGGTGTGGCTCAGTGGTAGAGGCCCTGCCTAGAATCCCCCAGTGAGGGGCTGGGGGCGTGGCTCAGTGGTAGAGGCCCTGCCTAGAATCCCCCAGTGAGGGGCTGGGGGTGTGGCTCAGTGGTAGAGCCCCTGCCTAGAATCCCCCAGTAAGGGGTTGGGCGCGTTGCTCAGTGGTAGAGCCCCTGCCTAGAATCCCCCAGTGAGGGGCTAGGGCATGGCTCAGTGGTAGAGCACCTGCTTATAATCCCCGAGTGAGGGGCTGGAGGCGTGGCTCAGTGGTGGAGTGCTTGCTGAGAATCCCCCAGTTAGGACCTGGAGTGTGACTCAGTGGTAAAGCACCAGCCTAGAACCCTAGGGAGGGTGTTGGGTATGACTCAGTGGTAGAGGGTGGAGTATCTGCAGAGAATCCCCCAGTGAGGGCTGGAGGGGTGACTCAGTAGTAAAGTGCTTATCCAGAGTGCAGGAAGCTCTGGTTCAGACACCCAACACTTAAAAAGCAGAAAAATATCTTACTGGAGCTTTGTGACGGAGAAGGATGTGTGTGAAAGGAAGTCTATAAAGCAGATTAACCCCTCTGTGAAGACATATCAGTATGTGAGGTGTCCAGGGCAGACAGCGTGGCCCACGTCTGTAGTCCTAGCACTCAGGGCAGAAACATGAGGTTCAGCACACGTTTGGGGTCTTCCGGAGCTATGCAGCGAGACCCTGACTGGAAAAGCCAAAGTAACATGGAAAGTCTGAACTATTATTAGAAGCTAGTGTAACTGCTTAGCAACTGGTCCCACTGAGTTCCGGATTGGTTTGGGGGTCGGGGGCAGGGACAGCCAGTGTGTGAGTCTCTCTCGCTGAGGGACCAGTGCTTGTACCGGCATGGAGCTTAATAGGAGGCAGAGGGAGGCACTGACATGCCCCAGAGGTACAGAGCAGTGAGAGGAGTTTTCTCCATCATTCTTACCTTCACCCAGTACCATCTACTAACTGCGTCCTCCCCTCCTCCCTGCCAGGCAGCGACTGTGCTCCAGGCGGCCTTCAGGGGACACCTAGCTCGTTCAAAGCTTGTACGCAACAGAGCCCCAGACTCTAGGGCTCCCAGCCTGCCGAGCCTCCCCAGCCCTCTTAACCAGGTACCGTCTGAGTGGACAACACTCCTCTTCAGCCCCCCTTGCGCTTCTTCAACAGAGGGATCTCAAGCCCCTTATGGCCGCTAGCCTTCCCGTCTGAGCAGATGTGTCTGTGCTCTGGCTACCCCATGGTGGGACAGCCTGGCAGTGGCCCCTTTGACACATCTCGGGCGACTTTAGCATTGAAGTCCGAACCAGCACAGCTCACAATGAACGCAGAGGGCGAAGTGAGGGAGAGCACTGTTAGGGGTTAGCTGGGAAGCCTCCCTGGGGAGATATTTGCGTGCTACATTTGGAGTCAGGGTGGCCCGAGACAGGCCTCTCTCTCCCTGCCATTGACTGCAGAACCTTCCCACACCCCGGGTCCCAAGCCCCGAGTCCCCGGTCGAGGACAAGCCAGCCCAGGAGGAGGCCATCATCGTCATCCAGTCCATCCTCCGTGGGTACCTGGCCCAGGCCAGGTTAATGTGAGTAGGCCGCAGGCACCTCGTGCTCTGTTACTTTGGGGTGGCGGATACCCATTTTGGGGCCAGTCAGGACTCCAGTAGGACATGGCATGTGTTGTCATGGCACTCTCTGGGTGAGCCATGGCCTGGCAGTTCACCCTGGCAACTGTTAGGCTTTTGGGGACATCCTTGCTTTACCTTCAGGTCTTGTGTAGGCTGTAGACTCTTGCCCTCTGGAGAAGACCTTTCTAGAATGCATCTCCATGGCGGGTTGAAGGCAAGCAAGTAGATGTGTGGACACCCTATGGAACAGGGCCCATAAGTGTGTGGGTGCCGAGGGCTTGAGGTCACATAGTGTCCCTTTTTAAAGAAAAATGTAACTTGGCACAGTGGTACCCACCTGTAATCCTAGCACCCAGGAGGCTGAGGTAGCAGGATCATGAGTCTGAGATCAGCCTGGGCTACATAAAAAGTTCTGATTTAGCCTGAGCTATATGGGGAGTTCCAAGCTAGCCTGGGCTACAGAGTAGGTTTGCGGCCAGCCTAGATTATTTAGCAAGAGGATCTCAAGAAAAGACAAACCAGTATGGCTGACCATCCTGAGCTGGGGGGGACGGGGAGGGGTGAGCTTTGAGGTCATGAACCAAGGGCACAGACTCAGACTCAGGGCCAGCAGTGGCAGGGCCTAGGCACACGTCCACGGTGTCTCACCTGTGGAAGAGGCTGACCCATGGACCTGAGTGCTGGAGCAGGCAGGCTAGGGTGGTCTGCGTTCTCCAGCCCCGGCTCAGCCGAGCTTTCTGTCTTCCAGTGCCAACTGCTGCCGAGAGATAGCCTTGACCTCTAAGAGGGGAGCTGTTTCAGTGACACCCTCAGAATCTGCCTCCCCACCCTCCCCCACAACGTCTCCTGGTAATTGCATTCACTTGGTTCTGCCGCAAGGGGAAGTGGCCCTCCGAGGGTTAAGCCAAAAGAAGGCTGAGTCTGCAGTGGCTTGTCCCCAATGTCAGATGTCTCCACCTAAGTTCATACCTTAGGCCAGAGACCCAAGACTCGTCCTCCATTGCTGCTGGGACCACAACTGGGGGTCGAGGCAGTTGGTGGCAGTGGCATGCATGGGTCCTGTGTCCATGTGTCCCTGCAAGGCTGGGCAGTCAAAGCTTACCTGCCTTTGTCTCTTCAGGGCTCCTTGGGCCAGGGTTTCTCCTGATTGCTTGTTTAGGGAAGCATTGCTTTTATCCCCTTTTCTACTCCATTAAAGCCCCAAAGCTGGTTGAAGATCCAGCTTAGTGCTAGAACACTTCATAGTACTGGTTCCATTGAAAACACAACAAGCCAAGCGAGCGCTTGGTGGCACACACCCTCAATCCCAGCACTCCTGAGGCAAAGGCAGGCAGATCTCTGAGTTCGAGGTCAGCCTGGTCTATAGAGCAAGTTCCAGGATAGCCAGGGCTACACAGACAAACTCTGTAGGGGGGGGGAGGGTTAGAAGCCCAGGGCTGACTGGAGGAAGTGGGGTGTCACTCAGTTGGTAAAGTTGCCTGTAAGGCAAGTAGAAGGATCCAAGTTCAGTTCCCAGGCCCCACATCTTAAACCCTCCTGAGCATGGTGGTGCGTGCTTGGAATGTCAGTACTTCGAGGTAGACACACACACACACACACACACACACACACACACACACACAGCAAGCCCAGGGCACAGGCAGACTCAGTCCCCAGCTGTGAGGTCTGGCCCACACTGAGGTATAGTCCCTGTAAGCCCCCTGCCTGTGGGTCATCTCTCCTCATGAGTGGTAACCAGAGCGAGACAGCCCAGCGCAGTCCACTAGCCTGTGTGTTCCACTGTTCTGTGGATGGGCCTGCGACTCCCGCCTTAGCTACAGCAGTGGCTCCCTGTGACTGTCATGGATGAGGATGAGCAAGGTGGCTGCTAGGGACTCAGGGTCGTGTTAGCTGTAGAAGTTCAGTTGAGGCTCTGCCCATGCATGTGACAGCCCAGAGACATCTCTGCCCTGAGTCCCTGGGTGTCAAGGATAGACTAAGAAAGGCTGGCAGTGTCAGACAAGTGCTGGCTGCCAGGGACAGGAGGGTGGGTAGTTTGCTGGGAACAATTGAATGGGTTGGCTGGTCCTGCCCAAGATTGACATGCCTTATACAGAACAGGGTCCATCAGGAAAGGACAGCGAGGCGAGTGGTGGGGAGGCTGCTGAGGACGAAGATGAGGCAGAGGAGCCACCAGACTTGCAGCTCTACTCAGGTAAATGTGTGGCAGTGGCGGTGAGGGCAGCGCCTTCCCAAGCAAGCCCCCTCTCTGACGGCAGAAGGAGCACACAATGAAGACAGGGTTGTAACGCTGACTCTCACCTCATCCAGAGGCCGTGGCTGGCTAACCTTCAGCCTGACTAGTGCTCACCCAACAGTTTTTGTTTTCTCTGAATTGCTTGTGATAGAACCCAGGGCCCTACAAGTGCCAGAGAAGTGTGGTTGAGCCACACCCAGCCCCTCACTGGAGATTCTAGGCAGGGGCTCTACCACCGAGCCACACCCCAGCCCCTCACTGGAGATTCTAGGCAGGGGCTCTACCACTGAGCCACACCCCAGCCCCTCACTAGGGGATTCTAGGCAGGGTCTCTACCACTGAGCCACACCCCAGCCCCTCACTGGGGGAGTCTAGGCAGGGGCTCTACCACTGAGCCACGCCCCCAGCCCCTCACTGGAGGATTCTAGGCAGGGGCTCTACTACTGAGCCACGCCCCAGCCCCTCACTGGGGGAGTCTAGGCAGGGGCTCTACAGATACTGAGTCATACCCCAGCTCTCACTGGGAGATTCTAGGAAGGGACTCTGCTACTGAGCCACACCCCCACCCCACAGTAAGGAATGCTCTACCACTGACATCTCAGCCCTTCATGGGGCAGAGTTGGGGGTTGGTAGACACGTACTGTAAGCTGAGTCATATTCCCAGCCCTTAGCTAGTTCTAACTGGATCAGTCATTCCCCTTTAATTTCCAGGGGCCCCATAGGAGCCTGTTTAGGAGAACCCCCTGCCACACCATGCTTAACCTGTCGTCACAGTTGAAACTCACGTCTCCTTCAGCAGTCACTTTCCAAGTTGTATCAGAGCTTTACTGTTCTCTCCAAACTCGTCTGCAAAGTGCAATGAGCCTTGGGATTTCAGAGACGGCAGGCACACAGATACCGGAACCCCAAAGCCTGCAATCTCCCGGCTCCCAGAGGCTTCAGTCTGTTCTCCAAAAAGCCGCCTGTGCTGATCTCACCAGGTCCCGTGTCTGCTGACCTTTAAATTATGTGGTCGGGGCTGAGATGTTTGTTTATGCTGCCCTTTCCTCCTCTTGTCAAATGAAATTTTAAAGTGGCAGATTTGTCACCTGTGCAGACTGGCCCAGAAGCATCCACTGCTGAGCAGGTCCTGACCCTGGGATCAGTGTTTGTGACTGACTGAGTCGGGGGCTGTGCGTCAGTTGGCTTCTTGTTGCAGCAGGATCCCGCTCGCTCCGAGGCCCCTTTACCTGACCGCTTCCTGCCTGTGCCTCCCAAGGAAGGCATCACAGGCAGTTCAGGCATAAGAGCCACACCCAGCCCTTGGTTGTGCTTTTAAAGAAGATTGAATGCAGTGGTGCCTGCCTTCAGTCCCGGGGAGGGCGAGAGGATGAGGCGTTCCAGACCAGACAAGAGCAACTTTGAGGCTAGCCTGAGGTTAGGAGACCCTGTCTCATAAAGAAACAAAGCAGCTTGGAAAGGTGGCTTGGTGAAGAGCGCTGGCTGCTCTTCCAGAGAGTCCGGGTTCAGTTCCCAGCATGCACACAGTGGCTCGCGGCTCTGTGTAACTACAGTGGACACGTGGTGGTACATAGACATATATGCAGGCAAAACACCTATGCACATAAAAAATAACACTTTTTCTTCTTTTTGGTTTTTCAAGACAGGGTTTCTCTGTGTAGCCCTGGCTGTCCTGGAACTAACTCTGTAGACCAGGCTGGGCTCGAACTCACAGAGATCCACCTGCCCCTGCCTCCTGAGTGCTGGGATTAAAGGGGTGCGCCGCCACCACCCAAAAACAAAACACAACACAAAACACAAAACAAAACAACCCCCCTTTTTTTTAAGAAAAAGGGAAAGAGGAAAGGTGAGAGAGAGCAGAAGAAGGAATGAGGAAGAAAATGAAAATGAAAATAAAGACTAATGCCACAGGCTAAAATCCCAGAAATCTAGATGCTGAGGCAGGAGGATCATAAGTTAGGCTATATAGTAAATAAGACCCTATCTCAAAAACAACTCCCCCCCCAAAAAATGGCTAGGGAGCAAAAAGGTTCAGGGAAGTGTGTCTGGGACATCTGAGGCTGCAGTTTCCACGAACTGTGGAGGGAGGTGTTGAGGATGAGGTGGACAGCCATGTCATCAGCTTCGTGGTTGGGCTGGAATCATCTTGTTCTTTTTAAATTTCAAGACAGTAACCCGATCATTTCCCCCCTCGTTCTTAGGAGCAAGAGGCGTGGGGCTCTATGCTGCGGAGGAGCCGAGGGAGACCGCTGCATTTGAACCCGCCCCCTCGGTCCCCGACTGCACCCCACGTGGCTACGGAGACTGCCCATCCTCATCCAGTATGGAGGCTGTGCCCACTGTGAAGGATGCCATGTTTGAGGACAGGAGCAGCAGCACCGGAAGTGCAGAGCCATCCCTGGGTACGTCCCCTCTGTCCCCTCACCAGGCTTGAACGGGTTTTAATATCAGCAGCTGCCAGACCATCTCAGGGCAGGAGCCAGCGAGAGGCTCTGTAGCGTCATGCGTGGGGGCTCTGAAGGTGGGCCCTTGGCTGTGTGGGTGAACCTTCAGTCTTGTGTAACAGGAACTGCAGATGGTCGAGTGTGGCTCCCAGCCTGTCTATACCCTGTGACTGACTCCCTCTCTGGTTCCTTTCAGCCGACCCCTCTCCCCCAGGACTGCAGCCCTTGTCACCGCAACCTGTGGAGGACATCTGCTCGGATGACTCAGATGACATTATCTTTTCGCCATTTCTACCCAGGAAGAAAAGCCCCTCCCCATTCTAGGACCCCAGTCATTGCCTCCAGGTGAGGTGGCTGTGGGGACAAGTTAGAGGACTCTGAATTTGAGAAGATGACTATCTTGCTGGGGAAGAGCCCTGCCTCGCTCGGGAACACCTCAGCCATCGATTTTCTTATTTGTTGTGCCTGTACCTTTGATGGATCCTGGTGGCTCTGTGCTCTCTGGGGACAGAGGGAGGGAGGGAGGGAGGCCACCTCCCACTTCCATTTCTGGCTTCAGCTCCTGTGTTTCCAGTGCCCACAGATAACGTCCACCCCAAGTCAGGGCAGCAGGGAATCCTGCAAAGATGAGAACTCTTGCAAAGTCTACTACGTGCCCTTAACCTTGGCACTGCCAGCTGCCATGTTAGCATAGCCTTCCTGGTCCACTACTGCCCAGTGCCTTAACAGGTGCTACAGCTAAGTCTCCCATGCCTACAGCAGAATGCAGTCATAAGAGAGCCAGCAAGAAGCTCTGGACCTCAGGTCCCCAACTGAGCCCCTGTCCCATCGGCTCCTTGTTTCTCCTGTTCTTATCCCCCACCACCTCACACACACACCCTCCCAGGAGGATGAACTCTGGGAAGAGTACAGGCAGTGTCAACACAGAGTGAGTGGCATAGCTGCTATTGTTAAGCAGCCCGTGGATGGCACAGGTCACCCAGACACAAGGCAGACAGCAGGGCCAGGAGGCAGCCCATTGTCCTAGAGGAGATACATCTCAGGGAAGGACAGATTCCAGTATGGCCCTGTCGCTGGGTGTGCAGAGGTACCTGCAGGCCACCAGTGCCATCCAATGCACTCAGCATCCAGCAGCTTAAGGTATCGGTCCCCTTGTCTATGAAATTAGCTCCTGTCAGTGGGTGAGAATGAGGAACTTTGAGCTTGGACAGGGTATCCAGGCTCCACGTAGCTTAGGCCTGCTGCCCATGTGTCCCCTCCAGAGTGCCTGTCAGATTGGCTGCTGGTGGTCTCCACAGGTCACAGAGATGGAACTTCCTTGTCCCATGAGACTGGCATTTGCCTCAAGAAAAACCTAATGTTATAATGTCCCTTCTTGGACTGTACCAGTGGGGACACCCAAGAGGTTTGCTTTTAGGGACCATTTGATTCCTGGCATCGTCCTCCACAAAACACCTGCCTGGTGCTGCACACAGTAGGCTGGGCATGGGAAACTCAGGAAGTGAGCTGGACTTGGCAGTCAGAGACCAGGAAGAGGGGCCCAGCTTTGTCTACCTGCTCCTGGAAGGTTTAAGCACCCCTAATACTGTGATGGGACCAGGCACAGCTGCCTACCCATTTTTCTCCACCAGGGGGCAGAAACCGACTCAGCCAGGACCCTGGCCATCTCATTTGGTCTGAAGGCTGCCTGCCAAGTTAGTTTCTCTGTGACCTGACGGTAACTTTGCTCACATGGCGGCCCACTGGAGCCCTCTGTAGATCTACTTCCCTGTCAGGCTGCTTACAGTTGGCTGTGTTCCCTGTGACTGATGCCACTGCTTGAAGCTCCAGCCCCCACCCACTAAGACACAAGCTGGCGGCTACAGATGGTCCTCAAGTGCCTTGTACCTTCCCCGGGGCTGGGGGTTTCCACATGCTCCTCTGTCCCCTCCCTTATTTAACAGCAGCCATTTGTGCATTGAGTGTTCTGAGTGAGCAAGCAGTCACGAGTTCAGAATTGGGTGTCTTCACCTGAGGGGTGCTCACCTCAGGAAAAGGGGCTATGCAAGATGGCACCCCAGCTGCAGGGCACAGTCTATATATCTTAGGGCCAACCTGTACACCCTGCCCGGCCAGTGGGCAGTGAGGTCTGATCAGCCCCTGCACTTGGGTTTTCTAAGAACGTGTCTCTGAGAAACAGGAAAGCTGTAACCCTCCTGCCCTTTGGTGTAGCAGCTAATCTATTAAAAGGCAGACCCTGTCTTGAAGCTGCCCCAGTAAACGAGGGTGCCTGAAGCCTCTCTGCCTTTGGCAGGTGTCCTGTGTCCTTTGCTCTCCACCCATGCGCCATTGCCAAAGCAGACTGCTCCTGGCTGATCTGAATCAGAGAAAGCACCTGGGGGAGGGGGTCATGGTAGCCTATCTGGGGTGTAGGAGCAGTACTATGAGCTCCCTCGTGGGAACTGGAAGTCCTGCCGGCCTGAACATCTGTCTATAAGACAAGTCTTGTGCTTGGCTTGGTTTTGTAGGTGCAAGTCCTCCAAGCCTGACTGGCCAGCTAGGGCCATTGGCAAAACCAAAACTACAAACTGTGGGAGGGGTGAGGTATATCCCAATCGACGGGGACTGTGGTAGGATGGGGAGGGGGGCAGGGAAGGAGGGGGAGGAGCAGAGGCCAAGCCTTCTGGGAGTGTGGTTAGTCTGGGACCCAGCCAGCTGTGGCCTGTGGACTGTAAGTGGGGCCTTAGGAAGCAGTAAAATTCATCCCTGGGAGATAGTAGGAGTGGAGACCTTTCTGAGGACCTCAGGCCTCAGCATTCAGAACCAAAGCGGGCCCAGGTATGCGCGCTGAGATGGGTAAGCGATGTCTCTGTGCCCTGATTTCCACAGCAACACCTCCACATCACCTTGAGCTTAAAGAACAGGAGTGAGCCTTCTGTGTAGACTGGTAGGTCATTCATCTCGAAAAGAGCCAGTGCTCACTCTGTGACCCCCCGTGGGTGGCCCTCAGCCTGCTGACCGCAGCACTTGCTGCAGCTGACCTGTGTCAGGAGCTGAAAAAGTGAAGGGCTACTCACTCCACTCCACTCACATGCTTGCCGGAGGCCCTGGGCATCTCTGCAAAGTGCACGGGAAGCCCTCTGGGCTTGGGACACGGTGCCTGCAGGGACCTTAGAAGATGCTGTTCCTCTTACCTCAAAAGCCAGGAACAGACTGGAGCCACCTTCCTTGAAGACGCCATCCCTGTGAAAAAGCAAGATCCAGGAAACACCACAGCCCTCTGCTCCTCTTGCTTTACCTCCCGCCCACCAGATGCAGCTGAGGGGGAAGCATGGAGAGGGGGCTGGTACAAACCAGGCTTCCCCAAACTAGCAAAGCAGCAGTGAGCTGCGTGTGGGCAGGGCAAGCCTGGGAGATCGGAATCAGACTCTATAGTGAGCTTCTGTATGGTGCCCGGGATGGGACCGAGGCCCTTCTCTATGCTAGGCAGATATTCTACCACTGAGCCATACTTCCAGCCCCGACAGTGCATTCTTAATGCAGTATGACCGCAGGGGCATGCAGCATTGAGAGGGGGCTTAGAAACCACCAAGACCACAGTTCTGTAGGCCTCCTCATGAGTGACCAGAACTAAATGGCCAGGGCCCTGTGCCTGGGGTTTGTGTAAAGTCCCATGGCACACCGGGAGCTTTCTGTAGGTCCACTCATTCCGGCACCAAGGAGCCACTGCCTGAATGACCCTGACTGCAGGTGCCGGCTGGATTCTGTCTGATAAATGTCTATTTTTGTCTCCCGAGGAAGGGAGTGAGGACTGTGCCTTCAGTCTCACAGAGCCAGAGCCCTCTTTGTGAAGAGACCAATCATTAGAAAAAGAGGGAAGATAAGCACAGAACAGATGTCTTTAAACCTATAAATACCTTTCTGGGAAAGCACTCTCAACTTTTGAGATCTAAATAAAAATTCCATTATATCTTGGTCAAACTAATTGCAAATTCCTCTCTGGGGAGGGGAGCAGCAGCATATGCTCCCATGTGGCTCAGAAGCTCTGAGGGTCAGAGACTCAGCAAACACAGCTGAC
This sequence comes from Uromys caudimaculatus, assembly GCA_028551405.1. NCBI lineage: Eukaryota > Metazoa > Chordata > Mammalia > Rodentia > Muridae > Uromys > Uromys caudimaculatus. The sequence continues at coordinate 11,725,092 of CM052721.1, forward strand.
TGACATGGAGCCAGGCTGGCCCTTTCTTGAGGCTCCCACCTACTCCAGGTTCATGGGGGTCTGCATATAGCAGCCATACTGTAACCGACTAACCTGTCTAGTGCAGGCCACAGCTGGGCAAGCACCTGTCAAAGCAGCCGCATCGAGAAGCTGGGGAATGAAACTCAAAACAGCTCAAGCCAGTGACGAGTGGATCTCTGGCCTTTGGTCTTAATTTTTTTCTTTTAAACAAGGTTTTACTAGATAGTACTTACTGGTGTGAGGTTAAAAGCATGCACCGCCATGCCACACCTAGCTAAAAAAAATATTGTAATTTATAGCCAGCACGATGGCTCAGTAGATAAAGGCACTTCTTGGTACCATGCCTGAAAACCTGAGTTCAGTCTTCACCCACAGGGTGGAAGAGAGAACCACAAGCTGTCCTCTGATGTGTGTAAATATGTGTATGCCTGTCGTGTGTGTGTGTGTGTGTGTGTGTGTGTGTGTGTGTCACAATGAGATTTAAATTTTTGTATATACGTATGTGTATATGTGTACGTGTTCGTGTTTGTGTGGGTATTCAAGTGTATATGAGAGTGTGTGTGTTGCTGGCATATATGATACCCTCAGAGGTCATAAGGGAGCATTGGATCCCCTGGAACTTGGAGTTATAGATAATTGTGAACCACCATGTGGGTGCTGGGAATTGATCCCCAGTCCTCTGCTAGAACAAGAAGTGCTCTTAACCACTGAGCTATATATCCAGACTGGGTCTTTCACAGACCTGGACTTCATTGATTCAGTTACTCGAGCTGGCTGACACACCCAGGGATCAATTAGCCTGTCTCTCTCTCCCACACCGGGGTTTCGCATGTGTGCTGCCTCACTCAACCGATGCTGGCGATCTGAACTCAGGTCCTCAGTCTTCCTTGGCAAGCTCTTTACCTACCTAGCCATGTCCCAGGCCTTTTTTATAATGTTGTGGGTGTATGTGTGCGTACGCATGTGTGTGTGTGTGCGCATGCGCATGCACGCCCAAGCGTGTGTGTGCGTGTTCCACAGCATCCTGTGGAGATAGAAGAAAGCTTGCAGGAGCCAGTTCTTTCCTATGTGTTGATACCAGGGAATTGAACTCAGGTCATCAGGCTTGGCAGCAAAACCTTAACCCACTGAGCCTTCTTATCACTTCCCGGCTCTTTAATGGAAAAAAAACCAAAACAATATTAAGTCACCCAGACTGGTCTTGAACCCAGCCTGTAGCCTAGGCCTTCCTTGAGTGAGGGATCCTTTTGCCTCAAGTTCCCAAGGAGCTAGGAATATAGCCTGCACCACCTCCTGGCTCACACAGGCCTCCTTAAAGTCTGGGGAGACTGACTCCATGCCTGACCAGGATGCTTTTAAATATGCCATTTCCCCAAGTCCTCGGGGAACACAGAAAAAAGAATTCGAATCCCTCATTCCTTTTGGCAGCGCTGTCAGGTTCAGAATACAAATGATGAGGAAGGGAACAGGCTGGCCTGTCTGCACAGGCACCCACTAATGGCCTTTGGCTAGCCTGCCTTCCCATGGGCTCCCTCAAGTTGGGCCCGGTTACAACTGGAGGGACGGCCCTATTAGTCAGTGCCTGCTTGAGGACCCTGGTAAAGGTTTCCATGGTGCTGGGGCTCTCTGAATAAGGAAAAAGGGGTGCCCCTGAGCTACTCGTTAATTAAGCCCAGAACAACCAGGATTCAAAGAACAGTCCAGTGTGTGCCAGGGCTCCTGGGGGCCATTCATGGGACCCGCCTGGGGCTTTCTTCCTCTCAGCTCCTCTCTTCCCAGGCCCGGCTTCTAAGAGATGAAAGCGGAGAGACTGTGGCGTAGGCGGGGAGGGGGCACCGCTGACATAATACATGAGAAAGGCTGTGCCAGTGCCAGTGCCGCAGCCATCCACCCCCTCCTTCGGCATATGTGATACTTCCCTTGGACAGGGCTGGCCCACCTCAAGCCCTGCCTCATCACGTACCTCCCTGTCTCCTGCATTCTCTCTACCAGTTCACTCGACTTCTTCCTGTTAAGTGAGGTGTTTTCGGGTGCTGTCCCCAGCATCTGCCCCTCTGGATATCTGGGGGCTTTCAGCACGTACAGTACTCAAATTCAGCTTGACCTAGGCCCCAAGCCTGCTGCTCCTGATCCTGTGAATGGCATAGCAAGCCACATGGTGGTCCCCACCAGAACCTGAGGTCGCCTGTTTTCCGCTATCTCTAAAACAATCCCACAGTGTCAGGTCCTGTGGGTACCGCCTCTGCAGGCCTCAGCCACCCCGCTACATAAACACCAATAGAGGAGACCCAAGAAGTTTTCCCTACAGGCCCCAGGGCAAAACTCAGTTCCTGAAGAGGTTGTCCTGCCATGTGTACACACACAAGACATGTATAACACACAGGCACTCACAAATGTGCAAATCTACATATGTACACATACGTGCACATGGCATATACAGCGCATGTGTGTGCGCACATACAAATAAATACATGTGTGCACACAGATGGGCACATGGTCACAAAACTGTAGTGTACTCACATGTATGCCCATGCACGAATTCATGCACAAACATGGAAACACATGTATATACAAAAATACATGCAGGCTGAGGGGATGCCTCAATAGGTTACACAACAACAAAAACAAAGTAGCCAGGCATGGTGGGTCACGCCCTTAATTCCAGCACTTGGAAGGTAGAGGGAGGCAGATCTCTGTGATTTTGAGGCCAGCCTGGTCTACATAGTTCCAGATCAGCCAAGGCTACGTAGTGAGACCCTGTCTCCAAAACTAAAACAACAGAGATCTGAGCAGCACACTTGTGCAGTCCCAGTGCTGGAGAGGTGGAGGCAAGCTGAGGCTTACTGGCCAGCCAGCCTCGCCCACTTGGCCAGCTCGAGGCTAGTAAGAGACCCTGTCTCAAAAAAAAAAAAATCCAAGGTGGATGGTGAAGTTGACCTCCGGCTTCCACACACATAAACACACACACACACACATATGCACACAAATACTCAGATGCAAATATAATATTACTTTGGTTTGGGGGCAAGGAAGACCCGAGTGATGGTGGTGAACCCCTTTAGTCCCAGCACTCAGGAATGCAGAGGCAGGTGGATCTCTGAGTTTGAGGCCAGCCTAGTCTATAGAGGGAGTTCCAGGACAGCCAGGGCTACCTTTTGTCTAAAAAAAGGGGGGGAACCCATAACTCCAGCACTGGCTGCTTGAGGAGAGAGATGTGCCCCCACCCCAGTAGGCTGCCCTTACTCCAGCCGTTGGCTTCCCCCCCATGCACACATGGGCAGCAATAGCTGGGCTCAATGGGTTAGAACAGTGTTCCTCCTTTTGAGAAAGGGGTTATGAAACTGAGAGAGCAACCTGGTGAGGGAACTGGGGAGTCAGAAATAGGGGATTGGGTGGATATGATCAAAATCCATGCCACACAATTATCACGTTCTCAAGGAATAAAATATAGTAGAAAAAAAGTCCAACCTGGCCTACAGAATAAGACCTTGTCCTTCCCCCACCCCCAGCCCCCCAAAAAACCCAACAAAGCAAAAGTCTCTGAACAGGGTATGCAGTATCAGGACCTTTCCTTCAAGGCCCAAGTGACAGCATTCCCAACCCAAGGATTGCCTGTGGAGGTGGTCCAGGCTTCTGTTCACAACCCACAACATAACCGCTGGCTGCACGTTTCAAGTGGCTTTTAAAGACCGGTACACAGTGATAGCCAGTCCTGGCAAATTGAGAGGTTCTGCCCCCAGGACTGTCTGGGTTCCGTTCTGAGTTCACCTGCTGTTAGCTGATCCTGCTGACAGGTCATCTGGAAGCACTGTTTCCAGTGTCTGCCTTTCCAAGATGCTGTGTGTGTGACTGAGAGAAGCAACTAGGCCACCGTTGTATGCTCCAGGAGCCCTTGGAAGGGCCCAGATAAGGCAGCAAGCAGGGCAGCTCAGTGGTTAAGAGGACCACCCCATGGTGCCTCTCAACAGTCTGTAGCTCCAGTTGCTGCTCTCTGGCAGGCACCAGGCATGTATGTAGCGCACAGACACACATGCTGATGAAACGCACCTAAAAATAAAAAAAATTTAAAAATGGAAATAATATAGGGCTGGAGAGATGGTTCAGTGGTTAAGAGCACTGGCTGCTCTCCCAGAGGTCCTGAGTTCAATTCCCAGCAACCACATGGTGGCTCACAACCATCTGTAATGGGATCTGATGCCCTCTTCTGGTGTGTCTGAAGACAGCTACAGTGTACTCGTATAAATAAAATAAATACATCTTTTTAAAATATTGAAATGATTGCTGTTGCTATTTCCTGCAGTCTTCGCTATGTATGGGTGCATGGAAGGAGAGAGATGGAAGGTGGATGGGTGGGTGGATATAAAGGTGCCTGGGGTGGATGGGTGCATGCATGGACAGAGATGGGTTGAAGGCTGGGCGTAGGGGTAGACAGATGAATGAACGACAGACGGCGAAATGGATAGGAAGATGGGGAGTGGGTGGGTGGATGGTGGTTGAAGATATGGGTGAAAGGAGGGAGGGATGGAGGGAGGGAGGGAAGGAGGGAGGGAGAAAGGGAGGGATGGATGGAGGGAGGGAGGGAGGAAGGGAGGGGTGGAGGGAGAGATGGATGGAGGGAGGGAGGGATGGATGGATGGAGGGAGGGAGGGAGGGAAGGAAGGAGGGAGGGAGGGAGGGAAGGAGGGAGGGAGGGAGGGAAAGAGGGAAAGAGGGATGGATGGATGGAGGGAGGGAGGGAGGGAGGGAGGGTGACAGGTTGGCTAATGGACAGGATAGACTGGTGGATGGGTGCATGTAGAGATGGATGGACAGGCCTGTGGTGGGGTGGACAGACTGAGAGAGGGCTGGGTGCACGGCTGAATGGCTAGACAGTGAATGTCCGTGTACCTGGAAGGGAACGAATGGAGTGGAGAGGAGGTGGTAAACACTTCAAAAAACAATGTCACATGTGAGTGTGAACTGCAATTTGTGTTGTTTGAAACCCTCAAACATTTTTGTCAATCAAACTAAGGAAAAGAGAGCTGGGGGCGGGGCTGTCTGCCCACACCAGTCTCTGAGAGTGTTGGGGTGCTGTATCCATGTTCTGAGTTCCTTAGTGAACTGCCTGTGTTCAGATTTCTTCTGGCCTTGCTGTGTTACAACATTACTAAAGCAGTGTGTCTCAGGTCTTCTTGTATGCTATGTTTTCAGATTCGTGCTGTGTGCGGATCTCCCCCCAACACACACACTCTAACACCAAGTGAGTTCTACTCCCTACCTGAGCCCTGTGACTCACTATGGTGTACTTTTATTCTCCAGGGAATAGGGGTGACAGGGAACACAGAAAGGAATATACATTTAAATGACAGATGGACACTGTGGGGTCTGGGGCTCAGGAAGGAGGCCAGGGCTTGTGTGAGGAGTCCTTGTGGGTGAGGGGAACCCTGCTGGGGAGCTTGGATCAGACCTGGAGAGATGTGGGATCAGAGTGCCAGCAGAATGATGGATAGATCGTGTGAATGATGACCACCCCCAGTGCCCACTGGAGCCCCACTAATGAAAGCTCAGTATTCCCTAAGACTCCCCAACATGGGAGGCGAGGTGCAGCCAGGCTGCTGGCTAAGACGGGGAGAGGCCTAACCTCAAGGAAGCAGCTTCAGATGAGAGAACATTTTTTGTTTTGTTTTTCGAGGCAGGGTTTCTCTGTGTAGCCCTGGCTGTCCTGGAACTCACTCTGTAGACCAGGCTGGCCTCGAACTCAGAAATCTGCCTGCCTCTGCCTCCCAAGTGCTGGGATTAAAGGCGTGTGCCACCACTGCCCGGCTACAGCTGGATCTTTTTTTTTTTTTTTTTAATTTATTTATTTATTTTTGATACTTTATTTACATTTCCAATGTTTCCCCTTTTCTGGGTCTCCTCTTTGGAAACCCCCTATACCCTCCCCCTCCCCGCCTCTGTGAGGGAATTCCTCCTTCCACCTACCCGCCCACCCATTCCCATATTCCCACTTTGACATTCCCCTTTACTGGGGCCTCTAGCACCCTCAGGCCCAAGGGCCTCTCCTTTCTCCCTGATGGCCATGGAGGTCATCATCTGCCACATATTACAGCTGGATCTTATGGAGGCATTTTCTCAGTTGGAGTTCTTCCTTTCAGATGACTCTTACTTTGTGTCAAGATGACATAAAACTAGCCAGCACCGAACTCAACTTTACCCTAGAAATCTGAAAGAGAAGCTCCGGCTTCAAAGCCAGCTCACTATGGGAGAAAGGGCCCACATGCAGAAGAGTCCACGTGAGGATGCACCTGGCCAGAGCAGCCAGAGCAGATGAATTACTTGAGCCTCAGTTTCTCTGTCTGTAAATTAGGAAGCGTGCCCTGGTGTGTCTCTGGATGCCTGTGAGCAAGCAGCTGGGGCACCTTTGCTGCCCCTGGTGTTCTAGAAACATACACACCTGGCCTTACATGGTACTCATCCATCACTGCCTGCCCTTCCTGGGGGAAGGCGGGGCCTGTCAGAGATGAGGCTGGTTCTGGGGACTTTGGACTTGGTCATGAGGCCCTGCAAGGTCACCGAAAGGCCATCAAGGGAGGGGCAGAGAAAGGAGGGCGTAGCATGGGCTTCTCCGGCTGCCTGAGCTCTGGAGGACCTTGACTCTGACCTTGAATGAGGCCCTTTCTTTTTCAGAGTCCAGGCATTAGCCTACAAGGCTGAGGCCAGACTCAATGGATCTAGAAGCTGCTCCTTTACCATGGCTGATGCTGGGTGTATAGACAAGGAACCCTAGGGGTAGGTGCCACTAAGGGGTTCCCTCTTAAAGCCCAAAGGCCCCCAAATGATCAATAAAGGGGCCCACCTCCTTGCCCTACAATTCATTCTGAGTTAGAATGCTACCCTCAAGGCAGCTTCCAGAACCTTCCCCACTAGTGCTGCACAGGAAGGAGAAGGGCTCTACTTGGGGCTGCGCTCCATAGCCTGCCTGGGAGCTACTTTTAACCCAGGTTCCTGGGAGCCCTGTCACTCATCTCTGTCTTGGGGGTGACACCCTCTAGGTTCAAAGCCAGGTCAGATAAATCTTTCCCTCACACACAGGAGCAAGGACAGCTTAAATGTAGTGTTTTTGTTTGTTTGTTTGTTTGGTTTTTTGTTTTGTTTTGTTTTTGTCAGGTGGAGTCCAGGGTCCCAGAGACCCCTATTTTGGCCAGGCTGGCTCATCTAAAGTCCCTTAGAACCTCTTACTTCCCTCAGAGTCACAGAGGGTGAGGTTCCATTTTCCAATATACTGACACGGGGAGCAAGGCCTGGGAGGATTCTTCACTCCTAAAGAACCTCAGTATACCAAGACAACAGGAAAGCATATTTTTATCTTCCCTTCCTCCCACCCTTCCTGTGTGTGTGTGTGTGTGTGTGTGTGTGTGTCAAAATAAGAGTTGAAATCAGGGCCTTGTGTGTTCCAAGTAAGGGCTCTGAGCTATGTTCCAAGCCAGACTCTAGGTAAGTATTCTCTACTGAGTTATAATGCTATAATCCTAGCTTTCTTTTTCTTTTTTCTTTCTTTTTTCTGGAGGGGGGGGAGGGGAGGGTTTTTCGAGACAGGGTTTCTCCGTGTAGCCCTGGCTACATGGAACTCACTCTGTAGACCAGGCTAGCCTCAAACTCAGAGATCCACCTGCCTCTGCCTCCCAAATGCTGGAATTAAAGGCCAACTGGCTTCACTTTTCCTTTTTTTTATTTCAAAGAAGGGTTTCACTGACCAAGCTGCCTTTGAGCCTCCTCTAAAGTCTAGGCATCTCTTGAATAACACTGTGATCTTCCTCCCTCAGCCTCCTGAGTGGCTATAATGACTGGTGTGTGGCCTCAGTCTTTGTCTACCTTAGGTCTGCTCTCTCGGCTTGGAGGGGATATGCTCCTGGGTTGGACTTGAGACAGCACTCGGGGTTCAGAGGCCTCTGGCTGACTTTCTGAAGGATAGAGGAGGCTGTCACCTGCCACTGCTGGCTCAGGTTGTATTTTGATGGCTCCATAGGCCTCGGAAGACAGTGTTGGCTGGCTGGCATCTCTCCAACCTGTGACACCAGGCCACATGGCTAGATTAAAAAGAAATGTCCCTGTGGTTATTCTGTGGTCAGGATGCATCTGCCATCCTGAGGTGTTTCAGGAAAGCTAGGTACTCCCGATGGTTGTGTGACCCAAGTGTCACCCTGCTCCACGTCAGCACGCACAGGGGGAATCTGGGCCTCCAGCCCTCTCCTCTTCCCTCCTAGTGCCTGTGAGGGCTGACTACGGAAATTGTGAACCTCACTGGATGGGATCCAAACCCAGGGAATTCCATTGTTCTGGCTGCAGCCCCAGCATCTGGGGGCTGGGCCCAGGCTGGACATGTACTGGCTTCTGGCTTTCTCCCACTGGTTGCAGGTCTTGGGACTTTTCAGGAGCCCCAGTCTAACCCCCTCCCTTCCTAGAGGGATAGCCCCCAGAGGACTCCTGACCTCAGTCCCTGGGAACTCTGTTTCAAATGTTTCTGCAAGGCTCTGTCTCCCAGTACTCGATCCTCAGTGTTGGCTCCACACAGACTTTTTTTTTCCCAGACAGGGTTTCTTTTCGTAGCCTGGGCTCTCCTGGAACTTGCCCTGTAGACCAGACTGGCCTTGTACTCAGATATCCACCTGCCTCTGCCTCCCAAGTGCTGTGATTAAAGGCCTGTGCCACTGTGCCCAGCTCATGTAGACTTTTTTATTCCCGTCTTTTAAAAAAAATTGTACGGGCGATATTTGTACATAAGCACATTTGTGTGCAAACGCGTTCACCCATGGATATGGGTGTAGAGGCCAGAGGTCAACATCATCCTCTATCACTTCCACCTTATTTTTTGAGATGAGGGTCTCTCACCAAACTTGGAGCTCACCAACTGGCTAGACTGGCTGGCTAACAGGTCCCCAGGATCCACCCATCTTTGCCTCCTCCCTCCAATGCTGGGGTTGTAGATACATTTCACTGTACCTGGCTTTTACATGAGTGTTAGTGGCTTCACACTCAGGTCCTTCTGTTTCACAGCAAGTGCTTTACCCATTGGGTGATCTCCCCAACCCCCTATCCCTGTCTTTGGCTCACAAACCCTACTCTAGTCAGATGAAGGAAGAGAGGGAGAGAGGAAAGCAGGGCGGACTGAGGAAGGAAAGAGTCAGGTGGATCTCCACCTCCTTCTCTAGATAAGGGCTTACGACTCAGCCCCGGCTGACTTCAAATTTGCAGTGTGTGCCAGGCTTCAAACTTGTGATCAGCTGTCCAAGTGTGTGACTTCATACCTGGCTTTTGCACATCTCTTTTGGGGAACACAATCTGCCCATCATTATGAGTTCTATAGTGTGCAGGCGTTGTGGCCTTACTTTAAGAAAATCTCCAATTTGATGAAGCTTCTGGTGAAGGGTCGTGTCCTGATACCGATCCATGGTGGTTCCTGACTGACGGTTGAGTCCCTGGTTTTCCTGGACAATGGTGGGACCTGAGCCTCAGTTCCTCTTCCTCAAGAGTGGTCAAAAGTCCAGCTTCCAGCCCGGCAGTGGTGGCACACGCCTTTAATCCCAGCAATTGGGAGGCAGAGGCAGGCGGATTTCTGAGGCCAGCCTGGTCTACAAAGTGAGTCCCAGGACAGCCAGGGCTACACAGAGAAACCTTGTCTCGAAAAAAAAAAAAAAAAAAAAAAGTCCAGCTTCCAGCCATAGTTGTATTTTGATGGGCAGGAAGAATAAGGACAGTCCTGGCCAGACAGTGCTAGCCAAAGTGGGCAGGGTGGAGGGCCTTCCTTCCTGCCTGTGCCCACAGTCACTACTTGGCATTCTCTTCTTTAACTCCCAGTCTCCCGGGAGACAGGTTGCCAATTTCCCGAGGTTCCTCTCCCCAGTAACTCTCTCAGCAGCATTAGGGTGGGGACTCAGCTCAATCAGGGATGTGCTGTCTGTCCTGTTCTACACTGTGTGTTAGGGAACCTTTTCTCTATTACATTAAAAACATTTTAAAAACCATGCATGCTGGTGTGAGAGTGTCAGATTCCCCGGAACTGGAGCTACAGACAGTTGTGAGCTGCCATGAGTGTGCTGGGAATTGAACCTGGGTCCTCCGGAAGAACAGTCAATGCTTGCAACTGCTGAGCCATCTCTCTAGCCCCTACAATTAAATTTTTATTCTGTGCACAGTGCACACTTGATGGCCAGAGGAACAACGTGTGGAGTTTCTCATGGACCATGGGGAGGATGGGATCGAACCCAGGTCATCAAACTTGGCTGCAAGCACCTTTTACCTGCTCAGCCACCCTCCCTGCTTTTTCTGCTTTAGATATCCCTTGTAGCTTTTCCTTCAAGGACTGCCCCCCCGGGAAAGGGTTTCACTGACCAAACACACTACTAATTAATCAAAATTAGCACATTTCCTGTCCCCTTTCCCCTCTGCCTCCTTTTTAAAATAAAATCTTACAACTTAGCCCAGGCTGACTTCAAATTTGCAGTGTGTACCAGGCTTCAAACTTGTGATCAGCTGTCCAGGTGTGACTTCATACCTGGCTTTTGCACATATCTTTTGGGGTATGAAATTTGTCCATCATAATGAGTATATAATGCACAGGTGTTGTGGCCTTATCAGAAGAAATCTCCAATCTGATGAAGCTTCTGGTGATGGGAGAGGGAACTCCTTGGCCTCATACCTACATGTATGAACCCTGGTCATCATTACTATTGTTGGGACCAAGCAAGGACACAGGGCTCTCTGTGGAAGGTGCTGGAACAGAGGCCAGAAACTTTCCCAGCCTGTGAGGACAGTCTCTGATGTTACCGTTTATCTTTGGAACCATAGGACCTTAAAGGCAGACCTGGGGACAGGGCTAGTCCCCACTCTCTACAGGAGAGTCAAGGAAACAGATGAGCCAGGGATGGGCATCTTACCTGCTACACTGACTCCAGCAAGTGTTCATGTGACCCAGAGACAAAAGCTCAGCAGCCTGGGGGTGGGGCAAGGGGGGACATTCATTGCTGTTTGGCCCTAGAGTAAGACCCTTAAGAACTTCTCACCTATTGCTCCAGGCTGTTTCCCAACTAGGTGGCTTCTTCCAGCCACCCAGAGCATTGAAGCCCACAACTCTGTAAAGGGCCGATGCCCTTGGGCCATAGGGCAAGGAAGGAGATGCCTCAGGCAGTTGCATGAACTGCAAGACAGGTCTGTCAGGAAGCCACTACTCAGCCAGTCAGGAATGGGGCTACCTGGCTGATAGAGAAGCTGATATGTGTCTAGGTTCTAAGAACATAAGGCCCCAGGGTTGTGAGTGGACAGAGCCAAGTGGATATGTAGGCCACCCCGGAGAAGAACAAGAACTGTCCCCCCTCCCACCCCCATGCCCTTTCTATAGGCTGTGTCCTGACCAGTAGCCTAGTTTCCAAGATGGGAGGCAGGGAACTTCCTTTACACCTTCCTTTATGCATCTTTAGAATGATGCAACCCAATGGGGTGCGGTGGTTCAGGCCTGTTATCCCACCACCTGGGAGGCTGAAACAAGAGGATTGCCAAGTTTGAGGCTAGGCTGAGCAACTTATGGAGATCCCGCGATAGCAAAAGTAAAACGGGATTGGAGGTTTAGGAGGGTGGTAGAGTGAGTGCCTGGCTTGCATGCTCAAGGCCCTGGTTTGATAACTAAAAATAAAGCAGATGGGTATTCAGTCTATCTGCCCATCATCGCCTTACACAAGTCTTTATGGTTTCTGCGCCAGGCTTTGTTTTGAGCACTTCACACTCGTTTGATCTCTGCAACGCCTTTTCTCAGACTAGAACACTGATGCCGAGAGGCTAAGTCATTCATCCAAGATCACACAGCTGCAGCTCCCGAATGCAGATCATGTCCATCCTATAGACAGGCCACCGGTTCCCTGGCAGGTCCCTACGAGGGCTGCGTGGAAACAAGATCAAACCAGAGAGCAAAGGCATGGGACGGAGAGGAAGCTATACGTGAGCCTCGGATTCCAGCCTTCATGGTCTACAGGGAAGAAATGGCCGAAGAGGTTGAGGGTCCTGCCTAAGCCGAGAGGTGTGACTAGTAGGCAAAAGGACCAATGGCAATGTAGGGGGGCAGGGCCTATTGGAGAAATGCCAATGGCAGCCGGGGGGCAGAGACCGCTCTAGTATGGGCGGGGTCTGCGGGGTGCCGGCCAATAGCGGTGTGGGGGCGGAGCCCAAGGGCCGGGAGGACGGCTGGGGTGGGGCCTGAGAGCGGCGGGCCTATGGCCGTGTGGGGGTGGAGCCTGAAGGCGAGCAGGCGGGGGCGCGGAGGGGGCGGCGGCAGCGGCGGCGAACAAAGAGGCGGCGGGCGCGGGCGGCCGAGCGGAGCCGAGCGCAGCCGAGCCGGGCCGAGCCGGGCCGAGCCGGGCCGGGCCGGGGCCCCTGGTAGCAGGCACGATGAGGGCAGCTGAGCAGGGGTTGGCGGGTCCCTGAGCCCCGTGCATCCGGCAGCGAGGGAAGCCCGGCACAGCGCCCGCGGCCGCCCGCCCGCCATGGCCGGGGTCAGCTACGCGGCGCCCTGGTGGGTGAGCCTCCTGCACCGGCTGCCGCACTTCGACCTGCGGTGGGAGGCCACCAGCAGCCAATTCCGGCCCGAGGACGCCGACTACCAGCAGGTGACGCGCGCCCCCGGGTGCGGGGTCAGGAGCCCCGGGTCATGGCCCCTCCCAAGGGGCTGGAGACTTCCCCATCCCCTTTCATTCTAGGGGTCGCCTCCGGTTCGCTGATAACCTTTCCAGGGATTAATGTCGAATGGCCCCTGGAAGGTGTTCAGCCCCTCCGTGTCACCAGGGCCTCCTATCTGGATTGATGGAGCTGCCTCCTTCTCCTTATAGACCCCTTCTGATCCTATGGGTTCCTGGCAGGCCCATCTTTATCCTTTGGGTAGAGAGCTGCTCCCCAGCAGAGCCCCGGCTAGCCGAGGCTGGAACCCTGGGTTCAGGCAGGAGGGTATTCCTCGTCCTCTTCCCCCAGCTAGGGAATCCCGTTGCCAGACTGTTGGTGGGTGAGGAGCCTGGGCCATGGCCAGCCTTCTGTGGCTGCTAATGACCCCTTGCTTTACGGTCAGGCTGTGGGATGTACACAGGGTGTCGCGTGGTTGTGGGAAACCAGGGTGCCAGCAGTCTCTCAACCCAGGGTGGAAAATGAGGCCTGGCTGAAGTGGGGTGAGTGGGCCTCCGTCTGGGCTGGGGGCCATGGGGCACTTGGCAACCCTCTCCCCGCGAAGCCCTAAGTCTGGCGTTCTGCCAACTCCCAGCACCACCCCCATTACTGAACCACTGTCATTTGAGTGCAGAGCAGGGGGACCAGGGCTGTGGGCTTTTCCTTCCTGCTCCAGATTCCACAAAAAAGAATGGTCAGCCCACTTGGTCACTGAGCACTTCAGAGTTTCTGTCCAGGGGCTCCTGGGACAGTAGCCTGGGAATCAAGTCCTCCGGGTCTGTGCCAAATATCTCTGCCGCCATCCTCATCTTACTGAAATTGAGGGTGAGAGAGTGCAGGGTTGTCCCTGTCACACTCTATGCCTACCTGGGCTTAGCTCCAGCAGCTGATGGTGTTTCTGAGCAGATTAGGACAGGTGTGAGGGGTAGGGCAAAGCCTAAGCCCTGAGAGACAGCAAGGAGATGCAAGAGCAGGACCTCACCTGGGGATTTTGGGGGAAGACTAGCCCTGGGTGGCGGTGGAGGGAGACATGTGGTTTTCTTACTGTGTGATGGTATTGTTATGCTCTTTCCTGGAAAAACTGTATGAGCTATTCTTGGAAAGTTGCCTACCTAGGGTTTGCCTGGTAGTCAGTTTTGGTGGTCCATGGGGCAGCCAGGTAGCATTTCCTGAGGTTGGTGGGCTGCCACCTGCTCCTGCTGCAGGAGGAACTTGCTGTTGCTTTTCTGGCACAGTTGTGACAGGGAGAGGGTGAGGATTCAGTCCCTGCAGCCCTTGGGAATCTGAAGGTAGTGGTTCAGGCCTAACTCTATAGGTCTTTAGATCTATGGGCCCGCAGCTCTGTGGCCCCAGTTGAGCCTGGTCCTGCCTGCTTTTGCTGCTCCGCTGTGGGAGGCCTCTGACTCACTCTCCCTCCTGCCTCCTCTCCCAGGAGCAGAATTAGCCACTGAATAATTCACAGTGTGGAACCCAGCCTGGCTCCATCCCCCGCCGCCTCCACTCCTGAAGCCAGGGCTGTGTGTGGATGTACATGGTGCCCCTGCCCTCATTGAGCTGATGGTTTTAGGCAACTGCTCAGTGTCTCTGAGCTTCCTCACTTCCTCTTGAATTGGAACTGATGGTTTTGCAGGGTCACCTGTGGGGAGAAAGGCAGGAGCTCCCTTTCTGGGTGGGTGTGTGGGTAATGGTTTCTCACAGGCTCTATCCCATCTTTCCTGGTGAGGTATTGCTAACACTGTGTGTGTGGTTGCATATACACGCATGTCATGGTGGCTGTCCTGTCCTAGGCTACCCTCTCAGCAATCCACCCTGCCCATACCTGAACTGTGTCCCACTAGGGAAGCAAGCTGCTGCATCTCCCAGCGTGGGGATACCAGGTTTGTCTTTTGCTCTCGTTTACACTCATGGCCCACTGTCTGGAACCTGATGGAACCCACAATTAGACTCCCAGTCAAGCCCTGTGTGGAGCTGCCTGTTCTTGCCTCCTTTCACACGGGGCTGTGCAGCTGTCTGTATTGTACACACTAAGACTTAGACTCAATCAGGGAGACCTTTATCCATGCCTCCTGGAGCCCACAGCAGGGATGGACTGGCTGTTAACAGCGAGGGTGTCTCAGACCCTGCTGCTACCTGGTGAGAAACCAGTATAGAGCCAATGTATGTATATAAAACCAGCATAGAGCATCAGCAAACCCTGCAACTTTTCCCCAGGAGATGGTGGGAGGTTGCACACTGTAGTCCTACAACTAAGTGTCTCTGAGCATGGTTGGTCCCCTCTTAGAAGCCTGTGACAGTGCTGAGTGGAAGTACTACCCGGAGTCAGTCAGTCACCTGGTGGAAGCTCCTGGCGTCTTCATGACGGAAGGGGCTCTGCCAGTCTGGTCTGGTTCTAGACTAGTTTCTTACCAGGCAGTCCCCAGGAGCTGCTGATTAGGCTCCTCCGGGGTTGGGCCATCCCCAGCGTTCCTTAGCTCCCCCATTTCACTGGGGTACCTGGATTTTAGAAGCATCTGTGTGGGTAGGTGTATTCACCACACGGGGAGGAACTGAAGTCGACTGAAGCAGAGGCTCTGGAACCTGACATGGCCTGCAGCCAGCTTGCCTGACTAAAGTCTTGATTTTCATTTGATCCTGTCCCTAGGCATCAGACCCCTCTCAGAGTAGAGTATTGACACCTTCTGACTTCATTCTGGTGTGGGGTAAATATCTGCTTATTTATCCTCTATCAGTCCTCATGAGCCTGATTCTACCCAATTCATGCTCTTTGCTTCCAGTCTCTCTCTGTCTGGTTCATTGTCTCTATCAGTTCAAGGCAGGCCGGGAGACGTTTGCTGATGGAGAACTGTTATTGCTAATGATGAGGGCTGTGGGGCCTGGCAGTCTGAGAAGGCTTCCTGGAGGAGATAGTACTTAGCCTGCCGTGGAGACGACCAGCCAAGGCTTGGGACTCACCAGCTTTCCCTCTGACTCATTGTGCACCAGCCCAGTCCTGGTATACAGAGGGCCAGCAGCACACTAGCCATCCAGATAGCTGGTAGCATTTGCCTGCTAGTTAGCCAGCCTGTGGGACCGTTCCCATCAGTCCTGAGGCTCAGATGCCAGATAAGACTTACAGGAAGCCCGGCATGGCGATGCAAACCTGTCATCGGGAGGCAAGTTCAAGGCCTGCAGAATGAGTTCAAACCCAGCAATTTAGCAGATCCTATCTTGTACAAAGGGAGTGAGGGGTGGGGATAGGGAATGCAGCTTAGCCCTTGCCTAGCTCTGGGTTTGATCTGCCGCAACATCAATTAAAAGGAAGGGAGGGACCTAGGCAGTGTGGTGTAGTCAGGGCTTGAGAAAACACCCTAAATAACGGAACAAAGTAGGCAAAGGCATGACGTGGAAAAGCCCAGGGGTGTCAGCTCAGAGACCCTCTGTCCGCATGGCATGGGGGAACATGGGGGCCTAGGAGGTTCTGGGCACCCTGTGTCACAGGCCACTATTTAGGCTCTAGTTGAATAGCCCCTGGGACCAGGAATCTGCTCCCAGAGTTTGCAGCTGGCGCATAAGAGCTGGGCCCCTCAGTGTACAAGTTCAGCAGTATGGCAGGCAGGTTGGCAGCTTGGCTGTGTCCTCTGGGCAGGGCTGGCTTCATTGTCATCCTCCTGACTGCTCAGGAAATGAGCTCTGTCTGAAAAAGCAGCCTTATCGCCTGCTTCCAGCTTATACAGGCTGTACGCATCTGTGGGACACTCGAGGGAGGGGGGCGGCCGTGAAGAAGATAAAGGAGCCACCCAGCTGGAGTCTGGCCACGCGTTTGCATTTTTGGGATGACGCCACTGGAAACCAGAGTTGTACTGCATACTGCCGTGTTTCTTTCGTCTTTTCTTTCCTTCCCCACCCCCACCCCCACCCCAATGCTGGAGATCAAACCCAGAGCCTCGTGTGTGTGCTAGGCACGTGGTCTGCCATTGAAGCCCACCCCAAGCTTTGTCTCATTTTAAAAAATTGTTCGCTTTGTTTTTGAATTGTGTGTGTGTGATATGTATGTGTGCATGTTGAGTACGTGTGCACATTCCTGCCCTGGCGCCTTGTTTGAGGTAGGAGTTTCTTGTCGTTTGCCCACGCATGTGCCAGGCTAACTGGCTGGCAAGCTTCTGGGGATTCTCCCGTTTCTGCCTCACATCTTACTATCCACAGGAATGTTGGGATTTCAGATGAACACTGCCAAATTCAGCTTTATCTTGGTTCTGGATTTCTGAACTCAAGTTGTTATTCAGAAGTGTTGTACCCATTGAGCCATCTCATGTAAGGGCTGGTCTTGAACCCAGGATGTTAAGGGTGAGCTGGTCTCTACTGCATCAGTACCCCCACAATACTCTACCCTGTCTGGAGCTAAGTGGAGGCTTCAGGAGCAACCTCTGAGTAGAGATGATGGTACAAGGAGCATCCTTGTAGATGGGATCCAGAGCTTCATGCACTCTAGGCAAATGTTCTACCAACCGAGCTACATCTCTCCAACTTTGTTTAGAGTCTCAGTATTTCTGGGTGCTTACCAGCATCTCATAGTGCTGACCAGAGCTCTGAAGTTGCAAGTGAAAGATAGCCCCATACAGAACCCTTCTACACCACCACTCTGTTCTCCCCCCAAGACTAGAGGTGAGTGGAAGCTTCTAGAGCAACCCCTGGGTGGGAGATGATGGTACAAGGAACAGTGGCCCTGTATTAAGGGAGGCAGGCAAGTCCCTACCAGACCTGCTCGGCTGTGAATGCTTGTGCGTTGTGGCTAATTATTGAATCCCAAGGGAATATCATGGACCCAGTCTGAATCAGTAGTTACTTATGGCCAGGGATAGTGAGACTGTGACCCTGGACCATAGCATCCTCTCTGTTCGGGGTGGGTGGCCAGGGCCACACTGCCTAGATCTGGAAAATGTTGTTCCATTTGATCAGGCCATGTTCAGCTACGCCATGGCTGCTGCTCTAGGAGCCTCTGACAGTGCCACCATCAGCCATGCGACCATCTCTGCCCATGCAGTCTTGGGCCCTCCAGAAGTCCCAAGAAGCTTTAAGAAGGTTTCTAGCCAGGCAGTGGTGGCACACGCCTTTAATCCCAGATGCAGGTGGATCTCTGAGTTCAAGGCCTGGTCAAGTTCAAGACAACCGGGGCTACACAGAGAAATCCCTCTGCTAGGGAGGTGTACATGCCTATAGTCCTAGCACTTGGGAGGCTGAGGCAGAAATATTATGAGTTTGAGGCCACCATGGCTGCATATCCTGTCTCAAAAGCAAGCAAATGGACCACTGAGATGGTGCAGTGGGTAAAGTGCTTGGTACACAAGCTTGAAGACCTGAAGTCAGACCCAGATCCCACGTAAAGAGGAAGGAAAGACCAGCCTCAGAAGGTTGCCCTCTGACTTCCACACGTGTATAGTGGCATACATGGCTCCCCACACACATAATGAATTTAAATATAGTGATAAAATTATAGCAGCAAATTGTAGCTTGCTCAGTTGGTATCTCATTTGCCTAGCCTGTAATAAAGTTCAGCCTGGCATAAACCAGGGCAGTGGTGCACACTTGTAATCCCAGTACTTGGAGGTGGAGGCAGTGGATCAGGAAGTCAAGGCTATCCTCCCCTATACAGGGAGTCTGAGGCCAACCTGGGCTATGTGTGACGCTGTCTCCCGATGAACACAAAAATCCAATCCAAAGGTTCCTGAGGTGGGGTCAGACTTCTCTAAGGTCATTCTGAGCTTTTTCCAGAGATGCCTCCCTCTGGCTTCTCACTGGGCTCAGCTGGCCATGAGACTCTCTGCAGCCTTTCCCTCCCGCTCCCCTCTCCTGCCTTACCCAGTGTGGCAGCCTGCTACCTGGGGCCCATGTTAGGTCCGTTAGCTACTACCTGGAGCTCTTGGTCATATTCTGGGGGAGTATGTTCTGTTGTGTGCTCTGTTGCCCTGACACCTAGGTGCCAACTACCTTGCTCGGGGGGCTTATGTTGCTCATTTCTAAGCTCTTTTCTAGGGGAGACCCTTCCCTAAGTTGTATTGGAGTTGGACATTTTGGTCCTCCCGAGGCAGAGGCCCTTGGGATGGACACATAGATTGGGGCTCCTGGCCTCTCCCTATGGACCCAGCTTTGGAGCCGTTGTGGGTTCCCCTGCCTGCATACACCCCACCCCTCACCCACAGGCAGTTCTGGTAAGGCCTAAAAGAGGAACCTTGCTATGGAGCCAGGGCCCTGGGGTTGGGGAGATGGGAAGTGCCTCACATGGTCACCGAGGGATTGGACATGTGACCATGTAGGTCAGACCATACTGGACTTGAAACCCCTTGTATAGCTCTGTCAAACTGGGGTGCACATATCTATTAGTGGTTTCTGGTGTTCTTGGTCCAGATTGGGTGGCTGTTGCAGCCCAGAACAGAGAAGCTCTGATGGGCATCCTGGGAACTGGGTCACAGGGCTGGGAGCACTTGCCCTGCTGGAGATGGAGACCCTGGGACACTTTACTGAGGGGTCCCTGAGCTGAGGGTCGACGGGGCCTGTCAGCGTATCTGACAATGGATGCTTCTAGAATGAGGCCAGAGTAACACTGATCTGTGACTGCATAGCTCTGGGTACCTCGACTTAAAAGCTCAGGGTGGGAGAACAGCGATAGTCAGTCCCCCCCCCCCCCCGTTCTCCCTCTCCCCCACTCCCACATAGCAGCCAACAACATACTGCACTCTCTCGGCCCTGCCACGAACTCACTGTCATGGAATTTGTGAAACCCAAGCCTGGCCCGATGGAAAATCTGTTTTTAATTTCTGGCCAGCATCACTGGTTCCTCAGCCCAGTGTGTTGGGGGTTGGGGGCCCATGGTCATGCAGCCAGCTCAGCACCCTGGCAGCCCATCAGGGACAGTGGGTGGAGGACCCTGGATCCCCACCGTGGGGCTGAGAGTGGGCTTCCTGGCCAGCACTGGATGTCTGAAGGCACAGATGGGTTGGCTCCACTTAGTAGTCTGGGGACCCCCAAACCTCAGCCTCAGGGTCTGTGGCTCATACATGTTGAGCTAGCTGTATGCATGCTCAGCTCCTTGTGGGTCCCTCGTGATCCCTGGGCATAGGCTCAGCCTGGTGGGCCTTGCCTTTCCTCACTCTGGCCCAAGATGCATGTGGAGTCTTAGCCTGATCCAGCCAGCTTTTGGGATAATAGCCCCTCCTCATATTTTATCTCTTTCCTCTGGCAGATAGAGGGTTACCATTGGAAGCTTTCTGTACAAGGAAGAGGGTACTACTTCCCTGTCTTCTCTCACGCCTCCTGGCAAGTGTCCCAACCTTGTGCCCTGGATTCCTTCCTGCTCCCTGACCCCTTCCTGGGCTCTATATCACAGGGCCATCTTTGGCTCTCTCCTAGGGTGCCCAGCCAGGAATCCGTGACCCCACCGTGGTAGTCTACATACATGACCAACTTCTACTTCCTGTTTCCTGGCCACCGAACTGTGCTGGTGGGGGTCTTTAGAGTCCTCTGGTGGCCCAGGAGGAATGCATTCTTGGCCTACATCCTTAGTCCACTCTCTGGTGATTTATCCCTACTCCAGGCAGACAGATGGGACTCTGATGGCTCATCTCTACCCAGGAAGGTTGTGGCTTTATGCTCTCTCTAGATGATTGTCCAGATGCTTCCACACTGATGGGCCCAGAGCCTCAGCAGTGCTGTGCTGGCTAGTCTTATGTCAACTTGACACACAAACTAAAGGTATCTGAAAGGAGGCGACCTAAATTGAGGAAATGCCTCCCTAAGCTCTGCTATAAGGTGTTTTCTTAACAGTTATTGATGGGGGAGGGTCCAGCCCATTGTGGGCGGTTCCATCCCTAGGCTGCTGGTCCTGGGTTCTCTAGGAAAGCAAGCTGAGCAAGCCATGGGAAGCAAGCCAGTAAGCATCACCCCTCCATGGCCTCCACATTAGCTCCTGCCCCCCAGGTTCCGGCCCTGCTTGAGTTCCTGTCCTGACTTCCTCCAACGAAGGACTGTGATCTGGAAATATACGCTGAATAAACCCTTTCCTCCCCAACTTGCTTTTTAGTCATGGGTGTTTGTTTTATCACAGCAATGAAAGCCCTAACTTAAGACAGATGCCACCTGGAGGTTTGCTCCTGGCCTTTTATATGTATGAGAGGTGCATATGCAATGTGGCTCGTGGGATTGCATCTGCAGGGGGGTGGGGGGCTGAAAGAGTCACAGTAGGGGACTATTGAGGGCTGGGGATGATGATGTTGCCTCCTGCCCACCTTTGCCACATTGTGGCCAGGAGCCCAGGACAGGGATGAGTGCCCGCCCTACCCAACTGATCCTCTAGATCAATTTTACCACAGACGGAAAATTCCATGTGGTCAGAGCCTAGATGCTGAGTGGCACTTCCTATTATCGTCCTCGATGGCCTGTGGGCAGTGGTGGCTGTTCTGTCATTGAATACATTGGCCTAGTGTCCCCATGGAAGCATGTCCTCTGGGATCTGGCCTCAGAGACCTGGGAAGGAATTCACGCTGTCTCAGCCAGCCATCCCACAGGGCCTCCAAGTGTCTGTGCTGACCGGAGGGTGCCATCGCTTCCATCCGTGGGGCTCAGTTTCTACTGGCTGTCCCTGGCCTCGGGGACTGACCGTGAGCTTTCATTACAGCCGGCCTCCTCTGGAAGGAATAGGTCGTGTCAAAAGTTCCCCCAGCCTCTTGTGACTTGGGGGAGGGGGTCCTCAGTTTATTCCTGCTGTGGTTGAACATAAGTCTCTGGGCATAAGTCCTGGATAGACTGGAAGATAGTCTCTCTGGGGCTTGCAGGACAGATGTTAGCAGCATCCTGTCCCCTCCATGAGCCTAGGACCCCGTTCTTGCGTCCCATTGGTGATATGCAAGCTGAGCCCGAGACACAGGGGGTAGAAGTGTGGTCAGAAGGAGTTGCCTAGAATAGGCAGGACCAGGATGGGGGAGGGGAGTAGGTGTGGACACTTAGCTGCCCTGAGAGTAAGGAGTGGAGAACGCCAGGCACCTGGCGTGACTGTTACTACCTATAGGTCTTGACTAGCTTTGAGATTTTTGGGTGACACCCTTTCTTCGAACCCTGAGGTACCAGGGGTTTTTTTGTTTTGTTTTGTTTTGTTTTGTTTTGTTTTGTTTTTGGGT
Organism: Uromys caudimaculatus; assembly: GCA_028551405.1. NCBI lineage: Eukaryota > Metazoa > Chordata > Mammalia > Rodentia > Muridae > Uromys > Uromys caudimaculatus. The sequence goes on from CM052721.1 coordinate 11,746,937, forward strand.
AGCCATAGGATTTCTTCCTTTTTGGTTTTTCAGATGGATTTTCTTTGTGTCATAGTCTCGAATGCTCTGGAATTCTCTGTAGAGGCTGTAACTCCCAGAGATCCAACTGCCTCTGCCTCCCAAGTGCTGGGATTAAAGGCGTGTGCTACCATTATTCGCCATGTGTCACCATGGGGTTTCTTACAACTCTCTCTCTCTCTTAACTTTTTCCTTAGCCAGGATCTCACTGTGTAGACCAGGCTAGCCTCACACTCACAGAGATCTGCTCACCTCTGCCTCCCCAGTGCTGGGGTTATAGGTGTGTACCTCCATCCCATAAGAGCATAGGTCCCTGGGACTCACAAGGCCACACCTATTGATACTAGTAATTGTGGGTACAGCTGTGAGCGGATGTATGAACACTTACTTGAATGTTTGAATGTAGACAAGGATGTGTGCTTTCCCCGGCTGTAAACCTCAGTTTATGCGACTTCCCTCTGAAGACATGTAGTTTTTTTCTAGGGCTTCCCACCAAGGTAGACTTCAAAGCCTGTGTTCCCATCAGCATGTGTATTTTCCCAGGGCCTCTCCCCCCAGTGATGCTGACTGCATTTCAGACGCACTGACCTTGTCTGCTCTCTGCCTGCAGATTGGCTAACATCCCTGCCCATCTTTTCTATTTATATGTGTACATGTGTGTATGTATGTACCCACGTACATGCCATAGCGCACATGTGAAGGTCAGAGATCAACACGTAGGAGGTGGTTCTCTCCTTCCCCCGTCAGGTCTTGGTGGCAAGAGCCTGTAACTGCTGAGCCATCTCACGGACCAGTGTGTTCATCTATCCAGGGCCCCTCTCATTCCCTTCTGTAAACTCAGTAGCAATATCGCTTTCCTGAGCAAAGGCTGTCGTCTGCTGGGTCCCTGTAAGTCCCTGTCATCTTGTGGCATTTTGTGAGCACCCCTCTGCAACACGGCAGTGCCATTTGTGAAGAGGATTCTCACCCCACCCCCAGATTCTCTCATGGGACATACCTTACAAAACATGTTTTCTCTTCTAGCAAATGGGAGGATGTGGTCCAACCAAGGAACCACTGGGTGTACAGGCCTGCCCTGGCCATAGAACCAAAGCCTGGTGCCTGCCATGTTTCTGGATTCATCCCCAGCTCCCTTCCAGTGAGGAGGTGCACATTCTAGACATATGAGCCAAAATGAGTCTGACATGGGGAGTCCTAGGGTGGCCCTTCGGCACCCAGGGAGAGGGTGGTCAGTTGCTGTCACAGGCCTATACAATCCTTTGCCTCTAATGTTTGAGGAGGAGACCTGCAGAGGATTGGCACCTTTTGTCTATGTCTAGGCGTGAGCAGGTTGACAGCAGATCCAGAGGGAATCTGGGGAATGTCTGGGGAATGTCGTAGTTGAAGCAGGCTGGTGTTTACTGATGGCCACTGTGCAGGGCCTAGTACCCGGCCCTGTCTATGTGAGGCCCCTATGACCGGCCTGTGGTCTACAGGCAGGTCCTGGATTCTGTCTCCATTGCCTGCTTCAAGCTGTCTCCACCTGTCTGTGTACTCCTGGGTCAGCTCTCCTGGCTTTGGAGGACTTTCTGATGTAAGAACTCGGTGTCACAGGATGGCTGTGGCACAGCCGCTGCCCCCCCCCCATCGGTTTCCCTTGTGCAAGGATGGTGGACTTTTATATTACACACTGCAGACATAGCAAGATGCCTACCTCCGGTGCCTTGCAGCACCCAGACTTTGGGTAGCTACAAGGTACAGTGTAGAGGGAGAGCTCTGGTCTTTGCCTGAGGGTTTTTCTGCACTGGGCCACAAGCAGAAGCCCAGGCTCCATGGCCCCTTAGCCTCAGGGCAGCACCGTGGCTTTGGATCACAGAACCCTAGTTCTTGGCCCACATTAATGGGACGTGCAGGAAGCACCTTCATGTCCAGGTGGAAAGTGCAGAGGCCTGCCTCCAGCTGTGGGAGCCAGCTGGCTTCTGGGAGGGCAGGGAGTGCCATCCTTTTGCTGCCTGGCAACTGTCTCCTGGGAATTGGCCCACTGGGTTGCCAGGTCTGTTGGTGGAACAGCCTGTGGTCCCCAGGGAGCTGGGCAGAGTCATTCTGCCTCCGTAGCTCCTCTGACTGGTCCCAAAGAGGGCACACTTGTCCAAGGGCCATCAGCAATCCCTCTCTGACTGGGGAGGATGAGGAGAGGTTGGGGTGGGTCCAAGAGAAACTCAGAGTCACGGAGCCTGGGGACAGTCTGGGTAGGATCAGAAAAAGTATCCGTCGAGCATCTCTCAGCTGCCCCGGTGCTCAATACCACCCTGCTTCCGAACCCTGCACAGGAAGTGAGCTGAGAACACACATCCGCTCCTAAAAGCGCCTGTTTACTGGCCTGTCCTTCCTGTCTACCTCTCTAACGTGTGTGTGTGTGTGTGTGTGTGTGTGTGTGTGTGTGTGTGTGTGTGTGTGTGTGTGAAGGTCAGAATACTTCCTGAGTAAGGGGTGCTCTCTCCCTCCACCGTGCAGGTCCTGGGATTGAACTCAGGGTGTCTTGGTACAAGCACCTTTATCTATTGAGCTATCTCACAGACCCAGATTTTTTTGTTTGTTTTTAAAATAAGATTTATTTTATATGCATGGGTGTTTGTCTGCATGTGTGTGCATACCATTTGCATACTTATACCCCCAGAGGCCAGTAGAGGGCGTCAGATCTCCTTCTGAGTGTTGTCTCAGACAGTTGTTAGCTGCTGTGTGAGTGCTGTGTTGAACCTTGTCCCTTGGAAGAGCATCTAGTGCTCTTAACCATTGAGCCATCTCTGCAGTCCTAGCTATTTTTGTTTTTTGAAATAGAGTTCTGCTCCGTATTCCATAGTTTTGAACTTACTGTGTAGCTCAGACTAGACGCCAACTCACGAGAACTCTCCTGCCTCAACCTCCCGGGTTCTGGGATTACAGCCACCTGACACGACACATGGCTTCTGAAGTTTATTTATTGGGGAAAGCACGTGGCCAGGCAGACTAAAAAGTGCAGAGCTACCGGGAAGAGGGGCTGACATGGGACTGGGCCTCAGCCCCTTGTCCTCCAGCGTGCTTCTTCTATCTACTGGCCCGCATTCAGGCGTTGCTGCTGCTGGGGGCCGCCGCCCTGGCCTGCCTGGCCCTAGACCTTCTATTCCTGCTCTTCTATTCCTTCTGGCTGTGCTGCCGGCGGAGGAAGACGGACGAGCACCTTGACGCAGACTGTTGCTGCACTGCCTGGTGTGTCATCATCGCCACACTGGTCTGCAGGTGAGCTGGAGGGGGCCCGACCAGGCCTGAGACTTGTTCCGGAGGGAGGGGCTGGAGAGCCCTACGTGGAGGTGGAGTGGGGGTGTGGTTAGGGAGAGGATGGGGGGGGTCTGGGCGGGCCAGAAGATAGGTGGGACCCAGGGCTTGGAGGTCGGGGTAAGGAGATTGGGGGTCATCACCAGGTCTGGGCCAATGGGAAGGCTCGGCTGCAAGCTCTGCATCCAATGGTTCTGTCTCCCCTAGCGCGGGCATCGCAGTGGGATTCTACGGCAACGGGGAGACCAGCGATGGCGTTCATCGAGCCACCTACTCACTCCGCCATGCCAACCGCACAGTGGCAGGGGTCCAGGACCGCGTGAGTATAGCTGGCTGGGGAGCGTCCTGCGTGTTCTAGAACCTTCTGTGTGCATCTGGTAGTGCAGGTGACAGCTCTGCACCTGGCTCCAGCTTGTATTGCTCCTCTCGAAGGTGTGGGACACGGCTGCGGCCCTGAACCGCACAGCGGAGCCCAACCTGCAGAGCCTGGAGAGGCAGCTGGCCGGGCGGCAGGAGCCGCTGAGGGCTGTACAGCGGCTGCAGGTCCTGCTGGGGACACTGCTGGGCTACACTGCTGCCATCCCCTTTTGGAGGAACCCCGGAGTATCGCTGGAGGTGCTAGCTGAACAGGTGGACCTCTATGACTGGTACAGGTACGCCAAGCTTCTTTCCCACCCTCCCGCTAGGGTCTGCCCTACCTGGGTGGTGCATCGTCCTCCTGGGACTACTTTCTACCTAGTTCCTGAGGCTGTATAGTTGCCAGTCATAGGAAGAATCCCCGTGGGAGGAGGCGCTGTCTTCTTCAAGAACTAACATCAAGTCAGGCTTGGTGGTATACAACTGTAATCCCAACACTGGGGCGGCTGAGGCAAAAGGGTTGGGAGCACTTGGCCGGCCTGGGCTAAATAGCAAGACCCTGCCAAAAAAGACACAAGTCCCAGGCCGTTTACCCAGCCCTTCGCCGTGCCTGGCTTACGCCTGTGTGTGTCCACAGGTGGCTGGGGTACCTGGGCCTGCTGTTACTTGATGTCATCATCTGCCTCCTGGTGCTGGTGGGCCTCATCCGAAGCTCCAAGGGTATCTTGGTTGGGTGAGTCAGAGGGGGTCGGGGATAGAGGGATGAGGTAACATAGCCACATCTCCCCGACAGTGAGACTCATGAGGCTCTGGCCACGAGCATCTTCTTAAGAGCAGCCTTCCCCTCCCTGAAATGCCATACTGCTATGTCCAAGGTCACGGACCACTTTCCTGTTTATGGTCATTTGAAGCGCACCTCCCTAGGAGAGTCTACACAGGGGGGATACTTAGAAGCCACCTGGCCAGGTCTTGAAGCGGTAGAGGGGATAACCAGGCATCCTGGCTGGGTTCCAGCTCAGTTCTGCTATTTACCATGTCAGCCATCTTGAACAAGTGACCCACTTGTGCCAAACCCATCTCCTCTGAAAGAAGGATAACAGCTTACCAATGGGGAGGCTGCAAGGCGACATCACTGTTCTGTCTGAGCAGTCATGTCTCAGTCACTGTATGGATCTGGCACTGCTGAGCCCCGAGAACCCTCCAGCCCCTGCCAGTGGCACCTACATGCCTCACCAGGATAGCTCGCTGAAGCTGAGGGTCAGGTTGATAATGCTTAGGCAGAAAGCAAACTCAGACAGGGCCTTCTTCCATGCGGTGCACCCAGGGAGCTCCAGGAGAAGGGACAGAGGCCACAGGAGGAAAGGATGCTTCGACACTGGGGAAGGAAGTGCATGTTAGCGAGCAGGCCTGCAGTTGGGTGGTGCGTAGAAGAGCAGAGAGGCCGGTGTGACTGGAGCAGGCCTGAGGGAGGGAGGAGCCAGCCATGCAGAGGAACAGGTGCTGTTGGCGTAGTTGTGGGGCTTGGTGTGACCATGATTTCTTATAAACGGGATGTCCTAGGTGTGTCTCTGGGTCTTCTAGCCAAGCCCAGGCTGCTCATTTGTCCCCAGGTATGGGTTGAGTCCCATCTCAGCCAGGAAGAGCATTTGCCCTGGGCCTTGAGTAGCTCCGAGACCTAGGAGAACTTACTGTCCTGTGTGTGTCAGACTCCCCACCTCCAGGCTCAGGCTCTGGGGGCCTAGCCCTCTGTACGGCAGCTGTGTGTGTGGCATGTCCCCTATTCCTAGCCTGACAGGCCTTCTTTGCCCCAAGGGTCTGCTTGCTGGGTGTCCTGACCCTGGTCATCAGCTGGGGTGCACTGGGCTTGGAGCTGGCCGTGTCTGTGGTGAGTGGCAGGGGGCCCAGGAATTGTCATCTGATGGGCTTTAGTGAGGGGGAGGGGGAGGCCATACTCCTATAAACTCCCATCTTGCCCTGGGTCACACAAATCCATGTCCCCCTGAACAAAGGTCATGTCCTGGGGAGCAGAATCTCCCAGAGAACTCTGGTGGGCCTGGCTTCCCTCTGAGGCCCAGCTTGGTCACCAGCCCTTTCTTGCCTTACCCACCTTAGGGCTCCAGCGACTTCTGCGTAGACCCTGACGCCTTCGTGACCAAGATGGTGGAAGAGCACTCAGTACTGAGTGGGGGTGAGTCTGTGGCTATGCCTAGGACTGGAGTGCCTAGGACAGACAGCAAGGTGAAAAAGGCTAAGGAGCTCTTGCCTTCATAGGCCTTTGACCTTAGAGGCATGGTGCAGGCCAGGAAGCCAGTGCCCCCGGCTGCTTCCAAGTAGGCAGCCAGGGGGAAGACACACTTGCTAACAGGAGGCTGCATCTCTCCTGGATATCTGAGACAGAAGCCCCACCTGTGTTTGTGAAGCACCTAGTTGGGAACAGAGAGGGTGGGAAGCAGGAAGGCTGAGCCATAGTTGGGAATATGGGCTTTCTTGTCATGGGGAAGAACGGGTTAGGCCCAAGACGGTGCGGTATCCTTGTAAAAGCGTCCTGAGGTTGGGCACAGCACACGCTGGAATCCCAGTATTTGGAAGGTGATAGCAGTAGGCTCTTGAGTTCCAGGCTCAACCTCAGTGAGACTGTCTCAAAAAACACAAAAGTATAAAGTAAGCAAAAACTTCCTGAGGCTGCTGGCTGCCATGAAGGAAGAAGAAGCCGTTGGAGAAGCACAGGCCCCAGACATTGGAGGCTTGAGCAGATGGAAGTGGGGAGGGACATTCAACAGGACTTCTAACACCCTGACTGCAGAGAGAAAGTGAGGAGCCCTGACCCTGGTCCTGTAGCCCCTGCACCTCTAGAAACCTAATGGGACGTAGACCCTAAGGCTGAGTGTGGGTACTGGGACCCCATTTTACTCAGTGCTTCAGAGCAGGAAGACCCACCTCCGAGCATCCTGCACACTTGAGGTGCCCCATTCTGAGGACGGGGTCTTGGCTCAGCCTCACACACATGCAAACACCTGTGTGTGTGGATGCATGTACATACAAGTATGTGGCAGCACATGCGTGCAGACGCGCACCATTTGCAAGCATTGGCACATGTAGACACCCAGACACAAGCAGGCACGCTTGAGGACAGCGGGAATGCACGTAGTTGCATGCAGAACCAGATAGGACCTACGCTCAGCCCCCTCCCTCTCTTCACAGACATTTTGCAATACTACCTGGCTTGCTCGCCCCGTGCCACCAACCCCTTCCAGCAGGTGAGAGCCAGGCTGGTCCTGAGTGGACGCGGTGTGGGAGAGGATGAAAGAGCCCAGCCTCCAAGCCCAAATATCTGGAGCTGCTAGCCCCTTAGGCTCTGTGCAAGCCCAGCTTGGGAATGCTATCTGTTGTCCCATCCTGTGACAACCGATGTAATGAGCGATCCTTGGGGTGTCTTTTATTCTTAGGGCTTCCCTCAGCAGCCCTGCAGGACAGAGGCTAGCTGACTGGTGAATGGGAGCGGGTATGGGAGGAGCCCACTTGAAGAGTTTGGCAGTCCTAACTAGCCATATCCTGTACCCCGTTGCTATGCAAATGGGATGAGGATACCCTTGCATCCTGAGCAATCATTTCCCTGGAGAATACTTTGTTTTGCTCCCTGAAGTGAGTGCAGGCTTTTGTTACCACCTCAGGGGTGTGTATTTTGTCCCCTGTGTGGGCCCCTTCAGGGAGAAGGGGTGTCCTGTAACCTGCAGGGTGGAATCAGGTATAACTAGCCCACTTGGGGCCCTGAGGGCTGCCCATATTGGGAGGGCTCGGGCAGGAGGAGCAGCGGGCAGCCACTGGATTCCACACTTCTCTGTGGAGCAGAAGCTGTCGGGCAGTCACAAGGCTCTGGTAGAAATGCAAGATGTGGTCGCCGAGCTGCTGAGGAGTGTCCCCCGGGAACACCCGGCCACTAAGGTGAGGGGCTGTGGGCAGGGGTGGCCCTGACTGCTGGGAACCCAAGGGTTTTGCTTGCTCCCCTTCTTTTCACCTCCCCCCTTTTCCCTGGACATTTTCCACAGATTTATAAAATATTTGAGAGGCTGGTGAGGTGGCTCAGAATGGAAAGGGTGTCTGTCTGCCACCAAACCCAACAACCGGAGTTCAATCCCAGAGACCCACATGGTGGACGGAAAGAAGTGATTCCTGCATGTCCTCCGATGTGTGGCATGCTCGCTCTCTCTCTCTCTCTCTCTCTCTCTCTCTCTCTCTCTCTCTCTCACACACACACACACACACACACACACACACACACACACACAATGTAGTAAAATGTTTTGTTCTTTATACCAAAAAGTAATACAAGCTTGGCATAGTGACATGGCTGTAATCCTAGGACTCAGGAGGCTGAGGCAAGATCTTGAATTCTAGGCTAACCTGGGCTACATATCTAAACCCCATCTCAAAAAACAAGGCCTGACTGGGTATTGTGGGACACACCTGACTCTCAGTGAACACTAGGGAAGGATCTGGCCTTCTAGGTCAGTCTCAACTACGTAGAGAGTGAGAGTCTAGCCTGGGCTCCAGTGAGACCCTATGTCTCACTAGCTTAGTGGTATATATGTCAGGCCCTGGATACCATCTCAGCCCTGCAAAAAAGAAACGATTTCCCTCCGAACTGTGACTTTCTGAGGTTCTGGGTTGGGCCTTTAGCCTACAGTTTGTGGACACAACTCAGTCCATCCCACCAGGGCCTTTTTGTTCTCCTAGCACGAACTCCCTGATCATAGGTGACCCTTTAATAATGTTCGGCAGCCAGGTGAGGTGGCACGTACCTTTAGTGCCAGCACTCAAGAGGCAGGATCAGGTCGATCTTTGTGAGTTCTCGGACAGTCAGGGCTACATAGTAAGACCCTATCTTTAAAAACAACAACAACAACACAAACAGAAGGAAAGACTTGCTATGTAGTAACCCTTCTGCCTGTGCTTCTGAGGGGTGCTGGGGTTGTCTACCACACCAGCCTAAAATAAGGTTTTCTTTTTTTTTTTTTTTTGGTTTTTCGAGACAGGGTTTCTCTGTGTAGCCCTGGCTGTCCCGGAACTCATTCTGTAGACCAGGCTGGCCTCGAACTCAGAAATCCGCCTGTCTCTGCCTCCCAAGTGCTGCGATTAAAGGCGTGCGCCACCACTGACCGGCTTAAAATATGGTTTTCATAAAATTTATTTTTTATTTTATGTGCATGGGTTTTTTACCTGTGTGCATGTGCATGCATGTGTGCATCTGTCTGTCTGTCTGTCTGGTTCCTGTATAGGCCAGAGGATATCAGATCCCCTGGAACATCCAATGCTTTTAACTGTTAGGCCATTTCTTTGGCCTCCTAAAATAAGATTTTTAAGAGTAGAACGGCCCAGTCAGTGACACATAGTGAGTAAGCTTCTCCAGTGTCAATGAGGGAAATCTAGCCAGGTATGTACCTCTAATCCCAGCACTGAAGAGGCTGAGGCAGGAGGATTATGAGTTTGAAACCACTGACAGTAAATAGCAAGACTCTTGACAAACTTAGTTAAATTAAATCTGTCTTCTTAGCAGTGACCACATTGGACAGGTATCTGTGGGTTCCCTGGTCCCCCTGTTTCCAAGGCACGGAACCCAGACGTGTCATTTCTAAAAACCCTCGTGGGGCTCTATAGGGGGGTTCAGGAGGTGGTTTCCTAGCTGGGAGATGGAAGGACACCAGGGGCCCCATGGCTCCTTGGGGTCTTCCCAGTCATTATGCTAATACCAAGTGACCTGTGAACTCTCCGCCCCAGGATCCCTTGCTCCGAGTCCAGGAGGTGCTAAATGGCACGGAAGTGAATCTCCAGCATCTCACCGCCCTGGTGGACTGCCGTAGCTTACACCTGGTAAGGCCACTGGGCAGCTGGGGGTGGGGAGGAGGAGAGCCACCAGAAAGAGATGGGTGGTCCTTGGGATGCTGATGGGTCTTCCACCCGCCTTAAGTAAGAGACATCCAGTGTGGCCTAGCAAGTGGATCTCACCGCCTGTCCTCAGTTCTCTCCATCCCCGGTTTTGTGGCCCATTTTCAGGACTACGTGCAGGCACTGACGGGCTTCTGCTACGATGGCGTGGAGGGCCTCATCTACCTGGCCCTCTTTTCCTTTGTCACTGCCCTCATGTTCAGCTCCATCGTCTGCAGCATCCCACACACCTGGCAACAGAAGAGGTAAGGTTCCACTGGGGCCCGAGGCTTGGGCCTCCTGCACTTCCTCACCTCTGAATACTTCCCAGGCCTCTGGAGCTCCTTGGTGGCTGCCTGCTGGTCAGTGAGCCTGAGGTGGTAATGATGGAGGCAGATGTGCATCCAGTGCAGACAAGGAGAAAGCCAGCCTCTCCTGCCCCCTTGTGTTAGGTGTATGCCCTACATCCTGAAAACTGCAGCAGTGTGTCTCAGGGACAGATGTGCACAGCTGTGGGTGGCTTCTACACCTGGAAGTTCAGGAGGCCATATCCTGCTGGGGACCCAGATGGGGCCCCTGTGTCTTTATCTTTGAAGTCAAGAGTCCTCATGCCCCCTGCCTCATTTTCCTCAGTGTGGGACTATGTTGAGAAGCCATGGGGAGTCAGGCTTCCTCCTCTGAAGCATCTCCCAAACCTCTCCCCTCCCTCCACCGGGGCCATGGGTGTTGCTTGTGGCCCAGCTCAGATGACAGGTATGTCGGCTCAGGCTTGTCCCCTGTCCTGTGTGTTCTTCTGCCTTTCGCTTTGACGGTGATGGAATTAGTGATATGAGGAGGGTCGTGATGGCCGGACATGGTGACACACAACTTTAATCCCAGCACTGGGGAGGCAGAAGCAGGTGGATCTCTGTGAGTTCGAGGCCAGCCTGAACTTCATAGAGAGTTAGTTCTAGGACAACCGGGACTATACATAGAGAATTTACCTCAAAACAAACAAACAAACAAACAAACAAACAAACAGAAAAACAGCTGGGTGGGGGTGGCGCACACCTTTAATCCCAGCACTCCGGAGGCAGAGGCAGGTGGATTTCTGAGTTCAAGGCCAGCCTGGTCTACAGAGTGAGTTCCAGGACAGCCAGGGCTACACAGAGAAACCCTGTCTTGAAAAACCAACCAACCAAAGAAACAAACAAAAAAAAACCCAAACAGAAAAACACAAGAAGGTGGTGGTAGAGGACGGGGACGTCTGTGGTTGCGATCATGAGGATGATGTTTGAGGCGAGGTGAGATGAATGCAGAAGTCGTGATGACAGCGCCACTGCTGCTCACGGTAATAAGGGCGGTTATCAGGGCAGCAACAATTCAGGTGAAGGCGGAGGGGCCGTGCTGGTGATTGTGGCGGTGACAATGGTAGCAGCGTTGATAACAGCCTGATGGTGGTGGTGGTGGTGGTGATGAAGAAGGTGGTGGCCATAATGACAGGGAGGGTGAGTGGTGAGTCTGGTGGCGGTAATGGTTACAGTTGTGACGTGAGTCTGGTTACCATGGAGATGCTGGGGGCCGTGGCGGACGGCACAGTGCCAGTGAGGATGGGGGTAGTTGTTACCGCGATGGTGGTAGTGATGGCCATGGTTATTCGGGACATGGTGATTGGCCGGATGATGACGGTGGTACAAATCATGCTGCTGCCACTGGTAATGAGGCTGGGGGTGGTAGGGATTAGTGATTCTAGCAATAGTGATGGTGGCAGTCGTGTGACAGTGGTGGGTGGTGGTGATGACGGTGAGGACAATGGTGATGTACATGGAACCTGTAGGAGAGTGACCGAGAGCCTCAGAATGCCATGTTTGTGTTCAGGTCCCGACTCTACCCTTGCTTACGATGTGGCCAAGCAGGTTACCACATTGCTCTTGTAAAAGCAGCCTATGAGAGGGCACGATGGCTCAGGGTGAAGAGTGCATGCTGCCTCTTGCAGAGGACCCATGTTTAGTTCTGAGCACGAATACTGGTCAGCTAACAATTGCTTGAACTCTGGCTCCAGGGGAGCCAGCGCCCTCTACTGGACTCCACAAGCACCTGCACTCATGTGCGCAGACTTCCTCCCCACACAAGTGCACAGAATTAAAAGTAAAAAGGTACTCTTTTTAAAGAGCTACATATTGGGGTCCAGGTGAGAACTATGTGTGAGGGTCCTGCCTGGGCTCGGCTGTGATCACACCAGCGGCTCACATTGTCCCACTTCTGAGTGCTTTCTACCCACTCAGTGGCCCAGCCTTGCATGCCGTACGGAACAGCAAAACACAGGGGTGCTCAGAACAACTTAAGTCTGGCCCAAGGTCACTAGCAGGGAGTAGAGGGTAGAAAGCCAGAGAGGAGCAGAGGGGGTCACCTCAGGCCACTCAAGGTTGAGGACAGGCCGTGCAAAACCAAAAGAGAACATCCTAGCCCAAGCGAAGGTGCAGTGCTGGGTGCCATCTCAGACAACAAAGATGACCAGTCCATAATGCTGCCACTGCTACGCGTCAGTGCCCCAGACTAAGGACGCTGAGCCTGTGTTGCTGTTCCTCCCTGCAGAGGCCCAGATGAAGATGGGGAAGAGGAGACTGCCCCAGGACCACGGCAGGCACATGACAGCCTTTACCGAGTGCACATGCCCAGTTTGTACAGCTGCGGAAGCAGCTACGGCAGTGAAGCCAGCATCCCAGCCGCCGCCCACACCGTCAGCAATGCCCCGGTCACCGAGTACATGTGAGTTGTGGAGGTCGGGGACGGGGACCATGCACAGACTCGGCTGGGGAGCCTGCATCAGGCTTAGGGGACGGGGAGGCAGGGACGGGGCCTGTGTAGCTCCATAGAGGTGCTGGGGTGTGTGTGTGGGGGGCTTTCATGAAGGCTGGGCAGCCAGGGCTTCAGGTGGAATGGCCTGGCACTAACCTGTGACTAAGTGAACCCAGTCAAAAGCTATGGGGGGGGGGGGAGTATGACCAGGTGGAGGCTGTGTCGTGTGCCTTTGTGGTAGGTGGTAACCTGGTGGGAGGTGGCCTCTGACTGGGCCAGGGAGGCCGGCATGTAGCGAGGACTGTTCTGAGCTTGGTACTGTGAAGTTGGCACTGGCAGAGCTGGCCAGGCATGGGACCTGTCTGGCTCATGGTATTTACACCTGTGATCCCATCACTCAGTAGGTAGAGGCAGGAGGATCGGGAGTTTAAGGTCATCCTTGGCAGCATAGCAAGTTCAAGGCCAGCCTGGGCTACATGAGACCCTATCTAAACCAAACCAAACCAGTAACAAATGCCCCCAAAACAACAACAGAAAGATGGGCCCTTTCCCACAGAGTAAGGACCACGTGGCCCTGACTGTTCACATGCTCTCTCTCCCCTTCTACTCAGGAGCCAGAATGCCAATTTCCAGAATCCCCGCTGTGAGAACACCCCCCTCATTGGGCGCGAGTCCCCACCGCCCTCAGTAAGTCTCAGGGCAGGAGGGTGGATGGGGAGACTCTTGGGCTCGAGGGCTCTGCCTATCTGTCGCCACCGTACCCTGGTATGGCTCTCACAGGCTGTCTGGGCTCTTGAGAAAGCTGTGGGCCTACAATACCAGGGTCTAAGTAAATGGGGCTGGGTGGGTCCTGCAGCTCTTGCCAGCCTTGAGGAGCCTGGGGGTCAGTGTGGACAGCCTCTGGGTCCTGCTACCCAGCAGGTCAGCCCTTGGTTCTTTCTTGAGATGAGCAGGCAGCCATCAGGGCCCCAGCACTCTCTTCTCACCTTTCCCCTGGGCTTTGCAATGCCTTGGCTTGACAGCTTCACCATTAAAGCTAGCCTTGCCTCCTCCCTTTCTCCCTCCCTCCTCCTCTCACCCTCCTCCTCTCACCCTCCTCCTCCCTCTTCCTCTCACCCTCCTTTCTTCTCCCTCCTCCCTCTTCCTCTCACCCTCCTTTCTTCTCCCTCCTCCTCCCACCCTCCTCCTCTCACCTTCCTCCTCACCCTCCTCCCTCCTCCCTCCTCCTCTCACCCTCCTCCTTTCTTCTCCCTCCTCCCTCCTCTCACCCTCCTCTCACCCTCCTCCTCCCTCTTTCTCTCACCCTCCTCCTTTCTCCCTCCCCCTCCTCCTTTCTTCTCCCTCCTCCTGTCTCTGTCCTCCGTTCTCTTTCCTTCCATTTTTCTCCTCCCTCCTGCATTTCTTCCCTCCTCCCCTCCCTCCCTCCTCCCTCCCTTCTTACCTTTCTCCCTGCCTTTCTTTCTCTCCCTAAACATCCACCCATGTCTCAGCCCCAGGCTGTTGTAGCCCAGGCTTGATATCTTTTCCAAGCCCCCAGAGTAAGATGTAGCCAGAAGGATCAGGGTGGATTTGGTGCCAAAGAGAAGGCACTGTTGGAACTGTGGGGGCCCCTGGGGCTTCCCTGAGGGCTGGGCTGTGAGGACCTAAGAGGCTAAAGGCCACCTTGCTTTAGAAACCCCACTGTGTGTCAGTCACATTGCCCCGATGTCCCCTAGCACAGGGTGGGGCTGGGACGCCCAGGACCTGGACCAGGGACTGTCAGGACTCTGTGTCACATTTGACTGCCCTCACCCTTGGCCCTCTGGTCTCATGGTCTACTTGGGGCCGGCCACGCCTGGCGTTGAGGACACCCCTCTCTCTCTCTTTCTCTCCTGCATCCCTCCCACCCTGGGTCCTCCTAGCGCTACCTGGCTGCCCTGGACTCTGGCAGCCATGCAGGCTGGCAATTTAAACCCATGGACAGCGCCCGAACACTGTGGTAGCTGTACCGTCAGAGTGACAGGTACTGACCCACCCAGCCCCCGTCCCGCACGGCTATCGGCCTGTACCTCCATGCCTTGCACCCTCTGCTCACCGTCCTCCACCCACTGTCTGGGGGTCTGGAGGCCTCCGAAGTGGTCCTGAGCCCCCTGATGTCACAGGGAACCCCGTTCCAGGCTTGACTCTATCATCAGCAGCAGGTGGCCCAGCCCATCTTGTCACTTCCATCCAGGCCCCTGTGGGCATCTGACTTTGGATGCCGAGCCGGGTCCCTGAGTATGTGGTCCTGCATATTGACCCATGCACAGGGTACACACGGGCGTGCTCATATGGGTATGAACATCTGCCCCCTGTCCCCGTGCCTGCTTGGGCTCCTCCAGGCCTCTCTGGGCTACCACCTCCCAGCCCAGCCCACCAATTGTCCCATTCCAACCCCCTGTCACCTCTGCATGTCCATGGAATGACATGGCTCTGGGCCCCTGCTCCTCCTACCCCTGCATAGGCTGCTTGCAACCGTAACCTAGAATGTCTCAGGAAAGCACTCAGCACCCCAGGGACACTGTCTCTCTCATCTGGGTACTGTGGAGCCAGCCTGTGCTCCCTGGGGCAAGGTGGGTGGAGGTCAACCCGCCTGGTCTTCTGAGTGCTGGTGACCTTTGTCCCTGCCTCAGGTGTGCAAACTCATTGCACACTGCCTGGCCTGGCACATGCTTAGAGGCATGTTCCTCCACAGACACAGACACAGACACACACGCGCACACACACACACACACACACGCACACGCACACGCATGCGCGCACACAGTACCCAAACCTCCACACCTATGGTATTGTTAGGCAGCCAAGACGTGTAGGCCATCTGCAGACTGTCCCGAGTCACACATCCTTTAGTTAGCTTTCTCATCCAGGGGGTGGGGCGGAGTCAGTCTAGCCTGGTGCGCCCCCATTTCCTGGGGATGATGGAGTTGGATGGCTGGGGAGGAGGCTTGAGCCTCCTAACACCAGTGGACTCACCAGCTGTGGTCTGTGGTCTAGCTTCCTGTGGGCCTGGCCTGGGAGCCCTTGCCTTGACCCAGAGCACAGCTCTGAGGTAGAGGTATAGAGGTGGGGTTCGTGCGGCCTTCCTGTTCTTGGCATGTGTGATGTATTCAGAGCCTTTGAGGTGGCAAAGATCTGACTGGGACTCTGAAAGTGGCTTAGTGACAGAAGGGGACTGGATGTACTTCAATGGGAAGGGAGCTTGCCTCTGTGGTCCAGCCTCGGCTACAGAGGCTGACCTTTGTACTCTGGGTGTCATCACTTCCCTAATTTGTACTTGGTCCTTGGTCCAGCGTGGACCAGTGGCCCTTTACCTTAGGATTCTGCCAACCATGCTCTCCGCTGCTGTATTCTGCCCCCCAAGGGTTGGCTGTGGCTCACCCTACCAAGGACCACATCAAAGAGGCTGCTGGCTGCTCAGCCCCGCCTAGGACCCCACCTGACCCTGGTCCCTCCTTCCCTCTCTCCTCCAGTACACCTCCAGCATGAGAGCCAAATACCTCGCCACGAGCCAGCCTCGCCCTGACTCCAGCGGCAGCGGGCACTAGACCTCGCACCAGCCAGCCATCTGCTCCCACGTGCCAATTGCCCCACCCTTCCTATGCCAGCACTGCTGCTTCTGCCCTGCCGGACCCTCCGCAAGCCACACCAGGCCAGCCCTAGGCACATCTGAAGGCCCCCCGCTATACCCACCCTGCAGGAGGCATGGAGGTGCCCAGCATGAGTCCGGGCCAGCCTGAGAAGTGAGGCTTCTGGGGCACTCACCTGGACAGACGCTGCCACCAGCAACCTGACCCTGCCTGCCTCCGTCTCCCCCGCCCTTCTGTCCTCTTGGGCTCCCTGAGCCCTGCTCTGTGCCAGGTGCTTCACCCATGTTCCTTTTACAGGTGACCCTTCCTGCTGTCCCTTGCACTCTGGGTGCTCCCCTCCCTCCAGCTGCACCAAGCCTTCCCTGGCACTGCCCTAGCCGCTGACACTTCTGAGGATCACTCCTCCGTTCACAGGCGGCGGCCCACCTGCTCATCACTGAACACTGAACGGCCCCTTCACACACTCTCCTCTTTGCAACGTCCGGCGCCTGCCTTCCCTCGTCCACCAGGCTCACTTGGCCCTTCCTGTCGGTTCTGAGCTGCCTCTAGGGTGGGGCTCTTCCTACACCTCCTCCCCACATGACTCTCCCTTGGCGCCCAGCCAGCCCTCCCACACAGCAGGTGCCATGCAGAGCCCAGGTCGCCCCCTGACCTGTCAGTGCTGGCCACCTTCTTGGTGCCAAACCCTCTTTCCCATTCATTCCCGAAGAGTGGCAGCTTCTTCCTTCGTCCCCTTTAATTTTGCACTGACCACATTTGTCATCTCCAGAGCGGTCTGGGACGTAGGCGACGCAGGACACTGCCCACTTCCCTCTCGGTTTCATTCTCACCCAGGACAAGCGGCAGTGCCCTCTGGAGCCCAACTTTGGGGGCTGGACCTGTGATGGCTGTGAATGTGCCCCCAGCCTCAGAAGGCCCCCGCTGGGACTAACCACTAACCTCACTCTCAGCTGCCATGGGCGCTCCTGGCTGACCCTGAGCCAGCAAGCATGACCCGAAGTCTAGCCTGGAGCCAGGGCTAGAGTGGTCATTTCTTTGTGGGGTGCTGCCAGGGAGGGGCCAGACCCACAGGCTACTCAAAGGGCCTAGAAACCCCTCCCCAGGCAGGTGCTGCCCCAGAAGGAGCATGTCCTGGGGCCTGGGGACTGAAGTCTGTGTGGCCTCAGTCCCCCCATCCAGAACACCGCTTGCCTAAGGTGCTTTTGGCTTTAGTGTGTGATGTTTGATGTGCTTCCTGCTGCAAGGGGCTGGATTAGCTTCCAAATCAGGACCTGGAGCCTCTACCCTGGCCCAGCCAGCCAGTGTGAGCTC
The DNA here is from genome assembly GCA_028551405.1 of Uromys caudimaculatus. Lineage (NCBI taxonomy): Eukaryota > Metazoa > Chordata > Mammalia > Rodentia > Muridae > Uromys > Uromys caudimaculatus. The sequence goes on from CM052721.1 coordinate 11,764,222, forward strand.
TGGTCTGTGGGACGGGCAACTACGGGCCATAGAGCAGCACGTGGTGGGAGGGGCAAGGCTGGGACCTGGTGGTAATTGGTTTACAGACCTGTGTGGCCCTCCTGGAGCAACCTGGCAGCTACAGATCCCAGAACCCCACCCCCACCCCCACCCCCAGGCTTCAGCTCCCCCCAGAGGGGCGAGTTTCCACATTGCTTCCCTTCCCAAGTAACCTCTTTCTTTGTGCTGGTATCTGGGACCAAAAGGAGTGGACAGAGGACTCAAGAGGGCCTAGGGGTCCGAGTCTGGGCATCTGTAGCTCCTGAGCATGACAGAACCTCCGTGCAGGGGACCCTGCCCATGCCTCCAACTGGTCTGGTGCCAGGGACCTCCAGGGCCATAGAGGCCCAGCTGCAGCCAGTCTGCCCACTATGGGTATGTTCTTGGCCTAAGGTCCAGAGGGAGGTCTGGGGCACCCCCGCGTGGGTGCTTGGGTGTGCCCTGGGGCCTCTCAGAAGCACAAATGCTGCCCCCTGGCCATGAGCTGGTCACAAGGTGAATGTATATAGCATGAGAGGCGGGCACTGCCCTGACGTGGCTGTGAACTTGTGCTGTCTTGGGAGTCCTGACCGTCGTGTGAGTGCGTGCCCCCATCTGTGACGTTTCACTCACCGAGGCTGAAGAAAGGAAGCAAGGGGAGATGAAAAGGGGGTTCTGGGTTCTTGCCTGACCTCTGCGGAGGAGACGGCACCTACCACTGTGGTTTGTTTCGTTTTGTTTCCTGATTTCTTGGGTGCCACCTACCTACTCAATCCCAGTGGTTCCCCCCCACCCCCCGCACATCCCCAGGGGGTGAGCAGTCCAGTGCTAGCTGCCTGTGATTGGTCCCTAGTCCCTCTTACCCCAGGGGACCCTACAGCTCTTGTGGGTAACAGGGTGGAGCCACCAAACCAGAGCCAGATCCCTAGCCGAGCCAGGAGGAGGGATCTGGCTGGGAAGACATAGGACTGGAGGCCCCTAACCCTACCAAACACGCTCTGGTTTATGTGAGTTGCAGAAGATCCTGGCCTGGAGCATCCTTCAGTCTCCCAGTTCACCGCCCACCCTATATCACTATGCAATTCCTGACCCCAGCTCCAATGGCTGCCCTACTAGGTCCCAGCTCCGCCCGGCCCAGAGGGTGGCTAGCTCCCGGGCCACAGGTGACCAGGGTCTCTTCATTTGTTTTTCATCACAGCGGTGCTGTGCCGCACCCTTCCTCCTGTATATTTTGTGAGATTTGCCTCCCAGTCACTTCCCTCTGCCTGCATCTGCCCCCAGTGGACAATGTCATCTGACTCGAGCCAGCCCCAAGTTCCCCTCCAGCCTCCGTAGGGCCATGGCTGTGTGTTACTGTTGCCGTGCTTTCATTTTTTAAACTGGGTTCAGGGTTTGATTTTTATTTCTTTGGGGAACTTTATTTTTCTTGGCAAATGACTAAAGTTCTTGTCCATGTAATTTCTGTGGTCTTTATTCAGCTTGGGTTTCATGTTTTAAAATAAACAATTTTAAAAAACAGGCCTCCCCCCACCCCCCTGTTTAGTTCTTACATGGACAGGAGAGCAGGATGTCATTGGCTGGGAAAGAGCCATAGAGAGTGACACTATCTAGTATTCATTTCAATTGAATTGCTCTAGCTGCTCAGTCAGGAAGGGATGGAGGAAGTATAGAAGTTGGGGACCAATCAGAAAGCTCTGTACTGGAGCATGGCTCCATGGAGGAGCTAAGGGTGTGGCTCAGTAGTAGAGCACCTGCTAGAATCCCCCAGTGAGGGGCTGGGGGCGTGGCTCAGTGGTAGAGCCCCTGCCTAGAATCCCCCAGTGAGGGGCTGGGGGCGTGGCTCAGTGGTAGAGCCCCTGCCTAGAATCCCCCAGTGAGGGGCTGGGGGCGTGGCTCAGTGGTAGAGCACCTGCCTAGAGACCTCCAGTGAGGGAGTTGTATGTGAAAGCTGGAATTCATGGGAAGCAAGGGTCCAGCAGGAGGCACTGGTTCCCCTGGGGAGAGTACTTGTCAGTCTGTATCCACAACACCCAGAGGTTCCAGTAGGCCGTTTATGTTGAAGAGGAGGAGAGCAGACAGCGGTTCTGCTGAGAATGCTCATGCTGGCACCTGCTGCTTGAGCCACACTGATAGCCAGCCCAAGACAGCACATGAGCCTCCTACTGACTCCGATACTGCATAAATCAGACATTAGGAGGCCAGGGATATATATACTGAAGACTTCATCTAGCATATACGGGACCCTTGGTTCAATTCTCAGCACTACCAAGGGGGAAAACCCGAATAAATCAGAAGGGAATCTATTATCACAAGCAAAGGCCTGCAGTTCTTCCTTCCTGGTGTATCCTTAGATCTGCGAGTCCCAGTGTGGGAAGTCATCAACTGTGGCCACCAGGTGGCACCCAAGGACCATGGTGGGTTGTGGTGTCCCTAAACTCTATGACAACATCTAAACAACCTCCAGGGTCCAATATGGGGTGCCTCTTGGGTCCAGAGATTTACTGTCTTTACATATGTAGTTGGACAGAAAGCAGGGCTGGTTAGTTTTTATACATTTCCCCCTCTCTTGTTTTACTTATTTTAATATTTTAATTTTATGTGTATGGGTGTTTTGCCTGCATGTATGTCTTTGCATCACATGCATGCAGTACCGGCAGAGGCCAGAAGAGGGCATCGGGCCCGTTCTAAGCCACCATATGGATGCTGGGACTCAAACCCCAGGTCCTCAGGAAGAACAGCCAGTGCTTTTTTTTTTTTTTTTTTTTTTGGTTTTTTGAGACAGGGTTTCTCTGTGTAGCCCTGGCTGTCCTGGAACTCCCTCTATAGACCAGGCTGGCCTCGAACTCAGAGATCCACCTGCTTCTGCTTCCCAAGTGCTGGGATTAAAGGCATGCGCCACCACTGCCTGGCTTACAGCCAGCGCTCTTAACCACTGAAACTATCTCTCCAAGTCTTACTTAATTTTCAAGATGAAGTCCAGGCTGGCTTTGAATTCTATGTATCCGAGGATGTTCATGTGATGCTCGTTTGAACCCAGGACTTCTTGGTTCGTGCTTGGTAAGCACCCTATTGACTGAGCCATGTTTTCAGTTCTCATGGATGCGTGCATATGTGTGTGTGCATTTGTGTGTGTGTGTTTGTGTGTGATGCAAGCACACGTAGACTACCTCAGAAAGACAACTATCTTGGAGGGGACAGAAGGTAGAGGGGATGAATAGGGCAGAGCACATGATGAATGGAGCTATCTTAATGAAACTAATTACTGGGAAATACACCCCCCAAAAAATTGCCAAAAGACCAGTGAGATGACGCAGCTGGTTGAGGTGCGTATTAAGCCTAATGACCTAACTTGCACATGTGCACTATGACATGAAGACCACACCCCAATATTTTTAACCTTTTTAAAAAAATTATGTGTATAGGTGTTTGACTGTATGTGCACCATTCATGCCTGGTGTCTGTAGAGGCCAGAAGATGGCATTATATCCCCTAGGATTGGAGACAGTTGTGAGCAGCCATGTGGGTGCTGGGAATCGAACCTGGATCCTTCCTCTGCAAGAGCAGCAAGTGCTCTTCACCATGGAGCCATCTCTCCAGCCCCAACTTTAAAAAAGATTTAAATGTCAAGCATTGAAAGGGAAAAATGTATTTGGGGGGGGAGCGGGTTGGTTTTTGGTGGGGGAGAGGTCAAGGCTGGGGTCAGGTGAGCAGATGGCCCTAGGAGAATGTGCCACAGGCTACGCCGATGGGTCTGATAAACTGCTGTGTCTGCCCAGGGCCTTCTGCTTCCTCCTGAGACCTCAGACCCAGAATACAGAGAGAGCAGGCTGAAGCCACCTGAGGGGTCTGTCTGACTTCTGCCATCAGAGGTCCAGCCGCAGGGAGAGATGGAAGGCTCCGTGCCTTTGTTCACTGCCCTCCCCAGCCTTCTCTGAACCAGGTCCCTCCAAACCCCACCCTGGGGTGCCTTTGTCTGGGCTGTACCAAGCTGGAGCACCCACAAACACAAGCTGACTTTCGTTCAGACGCTGTGGTTTTGGCCTTCCGCCTCCAGCAGTGAGGCACCTCTTCCAGGAAGTCAGCCCTGCTGACCCCAGAGGGGAGGGAAGTTCAGAGAGGGAAGTTGAAAACCTGAACCCTGCCCTGCCACCCTCTCCCAGATCCAGCTCAGCTAGTCCTGACCACCATAACCTACCACTGAGCATGAGAGAGGAAGCTGGGGACCTCCCTGTTTCTGCACCCCCTTCCTGATACCCCAGAGCTCGCATGCATTTGCACTTTTACTGGGGCTGGGGAGGGGAGGAGCATCATTCAGTAGATAGCCTAGGCTGGCCTTGAACTCATGGTGATCCTCCTGCCTCTGCCTCCCAATCGCTGGGATTTAGAGGCAGGAGGCATCAGGGTACCTGGCATTATATAAACTTTTGAAAGACCCACAGTGATGGGTGGTTTGGGACAGGACACCTGATTGAGTAATTGACCAAAGAGGAGGGCCCCTAGCCTAGACCCTCATGGAAGCCAGTCATTGGTGGTGTCTGCCTTTAATCCCAGCACTTGGGAGGCAGAGGCAGGTGGATTTCTGAGTTCGAGGCCAGCCTGGTCTACAGAGTGAGTTCCAGGACAGCCAGGGCTACACAGAGAAACGCTGTCTTGAAAAAAAATCAGTCGGCTTGTTTCTCTTCTCAGGAGAAACTCTTCTGGCCCGCTGTACCTGGGAGTAGTTGAAGCCACTGGCTCTACCCTCCCTGGGCCCTTCCCATTTGGCTTTCATTTCTCAGATGGTTTTTTTCAAACAAGATCTCACTTGGTAACCCATGCTGGCCCTGATCTCATGATCCTCATAATCCTCCTGCCTCAGCAGCCTCATGAATACTAGGTTAGAGACCTATGCCACCTCATTGAGTTCCCATCTTGCTCCTGGCTGAGGTTATGTCCCTCCAGACTCAGAGCCATTTGGACCACCATGAGGCTCTTTGGCTCCAATCCCAATGGGAACCCCACCCTGGTTGGGGTCCTGTCTCCATGCCCGTGAGGTCCTTGCCGCCATACCTCACCTCTGTGACTGCCAGTTCTGTGAGGAGGCTGATGCCAGCTGCAAGAGGCTTTGTGATGACCAAAGCAAAGGGTAGCAGGCCTCTGACTCATCCAGGCAGGAAGGAGGCCCAACAGCCTGTGTGCAGACTGTTCCATCATGACCTTCCCAACCCCTAGCAAATGTCAGCTTCCTCATCCAGAAGTAGGGCCCTGAGCCACTGTCGCCAGGCCCTGTATGCTGAAGACAATGGCAACCACTGAAGAGCCCCTACCCTGAAAATCCCAGGCAGCTGCCCCCAGGCCTTAAAAAGCCAAACTGCAAAGCCAAGATGGGGTCAGGCGCCAGCCAGTCGCCCCATCAAGGCAAGAGCACTTATCAACAAGGGCCATGCCCAGTCCACTTGGGGATACTGAACCCACAATTGTGAGCAATGTCTGGTAGAGTGGGGAGGGGCAGATCTCTAATCAAATGGGGTAGGGAAGGAAGCAAAGGACACAGGTGTGGCAGGTAATGAAGACACAGAGTCCCAGGAGAGTCCAGGGTCAGATCAGAGCAGGCAGGTACCTACAGAGGGGCAGCAGGTGGGCAGTGCTAGCCTGCCAGCTCTGAGTAGCTTCTCTGTAAAGGAGAGGAAACAAGGAGACCACAGGAAGGGAGTGTGGTGGGGAATCCCCCTGATCAGCCACCTTCCGTGGCTGGATTTGAGGAAGGTCCCTGAAGAGCCTCAGAAAGATCTGAGTCCTCACCAGCTCCACCCACGAGTGAGCAGCCTGAGTACTGCCCGTCCTCAGAGGATACCTCTAAGCTTCTCACGACAGGTGAGAGACCAGTGTAGCAGGGTTGACAGGGAACCAAGACCTAGGGGTCATCCATCTCAGCAGCCTGGCTGCCTGACTTAGGTCATCCTGATTTAGCCTGCATTGAGCCTCAGTTTTCCCATGTGCAAAAATGGGTCTCTGGCTAGCCCCCAGTAGCCACTGTTTCTCCTCTAGGAAGGTCTGGACTCCTTTCTATCACAAGTGATGTTGACACATGGCATGGCCTCTATCAGCCCTGACCAACCCCTACCTCCCAGCATGGTGCCAACCCATCAGAGACAAACCTACACTGAGATGGCCATGCTTCGTCCATTTTAACACTAAGTTTCCCTCCCAAGTAGTAAGCTTGCTTACAAGTACTTGCTTACCAATTACCTTCTCCGTGTCATCACCCCGGTCTCCCCTGCCCTCATCTGAGTGTCCCCTGGAGTTACCTTGATGGACAGGTGGCTTAGCCCCAACTCCCAAGCAAGACTGGGGCCCCTTGGGTTGCTGCAAAGAGCACCTTTATTCAGAGGAAGGACATCACCATGGCAACAACACATCAATTCCCTGAGAGCTTTTCCCTTATCGTTAGCTTGCCTAGCTAAGGTCTTTGCAAAAAGAACACAAAATACAGCCCATGGGGTAGGGGAGTGAGAAGGTGGGGGTGGGGGCGGGGTGAGGTGAGCCTTGGAGTACTGGAGAGGATGGGGGCGGGGAAGCAGGATTCCAGATACTGGAAGGTATAAATACAGTACTAAGACACTTATGGTTCAGCCTTCCAAAGACCAAGCCTGTCTGGCTTCCACTTTTTTTCTGATCCACAGAAAAGATAAAATAAGACCCTCTCCAGCCCACCAGACCCCAGAAAACAACCACCGCCCCCTTTCACACCCACCCCTCCCGTCAAGAAACAGCACAGTAAAAAAATACTGTCACACTATGTACAGGCACACCCACTATGGGCGACTTTCTCTCTACTTCAGAGAGGAGATAAAATTCATAGCTCTGAACCCCACTGGTGTGGGAGACAAAGATAGGACATCAGAGGGTGGGGCTGAAGACCTCACTTCCACCGTGAGGGGCGGGGAGGAGAGCACCGTTCACCGAATGGCACGGGCAGTGCCCGGGCCGGAGCTCAGGAGGGGCCCAGATCTTTTACCACCCAAACCAGCTTCCCTGGCACTGGGCACAGCTCAGCTGACATAAGAGACTGTGCTACAAGACAGCACCCATGGACCCCCAAGGGGAGCCCCGAGGCCTCTGACCCACCCCCACTGCAGAGATCCAAACACAGATCCCACAGAACTGCCCTTGGAGTAGCTCTCAGAGTGTAGAGTAGTTAGGGACAGACCTGCCACTCCCTGAAGAACACGACTGCCCAGCAGTCTGCAACATGGGTGGGCACGCCACACAAACACACAAATATAGACAAACACACACATACACAGAGCCCTGAAGAGCCTCGTACACCAAGGCCAGGACATACAACAGGGGTCCCTGGGCCCTTTGGATACCAGGGGCACCCAGGGACAGGGTCTCAACCACGGCTTCTAGAAGATGGCAGTGCGGGGACACCAGGGTGTGTCCGGGTACAGGTGGCAGTGGATAGAGCGGAACCTGTGAAGACAGAGTAAAGACTGGTCCGTGGGGTGGGGGTGCCATGCACCTTCTGGCCGTCCCAACAGCACCATGGGGTTCCTGGAGGTCACCCCCAAGGGTGTATTTAGTAACCCTCTGTACGCTCTTACCTGGATGGGTCAGCCTCCACCGAGAAAGGTCCCTTGATGTGCACTGCATTCCTCTTGTTTTCAAACGTGCCGTAGCTCAGAGTCACCTGCATTGGGAGCAAGAGAATGATGCTGGAGAGGTAGCAGTCCTGCCTGGCTATTCCTGCTGCTGTCCTGTGGACCAAGGGCACCTGCTCAGCCCACCATGGTAGGGCCTATGGCCATGAGCAAGACAGAGCAGGGAGTGTCCCCTCAAAGGGCAGGATCAGCAACTTAGAAGAATCTATTTTACTTTCCTGTTTTTGAGGAGCTGGAGAGTGAAACTGGGGTACCTCATGTGGGCCAGCAGCTCAGTATAGATTGGGACACCTGAGAATGGGGTGTCTCTGATATCCCTATTTAAAACAGTGACCCTGGGCTAGTTCAACTGACAGAGTGTCTAGTCCAGGAAGGTGGAGTGAGAAGAATGGGGAATTCAAGGTCATTCTCTACTACATATCAACTTCAGGGCTAGCCTGGGCTACAAGAGACCCATATCTAAGTAAATAAACAAATAAATGAAAACATACATACACTCTCCCCTAAATGACTCTGAATTGGGTATGGTGGCATACAACTGATTCCCAGCATATGGGAGGCTAAAGCAAGAGGATCAAGGCTAGCCTGGGCTACACAGAGAAACCCTGTCTCAGAAAACCAAAATAAATCAATACAGAAATAAGTAAGTAGATAAGAATTGTCCCTTCTTTGGAGGCACCCTCTCCCTTCTGTCCCTCAACCGCTGAGTTCCCTGCTTGGCCACCCAGGCCTGGGGGACACATGCACACCTGCTCATGGAGCGCGGCGGTGGGCACCTGCTGCAGGTTCTCCAGGTGGGAGTGGAAGAGGCCGCTCCGGATGAGGGGCACGCCCAGCAGCGCCTCTACAATGTAGCCAATGGTGCAATCATCGGGGAGCCGGATGCGCTCTGCTGTGCTCATGAAGTGTCCCCCACTGCAAGGGAAGGTCCCGGGGAAGTGTAAGCAGGGGCTGAAGCCAGCAGCAGCTGGACAGTGAGTAGATAAGACTTTGCCAGATTGGGCTCAAAAAGAGGGAGTCCACTATGCCCCGCTCCCCGCCTTGAAGCACAGTCCCTCCATGACAAAGGGTTTATCAACCAAGGGTGCTCAAGCCAGGGCAGAGGTAGAGACAGTGACAGAAAATGCAGCTGCCTAAGGGAGAGAACAGTCTAAGCCAGACCCTGTGGCAGGGCACCCAGGACCATGAACTCTATGCCGTTGTGAGTAGTGGCAGACATACAGGGACACTCACCTGGCCCATGGGCCCATCTTTAGGGCCAGCCCTCGGCTGATGCAGAAACCAGCTCCTCCGGTGGCAAACCAAAAGTGGACAGGTCTCTGGGTGAAGTGAAATGGCTGTCAGGAGACTCGAGGTTGCAGAGGTGGCTCAGCCCCTCCCTAACTCCTCAGGGTGTGTGCAACCTTGGGAGACAGCGCTGGGAGACACTCACCACTTTGTGCTCGCTGAGCCGTTCTGTGGCCTGGATGGGCCTGTCCAGGCTGGGCTTGCCGATGTACACGTCTTGGGTGTGGGGATAGCTGGCCAGCAGCCGCAGGAGCGCCCGGAGGTTGACATAGTTGTCATCATCCACGTGGCAGAACCACCTGAACACAAGGCGGGATGCTGTCAGGGACTGCAGACGGGTTGAGGACTGCCAGGTTGCCAGGGAAGGAGCACGGATGGGGCACAGCGGGAAAGGTGGAAACTCACTTCTTCCCCGACTCAATGAAATGGTCATACTCCACCGCCATCTTGCAGGACAGAGCCTGGCGGCTGTGGGCCGCAGAGCAGTTGGTGAGTACCACATTGCCTGTGGACAGGGGAGGGCTGTGAGTGGGCCTGGTCTGCAGGAGCAGTAGGCAGTTCTCATTGCCTCAGACCTTACCCCCAGCCCAGCCCAACCCCCCTTTCCTTGGGTAGCCACCCCTGCCCATTCATTCAGCCAGTTTTTCCCCCAGTACGCGCCACCTGTTGCTGCTAAGCGGGACTCAAAGGGTCCCCAGAGGACTGAAAGGGTCTCCTCTGCATAAGAATCGGGGGCCCAGGGAGTGGTGGGGCGGGGCATGAAGCAAACAAGCCGAGTGAACTGGCCTCTTAGCCCCGCAGCGGTGACCTCACAGCCTCAGGGGAAGAAGTTGCCTGGGACCAGCTCCTCCCGCCCTCACTCCCAAGCCTGGGACCAACCTGTGAGCTTGGCCAGAGCTTCATCCTCCCCGTCTGTGAAGATGAACGTCTGGAAGAAGAGACAGAATCTTCAGCCTGCAGCTCTAAGTCCCCTACCAGGACCACAGCCAAGGGACCCTCGAGTGCCCTCAGCTGTAGGTCTAGACTCCTCCCCCACTCTGCACTGAACTGCCTGAATTCTCCACTGCACATAGAATGTGTGCTCAAGTGCCCAGGGGGAGTGGCAGCTGGGCTGGCTGGTTGGCTGGGGGGAGGTGGGCTCACTCTCCAAATTCAGACAGGTGGGCCCAAGGTCACCATAGGCAGCTGGAAGGCACGAGCCAGGTGGGATGCCCCACCCACCAGCCAGGTAAATGGGCTTCATCTAACACTCCTGCCAACCTGTGCACCTGGCGGGGCACACACCCTTATTGACACAGCCTGCCAGCCCGCTCAGCCTGCAGGCTTTCCAGGCGGTGGGAGGGGGTGGGGGACAGGAGGAGGAGGTCGGCTTTGGGAAGCTGAGCCTCACTCACTCGGGTCGGGGACAAAGGCCTCTGCTGGACCACTGCCAAGCCCTGGCAGACAAAGGGCCCCGGAGGGAGGATGAATCACCAGCCATTGTCCGCCAGTTTTGTCCTGGGTTGGGCCAGCCTTAACTCTGCCGAGTTAAGCAGGAGTGGCCGGGCTGTCATTTCCATACAGCTGGCCTGGTTAACTGGGCCGGCTGGGCGAGAGGTCCTGTGCACGGGAGTATGGGTAAGGCCATTGGCCATGCATGACTCTGGCCTGGACTTCCTCCTCCTGTGCCCTATAGAGCAGGTTTCCCCCGCCATAGCAGTCGGCCAGGTTCTGAGAGGTCACCGGTGGTCAATATGGTAGTAGCAGGAAAGGATTCGTGTCCCCAGGCCCACGGCAGGGCATCTGAGCAGCCGGTGCAGCTTCGGAGAGGAAAACAGTTCCCCGCTCACAGAAGGGCCCACAGCCCAGGGCCACAGCCAAGACTCCACCTGGCCCGGCGCTGGGCCACCCCCTGCCAGGATTGCACTTCGGAAGAGGAGGGGGGCGCCGGGGCGGGGCCAGGAGCTGCCGGCGCCCGCCTGGGCCCGTCGGCACATGGGAAGGAATGTTCCTTCCTCCGCCGGCCCGCCCAGCGCGTGCCGCCTGCCGCACCCTGGCATTGCAGAGTGCAACCCTAGGGCGGGTGGGAGCTGCTCACGGCCGAGGCAGCAGGCTCCCCTTCAGCCACCAGCCTTCGATTTTTGCGCACAAAAGGGTCCCAAGGAAACCTGGGTGTGCGCATGGAAACCTGGAGGTCAGCATGTACCCAGCCACCCAAGGAATTAATTACCCCAGGCCTGCAGGGCTGGCACACCATGCCTTGAGCAGCCCTGTTCCTTTATCGAAGCTGACCCCATGCCCAGATGCTCACTCCAGTGAGGCCTGGGTTAGGAGAGCAAAAAGTGGGACCTATATCATCCGCAAGTATGCACCCTTCCTTCCAGGTCTCTGCAGACACCCGGGGCAGCCCACACGCACAGACTCGCATCCAGCCCCCCACCTTCCCCCCCCCCCCCCCGCACCCCAGCATCTCAGCCCAGGAATGCCGTGGGAGGTACAGCGGGCCGGCCTGTGCAGACGCTGCTGCTGGATTAAAAGGAAAATGCTTTCTTAATGAGATCAAGAGAGAGGCCTGTTCTCCCCTAGCTTCGATGGTGTCCTAAAAACCCAGCCCAAGGCTACGGAGATTAAAGTCACCTTTGTTCAGTTGGGGGTGGGGGGGTAAGGAGGCCCAGAGAACAGTCTTTGAGAGGTGGAGTGGGGGTGTGTGCGGGTATGCTGTCTCCCCAATACAAGGCACTCAGGAGAGGAGGTGGCCAGGGGTACCTGTGTGTATCACTAGAGTCCCCCAGAAACTGTAAAATGGGCACAACACGGCTTACCTGTGCAGAGCCAAGTGCTAGGGATGGACTCTCCTCTCCCAAGTGTTCCTGGGAGGTGAGTACCATCGTCTTTTCTCTTTGGCATATAGTACAGAGACCAGAGAAGACCCTAGCCTGTGGCCACACTCGGGAGGAAGTAATGGAAGACCCAGATCTCCCAGTCTCTCTTCGTCCCACCAACTTCCCCTAAGGAGGGCCGACAGGGCAGAGGGGGGCAGCAGAGCTGGTGAGGGCAAGCAAGGGGGTGGGGAGAGACACACAGGAAGCCGCATTGTTCCTGGAACCGAGATTCAAAGAAACACAGGATGCCAAGTTCTGCCCCAGCCATTGTGGTGGTGGCGGTGGCAGCCTGCAGCCTGGCGTGCTCCTTAGTGGTGGGGGAGGAGCAATCGGGCCAGAGGCCAGGCGCTCTGCCTGTCCCTCACTGACCAACCTCTCCACCTCTCCGAGCCTGCCTGATTTTTTTGTACCACCCCACAATCATGCCTGATGCCAGGACTGCCCTTCCTAGACCATAGGACTCTGATGCAGAGGGAGCCTCCTCCTCCAGGAAGCCTTCCCTCCATTCATACCTAACCCAGGCTCATTCAGCCTCTCTCACCTTCCATTGGACTGCAGCTGCCCTGGACAGAGAAGAGAGCAGGCCCTTAGCTACAGATTCCAAGGGCCCTTGCTCATAGCACACAAGAGGGGGCTTTGCCTGTCATGTGCTCAGGAGGTGAGCGTGGGGTGGGCATGCAGCTCTTTCTGGGTGGGGGGGACCCTTACTCGGAATGACTACTGGGATAGCCAAGAGCCTCTGAGGTTATGCAGTGCGCTTTATGATAGGAAGACAGACAGTATTGCCCTTTTCTGAGAGCGAGAGAGGGTCAGAGCGACCCTAGGCTTTTCACAAGACTACACAGTCCAACTGAGACTTGTTTTTGAGTCTTCATTGCCGGACAAAGCTCCCAATCCCCAAATGAGGGTTTCTCAGAACCAACGGTGGTCCAGAGGGGGATAGATGCTATTCAATATCACACAGCAGGAAGGCTGAATGAAGGAACGGGGGAGTGCCCTGGCTCAGGGATCGTGCCCCACGAGGGCTGTCATTCAGGGTTGGGGGGAGGACACAGAGGCCCCCTCATCACCAGGCAACCTGAGTGGCCAGCACGCCAGCCAACGGTTCCCATGGAGCGCATAGCTGTACACAAGAGGCCGACGCCTTTCTCGGCTGGAGAAAGGGGCTTTGTTGCCTTGCCCAAGGGGCCGGCGTGAGAGCAGCCTAGCGCTGGGAATCCTAACGGCACCGCAGCCAAACAAAACCCATGGCCCCCCGCTGTCCCCTCCCGAAGGCCTGCTGAGCCCCTGGGAAAGGGACGCCTCATTCTCAGGAGGCTACTATGGGGTTCTCAGGGCCCCTCTCTGACCAAGATTAGATAAGAGCCGTCCTCTTAACCTCCACTCTGTCCTAAGAGTCTAGCCAAACTTGATGGCCCGGGCTCACTGGGGCTGGAACAGGAAGGAAAGGGAGCCTTCTTCATCTTCACACCAAATACCCAGCCTCCGCCCCCTCCCACCCCCAACACGCAGTGCACTCTGTTCTCCCGCCCCAACGGTCCTGTTGTAGCCTCCAGGGAGATTTTCAAAGTGGGGTGTGTCTTTTTATTATGTGTATGAAGTTGGTCTAACTGGGGGTGGGGGGAGCTGAGCTACTGAAGACAGGGTTCTGAGCAAGCCTAGAGAACCAGCGCCCATGTCTTTCACTGTGCCTGATCCGGGGGTGCTATGCCTTTTCCTCCTTCACTTTCAAGGGAAGTACCTTCCACCCAGGAAGAAAGGGTTCGTTCAGAGTGGAGGGGACCCAGGATGGAGCTGAGCCAATTTGCCTAGAAAAGTTTGGGAACAAATACGGCCATTCACTCCAGTGTTTAGGAGAAGAGTCACAGGGCCAGCCCTAACCTGGAGGCTACTCATCCAGACATAGAGCATGTGGCTGGGGTGACCCTGGGCAACACGGAAGGAAACTTCCAGGATTGTAAGGCAAAGTGAGCCCCAACAGCGACACAGGGCTGTAATGGGATTTATCGGTGTCATCGTTTCCCAGATAGACCCAAAGCTATGAGTGCAGCCGGAGCCGCTATCGTCAGTCACCCGTTGGCCCCAGAGGGTGATCCCCACTTCATCCTCCTGCCCAGGCCGTGCGGGGTCTCACCATCTCCTTGTGGCGCGAGATCCAGGTCTCGAACAGCAGGTCGAGTCGCGCGCGGTGAAACTTTCTGGTGGTCTTGACGGCGATGAAGACGTCGCCAGGGGACAGAACCTCGGCGGGGGGACGCTTATGGCCGTCGCCCTGGCGAGAAGCGACCCCGGGCGGTGGATCCGCGTCTCTGCGCGCCCGGGTGAGTAGACTGAAGTACTCGGAAAGGCTATGCACCTCGCGGGCGAGGACTCCGGGATCCACGGCCGCCCTGGACCCTGGACCCGGAGCCGCCCCAGAGGAGCCCGCCAGGCTACGCAGTGCGCGCCGTCCACGCTCAGCGGGCACCGGAGTCGGTGGCGGGTCGGCGGTGAGCACCAGAAGACAAGCCAGCAACGCGCCCACCAGCGCCAGCAGCAGGCGCCGACCGCACCGCTGGAGCATGGTGGCCGGTGGCCGCACGTAATATCGTCCCAGTACCAACTGGTCCGGCTGCCCGAGGCTCCCGGTCCAGCTGCGCGCCTCTCGCTTCACCCGCTCTTAAACCTCCCCTGCCCGCCACGCCCCCACGCGTTTATTGGCTGCTAGCCTTGGGGCGTGACCTCTAGGGCGATCTCTTGTTCCCACGTGGGACACCGACGGGGGGCTGGGAACCACCCAGCTGGGGCACCCACGGCACCCGCCCCCTTTGTGCGCGAGCCTGTCCCGCCCGCGTCAGTCACCCTCCGGAGCTGCTCTGGGCGACACCCAGGCTGACCAACGCCCGCCACGGCTGCACGTGGAGGGACGCGCCCCCTGCGCTGGGACCTGGGTGATAGGGCCAGTGCTCCTCCGCGGGCGACATCCTTGGCTTCTCGCTGTGCATTTCCTGTCCCCGAGCAAGCTTCCTTCCCTGGGGACCGTGCTGACCGAGCCAAAGTGGTAGCCAGCAGTGTGTCCTGAGCGATTAATTTTGAGCTGCCCTTACTGATCCTTATGTCTCAGGTGTGGACCTGAGGTTCAGGCAAGAAGGTATCAGTGACCAAATTCTATGTGCCTCCGTCGGTCCATCCTTCCCCCCCTCCCCCAGGCAGGCCTGTCTTGACATCCTGTCCCTAAATGGGGAAGGTTGGTCCGCGAAAACCTCTGGCGCCCCGTAGCGAGGAGACACTCAGGCAGCCTCTTCCCTCGCGGGATGAAAGGCTACCTTCTGTTCCATTTGGTTCCTCCGCACTCCGACCAGATGTGACCCAGCTGTGCGCCAGCCCCGCCTCCCCGGCACACGGTCCCCTTCCCACGGGCGGGGGCCTTGCCTGCGCCTAGCACGAGCGGGGGCGGCAGGAATGCGCGCCTGATGGTAGGGTGAGAGGCTTCGGGTCCGGAAATGGCCAAGGGTCCCGGGAGTGGGAGCAGGGTCCGAGCCCGAGCCCGAGCCCGCCGCATCTTCCGGGAGCGCAGCTGGGGGCGGCTCTCCGCCTGGCTGCCCCTGGGTCTGGTTGGCTTCAGTTTCCGCGTCCCCCTTCAAAGCAAGGCTGAGCCCACCCTGCCACTACGGATAAACTGCTGTTCCTTCTGTCGCCGATTCCCTAGCGTTCATATTTTAGACCGGAGTACCATTTCTAGTTATTTCTCTACTACACTTTCTTAATAATATCTGTCCCTCTTTTAGAATGTTGAAAGAAGGCATCAGGCTGCATCAGGTAAAGACTTACTGTAGGGACTGGCCAGATGGTTCAGTAGTAGGTAAAGGCAACTGCCACTTAGGCTCTGGATTTGAGTTTAATTCCCAAGACCCACACGGTTAGAAAGAATTGGCCTGAGCAACACCCACGCACACGCATACGCACACATACACCCACGCACACCTGAGTTCAACAAAATTCTTTTTAAAAAGAAGACAGACATGATGGCCCATGTAACAGGCTGGAAGATTGCTGAGCATTTAATTTAAAGGCAGCCCGAGTTACAGAGTGAATATCGGGTCAGCCTCTACTACCGTGTCAAAAAGAACCTGAAATGTAGCTCATCTGGTTGGTAAAGTGCTTGCCTAGCATGTACGACGCCTCGGTTCGATCTCAGCACCAACTAAAAGCTGTTATGGTGGCTTGTGAAGACCAGCACTTGGTAGAGTCAGCCCTGAGCTACATGAGACCCTAGCACGGAATTAAAATGACATTGAATTGATGGGTGGCCAGGCTCCTCCACCACCCTCTCACCCCTCCCCAGGAGTGGATCTGTGGTCCATTTGCTCTGAGGGCCTCGTGGGACAACACAAACCAGCTGTGGTGGGAGGTAGTGGGATATGGTGGTTCCCAGGCTTCTTCCTGACCCCTCCCCCCAGGTAGTTAGGAGGCACCACCTCTGGTAGGCAGATGCCTAAGCAGATGGTGCTGGCTGTGCCCGAGTGACAAGTCTCCCATGGCGTCACCTCCTGCTATAAACCCCTCCCCCTCCTGCCAGAGCCCGGTCCCTCAAGGACAAGGAAAAAGTCCTACCTGCTGTCTGCTGGACTGCTCTCCAAACATAAACAGTTCCAGCCTCAGGGGCTGATCCGTTCCCACCAACGACTATCTATGTGTCCTCCGAGTATTTTAGGTCTGAGGCTCCTTCCTGAGTCCTTTCTCCTGGACCACTTGGCAGCCTCTATTCTATTTTCTTCTCTACAAAGTACCTGCTCTCTCTCTCTCTCTCTCTCTCTCTCTCTCTCTCTCTCTCTCTCTCTCTCTCTCTCAGGATAGACTATACCATGACTCCCTGCTGTCATCTATGGAGATTCTCCACATGTCTTGTGGCAGTCCTAGCCCCCCCACACACACACAATGTCTTAATTTCCTAACAGTTGAAGCCCCCTAATCCCCCTAACTTTCTGCATGGCTTCAATTCAATTTAAACCAATGGGAAGATTCCTTCGTGGGCGCTCATCAAGTCTGTGAGGGCAGGAGAAGAAACAGGGAATACCTATGTCTTCCTTCCACACCCAAGTCCTAGCTGGATGTCAGGCTCTGTGGGCCTCCATCCCAAGCCTGGGACTCCCTCAGCCCCCTATCACCAAGTCCTCTTGTTCCCCATTGTAAAGAAAGCAACCTGATGCCCAGGGAGGGGCTGGTGCAATGTGCATGCATAGAGCAGCTATGCCGGGGAGACCCCGTCAGCCATGCACACAAAGGGCTGAAGGGGAGTGAGGAACCCAGCTCTGGCTGTAGTTGCTGATCTGAGAATGGCAGGTCAAAGCCTTACAGCATTCTTGTGGGGGCTGCAGGCTCTGGCAAGAGTGATTCAGTTTCTTTGCTGTCAGGAGATTGGAATTTCGTGGTTACTCCTTGAGGTCTGAAAACCAGAGGGAGACATGACCAGCTAGCCTTCCTACTGCTTCCTGCACAGAGCTCTAGCCGAGGGCACTCCCTTCCCCTGGATCTTAAGGCTCCCTGCAGGGACCCACTGGGCATGGGAGGGTAGGGCACTCATCCCAGGACAGGAAATGAGGGGCTGGAGAGGGAAGACCAGGATATTCGGGAAGCTCCTGGGGTCCTCAGAAAAAGTTCTGCAAAGGGAAATCCTAGGGCCCAGGTCCAGGCAGAAGCATAGTGAACTCTAGCTGAGCCACGCCCCCAGCCCCTCACTGGGGGATTCTAGGCAGGTGTTCTACCACTGAGCCACGCCCCAGCCCCTCACTGGGGGATTCTAGGCAGGGGCTCTACTACTCAGCCACGCCCCAGCCCCTCACTGGGGGATTCTAGGCAGGAGCTCTACCACTGAGACATGCCCTAGCCCCTCACTGGAGGAGTCTAAGCAGTTGCTCTGCCACTGAGCCACGCCCCCAGCCCCTTACTGGGAGATTCTAGGCAGGTGCTGTACCACTGAGCCAAGCCCCCAGCACTCGCTCCTGCGCTCGCGCTCTTTCTTTCTCTCTCTCTCTCTCTCTCTCTCTCTCTCTCTCTCTCTCTCTTTTCTTTTCTTTGAGTCTGTGAGTTCTTCGGCCTCAGTTTCATTCCTTTTCCTTACAGTGCTGGGATTTTGCTGACCTGGAAGCTGGAGAGAAGGCTAGTGAGCCACAGATGACATCAAAGGGAGAGCATCAGGCCCAGTGTGGACGTGCACACCTTTAATCCCAGCACTTGGGAGGCAGAGGCAGGCAGATCTCTGTGAGTTCAAGGCCAGCCTGGTCTATATATAGAGAGAGGGTTCCAGGACAGCCAGGACTACATAGAAAAACCCTGTCTCAAAAAAACCAAAGAAGGGGAGAGGCAGATAGAGAATGAGAACAATCCAGGTTCCAGGTTCTGACCACCATATCACCATCTACATTCCAGAAAACTCTCTGTTTACCATCGTGCCGGGAGGCATATTGAGACAGCTTTCTTTCTGACTCTACTAGGTACCTGTCCCCTTGGTCCCTCTATTTTCCATGTCAACCTTTCCTCTCTATCACCTGAACCCATATGCAATCTTTTTACCCCACACTCATTGAGCAGGATTTGAATCCTGCATGTTTGATGTCCTCTTATGAGATACCCGAATCACAACTTTCATTTCAAGTGACCAACATTAACTTTTCCTTATTTACCTACATCAGGGACATAGTTGGGTCCCCTGGCTTTTGTGGCAGAGCAGGTAAGAGTACCAACCTGGTCCTCAGAATCAAGGCCTAGCTTTTGCACCCTGAATCACTCTGCCAGTCCGTGGTTGGTAGATGCCCAAGTGACTGTTGAAACTGGTGGGCTGAGGAGTCTAGCTATGCCCAGTGATTACAGTACCCCTGTAGACTGAGCCAGGGCTCTCCCATTGAAGTCAAACCCACAAAGTCCTGAGGACACAGGGCCATCTCTTGCCCCACTAGTCCCTTGGGAATGATTGAAACTGGCCATCTGCCTACCACCCTCCTCCTGGTGTCTTGAGGCCCCTGGCAGTAACCTGCCCTCCCGTGCAGGATCCTGGGAAGATCTATGGAGACTAAATAAGTGAACCATTAACTCAGCAGGAAGTCATCCAAAGCAGCCCACACCCACCACTGCTTGGAGTTGGCAGTCCGGGAACCAGCCTCCCTTAGCAGAGCAGCAGAGGCCAGGGAGGCTGGGCATGGTGGTACACACCTGTAATCCCAGCACTTCAAAGGCAGAGGCAGGAGAATCAGGAGTTACAAGGCCAGCCTTAGCTACATAAAATCTTGTTTCAAAAACACCAAAAAATAGGGGGCAGAGGACAGAACTCAGTTGGCAAAGTGTTTCCTGCGCAAGCACAAGGACCTGAAGTCAATGTCCAGCCGGCACATAAAAAGCCAGGCAGGATGGTGTGTGCTTATAAACACATTGGGAAGTTAGCACTGGGAAGTTAGAGACAAGCAGCTTCCTGGGGCTCACTGGCAGCCACCCTCGCTTCCCTGTTGATTTGATTCAGGCCAGTGAGAGACCCTGTCTCAAAACAAAACAAAAACAAAGCAAAGCCTGAGGTTGAGACCTACGGCCTCTAGTGTGCCTGTGCGCCATACATACATGAACACACGCTCCAGGGTAGGCATGCACATACACAAGAGTAAACATACACACACATACACACATATGCAAGGATAGAGTGTGTCCCTGAAGCCACAGCAAGGCACCACAATGAGGTAGGGCTGCGACTTTTTTTTTTTTTTTTTTTTTTTTTTAAATCTGGTCTACATACAGCAGAGATGAGGCTCAATCAAAATGGCCCCGTGAGGCGCAGTGCAGAAGGTTCTGTCACTGGCAGAGGGGGAAGGGATGGGGTTGGCTAGGAGCTTAGCACAGCCAGCTCCAGCAGGGAGAGGGGGCATGGAGGGATAACAAGGGTAGAATTAACCCAGCAGCTGATTCCCATCAACTGGGGTGGGCACTGGGGTGGGCACGACCCAGAACAGACTAGACAGACTCCAGCTGCAAGAGACAGCCGCCCCATCCAGATCCACCCATCTGCCGGCTCTGCCCAGCACCCCTCACCACTGCCCACATTCTGTGTGGTCCTGGGCCAGTTCCCGGCTCCCTGGAGGCCGAGGGCTTCACTCTCCTCTGTAATAGGGACGTGGCTGGCGCCTTCCGTCCTGGTGCTTTGCAGGCTCAGTTCAATGGACCCAGTTGCTGGGCCCCAGTGGGAGTTAAAGTCCGTTCCTTTGACTAAGTGGCTGGGCAAAGCTTCAGGGGCAGTCTGGTTTGGGGTATTCTGAGAAGTCCTAAATCGGTCCCCTTTCCCAGCCTTTTGTCACCCCTCCTCTTGGTACTTACCACGCAAACAAGAATAGCCTGTTTACCGGCCACCCTCTCTGAAGTCAGGTAACACTTTACCCCTCATCCAGGTCTGCCACAAAGTAGGGCTCAAGGAGCATGCTGCGCAGGGGGTAGAGGATGGACAGACAGACTGTGGGTGGGTGAATGGGGTGGCTAGATGGGTGGATGTGTGAATAGATGAATGGGCAATTAGGTGATGGGGAATGGGTGGAGTGGGGAGGTGACTGGAATGTGTGGGAGGTGGATGCACAGGACAGGTGGTTAGAAAGTGGGTGAACGGACAGACGGATAGAAGGATAAACGCATGGGTGGGCAGTCTGCTGGATGGGTAGGTGTGTGAACAGTGTGGGAGGGTGAAGGGACAGATGGGGTGTCAGGTGGGTGGGTGGGTGGGTGGATGGATGGATGGATGGATGGATGGATGGATGGATGGATGGATGGACAGGTGGGATGTCGGGTGGATGGATGGATGGATGGATGGATGGATGGATGGATGGATGGATGGATGGATGGATGGACAAATGGGATGTCAGATGGATGGTTGCATGGATGGATGGATGGATGGATGGATGGATGGATGGATGGATGGATGGATGGATGGATGGACGGACAGGTGGGATGTCCGATGGATGGATGGATGGATGGATGGATGGATGGATGGATGGATGGATGGATGGATGGATGGATGGATGGTCAGACAAATGGGATGTCAGATGAATGGTTGCATGGATGGATGGATGGATGGATGGATGGATGGATGGATGGATGAATGGATGGACAGATGGGATGTCAGATGGATGGATGGATGGACAGGTGGGATGTCAGATGGATGGATGGACTGATGGATGGATGGAACACAGATGGATGGATGAGTAAGAGGGTGTGTAAACGGTGTAGATGGATAGGTAGACACCAGGAAGTGTGTGTGGATATCTGTGAAGGTGCCACATGTCAGTACTACGAGAGCAGAAACCATTAAGGCTCAGCTCATGCCCAAAGCAGAGCCCGGCATCTACTATAGGAGTAATGGGCAGGTGTCAGGTGTCAGGTGGGAGAGCACATGTGCACACGTGCACACATGCAGAGGGGTGAGGGGTCATTCTACGGCCCCTGTCCTCCAAACCATGGGTCTTGGGAATAAGAAGGTGTGTCAGGACCACCTACTGACCTCTGAGCTGGCCCAGGACACAGATCTCAAGGAGATACGTGGGACAAGTACTAGGTTTCAGGTACTCTACACAGGGAGCAGTACCACAGCTATCACAGAGGCTTTCAAGGGTCTCCCTCAAACCCGGGGGTTGAGAGAATAGGAGGAATGCTCCACACAGGGGGAGAACTCAGCCTGGGAGCTAAGGCACCCCTGCCTAAGCTGATGATTGAGCTCCCTCTGACCATATGAGGGCAGCTGGGCTGGGAGGAGGGGTGAAGGGCTGGCTTAATGTGATTTGCGATACCCAGTGACAGAGTTCGACCACCACCCAGATCCACTTCCTGACATCCTGCAGAGGCCAGACACCCTCCAGGGAGACGCCAGAGCCACCGCAACCCAGCCAGCCTTTGTTTCTTCAAGAATGGCAGGCTTGTGCAGCTGCCACAGGCAGGCAGGGGTGGGCGCGGTGGTTCTGGAGCCTCCTGGTCATGACCCCATGCCAAGGCAGCGGGATGGGATCCCAGAAACAGTGGGAGGAGGCTCTGGCTTGGGTGGTGGTAGCATAGGTCAGAGCCTCAAATGGGACTCTGCTGACTGAGTGATGGAGTCTCTCTCTCCCTTCCTGTCAGCTCTTCCTCAGGAAAGATGCTTCTCCTCTTTTATTTTATTTTATTTGTATATTATTTAGTAGTACTAAATAATTAGGGCTGAATTTAAGTCCTCAATATGCTTAGTAGATACTCCATCACTGAGCCATGCCCCCAGCCCCTCACTAGGGATTCTAGGCAGGTGCTCTACCACTGAACCACACCCCCAGTCCCTCACTAGGGATTCTAGGCAGGGGCTCTACCACTGAGCCACACCCCCAGTCCCTCACTGGGGATTCTAGGCAGCGGCTCTACTACTGAGTCACGCCCCCAGCCCCTCACTAGGGATTCTAGGCAGGGGCTCTACCACTGAGCCACGCCCCCAGCCCCTCACTGGAGATTCTAGGCAGGGGCCCTACCACTGAGCCACACCCGAGCCCCTCACTGGGGGATTCTAGGCAGTGGCTCTACCACTGAGCCACACTCTAGCCCCTCATTGGGGGATTCTAGGCAGGGGCTCTACCACTGAGCTACACCCCAGCCCCTCACTGGGGGATTCTAGGCAGGGGCTCTACCACTGAGCCACACCCCAGCCGCTCACTGGGGGATTCTAGGCAGGGGCTCTACCACTGAGCCACACCCCACTCCTCACTAGGGGATTCTAGGCAGGTGCTCTACCACTGAGCCACGCCCCCAGCCCCTCACTGGAGGATTCTAGGCAGGTGCTCTACCACTGAGCCACGCCCCCAGCCCCTCACTGGAGGATTCTAGGCAGGTGCTCTACCACTGAGCCACACCCCAGCCCCTCACTGGGGGATTCTAGGCAGGTGCTCTACCACTGAGTAACAACCCCAGCTCTCTTATCACTGTTTTATTTCGAGACAGAATGTCACTGTTTCCCAAACTGGCAATGCTCCTGCCTCCATCTCTCAAGTAACTGGAATGTCAACTTTTCACCACTAGGCCCAACTTTCTTTGCCTTCCTAAGGATGAGGTAGAAATGTCCCTGAGATCATCCAGGCTGGTGTGGAAAGGGCTGGAGGCTCCGAATCAGAGTACGGAGGTCTGACAACCAGACCTCCAAAAAGACAAGTTACCACCACAGCGGCAGACTCAATGATGGGCTCTGCTCGCTGCTCACTTCCCTTCTGCCTGACTGTCCATCCACGCTCCCTCCTGCTTCACCCATTCATCCATCACAGTCCCTAAATTTTCCCTTTCCTCAACTTTGCTTAGCATGGGTGAATTTATTTAGCTTCTTTATTTATTGGTGTGTGTGTGCATGCATATGTGTGTATGTGCGTGCCGTGTATGTGTGTGTGTGTGCTCATCTGTGAGTTCATATGTGGAGGACAGCCATCTATATCAGGTATAGTTCTCTATCTCTCAGCCCCTTACTTTTCGAGACAGGGTCTCTCACTAAACCTAGAGCTTACCAGTTGGGCTGGAGTAGCTGATCAGCAAGCAAGCTCCCAGGGACCCACCTGTACACTCTCCCCAGCCTCAAGATCACATGTAAGCCGCATGCCACCATAACTGGCGAGGGATCTGGGTTAAAGCTCTTATGCTTTCACGGCGGGCACTTTATCCATGCCAGCTCCTTAGATCTTATTAACTCAAATATCGGGTCTCCAGATGTACCCCAGGCTAGCCTAAAATTTGAAGCAATCCTTTTGCCTTAGATTTCCCAAGTGATGGGTTAGCCTCATCACGGGTACGAACTGCCATTCTTGGCTTAGTGTGGTGAACTGAAAAGAAAATTGTTGGTTTTTTTTTAGATCTCTTTACTTGTGTACATGTGCACGGCTATGTGTAGCATGTATGTGGAGATCAGAGGACAACTTGTAGAAGTCAGTTCTCTCCTCCCACCATGTTGGTCCCAGGGATCAAGCTCAGGCCATCAAGCTTGTCTGCAAGCACTTTAACCCGCTGAGTCATTTTGTTGACCTAGCATGGAGACTAAACACTTTGGGCAGGAGGGGGGATCCTGTCGTGTCTGGGGGGAGCTGTATGCTTAGGCATGGGTGAGAGTAGCACCCAGTGGGAGGGATAACTAGGATGAGCTGCAGCTTAAAGTTCAGGCTCCTGATGCTACCTGAGACAATCGGGAGCCACAGCAGGCTTGCGAGCCCAAGGGAGGTGCAGCAAACGAAATGAATGAAGAATATTGGGGAACCGTGTTAAGTCAGTGTGTTCAGCCTGAGCCTCTAGGTCTGTGTGTCCTCGGTCTTAAGACAGAGAAAGCTGGGAGGAGCCCGGAGACTGCCTGGACCAGCTTTTGCTTCCTTTCCTTGCTTCCTTAAGAGGCATCAGTCAAAGGTAGAGTTTAGTCTTGTGGGGAGTGTGGGCACTGTCGGAGTAGGCATTGCCAGGTGGCTCAGGAGCTCACCAAGGGAGGGGACAGGAGGCTCCAGGGTGACAGAGACCAGCTGAGGCCAGCACAGAAGGGAAATGGGCTTCTGAAGTGCCCCCCCCCCCCAGCAAAGGCCACTTAGTTCCTTGCTGTCTGCAGGGCCTATGGCCCAATGTGTTTTATTCAAGGAGATTTGGGTCCTGGGCATCTGACAATGAATGCCAAGACACAGTTTTATTTACCACAATTGAGCAGAATTGTGTTGGGGCTGTAGCACTGTGGGAGAGCCCCTGCCTAGAATCCCCCAGTAGGGGGCTGGGGGCGTGGCTCAGTGGTAGAGCCCCTGCCTAGAATCCCCCAGTGAGGGGCTAGGGGTGTGGCTCAGTGGTAGAGCCCCTGCCTAGAATCCCCCAGTGAGGGGCTAGGGGTGTGGCTCAGTGGTAGAGCCCCTGCCTAGAATCCCCCAGTGAGGGGGCTGGGGGCGTGGCTCAGTGGTAGAGCCCCTGCCTTGATTACCCCAGTGAGGGACTGGGGTATGGCTCAGTGGTAGAGCACCTGCCTAGAATCCCTACCCCCAGGATTTGGGGGCGTGGCTCAGTGGTAGAGCCCCTGCCTAAATTCCCCCAGTGAGGGGCTAGGGTGTGGCTCAGTGGTAGAGCACCTGCCTAGAATCCCCCAATGAGGGGCTGAGGGTGTGGCTCAGTGATAGAGCACCTGCCTAGAATCCCCCAGTGAGGGGCTGGAATTCCCTAGCTTCCAGGCCCCTCCTGCCTAGTGCAGGGACCTCCTCACAGACCCTCCCCAGTATGGCAACAATCAGCACGCACAGCTCAGGAGAAATAGGCGTATGCTGAGCATTGAGGAGAAGCCAGTGTGCTGATAAACCACCCAGGTCATACAGGACGTGGGATCCCACAAAGAGTCTCACCCACAGTGCAGCTGCTGAGAAGTGGTTGGCCTCCCCTCAGGGGCTCTCCAGGGTGGCTTTCCTGCCATGACTGGTTCCTCGGGAGCTGGGCATGTGCCTGACAGTGTAGCCCCAGGAGTTGCTTTCTCCAGCCTTCTTGCAGGAGGTCATTGGAGGGCAGAGGATGTAGCTGCAGTCAGGACATGTGGCCGCCAAGAGCGGAAGGATCGCACTGGGGGCTTCCGCAGGTAGTGGCCTTGATGGATTAGGGACGCTGGGACAGGAGCCAGACAGCTTGAGGGCCTAAACAAGGGCTTGAAAGGGACAGAAGTGACAGAGCCATCCCTGGTAGTCCCTGGGCTTCCAGGTAGAGCGCACTGAGGATCCAGTGGTGGGAGGGGCCTGGTGCAGCTGTTTGCTCAGCTAAAGGTTTAATCTCCAAAACAGGAAGGCCTGTATTGACACAAGCCACAGCCACAGACGGAACTGGGCCTCGGGCTTGCCAGGTTCAGCTCCTAGGCCTCCTCCTGCCTCGTGCAGGGACCTCACAGCCCCTGCCACCTAACACTGGGGTGCCCAGCCTCCGGTAGCCCCCCCATCACACCTCAGAATTAAGTACCTCTTGGGCTTTGCAAACGCCAGGACAGGGGTGGGAGGTGCGGTCTTGAGGCATGAGGGTCAGGAAGGTAGAGGCCCTCCCTCCCCCAGCCTCATTTTATAAATAAGGAAACCACAGAGGCTCAGAGAGGGAAGTGAGCCAACCTGGGTCATAACAACATGAGTAGGGGCGTCTCAAACATACCTGGGTGTGGCTCTGTTTACACACACACACACACACACACACACACACACACACACACACACACACTCACACACACAGATGTATTGGTGCCCAAGCATCTCTCCTCGGAGCTGAGGCTACGCCACTCCACTGTTAAAACCCATGCTTCTCTCCGTAGACCAGACTTCCATGTCAGACCCATGGCCAGTGTCTCTCCCTTCTTATTCTGAGCTGGAGTGCAGTGGGCTTTGGTGAACGAGGAAGGCTGACTCCAGGATCACAGAGATGGGCTCTGGTTGGTCCTCTTCTTTGGGAAAAGCCATTATGATTTGAGTCCCAATTTCATTTGCTGCCTAAAACCCCAGGCTTGGCCCCCTACGTGTCTCCTGGAATCTTTCTACTCCACAATCCACCTCTACCAGGAAGGCTTCACTTCCCTGTTCAGTTTCTGTCTCCTGTGGGATTTCTGGGTTTGCCCTACTCCTCTGTCTACCCTCCTCTACCCCTATTCCCTCTCCAGCCCTGCACACAGACTGGTACCTGATAGTGGGAGCCACCCAAACACAGAGGAGGGTTTCCTGGATAGGATCTTTCCCTGCAGATGCACAAGGTACCCAAGAACTTTGGGGCTAAAGTCCCATTTCACAGATGTGAAGAGTGAGGCTAGAAAGGAAGGACCTGCCTGAGGGCACACACAGGAATTGCTGTACATCTTGGGACCTTGTTTGAAAGAGATTGTGCATAGGTCTGACTCCCCAGTCTACTCTACAGCATGATCCGTGGTGTGAGTCTAGTCTTGGGCCTCACAGTAGCCATCTTATGTCACCCCCACGCCCTGAAGCTCTTCTTCCAGACTGCCCCATCCTCAATGCTTTGTCCTGCATTGGGCCACCCCTCCCACTTGTCTCATCCAATACAGCCGTTGCTGTTACTTTATCCCCATGACCCAGTTTCCCTCCTTGTCTGTGGCTGGGCTCAGGAGACCCTGGGGGGACAGTGTCCCTCTTTGAGGCAGGTCCAATGGAGGATCAGGTGTCCCAGGTGGGGCAGGCAGGGACCATGGCTTTCAGGTCTTCAATAGCCCAAGATTAGGTTCCCTCCCCCGGGGACCCTGTTGTGTGGCCATTGTGATGGCCTGGGAACTAAGGCCTCCCAGCCAGACAGAGCCTGGCCTGCCTGGCCCTGGAGCCTAGACTTCAAACTGGGTCCTAGCATCCTCTGGGTTGTTTGGACGGCTAGGGGTGAGAGCAACACCTATAGCCAGGGTGAGCACAGAGGAAGACATGGACTGGACCCCCAGGTCTGTCACAGACTTTGTCTATTGCCCAGGGCCACTGCTTTTTGGGGGAAGGAGTGGCCTCCTTGTGGTTTCATATGGTGTGGCTGGACGTCCAGTGTGCAACTGACACAGTGTTGTAGAGAAGAAGCCGTGACAGGGCTCAGCCCCACTTCCCTGATCTCAAGACTCGTCAGCTTTTCTTGCTCTCTTTGTCAATGTCCCCACGCACCCTTGCCTGCTTAGATAGCAAGGCCATCTTTCCCACCCCAGCTGAAGGTAGAAGACCAGCTTGTTGGTCTCAGGAGAGCCCAGTTGGCTTTTCTTGGACACACACACACACACACACACACACACACACACACACACATGCATGAAACTGGGACAAGTTAAGTACTGAGTATGGAACCTAGAGCCTTGCACTCTACCACTGAGCCACGCCCCAGCCCCTCACTGGGGATTCTAGGCAGGGGCTCTACCACTGAGCCACGCCCCCAGCCCCTC
>CM052721.1:11792025-11812335 GCA_028551405.1 Uromys caudimaculatus
TAGGCAGGGGCTCTACCACTGAGCCACACCCCAGCCCCTCACTGGGGGATTCTAGGCAGGGGCTCTACCACTGAGCCACGCCCCCAGCCCCTCACTGGGGGATTCTAGGCAGGGGCTCTACCACTGAGCCATGCCCCAGCCCCTCACTGGGGGATTCTAGGCAGGGGCTCTACCACTGAGCCACGCCCTCAGCCCCTCACTGGGGGATTCTAGGCAGGGGCTCTACCACTGAGTCACACCCACAGCCCCTCACTGGGGGATTCTAGGCAGGTGTTCTACTACTGAGCTACATTGTCCAAGCTCTAATTGGGATAGTTATGGAAGCAGAAGGGAGCACTGATGTTAGCCACTCATAGGACATGCTGGGATAGTTACAGGCACCTGGGAGTCTAGTGGAGATGCGCCTCTATTGGTAAGCACACATTCAGTGTCGAAGGCTGAGCAGGTATCCATAGACTAGAGCTCTGCCTCCTGTGCTCTGCATATGTATGTGAGCCCAATGGACATGTGGAGCTGCCAGGCTGCACATGTGACTTGGCCGTATGCAGGAGTATACCTGTCCCCTGTATACACATACTCAAACTGTCCAGGCTGCATGGAGACAGATCCTTTCCCCAGCCTAGCTAGAGATTCTAGAATAGAGCAAGAGTCCTCATTAGTCCAGATCTGTCCTGCAGTGACTCATAGCTCTCCTGGACCAATGATGAGCAAAATCTGAGCTTCAGCTTAAGTTTGTGGAATGGCCAGTCTCATCTGTAGAAGGTTGCCCGTGTGATACCTGGTGGGCCCCCTAGTTCATACCCCTCCTGGGCACTAGAGGATTCGCTGGGAGCTGCTGTAAACAGTGGCTTTACCAAGAACTGATTGATTCCCTCCCAGTCCCCAAGGTCAAGGTGACAGCTCCCTCTGATTTTCCTAGGGGTCACCAAGACAAGCTGACACTCAGACTGATACACGGAGTGTGGCCTGAGGGCTGCGGGAACATCATTCTGAATAGGAGATCTCCCATGTAAAGGGCCCTGAAGCTGATCAAGAGCAGGGATTCTCAACCTGTGGGTCATAACCCTTTTGGGGGTCACATATTATATATTCTGCATATCAGATATTTATATGACGATTCATAACAGTAGCAAATTTACAGTTATGAAGTAACAACAAAAACAATTTTATGGTTGGGGGGTCACCACAGCATGAGATATTGTATTAAAGAAAGATTGAGATCCACCGATCGAGAGCAAGGCCCTTCCCTCCATTTCCAAGTCGTTCATGGAGGCTTTGCCAGGTTCTCGTGGGGACCTCAATGAAGGTCCTTTTCTGTCATAAAAGGGTATATTGTTTGTTTGTTTTGTTTGCATTTATTTATTGTGTGTATGTGTGATAGTGTGCTCTCATGGCACACCTATAGAAGTCAGGGGACAACCGGCAGGAGTCACTTTTCTCTTTCCACCATGTGAGTCCTGGAGATTAGAATCTGGTAGTTAAGCTTAGTGGCTAGTGCCTTCAGTCAGTGATCCCCTTGTAGGGGCAAGAACTTCAGTTACCTTTGGGGTGCTGTCAGCCATCCCACTGTAAAAGACAGGACCTCAGCAGGGCGGTGGTGGCTCACACCTTTAGTCTCAGCACTCAGGAGGTAGAGGTAGGTGAGTTTCTGTGATTTCTGTGTAGGCTAGCCCGATCTACAGAAGAGTTCTAGGACAGCCAAGGCCACACAGAGATACCCTGTCTCTAAACCAACAAAACAAAACAAATAAAAAAACAAGACAAAAACAACAAGAAGACAGATCCTGGGAGGCCGGCTCTTTCCTCTCTGCTAAGCTCGCTCTCCTGCCTCAGGAATCAGGGGTGACGACTTCTCCTGTGGGAGACTGGTGTAGACAGCACCTCTCATGGTGCAGGTTGGGGTACCAACTCAGAAGCCGGGCCTGTTAACCTGCAGTCCCACCCCAGATGGCAGACAGACCAAATGTCCCTGTGCTCCTGGTCACTCTGAGGACACTAGAGGCCAGCCTGATTTAAGAGACGAATATATGCATGACCCTTCACTCTCAGACCTGCTGAGGACTCTGCGCATGGCCTTCTCACAGCCAGCTCTCAAATCCAGGCATGAGAGTTGAGCAGGGGGCCACTAGTCTTTAGGAGTGAGGTCAGGCTAGTCTTTAGGAGTGAGGGAATGTCCCAGCAGCTGGAAGGCGCCTTCAGCCGCAGATTCATCCGTGCTGGGCGTAACCTGGTTCATCTCCCATCTCATCCATTACAGGTGCGTCCTCCCCTGCCTTGTTTATGGGTGTTGGGAATGGGACGCAGGGCTCTGTGCACACCAGGCAAGCACGCTCGTAACTGAGCCACAGCCCCACTCAGTGTTCCTTGGTCAAGAGGTCTCAAGACCCTCGTCCAGCAGATGTGGCTCGGGTAGGCTCAAGCCACAGTTCGCCCCACCACCTGCTGACCCCATTCTTTCTTGGTGGCTTTGTCTGGGGAAGCAGTGGGAACCAGTCTTTGCTTGGCCTCCCAGCCCCCAGGCTGTCGCCCCCTGGGAGGCCTGGTCAGCTAGCTCAGGTGTCTCACACAGCCGGTTTCCCCTGCCTCTTGCCCAGGAGCCGGGGAAGGTCACTCCCCAGGGGCCACAGGCGGCTCTGGCCCCGCCTTCAGGGACAGTGGACAGGTGGGGTGGCCGTCTGGCAGCAGGTAAGCCCAGCCAGACCTGATGCCATCTCTCAGTCCCTTGAGAGGAGAGGCCGCCCAGGTGTATCCACAGAATTATCCCCTGAGACCCCTTCCCACGACCCCTGTGCGTACCCCACCCCCAGGGCCACCATGCCTGCCAGAGTGAGTTCTCCCTGTCCTCTGTCACTCTCTTTGCCGTGAGGAGCTAGGGTTATGACCCTATTTTGTGTAGTAAAGAAAAGACCCTCATTGTTAGGGGGATGAGCCTGACACTCCTCAAGCTGTTCGATCCTGGACCCCAGAGCTCCAGGGAGGCCACCTCTTAGTCATATGCTTCTTGGAGTCATGCTACCAAGGTTAAATCAGACTGGGGACGTGGCTCTGTTGATAGAGGGCTTGCCTAGCAAGCACAAAGCACTGGGTTTCACCCCCCCGGGACCTCATAAACCAGATGTGATAGCATAGCACCTGTGAGTCTAGCATTTGGGAGGTAGAGGCAGGAGGACCAGGATTCAAGGGGTGTATCTTTGGCTATATAGCACACTAGAGGCCAGCATGGGCTACATGAGATCCCCGGCTTAAAAAAAAAAAAAAAAACTTCAAAACTTTGTTATGTGCTGGATGACTTTAGGTGAGTGGGGTGATGCCTCAGCATCTAAACTGTAACCATCGCCGGGCGGTGGTGACGCACGCCTTTAATCCCAGCACTTGGGAGGCAGAGGCAGGTGGATTTCTGAGTTCGAGGCCAGCCTGGTCTACAGAGTGAGTTCCAGGGCTACACAGAGAAACCCTATCTCGGAAAAAAAAACAAAAACAAAAACAAAAACAAAAAAACAACAAAAAAACCCCAAAACCAACCAAACAAACAAAAACCCCCAAAAACCTGTAACCAGGAATGTCAGGAGGACACTGTGAGACTGAGGCCCACACACCACTGGGTGCAGGAATCAGCCACACCTGGGCAGGAGCTTGAGGCCAGCTTTCTCCCACCTCAACTGTGTCCTCCTGGACTGCCTTATTCTCTAGAGAACTCCTAGTCAAGCCTATGTTCTGTGTGGGGTTCCTGGGTCCCACCCAGCCAGGCCCCACATATCTGTTTTTATCCATAGCAATGATTTGAGCTGAGAGACCAAAGCTCAGAGAAAGCAGACCCTCCATCCAAGGTTACACTGTCTTTGCTCCAGGGTCTGCGGGCCATGAGGAGAAGCAGGGGCATAACTGAGGGTGGGGACTTCCACCAGGCGGGAAACTGCATAGGCTTCCAAAGTGTGGACCTGCTCCGACTTGCAGACCGGCTCCGTTCTGTGCCCAGACGCCCACACACACAGCAGATCCCTAGGCCCAGAGAGGCTTCTGCCTCATGGGAGGCTGCCTGGCTCCACCACATGGGAGGGGGCCCAAGGGCAAAGGCTGTTTGTCCTCTGCCGCCTAGGAGAGGACACCCAAGAAAGCCATAACCCTCCCTCACTGGATATTCATTCATTCACTATTCACTGACTCAAGTTCATTCACTAACTCACCCACTCACCTATCCATCCATTCATGCATGCGTGCATGCGTGCATTTTGCAGACACGGTCGGGGGGGGGGGGGAGATCTTCCTGTGTAGCCTTAACCAAGTCTATTGTCTTCTCTGGACTGTGATGGCTCCCATTTGTCAAAGAACCTTACCTCCATAGCTGGCTGGGGACATACAGAATGTACAGAGTAGAGGGGACCATAGGCCCCAACACAGTGGCTTCCAGGTTGAGTCTTCTTTGGTTTCCCTAGAGAGTGTTGGAATCTTGTTCTTGCCCACGCCCTGCTGGGAGAAGCTCCTCCGTCTGTCTTCCCTGCTCCTTCTCAAGGAGGGCAGCTGACAGCCCCTTCCCATGTTAGGGCATGGAGGGGAAGGGGGGTCAGGGGCTGCTTCAGGGTCCCTGAGGCATCTTAGGAAGCTGATTGCTACTTCTCAGTCCCTTAGGATCTGCCCAACCTGAACCCTCATCTTCTTTTTCACCTTTTCTTCTTCTTCTTCTTTTAAATGTGGACGTGCACAGATATGCACAGGTATAGGAGAGAGGAGGGGGGAGAATGTATGTGCATGTGTGTGGGTGTATGTGTACATATGTGGCGGCCAGAGGACAACCTGAGGTGTCACCACAGGAATGCTCTTCACCTTTGAGACACACTCATTAGACGAGAGCTGACTAGTAGGCTAACCTGGCTGGTCAATGAGCTTCAGGGAGTTTCCTGTCCCTACCTCCCCACTGCTGGGATTATAACTGGTCTATAAAAGCTAATGATATTACAATTTAAAATCTTTATTTTTATGATTATGTGGTGTCAGGGGGAGTGTGTGCACGGGAATACAGTTGAGGCCCAAAGAGGACCTCAGATCCTCCAGACCTGAGCTAGAGCTGGGGTTACAAGATCTGTGAGTGCTAAGAACCGAACTTTGCTCCTCTGAAAGAGCAGAATGTAGACTTGGCCACTGAGCCACGGCTCAAGCCCTGGATGAAGACATTCTAAAGAGATACTTGTGCCATTCTCTTTGACTATCAGATTATTGAAACAGACTCTCAGAAAACGGGATTCTCCCAGGAATTTCACACTGGGAGAAGAGAAGCCAAAAGCCTAGACCAGTGGGACATGACACTTTTCTCCTGGAAAGAGCCTAAGACCTCGGTAGAACACCTGACAGGAGAGGCTGGATGAGACTACACCTTGACCAGGCCTGCTGAGTTCTGCCTAACTCTGGCCCTCTGTCTCCTCTGTCTCACTTCAGGACTCACATGGACTTGGGGAGGGGTGGGGAAGTCACATGATCTCTTTGTCTGTTTTCTCAATGTAGCCACATTGAATAAACCTCCTTTTCCTGCATTTTGCTATCAGTTTGGATGCTTTAATTGGCTTGTAGAGGACGGCTAGTTGAACCTGGTTTGATAGGGCTCAGGCTGTGACCCCGAGTCCAATAACAGGAACACAAACACATCCGTGACACTCATCTATTCTGCACAGGCTCTGTAAATGGAATTCAGGTCTCCTCATGCCAAACCTTTACCAACTGAGCCACCTCACCTATGTCCAGTGTCCCCTCACGAAGGCACGTGAGGTATGACCTGAATCACTGAGAGGCAACAAGACAAGGACACTTCTCTCTGGCCAGAAGGCCAGGCAAAGGTCCTGGGGTCAGAAGTCAGGCTCTATCTCTCCCGGACGTTCTGACCCTTTCCGTTGAGATCCACCTCTCAAAACCACCATGACAATTCTCTACAAAGTCCTGGTACTCTGTACATAGACCCCAGACTCACAGAGCTCCAGTTGCCTCTGCCTCCCAACTTCTGGGATTAAAGGGCTGGACCACCAAGCCTGACCTTCCATGACATTTCAAACAGTGACTGCAGCTATAAGATGCTAGGGGCACAAAGGTCCTCGTAGTGGTCTGAATATGCTTAGCTTATGGGAAGTGCTACTGTCAGCAGGTGTGGTCTTGTTGGAGGAAGTGTGTCACAGTGTAGGCTGACTTTGAGAGCCCCTACTGCTCAAGCTCTGCCCAGTGTAGAAGAGTCAATCTCCTGGCTGCCTTCAGATCAAGATGTAGAACTCTCAGCTCCTTCTCCAGCACCATACCTGCCTGGATGCTGCCATGTTTCCTGGCATGATGAAAATGGACTGAACCTCTAAAACTGTAAGCCAGCCCCAATTAAATGTTTGCTTTTGTAAGAGTTGTCTTGGTCATGGTGTCTCTTCACAGCAGTATTTATAAGAGTTGTCTTGGTCATGGTGTCTCTTCACAGCAGTAAACCCTAACTAAGATAGTCTTTATGCCCATAGATCACTAGGGAACCAGAAATGTTAAGCACACAGGGGTCTCCTCTCAGTGGAAGAATTAACTGCTTTCTGCCCAGAAGGCTGGGAGTGGGTTTTGTTAACAATCTGGTACCTTTTTGCTATCTGTGGCGGCAGACCTCACCCAAATCTTCCAAAATGATTATTCCAGACTCTCTCCCCTGAGATCATTACTCATCCTAAGGGGAGATGTCACATGTACCTTATGGGCAGCTGACCTCTATGCTATCAGTCAGAGACCACACTAGATTCTAGACCTTTTAGCTATAGATTCCCACCCTCATGGTCACATGTACTTTCTAAAGGAGTTTCGATGTAATCATACCTTAAGCTTTGCTTTATTGTGCACCTGGAATTGGAATGATTGTTCTCTGGAAACTTCTTCCCAAATTATACTGTGTTTTAAATATGCTGACAATGCTGAGCAGTGGTGGTGCATGCCTTTAATCCCAGCACTTGGGAGGCAGAGGCAGGTGGATTTCTGAGTCCTAGGCCAGCCTGGTCTAAAGAATGAGTTCTAGGACAACCAGACTACACAGGGAAATCCTGTCTCAAAAACAAACAAGCGCCGGGCAGTGGTGGCACATGCCTTTAATCCCAGCACTTGGGAGGCAGAGACAGGCGGATTTCTGAGTTCAAGGCCAGCCTGGTCTACAGAGTGAGTTCCAGGACAGCCAGGGCTACACAGAGAAACCCTGTCTTGAAAAACCAAAACAACAACAACAACAAACAAACAAAACAAAACAAAACAAAAAAAAACCCCAAACAAACAAGCAAACAAAGTTGACACTGAGCGCCCTGGGATTAGACTCCCTGAAGTCTGATCCAGGTTGACGAAGTCCATCTGAGCCACATTTTCATCCTCATCTCTTTGTGGGTTCACTTCCCTGCCTGGACATCTACTGGGTCTCCCTGAAGTGGCGCCCAACATGGGACCCACAACTCTTAGAGAAGGTAAGAAAAGTTTTATTTAAATAGAAATTATAGGGGTTAAAGAAACTAGGTCCTCTCACTGAAAAAGGGTCAGTTGAAACCTTAGGTGAGAGAGTGGCTTAACATAGGTCTTTTTCAATCCTTTGAGACAAAACATTTTGTGCAATTATTGCAATGTTCGTTGAGATCCATAAAAATCAAGATATTCAGATCTACAGCTGTGCAACTTTGTACACATAGGAACCAATATGAAGAAATCTCGTGAGAAGGTCAAATGTTTTAGAAAAAGAGAAAGGGGGAGAGGGGAGGGAAGAATGAGAAAGGAGAGAAAATATGACAGATAAAACAGAGAGTAGGCTGGGAAGAGAAGGGACAGGGTTGCAGGTGTCTGGCCCAGACAGACAAGTCAGGCTCTCCTGGGAATGTGAATCCCAAAGACTCAGCCTGGTGGCCAGTGCAGCAACAGAGGCTGAGCCACTGTGTTTCAAAAAGAAACTCTGTGCTGCCCTGGTTCCTGCCTGTCTCCATCTTCTGAGCCACCCCAGGGTCCTTTCTATAAGTTGCACATTGGGTTTGATGGGCAGAGTCACTTCTGAGCCCTGAAAATCAAACAAAACACCAAGTCCCAAGCAAAGCAAGCCAGATGAAACCACCCCAAATGTGCTAGGGAGGCGTGGTGTGGAGGAAGAAGGGCTTGTGGTTTTGTTTTTTAACTCTTTCGTACCCAACATGGCTTGTAAAATCAAGCTTTTTGCTATTGCTTTAGACACAGAGTCTAGCTTTGTAACCCAGGTTAGCCCCAGCATCACGAGTGCAGGTATTGCAGGGGGTGCTCCATCTCATCTCTCCTCTCCCTTTCCTCTCTCCCCAACTTCTCTCTTTCTTTATGACAGGGACTCATGTAGCCCAGGCTGGGAGTGAACTATTTAGTCAAAGATGACTTTGATTCCTGATCCCCCTGTCTCCACCTCCCATGTAGCCATCACCCATGACCCACCATCCTGGACCCATGTGTTATTATTTATTTATTTATTTATTTATTTATTTATTTATTTATTTATTTATAAGCACTTGGTCTCAAATAGGCCTAGCTGACTCAGAACTCCCTATGTAGCTGAGGCTAGCTCTGAATTCTTGGAGCTCCTGAATGTGTAACATCCTTGGTTCCCTAGTAATCTGTGGGTGCAAGGACCTTTGTGCCCCAACAGTTGACAACCATGAGCACATGTCCCCCTACTTTATGTCACTCTCATTCAATTATAGACAATGCACATGGAGCCTGGACCCTCATTAGCAGCAACTCAATCAACAGTCCCTCCTGGAGCTGAGAGCTAAATGTCTGAAAGCATGGGACAGGCCAGAGATCCATGTGAGCTCTGCTTTCTAGCCACCTAGGTGAGAGCCCAGAACTGGCACATTCTCTCCTGAGAACTGTCCAGGGGTGAGCTCCCCAACATTGGAGGCATGTAAGCAGAAACTAGCAATGGGGAGCAGCTGGAATCCACGGATGTGCTGGAAGCTTAAGGTCCAGGCTTAATGGAGTGGGAGATTGCAAACATTTAACCATACATTGTAGAGGGTGGTTCTGATGCTAAGGTCCTGTTCCCCAATTGGTTCTTGATCGATCAATAAAGATGCCAGGGGTCAATTGCTGGGCAGAAGGAAAGGGGAGGGACTTCTGGGTCCCCAGAGGCAAACTGAGAGATTCGGGGGAGAAGGGAGATTCTCACCATGCTTCAGAGGGAGAAAAGGCCACCGTCCATGTGTGAGATTGAGGGTGGAGTGGCCATTGGCCACTTCCCTGACTGAGCCTGGGGTAGCAACTAAAGATGAGGGCAGATTTCAGATGCAGAGCTAAGAGTGTTGGGAAGGACACACTAGCTGAGGGAGATTAGAAGTGCCCCGCAATTGAGCCAAGAAGGTAGGTTGAAATAAGTTAATGTGTGTGTGTCTGTGTGTGTTTCATCCGAAGATCCTAGGGAACCTGGGTGGGGCTGGTAGCTCTGTCCAACAGGAGCTTAAAGAGGGGTAGCAAAAGCTACACGCAACAGTATGTTATAGACTATATTATCTGAATGTACATACAAAATTATCTGAATTTTTGGAAGCACAATGGTTTAAAAAAATGTTTCCCTGTGGCTATTCCTGGGTATAGAAGTAACAAGTTAGCATATCTTGGTGTCCTGTTGAAATATTTGGTTTTAAAATTCCAACTGAAGTAGCCAACTGGAGATTCATGGAAAATTATTAATGAACCTTGGCTTATGATCTAGGACAGAATTTCCAGCAATTTCTGAAATGACCCTAAACATGCTTCTCCCATTTTGTATGATATATTTTTATAAAATGACATTCTCAGCACTGACCCCCCCCCAAAAAAAATCAATTATTGATAAACTCTGAAAAATAAATATTTGGTTTAGATTTTATATAAAAATAACAAGTACGTGTGTCTCACTAATATACAAATTTGCTTTATTGTTGTGTGTGCATATGTGTGCAGTGTATGGTATTGTGTGTGTGGTCTTGTGTATGTATGGGAGTTGTGGTGCATGCACATGTATGTTCATGTATGTGGAAGCCTAAGAAGGGTGATGTCTTAGTCTGGGTTTTACTGCTGTGAACAGACACCATGACCAAGGCAGCTCTTATAAAGGCAAACATTTAATTGGGGCTGGCTTACAGGTTCAGAGGTTCAGTCCATTATCATCATGGCGGGAACATGGCAACATCTAGGCAGGCATGGTGACAGAGGAGTTGAGAGTTCTACATCTTCATCTGAAGGCAGCCAGGAGGAGGGTCTGGATCACACTGGCCAGACCTGAGCATAGATATAAGACCTCAAAGCCCCGCCTCCACAGCGACACACTTCCTCTAACAAGACCACACCTCCTCCAATAAGGCCACACCTCCTAATAGTGCCACTTCCTGTGGGCCAAGCTTATTCAAATCACCACAAGTGTAGAAAGGCTCTCCTCATTCTTTTGTTTGTTT
The DNA here is from genome assembly GCA_028551405.1 of Uromys caudimaculatus. Taxonomy (NCBI): domain Eukaryota; kingdom Metazoa; phylum Chordata; class Mammalia; order Rodentia; family Muridae; genus Uromys; species Uromys caudimaculatus. The sequence goes on from CM052721.1 coordinate 11,802,447, forward strand.
TGTTGAGGAAAGTTCTTGTTATACAGCCTTCCCTGGCACAGAGAACCACCTGCCTCTGCCTACCGAGTGCTGGGATCAAAGGTATGTGCTGTCACTGACGGGCTTCCATCTTGATTTTTTTTTTTGAGAGATCTCCAGTTGAACTTGGAGCTCATTGATTCAGCCAGGATGACTGGCCAATGAGTTTCAAGGATCTGTCTGTCATTTTTCCACACCCCAAATACCAAGACTGGGGTTATAAGCACACTCCACCATGGCTGGCTTTTCAAACGGATTCAGGGAATCTGAACTCAGGTCCTCATGTTTGTATGGCCAGCATTTTACTGACTGAGTCACCTCTTCAACCCCTGTTCTTTAATAAACTGTGGGGTCCTATGTATACCAGAGAATTGTCTTAAAATAAATGTCTTTCTGATTTACTGTGAACATTTGATTTGTGGACTTGTTTTTATGCATGTAACTATCTGAGATCATGTAAAAATTTCTCAACTCTGTCATTTGAGAAAGGGGTCAGAGTGGAAAACATTTGAGAAGCCGCATTTCAGTGACATACTGGTCTGGAATCCTAGATTCTAGACCTCCATCTTCTGGGCATGGAAGAGGAGGAGAGAGGGCAGATGTCTTCAAGCTCAGATTCATGGTACCAAGGGAGGCAGGAGGTTGAGTTTTCCCGGTGGGGTCAGGCCACTTTAGACAGGGACCTCAGCCTCCCCTTCTGTCCATGGGACATGGATCCCATCTACATGGCAAGGACCACTACCTCTAAGGATCAACCATACCCTTGGCCTTGGACCTCCTGGCCCAGCAGAGCTGGCAAGTGACTCTGGAGGTGACTAAGTGTAGGCTGGACATGGTGGTGCTGACCTGCAATCCCAGCAGGGACATCATGGACTTGAGGACAGCCTGAGTTACATAATGACACACTGTCCCCAAAACAAACAAACAAACAGCAACAAAAACTTAGAAAGGGGGCTGGCTGGTAGTTTAGCTCAGTGGGTATAGTACTTGTCTGGCATACCCCGAAGAGCAGAGGACAGGCCAGAGAGAACAGGGCTGAGCACTCCTCTCCACAATAGAAGAAACTGACCACCTGGCTGAGTCCAGTTCCCGCCGAGCCACTGTCGTTCCCAGAGAACTGAAGGTCTAGGGACACAGGGACAATGCCAGGGACAAAGAGCTGGGGCCAGGGGCCTTGGGGGTTGGACTTATGGCCTCTCCTGACCCCAGCAGAGAAACTAGTCTTGTTAGGCACAGCCAAGTCACAGAGACCAGCCTGGGGGTGGGACAAGGGCAATGAAAGGCCCGGAGAAAGGATTAGTCCAAGCCTGAAGGCCTGGCAGGTGCCATGGCAACCTGGAGGCTGGGCTGGGACAATAGGCCTGTGTTAACTCCCTCGTCTGCCTCTGTGGGGCTGGGGGCTTGTTAACCAGCTTAGGCTGAGGGCGGCCATTCACATGGAAATACGGGCTCTGGGGCTGAAGGAGTGGGAGGTGATGGGGCAGGTGCTGGGACAGAGGGAAAAGTCTTACCTTCTTGTCTGGCCCACATTCCCACACGGCCTCGTGCACAGCCATGGGTCCTGGAGAGCTACTCTGTTCATGGGCAGCATGGGCTGTCTGACTTGGCACCGACAAAACACGGAATTAGTGAGGGTCCTAGGGAGGGCAGTGGGGTAAGCTCTGGAGGTGAAACACCTGTAGGAGGAGATGCTTTGATGAGCGGGATGTTGGCTCCAGGGAGTAGGGTAAAGAAGAAATGGACAATCCGTGCTGGTACCCCAAAGCCAACCTTATCCTAAGGACTTTGAGGGTGTCCCTTCTCGGTTCTGTCCCTAGCTCCAGGCCCTGCCATGCCTCTGGCTCCAGCCTCTGTCTATACGGGAGGCTGGCCTTGTAGCTTAGTGCTATGCTCTCCCTCCCAGATGGCTACCCTCCCCTCTGCCTCCTCGCACCTGTTCTTTCTGCCCAGCCCCCATCTGGAGTCCTCCCACAGCCCAGCCCTGCCTCACAGAAACCCTTCCCAAACCCCCTGTCCCCTACCATAGTTCAGGCATTTGGTGGCATTTCTGATTTCTTTCAGCTTTCCTATTCTACCCAAGCAGGTCACTTCAAATTGCCATCTCCGGCCCTAGGAGTGTCTAGGGAGAGCACTCACACAGGACTTGAAGAGGACCAGTCCACAACCCCATTGGGGGGTGGCAACAGGTCTGGCCTCTGAGCCTTGTTCTGAGGTTGCATGGTGCTTGCATCAGTGGGGGAGGAACAGAACCCTGAGGCTCCACTATGGCGCTGGGGAAAGCCCCTTGCAAGCTGAGATGCCCTAGAATGCTTGGGTAGGCCAGAGTGACAGGGAAGGAGCCAAGCAGGTGTCTAAGCCCCTGTTGATGCAGGATTACAGCCATCTGGCTGCATCTCCGGGCAGGGTTCCTCCCTCCTGGCTCTGGGGAAGCCACCAGGCAAGGCAGGGAGAGCTCCAGCAGTTCCAGGGTTGGTCTCAGTCTCCTCATGGCGAGAGCTGAGCGTCTGAGGTGTGGAGAGCCAGGTTGGGTCAGCAGTAGCCTCTGTGCTGGGACCTCTAGGTGGATGCTTTCCTTCGTGAGTTGGGGGAGGGGAGAGGCTCCCGTGGGAGAAAAAGAAGCTTTGACAGCTTGTCCAGAAGGAAGCTGTGGTCATGGCCCTCTGCCAGAAGCTATGTCCTTGTGGGGAAACTGAGGCTCAAGGGCAATGATAGACTCTTGCAACTTAAAAATATTTTCGTGCATAATGTGTGTGATGTGTGCCCAGTAAACATATAAAGGTCAGGGGTCAGTTGTAGTTGCTGTCTCTGTCCACTACTTACTGAGACATCTTCCTTTTTTTTTTTTTTTTTTTTTTGAGACAGGGTCTCATTTACTTACTCCCTGTATTCCCATAGGGCCTTGAGCTCTATTCCTGATCCTTCTGTCTCCACCTCCCAGTGCTGAGATTGCAGGCATGTGCAGCCACAAAGTTTTTCTTGCAAATGTATGCTTCTGACAGAGACAAAAGCTGCCTTGGGGGATAGAGAACTGGGGTTCTCCAACCCAGCTTCTAGCTCCACAGCCCTGGAATCCTATCCTTCCTTGGGTACACGTGGACACAGACACACACACACACACACACACACACACACACACACACACACACACACACACACACACACACACACACACACACACACACGTTAGTGTTAGGTTTCCTCCGAGCAGATTGAGGCCCCAGCTGCACGCAGCTGGCAGAAGGGAGAATGCACACTAGAAACATGAGCAGGTTCTGCCTCCACCCCCAGCTCCAAGGATGAGATTTGGGCACCATCAGAGACTCTAGCAGGGCTAGCCACCTCCCCTTCTGTCTTCTGCCCCCCTCCCCAGCCTGCCATCTGCCCCTGTCTCTCCTGTGAAGGGGGCGGGGCTACCTACATTCCTCAGCAGGGCCCCTCCTCACATCTGGTGCTTCCCTGGCCCCCTGCCTTCCAAACCTTGTCCAAGGATCACACTGGTCCAAAAAGAAGTGCTCGCCCTGCACACACACACAGCCTCCGGTAGGTCCGCGGAGTCCCTCCTGAGGATGACCCTCAGTCCTTTGAGAAACTCCCTAAAACTGTTGGCCCCTGCCATGCTGGAACATTCAGGGACAGAGTGAAGAAGGCCAATTGGATATCTACCACATATCTGACTCAAGTCTGTTCCCCACAGGGACTGAGAGGACAAGGGTGTCAGGGCAGGGGACTGGTCAAGTGAGCCCTGGACCCATCCTGAGCCGGGGAGGCCTTCCATGAATGGGTGGAAGGATGCCTCTTGTCCTTGATGGTCCTATGTGGGAGCACAGTAGAATGTGGGATACCTAGAGTCCCCAGAGGAAACAGAGACACCCCAGGCTGCAGCCAGCTGCCTGGCTTAGCCTCACTGATGGCCAAAGAGCCACTCTGAGCATCAGAGAGGAGAGGGCACTGGAAACTGGGCAGTAGCAGGGGGCTTAGAAGAGTGCACCAGCTCAGAGGGTGTGTCTGCTTGCTGCACTGACCCTTATTCCCCTCCCCTCTCTCTCTCTCTCTCTCTCTCTCTCTCTCTCTCTCTCTCTCTCTCTCATATTGCAGAATCTCAAGAAGAGCACACACATGCCTTTAATACCAGCACTCAGGAGGATCTCTGAGTTGTAGGCTAGCCTTGTTTATGTAACAAGTTCCAGGACAGGCAGGGCTACCCGTCTCAAACACACACACACACACACACACACACACACACACACACACACGAGAGAGAGAGAGAGAGAGAGAGAGAGAGAGAGAGAGACAGAGACAGAGACAGAGACAGAGACAGAGACAGAGAGAGAGAATATCTCATACTGTCATCAAGGCTAGTCTTGGCCTTAAAATCACTACATAGCCCAAGCTAGCCTAATTCTTTGATCTCTTGCCTAAGCGTCCCTCCTCGAGACTCTGCCATTTTTCTTAGCTCTTATATAGACCTGAAAGCTGCATCCAAACTACCTGGGAACTTCACCAACCCAGCCAACATTGATTGAGCACCTGCTGTGTACTAGGCCCTGAGCTACACACAAGGGCAATGTAGTTCACAACTATCCCTTCCTCTCAGGGAGCATTCTGAGAGCTAGCTTTGAAGCCACAGGAAGTATGAAAGGGCCTGACTCATGTGGGGCAAGGTGCTTGAAGGGGTGCTTGACAGATGAGGTGTGTATGTGCAAAGGTCCTGTGGTCAACAGAAGAGTAACGACTAGATAAGGAGCCAGGGGGAGGTTGGGGTTGAGGGGGCAACACCATACCACGTGATGGCCTAACAGTTTCTAGTGGAGTGTCTCCTTCTTGCTATGCCATCGAGGAGCTGATTCAGGGTGGGCTGTTAGTCAGGTGTGGGTAACCTAGGTCAAAGAGAGTGTTTCTCTGGGGCTAGAGTACACACCAATGCCATCCATGCACACCCACATTTAGGGATGTCCAGAGGTAAAGGCCAGGGTGAGGAAAGCAGCTTGCCTGTGACCCAGAGCTGCCTCTATTCCTTGCACCCTTCCCCTCCCCCTCCTCGGAACTCCCCCTTCCCCCAGCACACAACAGCCGCCAGGCGGGTCCTCTTTCCCGGGGCTGGGGGGGAGACCCCTTTCTCTAGCTCCTCAGCAGAGCAGTTGCTTGAGACTAATTGAATTTTCCGCCTGGGAAGGGTCTGGGGAGTTCAGGGCGGAGCAGGCTGGGAAGAACTTGTTAACAGGGCCAGTGCCCTCCCTCAAGCCCAGTTCCACCTCCCCTTCCCCCACCCCCACTTGTGGAATGGAGTCGGAGTGTTAGGGAGTGGGCCTGGGAAAAATGGTCCCGCAGTTGGGGGGCAGCTCCACCCCCGGAGAGTCCTAGGAGACAGAGGTGGCTTGGCTGGCAGCCCCTTGGCCTTAAATGTCCTGGATTGAGGCTCAGTTTCCCCTCCCGCACCAAAGAAAATTGGAACTGGGGAAGGTGCTTTGGTAGAAGCCAGACTGGTCTCACAGCCATTGTGAGGGTCACCCTGCCCTGAGGAGACTCAGCCTGTTGCTGGGTGTAGAAGTTCTGAGTAGCATGAGACAGGGGACCACGTGCAGGGTTCTGACCCTGCAGAGGTCCTATGATACCGGGTCAGACTCTGACAGACTCCTGATTCCTACTTGACCAATCCTGCAGATACTCATAGGTGACCCAGTCACATGTCTAGTCCTGTGGCCCCTTCAGCCTCCCAGGACCAGGGAGGTCCATGCTGCTCCCTTGGAAGCGCTAAGGATGCTGGGTAAGAGACTTTGGAGACTACAGTCAGATTGGGGTTTTCCTTCTGGCACCCGGCCCCTCAGTGCCTCCCATGGGTATGTGTTGGAAGCAGGGGGGCAGTGAGGGGCTGTGGTGCAGGCTGGTGCAGTCAGTGACTCTGGATTCCTGTGCCTATGGGCTGTGTAGTCCCAGGGCTGGCCAAGTACGGGGAGGGGGGGGGGGATTAAGAGTCACTAAGGCCTTATGGGAGAACAGCTGCTGTCTCCACACATGAGGGAAAGGAACATGTGGATCAAGCTACCAAGGCTGCTCACAGTCTGGGCTTGCCCTTACCCAGGTTATAGCAGCAGCACGGCAGGGGAAGACGCCCAGGGCAGACCTGTCTGGGTCTTGTCATGGAAAGTGGGTGAGCCTAGGGGAGGTGCTGGGACCGGGCAGGAACTGGGCAGAGTGAGTGGGGTGACACAGAGCTCCAAGCTGCTATCTATAGTGTTGACCTCTGGGTGTTTGTCACACAACCCACCTCCCTTCCTGCTCTGGCCTTCAAGGTAGGAACACCCCTTCCTGCCACCCTTGAAGGGCACATGTGGGGACTCCACTTGGTCTCCATGGTCTGTCTGCATAGCTTAAGGTCATGTGAGAAATCTGTATGGGACACTTTGTCACCCAGTAAGATCAAGACAAGCTTTGGGAGATAATAACAGTCATACCCTGCAAGGGTCTAGGAAGGGGATTTCTCTCCATTTTCTGTTTGAGACATCTCAGTCCCACCTCTCTCTATCCAATCACCTACTGTCAACCCCCACCACACCCCCCAGCACCTTCTTAAATGCCTGCCCCAGACCTGGATGATGCTGGGGCATCACACCTATCCTTCTCTGGAACCTCAGGGTGGCCATCGAAGCGCGCCAGGCAGGCAGATAGGACATCAGGGAAATAGCGTATGTGGACTGGATCTCTCTTGGTATCCATAAAGCCTATTGGAGGATGAAGTCCTAGTGGGTCCTGAGGCTGGGCAGGAACACCAGCCATCACAGGACAAGGCAGAGTATTTCTAGAGTGGAGCTCACAGAGGGCTCTGGGTGCCCTAGAAGGAACAAGAGAGTGTAGTGGGGCTGGGTAGACAGAGATGAAGACAGAAGAGACAGAGTGAGGGTCAGAGACAAAGAGCCATAGAAAGAGTCAGACAGTGGAACATGGAGCAGGAGGGAGGGATACAGGGTTAAAAGAAACTAAAGTGTATCGAAGCCCTGTCCACAAAGATACGGGCTGGACAACAAGGGCTGGACGATAAGGGGCTCCCTTGCTCAACAATGAGCCATTTACTGGGGGAGGGCTTGGTAAGCCATTCCTTCCTTCCTTCCTTCCTCACTTCCATCTATCTATCTATCTATCTATCTATCTATCTATCTATCTATCTATCTATCTATCTATCTAAGAAGACAGGGTTTCTCTGTGTAGCCCTGGCTCTCCCTAAACTTGCTCTGTAGACCAGGCTGGCCTTGAACCCAGAGATCCACCTGCCTCTGCCTTCCGAGTTTGGGGATTAAAGGCATTCACCAACACCACCAACAACATCCATTCCTCTTTTGTATGCTTTTTGCCCCATCAAATTGTCTTTGGTCCAGAGCCGGGGCAATAGATATCCTCCACGAGGTGCCCTGTGGCACCAAGGATCTTCAAAGGCCCTTTCTTACATCCTATCTTAGAACCCAAGGCTGGCACATGTCCTGAACTCAGGCAAGTGCTGTGCTGCCGATGGGTTAGGACAATAATCACAGGCTTATAGAGGCTGATGTCAGGCCCAGGGGTTGCTCATCATGCCTCAGTTTCTCCTCTGAGAATTCCTTCTCTGAACAAGATGGAGGCTACAGAGAAAAGCATTGGTCCCCAGGTTATGTGTCTATAGTTCAGGAAGGAACTGTGGGGAGAAGAAGGCTGAATAAGGAAATGGGGAGCTTCAACGTATCCTGTCTCCTCCCACCCCCACCCATAACTCTCTGATTCTTCCCACTCAGCATCCTGTCTACATGAATGGACAGAGAGACAGCTAGGCAATGGATGGACAGAGGATGGATGGATAGATGGATGGACAGACGGATGGATGGATGGATGGATGGATGGATGGATGGGTGGATGGATAGATGGGTGGATAGCTACAGTCATAGGTGGACCACAGAGGTGGGTGAGTGGGTGGATGGATAAGTGAACAGGATTGGTGGATGGGTGGGTGGGTGGGTGCGTGCATGGGTGATGTGATGACTATCTTAGCTTGTCAACTATCAAGATGTATCAATATCTGGGAAGAGGGACCCTCAGTTGAAGAATGCCTCCATCAGATTGGCCTGTGGACATGTCTGGCATTCTCTTGATTGTTGATCAATATAGAAGGGGCCAGCCCACCATGAGTGGTACCGCAGTGGCAACAAAGGTAGCTGAGCATGGCCCTGGAAGTAAGCAATCCACTCAGCAGCCCTCCCCATGAGCTCTGCTTCAAGCTTCTGACTTGGGTTCCTGCCTTGGTTTTCCTCACAGATGGACTGTAGCCTGAACTCTGCTATAAACTCCTTTGGTCAAGTGTTTATCACAGCCACAGGAAGCAAACAAGAACAGATGGGTGGATGGACAGATGGATGGCCCCTAGGCTCACTGCTTGTCAGTCCATTCAGATGAGGCCAGATGCTATACGCTGGATTATAGCACCTGGCTAGACGACCGAGCAGAGGTCAGGACTTAGACGCCTCAAATGTCTAAGAAACCTCAGTCTCTTGGCGTGTCAAGTTGTGTGACCCAGAACATGAACATGAACTCACTGAGACGGAAATATCAGGATAGGGATCTGGAGAGATGGCTCAGTGGTTAGGCACACCAGCTGCTCTTGCAGAGGACCAGGGTTCAATTCCCAGCACCCACATAGTGACTGGCTCACAATCGCTGTAACTCTGGTTCCAGAGGAGCTGATGCCCTCTTCTGGCCTCCATGGGCATCAAACATGCTTGTGGTGCATACAAATACAGGCAGGTAAAACATTTGTGCACATAAAATAAATAAATCTTAAAAAAAAAAAAAAAAAAAAAAAAGGCTACTAAGACTTTCTCCAGACCACAGAGAACCCAGAAAGCTGGAAGTGGTTGTGTGGGGGTGGGGGTGGGGGTGGGGGGTGTCTCTGAGCAGAAAACAATCCTCAAACCTCTTCCTGATGTGCCCGTGTCAGAGGGTAGAGGCTTGACTAGCTAGCCCTGTGAGGAAGCCAAGCCTTCGGGCTCACCTCCAGATAAATAAGACCCCAGGGTGTCCTTGCCCAGCCCCTGCGTGCCTGGCACAGATACAAGGACACACGTATGCAAATGCCTTTCTCTGAACACAGACTCTTTGTGGCTGCAGATAGCTCTCCACCTCGCTCCACCTCTGACCTCTGACCTCGGTCATCCACTGCCCCTTCCTGGCTTCTGTGTCCTGCTACGGGTTGAGAGCATGAATCCCTCATCAGTCAAAGATGGAGGAGCTGGGCTGGTTATTCGAGGGCTGTGGGGTTGGGTGTGGACCAGGTCCTCCTGAGCCAATTTGGCCCCTGCTCCTGTATCTGACCCCCACACTTCCTCCCCGCACCCCCTCTGGGGAGGGCCTTAATTAACATCTTCCTGTTCAGTTTCCAAAAACATATTTGGGAGGATTATTTTGCAAAGGAAATGTTTTTGAAAGAATCTTGTGTCCCGTTGTTCCAACCCAGGGAAGTGGGGGCAGCGGTCAGAGCAGGGACGAGTGAGGCTTTGGGGGGACTCTGATGTTCAAGTGAACAGATCTGATAGACTCCAGCCCTGAGCCCGTCTCAGAGTTACCATCCATCTCCCAGGAGGATGGGGTCCTGGGGTGAGAGTGAGAAGGCTGGGAGCCAAAGATGGGAGGCAGACCCTGTGTGTGTGCGTGTGAGTGTGTGTGCATGTGAGTGTGTGTGCATGTGAGTGTGTGTGTGCATGTGTGTGCGTGTGAGTGTGTGTGTGCATGTGAGTGTGTGTGCGTGTGAGTGTGTGTGTGCATGTGTGTGTATGTGCATGTGAGAATATGTGTGCATGTGAGTGTGTGTGTGCATGTGTGTGTGCATGTGTGTGTGTGACTGTGTGTGTGCGTG
>CM052721.1:11812435-11839935 GCA_028551405.1 Uromys caudimaculatus
TGTGTGCATATGAGTGTGTGTGCGTGTGTGTGTGCATGTGAGTGTGTGTGCGTGTGAGTGTGTGTGCATATGAGTGTGTGTGCGTGTGAGTGTGTGTGCATGTGAGTGTGTGTGTGCATGAGTGTGTGTGCATATGAGTGTGTGTGCATGTGTGTGTGTGCATGAGTGTGTGTACATATGAGTGTGTGTGCGTGTGTGTGTGCATGTGAGTGTGTGTGCATGAGTGTGTGTGTGCATGTGAGTGTGTGTGCATGTGAGAATGTGTGTGCATGTAAGTGCGTGTGCATGTGAGTGTGTGTATGCGAGTGTGTGTGTGTGTGTGTGTGTGTGTGTGTGTGTGTGCATGAATGGAACACAAGCCTCAGGTGCATCTCAGGCCCTGTGTCTGAACCGCTTACTCCATTTCTCCTGGGCAAATACTTGAACACACTCCCACCCCGGCTCACAGACCTACCTTCCTCTTCCCTCTCCTGTTCCTAGAAGATGCCTTTGGGATCTGGGTGCAACCCACAGACCGTCCTCTGACCATGACCTCTGACCTCTGACAGATGTCCTCCAGGACTTCGGTGACTTTTTCCTGTATGGAACCTGTGTCTGTCTGTTCAGCAGCTGGGACACCAAGTTTGTGTTGTCTTTCCCTTGAACTTGGTCCTTGGAAGAGCCTTCGTCTCCTGTTTTAGTTTCCTACGCGTCTCAGTCCTCCCTCCCTCCCTCCCTTCCTTCCTCTTTCCCTCCTTTTCTTTCTGTGTGTGTGTGTGTCTGTGTGGGTATGTGTCTCTGTGTGGGTGTGTCTGTGTGGGTATGTGTCTCTGTGTGGGTATGTGTCTCTGTGTGTGTGTGTCTCTGTGTGTGTCTCTGTGTGGGTATGTGTCTCTGTGTGGGTATGTGTCTCTGTGTGTGTGTGTCTCTGTGTGTGTGTGTCTTTGTGTGGGTATGTGTCTGTGTGTGTGTGTCTCTGTGTGTGTGTCTCTGTGTATGTGTGTCTCTGTGTGTGTATGTCTCTGTGTGTGTCTCTGTGTGTGTATGTGTCTCTGTGTGTGTATGTGTCTTTGTGTGTGTGTGCCTCTGTGTGTGTGTGTCTCTGTGTGTGTCTGTGTCTCTGTGTGGGTATGTGTCTCTGTGTGTGTGTCTCTCTCTCTGTGTGTCTCTGTGTGGGTATGTGTCTCTGTGTGTGTGTGTCTCTGTGTGTGTCTCTGTGTGGGTGTGTGTCTCTGTGTGGTTATGTGTCTCTGTATGTGTGTGTCTCTGTATGTGTGTCTCTGTGTGTGTGTGTCTGTGTGTGTGTGTGTCTCTGTGTGTGTGTGTCTCTGTGTGGGTATGTGCACATATGTACATGCAGTACCTGCAGAAGCCAGAAGAAGTCCCTGAAGTTGGAGTTACCCAGCTGATGGGGGGCTGGGAACAGAACTTAGGTCCTCAAGAGTAACAAGAGCTCAGAACCACTGAGCCATCTCCAGACTTTCTTTCTTTCCTTCCTTCCTTCCTTCCTTCCTTCCTTCCTTCCTTCCTTCCTTCCTTCCTTCCTTCCTTCCTTTCTTTCTTCCTTTCTTTTTTTCTTTCTTTTTTTCTTCCTTTCTTTCTTTGCACACCGTCTCATGGATGTGGTTCTGAGGATCGCACTCAGGGCCTAGTGCAGGCTAGACCAGCACTGTACCAACTGAGTTACATTCCAGCCTTCTCCTCTTTCCCACCTCCTGCTTTGCCCTGCACCTTCTTACTCTGGATCCTTTTAATTATTTCTCCCAAGGGCTGGAATTGCAGACTTGAGCTGACTACTTTTTCCCCATCCCTTCCTCCTCCTCTTCCTCCTCCTCCTCCTCCTCTTCCTCCTCCTCCTCCTTCTTTTATTTTTGTTTTTTTGAGACAGGGTTTCTCTGTGTAGCCCTGGCTGTCCTGGAACTCACTCTGTAGACCAGGCTGGCCACAAACTCGCAGAGACCCCCAGCCTCTGCCTCCCAAGTGCTGGGATTAAAGGTGTGTGCCACCACCACCCAGCTACCCCCTCCCCTCATGTAGTCCAGGCTGGCCTCAAAAAAGATTGCCTCCACCTCCCAGATACTGGGGATTTAAGCATGTAGCACCATCCTTGGTGTTGTGTGGGCCTGGGGCTTGACCTGGGGCCCTGGTGCCTGCTAAGCTAGTGCTCTATCCACTGAGCCACAGCCACAGTGCCCTGTGCTCTTTGTTCCTATCCTGAGAGTCAATCACCCTGCAACATGTCTGCGGCCACAGGCGCAGCAGGGCGTTGGCCTGTGGGAAGCACCAGCCAAGAACACATCATGTTGCCCTCCACTCTGAAAGAAATGACTGACTCTCTCATGAGGGGGTTCGGGAGACCCTGTGGACCCCGCCCCACACTGACCCATGACGTCTGCAGGTCATCCGTCAGCCGTGACCTCTCAGTTCTACCCCCTCCCACATCCTCCCCATGATCGTGTGTCCTTTTTTTGTTCGCTCAAAGCTTCTGTCTCAACCTGTCCCCTACCGGCCCTTCTTGTCCACTGTGAACCCTCCCGCCAGGTCCCAGTCCAAAAGGTGTGTTTCATAAATGTTTGTTGAATGACTGAATGATGACTCGGTCCTGGACCTAGACTAGGATCTCCTAACAAAAATCTTTTAGCCCAAAAGAGCATCCCTCATTTGCTGGGGATGTGGCTCAGTTGGTGGAGTGTTTGCCTAGCATACAACCTTGTAAACAGCATATGGTGGCCGGTATCTATGACCCCAGCACTTCGGATGTAGAGACAGAGGGATCAGAAGTTCAAGGTAATCCTCAGCTACGTGGTGAGTTCCAGGCCAGCCTTGGCTACATCAGACCTTCTATCAACAAGAAGCACCCTTCAGTTCCTGCTCCCTATATTCCCATGCTCCTCTGCCCCAGCTTCTCCTTGTGCCTCAGTTTCTACCCCATCTCGCTTTGTTAGTCACAAGCCAGTCTCAGCTCTCCGCTGGCCTCTGCCCCCCTCGAGCTGGGGGAAATTCCACAAGCTTCATCCAGGGCTGGTTACTAAGAGGACATTTCTCAACGCCCTAGGGATCCGCTGAGACAGGGGTGGGACAATGAGTCAGAGCTTGCAGCCAATGGGGAAGTGGTGGACAAGTGTGAAGGGCACAAGGCTGGAGCTCTCCTGGCAACTTCCCCAGCCTATCTGGGCCTCAGTTTCCCCTTTGAGAAAGAGGGGCTGGGGCTGTCCAGCCTGAGGCATGTGCTTCCTGATCTCTTCTCTCCCGTTCTCTTTTATTTTTGCCTGACTTTGCTTCTTCAAGAGTTTCTACCTATCTTTGTTAATACTGCTTTTCTTCTACCCCCACCCCTTTACCCTCCCCCATTCCCCCTCTACCCTCCCCCACCCCCATTCCTAGGATTGATCCTAAGGGTGCATGCGTACCGTGCAGGCACATGCACAGCGCTTCATCCTCAGCCTTCTGTTTACTCTTTACGTCAAGACAGAGTCTCACTGTAAGTTGCCGAGGCTGGTATTGAACTCATGATCCTCTCGCTTCAGCCTCCCAATAGCTGGGATGACAGGCTGCTGACATCAGGCCCTGCCATGTCTACATTTTCTATCTGTTGCTTTCTCGTTGTCTCTGGTCCCCATTTCCAGCTCTACCCGCCTCTTCAGTGTTCCGTGGGGCTCACAGCTCCTCCCCGTCCCACAGATGTCCTGGAACTGGTGTGAGGTTATTTTAGGAGCTGGTGGCTCCCCTGGGTCTTTCCCAAGCGCCTTGGCTGGGATGGAGCAAATCGGAAGCCAGTCCTCTCTGCCGGGGCAGGAGGCCTGTGCTGCCTGAGGCTGACTGGAGTGTGGTTCAGGGGACAGCACAGACTTCCTGGTGACAGAGGCTCAGGCAGTGGCCATAGCCTGTCCCTAAGGATTCTCTCTCTTTATCTCTTTGTTATATCTGATGCAGCTTGGGCTAGCCTCCAACTTGCTATGTAGCCAAGGATGACCTTGAATTTCACATTTCCTTCTTCTGCCTCCCTGGTGCAGGGATGGTGACCACCAATCATGTCCAGTTCATGCAGTTTCGTGCATGTTGGGCAAGCAGTCTACCCTCCCCCTGTTTTGACAAAATATGACTGTACCTTAGGGAGCCATGGAACTCCCAGTCCCTCCTGCCTCTGTCTCCTGTCTGCTGAGACTATAGGTGTGAACTTGCAACTGCCACAGGGATTTTTCTATTGCCTATGTTTAAAAAAATGAAAAGAGCCAGGCAGTGGTGGTGCGCGCCTTTAATCCCAGCTCTTGGGAGGCAGAGGCAGGTGGATTTCTGAGTTCGAGGCCAGCCTGGTCTACAGAGTGAGTTCCAGGACAGCCAGGGTTACACAGAGAAACCCTGTCTCGAAAATAATATTAATAAAGATTGGTGGGGTGCTGGGGAAACAGCTCTGTGGGTGAAATGCTTGCTACCAAGCCTGCGGACTTGAGTTCGATTCCCTAGCAATCATGTAAAATCTCAGCGTGGCACACTTTTTTTTTTTTTTTTTTTTTTTTTGGTTTTTCGAGACAGGGTTTCTCTGTGTAGCCCTGACTGTCCTGGAACTCACTCTGTAGATCAGGCTGGCCTCGAACTCAGAAATCCGCCTGCCTCTGCCTCCCAAGTGCTGGGATTAAAGGCGTGCGCCACCACTGCCCGGCTAGCATGGCACACTTATAACCCCAGAGCTGGGGGTGGGTATTGACAGGTTCATGGAGCTCCAGGTTCCATAAGAGACCCTGCCTCAAAGACGAAAAAAACCCCAAAAAACCCCCCAAAAAAAAAGCAAGCAAAAGCACTAGTAAGGCAGAGAGTGGCAAAGAAAGACATCTGATATTGGCAATCTCAAACCTCTATATGTTCGTGGGCACACATACATGCATATACCACACACACGTGAACACACACATATGCATATATCACACATGTGAACACACATATATATGCATATACCACACACACGTGGACACACATACATATGCATATACCACGCACACGTGGACACATGCATGTGCGTCTGTCACACACACATGAACACACACATATGCATATACCACGCACACTCAGACACACACACACTTTTTTTTTTAATTTTATTTTGAGTGCATAAGTGTTTTGCCTGTTCACCACATTCGTGACTGATACCTGCAGTGACCAGAAGAGGGCGTCAGATGCCCAGGAACTGCAGGCATAGATGGTTTGTGAGCTGCCACGTGGGTGCTGGGAATCGCCCCGGGGTCCTCTGGACCAGGAGCCTGTGTTCTAAACTGCTGAGCCATCTCCACAGCTCTCTCCCCTGACATTTTCTAAGTACTCAGGGTAAAACTTAATTATATGCCTCATCTAACTCAGTGTGTCAAAACTTATCATTTAAACATGGAATCACTATGAAAATCATTACAGGGATAATTACCAGCAGATAGTGAGTGCAGAAATCAGTGGGCGTTACTGGGAAACTGCTGTTCACGCCTGTGTCATGGGTTGATCTCACCTACCCTCCCTCTGTACCCACTTCCTGTCCCGCCCCCAGCTTCGACCATCCCTAATGCCCACCCGCCATCTTTGTGCTTTTTGGTCTTTATGGTTTTTTTTTGAGGTTTCCAAACTTGAAAGAAAACATGTAACACGTTTTAATTTTTAAAAAAAATTTTTTTTAGATAAGGTTTTATATAGCTGAGGCTGGCCTTGAACTTCTGATTCTCAGGTCCTACATAATAATAAATAGGCATAGTGATACAGGATTGTAGCCTCAGCACTTGAGAGGCTGAGGCCCTAGGATCTCAGAGAGTTCAAGGCTACCTTGGACTAAAGAATGAAGCCAACCATGTCTCAAAAAGGGAGGCGAGGGCTGGCCATGTAGCACAGGGGATAGAGCACTTGCCTAGCACGCACGAAGCCCTGACTCTGGAGGTGGAAGAAAGGGGATCAGGAGAGCAAGGGTATCCTTGGCTACAAAGTGAGTTTGAGGGAAGCATGCGTTATCTAAGACTCTGTCTCTGAAGGAAGAAAGGAAAGAATTATTAACATGCCTTTTGTCCTGATTTGGGAATCTAGTCTGTTATACACTCATATACCTGTGGAATATTCCAGATGGTTTTTTCTTTTTGCAGATTTACTTATTTTATTTATATGAGTACACTGCAGCTGTCTTCAGACACCCCAGAAGAGGGCATCGGATCCCATTACAGATGGTTGTGAGCCACCATGTAGGTGCTGGGAATTGAACTCAGGACCTCTGGAAGAGCAGTCAGTGCTCTTAACCACTGAGTCATCTCTCCAACCCCTATTCCAGATGTTTAATGGGTGCGTTCCATCAGTCTCTCTCTCTGCAATACAAACTGCACAAACACAGCTAGCTAGTCCGGCTTTCCCAGTGTCTACCCGTGCATGAATGCAGCCGGTGCTCTATAAACGCCCTTGCAGGGCTGAGTGAGGTAGTGTGCGCATGTGCCACTCAAACGTGTGAATCTCTACTAGTCACTTTTTTTTTTTTTTAAGAGCCTGGCTGTGCCCACCTGTCACTCAGGAGCTGGGGGCGGGGTAGAGACAGGAATGTCACTGGGGCTTGGGGTTAGCATCTTAGCTCCAGGCTCAGAGATCCTGTCTCAAAGGATAAGGCAGAGAGAGGCAGAACAGGATACCTGGATCCTCTTCTGGCCTAAGCAAGCGCGCGCGCGCGCGCGCACACACACACACACACACACACACACAGAGAGAGAGAGAGAGAGAGAGAGAGAGAGAGAGAGAGAGAGAGAGAGAGAGAGAGAGAGAGAGAGAGAAATCTTTAAAAAAAAAAAAAAATACTCCTGTCTGGTGAGCCGCGTCCCCTCTGCCCCTCCCTGGATCTGGGCCTCAGAATCCCCGCACCTTCTTTAACCCAGCTTGAAAGGGACCCTCCAGACACTTTATTGTCTGATTGTATTTACAGCTCTTCCTTCCTCCGATCTAATCCCCAGGTCTGTTTATAGCGCTGGCGCTCCTGCAGTGTCCCTGGAGCCCAGCATGCATCTGGAGAAAATATCTGGCTCCCTCAAGGTCAGACGTTAGTGGGCAGGCATGCTCTCGCCTGCACAGATGGCCCTAATCCCGTCTGCCTCAGTGGCCTCCTCGTATTGCGTTTCTGTCCCAGACAACTCTCTGTGTGTCATACCTCAAAGATGGCTTCACCTTGGCTCGTTCCCTATTGGCATTGGATCAATTTGGATGGCTGGGAGGGAATCCCTTCTCCATCTCCCGGCTTCCAGCACTATTCTCTCTTACAGTGTGCCATAACTGACTAACTTGGGTATCAGGGCTTTTCTTTGGCTTGGCTCCTGACTGCCCCCTGGAGGCCGTTCACAGCAATGCGCCACCAGGGAAACAAAGTGGCCTCTTCCTCCATCCCTGAAAGGGAAGGTTCTTGTCCAGCAGGGTTGTGAACAGATAAGAACACTCTTTGATGATTGCAAAGTTAATGGGTTACTGGCAAATACTAACTGAGGACTTTGGCCCAGAAACTGACAGGTGGAGCCAAGAAAAGGTGATGCCCTTTCTTCCTGACCTCCTCCTAGTCTCCAACTTTCAATCCTCCTGCCTCAGCCTCCTGCGTGCTGGGATTACAGTTCCATGCCACCACACCCAGATTGATATTGGTTTGGGTACCTTCCCATCGCTTAGCTCCTGTTCACTCTACAACACCCACCTGTAGTGTCTCCTCCTCCTGGAAACCACCCCAGATAGACCTCATCCCATGCTTCCAAGGGATGTTTAGGGTGGGGACTCAGGCACACTGCTGGCTTCAAACCTTGGCTCTGTGACGGCCTAGCTGTGTGCCTGTGCTCCTACAGCCCTTTCCAGAATATGGTTCTCAGGACCAATCCCACAGGCTGGGAGCTTCAGAGATGCATGCAAACTGCCCAACAGGTATCTGACAGAGAGCAAGCCTGGGCTACGCATGGTGACCCTTTCTTAAGAACAGCCTGGGTGTAGTGGCACAGGTCTGTAATCCCAGCGCTGAAGATGCTGGGATAAAGAGCATTGAAAGTCAGAGGCAAGCCTGGGCTACGTAGGGGCATTCTTTTTTTTTTTTTTTTTTTTTTTTTTTTGGTTTTTCGAGACAGGGTTTCTCTGTGTAGCCCTGGCTGTCCTGGAACTCACTCTGTAGACCAGGCTAGCCTCAAACTCAGAAATCCGACTGTCTCTGCCTCCCAAGTGCTGGGATTAAAGGCGTGTGCCACCAGTGCCCGGCATAGGGGCATTCTTAAAAACAAACGAACAGGGGAAAAATGAGGGGGGAGAGGAAGAAGAAAAGTGGAGGAGCCAAGGAAAAGCAGAGGAGGAGGAGGAAAATGGGGGGCAGGAGGAGGAGGAGGAGGAGGAGGAGGAGGAGGAGAGTAGGCGCAGGCACTGGCCAGGGTCTGGCCAAGATGGCCCTCCCCCCATCCTGGTGTAGCGCCTCCCTTAAGCTGGGTGGAGACCAACTCCTGCTTCAGAATCTTCAAAGTCAATGGCTCCAGGCAAAACCTCGCATCCGGGTGGAGGTAGGAGGTACAGGTACTGCCTAAATGGCAGATCTGTTATTCTCAGCCCTGAACCACCTCACCTGGCAGCTGGCCCCACCAAACAGGATGGCATAGAGGAGCACTGCCCATCACACCATCTCGTCTCACAAGACCAACCAGGCCAGGGCAGGGGCAGCCAGAGAAGGATCTGGGCTCCCTGACATTGGTGTGGGGGCAAGGTGCATATTGGGTCTCTCCTAGGCCTGTTCTGTCCCCTGGGCTGTAACTGCCTGGGTCCCTACCAGGCACAAGTCCCAGCCACTCAGAGGCACACAAGCACAGGTCTGCGGGACACGATGGGGCGGAATGACCTGGGGTTCCAAGGTTTCCCAGAGCTGTAGAGGCTGGGCCGGGTGTGGTCAGCTGCGAGCTTTCTGACAACACAGCCCTCATGAGCCAGAAGGGGAAGGTTCAGACTCTCAAAGGAAGCAGACATCTTTGACCTCTCCACCCCAGGCAGCAATACCTGGGCCTCCTATTTCAACAGGTCTGGGGATGCCCCGCCATCTCAGGCCCCCAGTTCCAAACTATGGCCTCCAGTCAGTGAGAGCCTGAGAACAAGGTGCCCACACCAATGTTCCTCTCATCCTAGGAAAGATGGAGGTGGAGTGGGCTGACCCAATTCCCCTGCCCAGCCACACCTGTCTTGTTCACCTTCCCTCACCAAGGAGACAGGCACAGGGGGCAAAGGTCAGCATTAGCCAGTCCAGTGTGAGGCTAAGATGTACAGAGGAACACAGGCTCAAGGTAGCCGGAGAATTAGTACCTGTTCCACCCTCCTGGCTGTCAGCTCCGACCCCAACCGTGAGCTCTGGGCACCAGCCAGCACTGTGTTGTACAACCAGAGAATTTAAAGACGGACATCTCGTCCCAGCAGCACCCCTACATAGCGGAAAGGAGAAGAAAGCCATGAAGCTGTCCTGCAATCTCCTAGCAGGCTCCGTGGCCCAGGGCTTTGAGCGTGTGTTTTTTAAGAGATTCTCTCACAGGGACCTGGGGCTTGCCAATTTGGGTATCCTGGCTGGCTGGAGGACCCCAGCACAAGCCACTGTGTTCTGTGCTTTGCGTGAGTGCTGGGAATCAAACTCTGGTCTTCCTACTTCCGTAGCAAGCACTTTACTGATGGCACTAGTTCCCCAAAGGGACCTTCCTATGTCCCTCTGGGGAGCTGAGTGTGTGGGGTCTGCAGACTCAGCACCCCCAGCAGCCGGCAAAGCAGGTCCAGCAGGCTCAACCCATGGAACCTCTGTTGCCCTGGGCTGCCCCCTGCAGGCACAGCCAACCCTGCTCTGCTAGTGAGCCATCTCTGTGTCCTGCTTGACCTTGGTACCCACCACTCCCTGCCAGACTGTGTCCGTGCAGCAGTACCTAGGAAGAGGCAAAACAGACCTGAGGCTCAGTCCTGCCAGGGCCTGGAGAGAGGAACGGTGGTAGAGAGGACCCACGGTGACAGGAGAAAAGGAGATGCATGGTTGTTGTACACTCATCTGTAGGCAGTAGCCCCAAGGCTCTGGGCCCCCAGCCTGGCTACACTGTGACCCAACTTCCCCCCACGAAGAGTCCCAGAGGCCCCCATAGCCGCCCCCTCAGACTTGGGCTTCTCTCCTCCGTCCTTGAGATGGCCATGAGGTCCCCAGCGGACCCTTCTCATTGGCTCAGCCTAAGAGGCAGCCGGCCAGGAGAGGCGTGGGGGTGTGGGAAAGGCCCTCTCCATCTGTAGACTGGACACTGGAATGTGCTGAGCAGAGCCAGGCCTAATCCCCATTCATCCCCTTGAGGCCACTGAGCCACTGCAGCAGGGCAGCCCTGGGATGGGGGGGAGGAAGGGACTGGAACGGGATACATTCCCAGTATGGTGGACAGTGGGTGGATGGTCAGACAGAGACCTAAGGCCAGCCAGGGTTCCATCTTTGAGACAGATGGGTCAGTTTGAGGCAATGGAGTATGGGAGTTGGGGGGACCCTGGTTATAGCCTTCCTACAAAGATGGGAGACCTGTCCCCAGATGTGGGCAAGATCCTGATGTCATGATGGCAGAGCCAGACGGACCCGAGGAAGTACGTTGAGAGGACCAGCATATCTCCTGAGCATGAACCCAGAGCAAGAGCTCTGCCTCTAAGCCGTGCACCCCGCCCCCTCTTTGGCAGGGGTAGCCTGAGGGGGGAGGAAAGATGGGGCACAGAGGTCCATGTGACCCAGACAAGGCCCCGGGGTGGGGCTCCTGTGCCCCGCCCTAGCGAGTTCTGCTATAACTCCAGCTGCCTCATCCTCCCCGGTGGCTGAGGGCAATGGCGTTGCAGGTGGGTAAGAGCCACAGCCCAGGGAGGTTGCAAATGCTGGAGGAAGGGTGGGACGTCCGGCGGGCCACCTACGCCTCACTATAGAGTTGGGCTTGGTGGGAGCTGGTGTCCGCTTGGAGGGGAGGTAGGAGGTTGCAGCCCTCTGGGGCTCTGTCCCCTGTGTTTTGCCTTCAGTTCGAAGCCTTCTGTGCAGGGGGCCTGGCCCCTGGCTGGAGCCTGACTGTACAGGGACACGCAGATGCTGGAGAAGATAAGTAAGAGCCTCCCTCCCTGGGGCTGGGGGTAGGGACACCCCCCCAGCCATGCTCCTGACCCCGACCACACTCCCTGCCCACAGGTTTGAGATCAACTTCTTGACAGATGCAGGAGACATCGCCTTTCATGTTAAGCCTCGATTCTCCAGTGCCACAGTGGTGGGCAATGCCTTCCAGGGAGGCCGGTGGGGACAGGAGGAGGTGTCCAGCGTGTTCCCGCTGACCCTGGGAGAGCCCTTTGAGGTGATGGGATCTGTGGAGGAAGGAGAGATAGGGGTGGGACACCCCGGGCCTATGAAGAAGGGGACTGTGGTGGGATTTGTCCGTGGGTTGGTGCCCCCTGCTGCACCTGAGGTTCACGGGGTGCTTCTCTCTCTGGCTGCCAACTACCCTCTCTTGGAGAAAAGAGGGATCCAGCTGGGAACTCAGGATCAGGTGGTCCACACGGTGCTTTGCCAAGTAGCCAGTGTTTTGTTTTATAAAATGTAGAGGCATAATGAAGCCAGAGGGAGCACCTTGGAGGGCCTGGCCAATGTGTTCCCCTGAGGAATCACCACCGTGCGACAGGCCTACTACTCAAGGAAGTTTATTGGTGGGAAGGAAGGAGATGTGGAAAGGGGGTAGAGGCAGAGAACGACAGAAAGAGAGAGGAGAGAGGAAGAAAGGAAGAGGTTGGCCGGGAACACGTGGAGAAGAGAGAGAGAAGAGAGGGAGAAGAGAGACAGAGACAGACAGAGACAGAGACAGAGACAGAGACAGAGACAGAGACAGAGGAGCCAAGCTGAGCAGTCCTGGCTCACACTTGGCGGACAGAGCCACAAGCTATTGCTAGGTAGCTGTTGGGTGGAGCCTAGAGAGACATTGCTAACAGGCAGGATGGCCTCTGTGGTTGGGGTCCAGCGACACCCCTACTTTCTCTTCCCCTCAGATGGAGGTGAGTGCAGACGCAGAACACTTCCACATTTACGCCCAGGAACAAAAGGTGCTCCAGTTCCCACATCGGCACCGACCGCTGGCCACCATCACCAGAGTGCGAGTGCTCAGCGATCATCGGTTGGCCCAGGTGGAGCTGGCCAAGCGGACCCTGAGCTGGGGGTAACGTGCCCGCCATGTCCTCTCACACACCTTATTCGGGACTCCTATCCACCCGCTCCCACCCTCACCCCAAGTTGTCCACATCTGGTCAGAGCAAGCAAGCTAAAACTAGAACCTTGGATTCTTGCAGGGATGGGGGCTACTGAGTGAACTGAACCATACAGCCTACGAGAGCCAGCCTTGGCCATCCGGTATCCCCTGCTACCTGGAGTCACGTGCCACACATGAAAGATGCTAGGAAACTGAGGCTCTGTGTGAACTCCTAGCTTTACCTTCAATAAAACATGAGCAGGTTGCAGTTCTACTCTGTGGGGCCGTGATAGCCACAGATGTGCCTGCCAGGGCAATGGGTGTACTTAGACCAATGAATGCCCCAGGCACTGCCCAGTCCCTCCTCTTGTCCCTAAGACCCTGGCTAGAGTCTGAGGTTGTATTTCAAAGGACATTCACTCTCTGACACTCAAATGACCCTATCATGGGGTGGAACATGGTAGACAGGAGACTGGTGGTCTCTTCAGTCCCTTTTGGCACAGGGCTCAGTCTGGCCCGGTCTAAGACATCATTTCAGAAGCTTCGAGGCTTCCTAGAAGTTTCTTCCTCCCCCTGCTTCCCATTGGAGCCCTTCCTGTTTCCTCTGGTCCCACCTGGAAGAGAGACGTGCTTCTGTCCCTGTAGTCTGTGTGCATGCGTGTGTGTGTGTGTGTGTGTGTGTGTGTGTGTGTGTGTGTGTGTGTACAGGCACAGGGCAGTGGGAGGGAGGACACTGAGGACCACTGACAGGAACTGGGCTCAGCCTTCAGCCTCCTGGCTCTGCTTCCACAAATCCTCCCCCCAGGCTACCGGGGAGGAAAACTCACGCCTGTCTTGGAAGAGCCAAGCCTTCCAACCACCGCCCAGGTGCTCCCTGGGTCAGGCAAGGTGGCCACAGGGGCTCACTGATAGAAGTCCTGATAGTTTCCTATGAGTGCAGGTGCATGTGTGGGCCATCCCAGGATCTGTGTCTTCCTCCAACCCTCTCTGACTTACTGCTTTGAGAAAGAGTTTCTCCCTGAACTGGGAGCTTGCTGTTTTGGCAAAGCCCTCTAGGCAGCAAGTTCTGGAGGTCCATCTGTCTCTGCCCTGCCGCACTAGGGTTATAGCCACGGACAGCTTTTTATGTTGGTGCTGGGATTTGAACTCAGGTCTTCATGCTTGCAGAGCAATTGCTCTTAACCACTGAGTCATCCCCCTGACTATTATCTGTCTTTGTTCTTTTTAAGTGTCTGTCTGTCATGTATCTACCTAACCATCTGGCTGTCATCTCTGTGTATCATCTGTAAATTATAACAGCTATCTATTATCTCTCTATACCTTTTTGTTTTCCTGAGACAGGGTTTCTCTGTGTAGCCCTGGCCGTCCTGGAACTCACTCTATAGACCAGGCTGGCCTCGAACTCACAGTGGTCCTCCTACCTCTGCCTCCCGAGTGCTGGGCTTTTTTTTGTTTTTTTTTTTGTTTTGTTTTTTTTGTTTGTTTGTTTTTGTTTTTTTGAGACAAGGTTTCTCTGTGTAGCCCTGGCCATCCTGGAACTCACTCTGTAGACCAGGCTGGCCTCGAACTCACAGTGATCCTCCTACCTCTGCCTCCCAAGTGCTGGGCTTTTTTTTTTTTTTTTTTTTTTTTTTTTTTGGTTTTTTGAGACAAGAGTTTCTCTGTGTAGCCCTGGCTGTCCTGGAACTCGCTCTATAGACCAGGCTGGCCTCGAACTCAGAAATCCACCTGCCTCTGCCTCCCAAGTGCTGGGATTAAAGGCGTGCGCCACCACTGCCCAGCCCCGAGTGCTGGGAATAAAGGTATGCAGTACCACTGCCTGGCTTATTTATCTATCATGTTTTATCACCTATTATTTATCATCTATATCTATTGTCTATATCTGTAATCTTCCTATAAGTCTATAGTCTATTTTATGTGTGTCTATTGACCTGTCTGTCTGTCTATCTACCTACCTGTCTGTACTTCCTTTCCACCTGGGAACACACTGAGCCCCGCTCTGCCCAAGGGCTTCCTCACAGCCTCAGGAGACACTGGGTGGGAATGTGACCTTTACAGGTGAGTTCATGTGAAGAAAGTACTTGGTCAGGACTGACCCAGGCAGAGAGCAGAGGGTGAAGTCACTTTGGAATGGTAGTCCAGGTTGAGTCTGAGCTCTAGTTCACTCTACAGGAAATCCAGGGCCTCTCTCAGAGTGAGATTGCAGAGCCCAAGACCCGCAGCGTGCCGTAAAACTGAACCTGTGCCAATTCAGGTACTGAGAGGGACAGCTGCACCAAAGTACTCTCGAAGGCAGTGGTTCACAAGCTGTGGATTGAAACCCCACTAGGAGGCCAAAAGACCCTTTCACAGGGGTCACATATCAGATATCCTGCATAGCTTACATTATGGTTCATAACAGTAGCACATTTACAGTTATGAAGTAGCAACAAAATAATTTTGTAGTTGGGGGTCACCACAACATGAGGAACTGTATTAAAGGTATTAAAGGGTCACAGCATTAAGAAGGTTGAGAACCACTGCTCTAAGGTTATAGTGGGGAAACTGAGGCTGAGACAGGAAGCCAGCAGGAGTGAGGAGGGACCATCCCTCTGGAGACAGGGAGGCACCTGGGCTCCACAGCTGGGCAGGGTTTAGAGGGCTGCTGGCGCCGGACCCCCAGGTGGGACAATGGCAGCCCAGAGTCCAGCTGTGCAGTTTCCTGTCTCTGCTCACTTCCCTAGCCTATGTCCTGGCCCAGCTGGCTTGGGGCCCCTTCCTGCCTCCCTTTAGGAATTCTGGCCTTTGTGTCAGCCACAAGGGGCTGGGGGCTGTCTACAATGTGTCCCGGACAGTCTTTGGCCTTGGTAGCGTATGGGAAGGGTGGAAGCAGCTAGCTCCTATAGGGGTGAGGTCATCAGACTACCTGGCTCCTGAACTCTGA
The DNA here is from genome assembly GCA_028551405.1 of Uromys caudimaculatus. Classification (NCBI taxonomy): domain Eukaryota; kingdom Metazoa; phylum Chordata; class Mammalia; order Rodentia; family Muridae; genus Uromys; species Uromys caudimaculatus. Next base: position 11,827,556 of record CM052721.1, read on the forward strand.
GTACCCCACTCACTTCAAGAGACCAAACTGACTGCTTGCTCAATGTCCCTGGGTCTCAGTTTCCCCACAATGCAAAGTGCTGACTATTCAACTACATGATACAGTGTAAGCATGGAAAAGCATCAGAAGATACTTTGTATCCTACAGGGTGGAGAAGCCTGGGGAACAGGCTCACAGTGGGACAGCACTAATCCCCTAAAACCCAAGTAACATGTTGGGTGCTCAACACATATTTTTCATCCCGGCACTAGTGGGGTGGAAACGTGCCAACCTTGGTCGCTGGCTGGTTGGCTGGCCAGATTAGCCTGTCTGTTGAGTTGCTCAGGGAACTGTAAAAGAAGGTGGAAGATATCCCACAGCACAGCCCCTGAAGCTCTGGTCTCCACATGTATGTGAACACATGTCTGCACACTTACACATACGTGTGCACCGTACACACATGAAGAGGTGGAGATGCCAAGGTCCACATTTAGGTGTGCATCTTCTTGCTTGTGGGACAGACCCACAAGGGGCTCCGAAGACTCAGCAACATGCCCAGAGGTTGGATGACTTGTTCTAGGTTGTTCAGATGGGAGAGGAAACCCCGACCCGATACACACTCCTGTGCGTGTGCTCACATACATCTTTGCTAGGTGAAGTGTGAATATACTTACCTGCGTAAGAACACCCATAGGCATGCCCACACCCCCGTGTGTACATGCATAAACACGTCCATGCCTGTGTGCATGCATACCCCTCTCTGTGCCTCCACCTGGGCCTCAGTTAAAGGCAATTATGCATGGAGGAAGGGTTAATCCCACTACATGGGAGGGAAGCCCCTGAGGGTCTCCATCTTTAGAACAGAGTGCAGGGAGCTAGGACCCCAAAGCATCTTCTATGGCTGTCACTGTCTTTAGCACACAGCATGGGCTGAGCACTCAGCCAGGCCAGCTGAGTAACCTGTGTCCTTGGCTGGGATGACACCTCATTCAGGAAGCCTCCCCTGATTTCCAGCCAGCTCTTGCAGCCTGGGCTTTCTCTAAGCACTACCCTCATCCACATGCCAGCACGTTGTCTACAGATCAGAGACCAGGTCTTAGCCCGGCTGCAGCCCAGCTGCACTGAACTCTGGAAATGTTTACTGAAGGAGAGAGTCAATAAACTGAAGACTTCCCTGAGGAAATAATTTTATTTCTTAAGATGCATTTATTTATTTTATGCATATGAGTACACTGTAGGTATGTTCAGACACACCAGAAGAGGGCATCAGATCCCATTACAAGATGGTTGTGAGTCACCATGGGATTGCTGGGAATTGAACTCAGGACCTCTGGAAGAGCAGTCAGTGCTCTTAACCGCTGAGCCATCTCTCCAGCCCCCTCTGGGGGAAATTAAGTTTCAAATAAGCTACAGTTCTCTTCTGCCCAGTTTCTAGGCCACAGGTCTAGAAATGTCTATTGCATGCAACTAGAAGGTACCCAGTGCCTTTCTCCTGTGGCTCTGCGGCTGTCTCTCTCCCCAGATGTGCTCCAGGACCTTTGCACCAGCTATTCCCTGCACTTTCCTTTGTATCTCTTAGCCTGACTGGCTTCGCTCACATTATCACAACCTTTTAGAGGCACACCTAGGATATGGCCTGCTCTCCTGTGCCCTCTTCTGATATTCCAGCCCCTTCCTCAAGCCCTGAGGCCAACAAGTAACAGACTGACCAGCAGAGGGCATGCAAACTGGGGCCTGCCTCACCTTCAAGGTCAGGTTGCAAAGATGAAGTTTTAGCTTCCAGTCAGGTGGGGTGGTGGTGGCACACACCTTTGATCCCAGCACTCAGGGTTCTCTGAGTTAAAGGACAGCCTGGTCTACAGAGTGAGTTCCAGAACTGTCAAGGCTATATAGAGAAACTACGTCTCAAAAAAACCAAAACCAACTGTATTAGTCAGGGTTCTCTAGAGTCACAGAGCTTATGGGTAGTCTCTATGTAGCAAGGGAATTTGTTAATGACTTACCGTCTGTAGTCAAACTCCCCAACAATGGTCAGCAGTAGCTGTGAATGAAAACCCGAGGATCTAGCAGTCGCTTAGTCCCACAAGGCTCGCAGGCGAAGAAGATTGAATCTTCCTCCTTCCAATGTCCTTATGTAGGTCTCCAGCAGCAGGCGTGGCCCAGATTAGAGGTGTGCGCACCACCACACCTGAAACTTGTGTCTTCCAGACTCAAGATCTAGACCATAGGTGAGCCTTCTAATTCTGGATTGTAATTCACTCCAGATATAATAGCCACTACATCAACCAAACAAAAAAAGATGACCTTCCAACACCAAGACAGAGCCAAGCTGTGTTCCTGGGCCCATGGGATTTGTTCGCACAAAAAATGACCTGGGCCCCAGTTCTGTGGCGCAGATAGAACCTGCAAGTAGAGCTGAAGAGTGAGGCTGACCCCACCTGTTCTAACCACCGTTAGGACACACCTGGTGGGAGCCTCAGTTTCTTCATTTATTTGCTTATTTGGAGACACAGTCTCATTCCACAGCCCATGCTGGCCTTGAACTCACAGCCATCCTCCTGCCACTGCTTCTTGAATTGCGGGAGGATTTCCCTGCAGCACCACACCTAGATCTGTTCTTCTTTAAAACATACTACTGCAAGGAAGGGCATGGACAGTGCCCAGCAAGTGCAGTGGGCACAGACGGCACACATCGTCTGCCTCCACCCCACCATGACAGCCAGAGGTTAGACCTTTCAGGCCTGAGGTCACCAGACCCCACCCAGCAGAGACTCGAGTTCCCATTTCAGGCTCTGTAGTAGTGTGGGGCCTGGCTTCTATCTGCATTTAACTGGCTCATGGGGGCACTGTTGGAATGTGCTTGAGGACCGTGGGGCAGCCCCTCAGCATGGTGCTCTCTGCGGAGAGAAGGAAGACTAAAGCTCTGGCCTGGGGTCAATGCCATGCGGTGGTCCCCCTAACCTGTCCTCTCTGGTTGCCTTGGATTCGAGCGTGGTGGTTGAACAGAGACTGGAGAAGGTGTAGCAGGTCAAACATGTAGGACGGGCAAGATGGCTCAGCATCTAAAGATACTTGCTGCCCAGCCTAACGACAAGGACCCGACTTCGATCCCAGAGTCCCGCATGGTGGAAGAGAACCACTTTTCAGACTGTCCCCTGACCACCATACATTGTGGAATGAGCCCCTCAGACACATACAGTAAACAAACACACAAAAAAATGCAGGTTAAGGTTAACATAAAGAAAGCCAGTTGCCAGAGAAAGGAAACACTTCCTCCTCTGACATTCATATAGCACAGCGTGAGTGAGAAAAGTCCCCTATATATTCAAAAAATAAATAAAACTGGTGGATGTCTTATAAGGATCACACACGCACCTAGGGATTTTTGCTCAGCTCAGTAGCTCACTCCCATTCTCAGGAGTGTTCTCTCTCTCTCTCTCTCTCTCTCTCTCTCTCTCTCTCTCTCTCTCTCTCTCTCTCCATGGTCTCACTATGTAGCCCTGGCTACATAGACTAGGCTAGTTTCAAACTCATAGAGATCCACCTGCCTCTGCCTCCTAAGTGCTGGGATTAAAGGTATACACCACTACCACCTTTTTTCTTTTTCTCCTGATAAACTCTTTATTTTTATTTCTAACCGTGTGTCCTTGGTGCAATTCATTACTCTTGGTCACAAGAATCTGGATATCTCCTTTTTTCTTCTATTTCTTTATCTGCTTATTTAGTAGTGAGGTAGGACAGGATGCATACATGGTGCCGTGTACGGGGAGGTCAGAGGACATCCCTCCCTCCACCCTGTGGGTGCCAGGGATCGATCTCTCAGGCCATCGAGTTTGGCTGCAAGCACCTTTCCCTGCTGAGCCATCTCACCAGCCCAAGAACTGTATATTTCAACAAGTGTTCCTTGAGCACTCATTCCAGGACTCTTACCTGTGCCAATAACATCAATAAGTAGGAAACAAAACCACTCCAAGCATCAGGAGCCCGAGAGGACAGACTCCACCCAGTGGGCAGAGTCTACCATGTCAAGGCTGCACACTGGAGCAGAAGTGATCATCTAAGATCCAGCATGGCCCCTAGACCAATGACGACTTCTTCTGTCGATTTTGCACAATCTGGGCTGAGGTGATGACCGACCAGACTTCACCTTGACCAAGGCTTAGGCAAGCATATCTCTCATCCCTGCCCCAAATGTTTCTCTATTCAAGTGCCTCCATCAGTGCCTTGAGGATGGAGCCAGAGTCACATCTGCTCCTCTTTCCAACCCACGATTTTATCATGTGCCCATTAACTTGAGACACTGGGGCAGAGAAAACCTGTACTGAGAAGCAGCCTCCATCAGTTTGGCCTGTTGGGTATATCACTGGGGCATTTTCTTCACTGGATGCTGATGAGAGAAGGCTCAGCCCACTATGGGTGGTGCCAACCCCAGGAAGGTGGTCCTGAGCAAGCTGAGAAAGTAGCTAAGCAAGCTGTGAGGAGCAAGCGTTTCTCCGTGGTCTCTGATTATTTCCTGCCTGGAGTTCCCATCCTGATTTCCTTCAGTGACACACTGTAATGTGCTCAAGATATGTAAGCCAAATGAACAGCGAGCATACTAATACACCTCTCTTCTCCGGTTACCTCGTATGCATGAGGCGCTGGGTTCCATCCCAGCAGAGCACAGTCCAGATGTCACCACACCTGCAATCCCAACACTTTCAAGGCAGGAGGAGGACCAGCAGTTAAAGGCCCATCTTCAGCTACTCAGGGAATCCAAGCCCAGTGCGGGATACGTGAGATCTTATTTAAAAAAAAAAAAAAAAAAAAGGCTGGGTGTGGTGGCACACACCTTAAATCCCAGCACTAGGGAGGCAGAGCAGATGAATATCTGAGTTCAAGCCCAGCCTGGTCTACAGAGTGAGTTCCAGGAATACACAGAGAAATCCTGTCTCAAAAAAACAAAACAAAAACAAAGTAACATTTTAGGACAAGTCACCATAGACTGTTAGGACTTTAAGAACAGAAGAAGGTCTCTTGTGGGAAACTCAACACTGGGGTAAACTCTGAGCATGGCTCCTGTTGGGGGAGGGATATAACTCTGGACCAGTCCTCAGAGCCTGTAGGGGGTGTGTGTTCAGAGGGCCTACACATGGAATGTCCTGCAGAAGGGACAAAGAAGCTGGCAAGTACAGCCGGAAATAACGTTGATACCCATGAAGAGGGGATCTAATAAATCAGCTACCTTTGTGGGGCGTGGCTCAGTAATAGGGCACCTGCCTAGAATCCTCCAATGAGGAGCTGGGGGCATGGCTCAGTGGTAGAGCCCCTACCTAGAATCTCCCAGTGAGAGGCAGAGGTGTGGCTCAGTGGTAGAGCCCCTGCCTAGAATCCCCCAGTGAGGGGCTGGGGGCGTGGCTCAGTGGTAGAGCCCCTGCCTAGAATCCCCCAGTGAGGGGCTGGGGTGTGGCTCAGTGGTAGAGCACCTGCCTAGAATCTCCCAATAAGGTGACATGGTACAGCTACAGTTTAAAATGACCCTTGGCTACAAACAGGGAGTCAAAGGCCAGATCCACCTACTTAAAACTGTCTCAAAAAAATTTAGAGAGAATAAAATAATTATACTTAATAAGCAACAGTTGCCAGGGTTCCAGGGAGAAACACCAGTGGACGATAGGAGCCTCAATGGCTCCTCTGCAGCTCCAAGTCCGGAAGCGCTCCGACAGTTGCTAAAACTATTGAGTTCCACAGTACAAAGAGGCACCTTCACTGTATGCAAATTTTAAAAAACATTAGCCAGGGGAGCGGGAATGGGACGCAGCCTGCCCAAGGGATACACTAATTGAATTACAAACGTGTGACATCATTCTTGAACAGGGATGGAGAAAGGGGCTGATCTGAGCAATTTGGGACACTATTCTGTGCAAAGACTGTAAGACCGGGGAGGGAACTAACCGGGTACCAACCCCCGGGCCTGGGCGGGTGCAGGTTTTTTCTCACAGGGGTATGTGGTTTGGCAGTTCTAAAACCCATGGCCTACAATGGAACAAAGAGAAAATAGATTGGAGATGGGGGGGGGGGGGACTCCACTTTCCATGCCAGAGAAAGAAACAAAGCTCAGACAGATTAACAAGGAATGCCGGGACAACAGGACAGCCGCAGGCAGAGAGGCTGGACTCCCGCCTTACTCCGTAGGCAGAAATTAATGCAAGCGCATCAGAACACTGGATAGGAGTGGCTAAAACTATTAAATTCTTAGGGAAAAAAGATGTGGAGTAGAGGGCGAGCTTCCTGGGTTTGGATTAGACAATGACTTGATGAATAGAATCCCAGAAGTCCGGGCAACACAGGAAACACGAGAAGGTGGACCTGATCAGTTTAAATGGTTGGATCAAGACTAGCAGGAGCATGAAGAGGGTTTAGTCAGGTATATAGGGGGTGCTAGGTGTGATGGTACATGGCGAAGTGTCAGCTCTGGGGAGGCTGAGGCAGGAGGATGTTTTTGTTTGCTGTTTGTTTTGTTTTTGGATATAGGGTTTCTTTGTATAGCCCTGGATGTCCTAGGAATGGCTCTGTAGACCAGGCTGGCCTCAAACTCACCGAGATTCCCCTGCCTCTCCCTCCCCAGTGCTTGGATTAAAGCACGTGCCACTACGCCCAGTGGAGGCAGGAGGATTTTTATGAGTTCCCCAGGCCAGCTTGGGCTAATGTATAGTGAGACCCTGTCTCACAAATAAAACAAAAGAATACAGGTAAGAGTTGTATATTGAATGTACAGAGAGCTTGGTAGCAACAGCCAACAGTCTGATTTAGAGATGAGTAAAGAAAAAGGCAGGGAGTGTGTGTGTGTGTGTGTGTGTGTGTGTGTGTGTGTGCAGGAAGACACCGGAATGCACACATGAGCGCGCACACATGCGCGCACATACATGCACACACACAGCACATGCATGTATGCATCATAAAGTAGCTTTTCTGTCCTAATAAATATGTTCTAATATATACATATGTGTATAAATATATTATATATAATATATATCCTAATATATATGTATGATATACACACACACATATATATGGAGGGAGGGAAGAAGAGAGAGAGAGAGAGACAGAGAGAGAGAGAAAGAGAGAGTCTCTCGCTATGCAGCCCTTGGCTGCTCTGAAACTCTGTCTGTAGATCAAGCTGTCTCAAACCACTCTGCCTCCAAGTGCTGGGACTGAGGTCGCATACCACGATGCCTGTTCTTTCTGCTCTACCTTACCATCATGGACGCAATCCACATGGATGGAGCAATGGCTCAGCAGGTAAGAACACTTGCTGCTCTTGCAGAGGACCTGAGTTCGGTTCTCGCCCCCAACATTCAGGGGTTCACTACTGCCTGTAACTCCAGCTCCAAGGGATTTGACACCCTCTTCTGGCTTCTGCAAGTCCCTGAACACACATGGCAGATGTGTGCACATGGATGCACACACACACACACACACACAAATTTAAAAAAAAAAGTTTTAAAAGCACATAGTAGATTGGGATGATAGTTTTTGTACATTTGGGATCTGAGGTTGAATTTTGAAATCCAGAGCTCAAGGACATCGTTGAATCCCTGGGGACACTGGAACAGTCTGTGACATTAAGAATAGAATTATTTTTTTTAAAATATTTTATTTAGCTGGGTAGTGGTGGCTCACACCTTTAATCCCAGCACTAGGAAGGCAGAGGCAGGTGGATTTCTGAGTTTGAGGCCAGCCTGGTCTGCAGAGTGAGTTCCAGGACAGCCAAGGCTACACAGAGAAACCCTGTCTTGAAACTTGAAAAAAAATATATTTATTTTATGTATATGAATACACTGCCTTCAGACACACCAGAAGAGGGCATTAGATCCCATTACAGATGGTTGTGAGTCACCATGGGATTGCTGGGAATTGAACTCAGGACCTCTGGAAGAGCAGTCGATGCTCTTAACCGCTGAGCCATCTCTCCAGTCCCCCCCCAAAAAATTGTATTTACTGCAGGCACTGCCATGCCCAAGCCTGGTTAGTTTGATCCCCGGCATCCACGTGGTGGAAGGAGAGAACTGGATTCCACAAATTGCCCTGTGAATTCCACACATGCCACGGCATATGGACGAAACACATATCTTCATGATTATGTGTGCGCAACTTCCACATGTGTCTACCCGTACACACATGGAGAGGCAGAGATGCCAAGGGTCACATATGAGTGTGCATCTTCTTGCTTGTGGATGCAGCTGGATGTCCAGAAGCCAAGAAGCAAGCATCCCTACACAGGAGAGACAGGATAATCACCCCTGGAGTCTGTCCCTTCTGGGAAGTGGGGTGACGAGTATCTCTATAACTCTGGAGTTTGTAGGGAGTCCTGGGGCTGTATAAGAGAGGACATTCCCTGTGGGACCCGCTGCAGCATAGCCAGATGGGGTGTTGTCTTAGTCAGGGGTTCTATTCCTGCACAAACATCATGACCAAGAAGCAAGTTGGGGAGGAAAGGGTTTATTCGGCTTACACTTCCATGTTGCTGTTCATCACCAAAGGAAGTCAGGACTGGAACTCAAGCAGGGCAGAAAGCAGGAGCTGACACAGAGGCCATGGAGGGATGTTCCTACTGGCTTGCTTCCCCTGGCTTGCTCAGCTTGCTCTCTTATAGAGCCCAAGACTACCAGCCCAGGGATGGCACCACCCACAAGGGGCCCTCCCCACCTTGATCACTAATTGAGAAAATGCCTTACAGCTGGATCTCATGGAGGCATTTCCTCACCTGAAGCCCCTTTCTCTGTGATAAGTCCAGCTTGTGTCAAGTTGACACAAAACCAGCCAGTACAGGTGTTGTCCCCTGTGCACCTGGATGCTGAGCCCAGTTTCCTCTCCTGCTGAGCCCTACTGTCCCTTGTCCATCTGAGCAGACCAGTCACCTCCTGGAAACCATCCAGACACCTGCTGGTAGAGCTGTCTTTTCAGCACCAATGTGGTCGACGCTTTACAAGGGCATCCAAGGTATGACAGGACCTGAGTCCAACCTGGCCCAATTGGCTATCTATAGAGGTCCCCAGGACCCCAAAGGACAGGAACCAGGATGCTGGGGGGCCATGAGTGCTCGTAGGCAGGAGAGGACTGCTGGAAATAGGAGCCTAGGTGTGGCTGAGGCTTCCACTGGAACAGAGAGGCTGCAGCAAGGGGAAAAGCAACATGAATTGGAGCCTAGGGGGTGAGTCATGGCACCTAGGGGGACTATCCTTGTGTTGGTTGTATTCAGAGGAGAGTGGTGGTCTTCCCAGGACCCTCTTTCTTTTGGTATTACCCTGCTTGGTGAGACTTCAAGCCTTCCCTCTTCTTCCTCACCTCCATGCTATAGTTACTTGCGATGGTTTGTATATGCTCAGCCCAAGGAGTGGCACTAGTAGAAGGTGTGGCCCTGTTGGAGTGGGTGTGGCCTTGTTGGAGTGGGCGTGGCCTTGTTGGGCTGGGTGTGGTCTTGTTGGAGTGGGTGTGGTCTTGTTGGAGTGGGTGTGTTACTGTGGGTGTGGCCTTTAAGACCCTCATCCTAGCCGCCTGGAAGCCAGTATTCTGCTAGCAGCCTTCAGATGAAGATGTAGAACTCTCAGCTCCTCCTGCACCATGCCTGCCTGGATGCTGCCATGTTCCCGACTTGATGATAATGGACTGAACCTCTGAACCTGTAAGCCAGCCCTAATTAAATATTGTCCTTATAAGAGTTGCCTTGGCCATGGTGTCTGTTTACAGCAGTAAAACTCTACCTAAGACACTACTGCTTAAAGAAACCCAGGGTACCACTGGCCCTCAGCAAATGGGACAGGAAGGAATGCATCTACCAACCTCATTCAGCCACCCATTTCTGCTCAGTGACATGTCCTGCAGTCACACACCTGTAGCCTGCCTGGTCCCTGGTTATGGCTGGTCCATGCAGGGCTGCCCCTTTAGGGAGGTGGCATCCATGTGGCCTCTCTGAATCACCGTGGGAAAGAGTTGTGTTTGCAGGTAATGGGGGAGGGGCTACTCCAGCCGCCTTCTGTTTCATCCCCAAGATCCTTAGACCTTCATCTCCGGAAGAGACCCAAGAACCATCAGCTTACTGGAAAAGGAATTTGTTTTAGCTTATTTAGCTTGTTTAGCTTATTTGTTTTAGCAGGCCATGTTAAGCTGTTTCTGTTGTCTGGGTCATGGGGGGGGGGAGCATCAGGGTGGATGGACATGGTGGGGAGGGGCAGGTGGAAGAAGAAAGGGGAGGAAGAGGAGGAAAGCGAGGAAGAGAAAAAGTAGTAGTAGGGGCCAGTGAGATGGCTCAGTGGGAAAAGGGGTTTGCCACCAATCCTGAATATCTGAGTTCGATCCCTGAGACCCACATCGTGGAAGGAGAGACCTGGCTCCCAAAAGTCATCCTTTCCAGTTCAACCCATAACAAGCCCTACGTATGTGTGGACCCCCTCAGATAGGGAAGGCTCACACTGTGGCCCTGGCAGGGCCTGTCTGTTTGTCAGAACCAAGACAGCCTGTTTCCAGTACTTCTCAGATATTTGAGTGACTTTAATTGGGGAAAAAAATATATGTCTTAGAGAAATAGTTTCTCTGTTTTCTTTTTAAATTGTGTGTGTGTGTGCGTGTGTGTGTGTGTGTGTGTGTGAGAGAGAGAGAGAGAGAGAGAGAGAGAGAGAGAGAGAGAGAGAGAACAGCTTTGTATTTGAGCACAGGCACACAAATGTCATGGCGCATGGGAAGGTCAGAGGACAGTCTCAGGGGTCTAAACTTGCTTGTAACAGGGTCTCAGGCTTTCTGATTCAAGGCACCAATATACACAGAGCTGGGCACATGGGAGGTGCTGGCCAAAGGTGTCATCCTTTCCCACACGCCTATAATTTCAGCTCTCAAGCAGCAGAGACCAAAGGGTTAGAAATCCAAGGCCAGTCCTTGCCTACATATGACTGTTGATGCCAGCAAAGGCTAAGTGAGGTCCTGTCTCACTTATAGGAAGAGTGTCACTGGGTGCTGGCTCCAGCTGCTCCCAAGACTTTTGAAGAATGAGGTAGGTTTAGCCAGAGTCATGTAAGTGAGCAAGACACAGTATCCACCTGGCCATTCCTTGGCTCCCTTCACCTCCTGGACTGCTGTGGAGAAGAAACATTTCATTTGTGTTTAATAAAGTCCAGCTACGGGGCAATTTAATATATGAAGCAAAGGTACACGGTACACACAGCAGACAGAATAGGTGGCTTGCAAACGTCTGCAGATTCTCCTGTCTCTGTCTTATCCCTCCACCCCCACCCACAGGGAGGGTTGGATTATGCCTGGTACCAAGGCCAGTTGTTTGTGGGTGGGTGCTGGGGATTTGAACTCAGTTCCTCATGCTTGTGCATCTGGCAGTTACTCACTGAACCATTTCCTTGGCCCCCCTTTCTTTCCGAGACAGGACCTCACTTAGCCTTTGCTGGCATCAACAGCCATATGTAGGCAAGGACTGGCCTTGGATTTCTAACCCTTTGGTCTCTGCCGCCTGAGAGCTGAAATTATGGGCGTGTACCACCACACCTGTTTTACGTGGTGTTGGGCGTGGACCCTCTACCCACTGAGCCCCATCCCAAGCCCCTATTTTAAAAAGGTTTGTTCATTTTTATTTTATGTGTATGAGTGCTTTGTTTACACCTATGTCTGTGCACTCCTTGTGTGCCTGATGCCCAAAGAGACCAGAGACCAGTGTCAGTTCCCCTGGAATTGGAGTTAGAGACGGCTGTGAGCCACCATGTGGATTCTGGGTCTCTGCAAGAGCAGCCAGTTCTCTTAACCACTGAGCCTCTCTTCGGCTCCCTCTTAACCTTAACCTGAGTTATAAAGAGGTTTTGCAAATATTTTGGGGAGGACACTGAGACTCACCGCTGGGGATAGATTGCTCGCTCTGGGATCTAGCTAGTTCCTGCCAGTCTTGGGGAGAGGTAGGGAGTGGGAAGTGGGCATAGACAGTGGCCGGATGGAGCAGCATCCAGACCTTGAGAGTCCAGGGGAAGCCGGAGGGGACCCATTGTACTCTGGCCAACTGCCTAGAACATCCTGGAACTTGGAGATGGGGGCCACGTCCTCCTGAGAGCACACCAGGCTGTCTTTACAGAAAGGCAAGACCAGGGGTGGGGGTGGGGAATCAGGGGGCAGAACCACAGATGTGTCAGGAGGTGGAGGGTACCACCAACAGTCGGTGACCCAGGCTGGATGCCCCTGTCGGTGCTTGTGCCTTGAGGACCCCAGAAGCTGTTCAACTCTTCTCCCTCTGCCCAGCATCTCTGCAGCCAAAACCCCCTTCCTTCACCATGCACTCTGCCATCCTGACAGCCAGCCATTCAGAGCCTGTCAGCATGGGCTCAGGTCCAGCTTAGGAGACAAAGCTGTCCCCAGGGCCACAGCCTGGCTGA
>CM052721.1:11861272-11887628 GCA_028551405.1 Uromys caudimaculatus
TGAGCCACGCCCCCAGCCCCTCACTGGGGGATTCTAGGCAGGGGCTCTACCACTGAGCTGTACCCCCAGCCCCTCACTGGGGATTCTAGGCAGGTGCTCTACCACTGAACCACGCCCCCAGCCCCTCACTGGGGGATTCTAGGCAGGGGCTCTACCACTGAGCCACACCCCCAGCCCCTCACTGGGGGATTCTAGGCAGGAGCTCTACCACTGAGCCACCCCCAGCCCCTCACTGGGGGAATTCTAGGCAGGGGCCCTACCACTGAGCCACACCCCCAGCCTCTCACTGGGGGATTCTAGGCAGGTGCTCTACCACTGAGCCATGCCCCCAGCCCCTCACTGAGGGATTCTAGGCAGGGGCTCTACCACTGAGCCACGCCCCCAGCCCCTCACTGGGGGATTCTAGGCAGGGGCTCTACCACTGAACTATATTCCCTATCTAAAAATTCCCTTTGGACAGCCAAACCCCATTGTTCCCTCATCCAGCTTTGGAGTTGTCCTGGTGGAACAGTGAGTCCATACACGGCCAGACCTGGTCCAGCTACAGTCCCTCTCAAAGGTGACAAACCTGTGGCCTCTGTCCACTAAGACACACTCGCCTTCCCCTTCCAGTCCAAGAGGCCAGGGTTCATTTTCAACATCAAGGAGGCCTCTCTTAGCGTGTCTGACCTCAGACAAACCACATAAACAGCAGTTCCAGAACTGAGTCAGCTGCGTACAGGAAAGCATTCTGTGTCAGCGGCTCTTTGAAGGGGCCCACTCGGCCACTTTAAAGTCACTACTCCCAGGACTGCAGCAACAGTAGCAATGGCAAGAAAAGGCCTGCCAGGTCAGTACCACCAACAACCAGCTCTATTTTGTTTTGTTTTTAAGTAGTTTGCAATCTAGGAATGTCTAGCCTTGTTTCCAGACACGTGGGGGGATGCTATGTTGCCTTCTGTGAGGGTTGGGGAGTCAGCAGAGAGTGCTGAAGCTGAGAACCACAACCATGGTCCCTGCCAGCCTCAAAAACAGTCAGGGACCACAAATGACCTCAGAGAGTAATTTTCCATTTAAAAAATAAGGGTGTTATTTTCAAGTCCAAAATCTCCAACTCTTCCAAAACAGGAGTCAACACAAGGCCCCGTGTGCTCCGAAGCAACAGGAGCAGCGAGGTGGAGCGTCTCTGCAAAAGGACATGCCACCAGGTAGACTTGCAACAGCTGTGGGACCAGGGCTCTGCCGCCAGCAGGACACCTCAGATGCTGGGTCTCACCCAGACGCTCAACCTGGAGACTTTCACAGGCCTGGGTCCTATGGGCTCCTAAGTGTTCTGATAACTGTGGAAGGTTCAACACCAAACACAACAGCCAGGCAGGTGCAGTTGCCTGCAACATGGCTGCCAGATACTTCTCTTACCCACCACATACGTAACACAATGCACAGGCAAGGGAGGCAGCCAGAAGGTAGGCACCATGTTGGGGCTTGACTGTTTCAAATCACCCTTCATGCCAACATGAGGAGCTGGGCCCATGCGGGAGGCCACATGCATGCAGTGACCTCGGCCACATTATGTCCAGTCACCATAGCAGGGAGTGAGGGCACAAGGCAGAGCCACACTCCCATAAGGGGCGGGATCTATTTTTCAGACTCAGGACCATCAAGCAAGAAAGTCAAATAACATGAGAGGGTTTCTTTTGTGTGTCAACAGGACCAGGCCGCTGGAAGTCCAAATATTTAGTCAAAGGTTATTCTGGGGCTGCAGAGATGCAGTGGGTAAAGTGTGTCAACCCAAAACCACAACTTGTATCTCATAGGGGACAAGTAGTTCATTCTGGGCCCAGATGAGTGACCAGGCTTTGGCACGGATTTAGGTTACCCCAGACTCCATGTTCCATTGTGGTAACAGTTTGAAGTCATTAATAGCAACAGCAAAGAAAGTCACAAACCAAGATGCTTTTCAAATACACTGGCGCAAACGTCACGTAGGCAGTCACAGCAAATTGGAGAGATCTCTGCCGTAGGCCTCAGATGCTGAAGACCGTCTCAGCTATTTGGTTGGGGGGAGCTAGGTGTCTGTTTGTACATGCCGAAATATTTGCCTGTTAGTCAAGAGGATGTCAGGACAGACAGAGATGGACAACAAATGGCTACTAAGACAGTCAAAGACTGTTCAAGATAAATTGTAATTAGGCCCTGGACCTGCAACATCCCAACTTCCCCTGTCACTAACACACACTTAACACACAGATACACAGACACAACACACATGGTCATTCTGAGGGTGTGTGTGAAGGTGGATGAGATAATCAAATGGAGAAACTAAGACGGCAGCTGGGATTGGTGGACACACCTGTCACCCCAGCAGTGACATGATGAAGAGGAGGCAGGAGGATCACAAGGTGGAGGTGTGGCAGGGCATGGCAGTGCACACCTTTAATACCGGTACTTGAGAGGCAGAGGCAGGTGGGCTAGCCTGGTCTACATAGCGAAAATCTGTCTTAAAAAAAAAAAAGGCAGGTTGCTCTGACCAATGCAGTAGATCTTCTCCATCCAGCCCACACCAGAATAGAATAGAAATTTCAACCAAAATTCCAAAGGCTTGTTATAAAAATTGACATATTTATAAAAATACATCATTATAAAATGCAAAGAATTTACAAAGGTCAAAGCAAAACGGCTTGTTCTCCACGTGGCTGCCTTTAAGCTGGGACACTGTTATCTGGGTCTGCACTTCTTGGCCTTTATAATCACTGAGATGATCTCAATCTCCCCGCACCACAGTGCTCTCATTCTCTCTCCTTTTCTCTTTGTTCCGCTTCTTTGTAGCATTGGGGACAGAACCCAGAGCTTCCCTGGGGGATTCTAGGCAGGTGCTCTACCACTGAGCCATGCCCCCAGCCCCTCACTGGGGGATTCTAGGCAGGGGCTCTACCACTGAGCCACGCCCCCAGCCCCTCACTGGGGGATTCTAGGCAGGTGCTCTACCACTGAGCCACGCCCCCAGCCCCTCACTGGGGGATTCTAGGCAGGTGCTCTACCACTGAGCCACACCCCCAGCCCCTCCCTGGGGAATTCAAGGCAGGTGCTCCACCACTGAGCCACACCCCCAGCCCCTCACTGGGAGATTCTAGGCAGGGGCTCTACCACTGAGCCATGCCCTAGCCCCTCACTAGGGGATTCTAGGCAGGTGCTCTGCCACAGAGCCACGCCCCCAGCCCCTCCCCGGGGGGTTCAAGGCAGGTGCTCTACCACTGAACTCTTCCCTTTTTTTATTTTTCATTTTGATACAAGGTCTTGTAAATCGCCAGCACTGGCTTTGGACTCGCTATGTAGCCAGGCAGTCCTGGAATGTGCCATGCTCTGGCCTCGGTCTCTCAAGTAGCTGAGATTATCGGTATGAGTTTCTAGGCTGGGCTTACATTAGCCACGTCCACACACTCACCCTCCTTGTGCTCACACGCTCCCTGCACTGGCTGTTCCTGTCTCTGCAGGACGCTCCCTGACTACCCACATTTGCCTTGCCACTTGGACTGGGGATTTGTTCCTTTGTCCAATCATACAGTCAGAACCTTCCTAGGAAATGCACAGGAAGTGTGAAGGGACAGACAGCAATGTGGGAGGGAGGGAAGGACAGAGGCCCAGCCAGCCACTGTCTGACACAGGTATGCCAGCGGACAGCCCTCTCTCGAAGCTCCCCTGGGGCTCTAGAACCCCAGTGGGAAGGCATTCCTTCCGAATTGAGTCACTCCGGCTCTTCTGAGCTTTCTTAACAGGCTTATTGAGAAATGATAGACACAGAATAAAAAACCCTGTTGTTAAATGTGTCGCTCAATATGTGATTGAATGGGGCTTGGCACAGGTACACTGCAATTAATATTTCCAGCTGGATGAGGTGCTTGCATTACGTGAGACCCTGCCTTAAAAATCATAAGACACTTCCAACACTCACCCTCGGATGCTAAGCCATGGTGTCTGCACTGTTTTCTAGACGGTAGATGGAGTCAAATGGTACAGAGGCCTTGTGTGTAGGCCTCTCAGTATGATGGTTCTGAGGTTGGTTGGTTTGTTTCTATGTGCGTTGACGTCATGTATGTCTGCGTGAGGGTGTCAGATCCTGGAGTTACAGGCAGTTGTAAGCTGCCATGTGGGTGCTGGGAATTGAACCCAGGTCCTCTGGAATAGCAGTCAATGCTCTTAACCGCTGAGCCACCTCTTTAGCACCTTGGGGTCTTTTATTAGTGGTGTTGGCACCGGCCCTCTGCAGACTGCAAGCTGTTCAGTTCCGCTGTTAATACCATAGCCACGCTAAAAGTCCCACCATGAGGTGAGCCGCCTGGAACCAGCAGGACTTGGGCTCACGGGCTTATCAAAATCCTTCATTTAGGAGGATGAGGAGGGCATGGGTCAAGGACTTGCCACGTAAGCATGAGGACCTGACAAGAACCCCAACACAGTAGCACGAGTCTCTAACCCCAGCACTCCTTGGACAAACGGGAGGTGAGAACAGGAGTCAACCAAAGGTCAAAGGTCAGTTACCTTACAGAATGCAACCATGTTGACACCCCGTTTAAACCTGGCAGAAGGCTGGGTCTAGAGAGATGCTCAGTGGAGCACTGGCTGCTCCTTCAGAGGATCCAGGTTCAGTTCCCAGAGCCCACATGGAAGCTCACAACCATCTGTAACTCCAGTATCAGGGGGGTCCCACACTCTCTTCTGCCCCCCGGGCACTATGTACACATGGTGCCTAGACATGCATGCAGGCAAAAAAAAAAAATTTTTTTTTTAATTTTTTTAAGGTATAAGGAAAGGTGCGACATCTAACATTACCTTCTAATCCTGACATACGTGCTATGGCATGCAAACCCATGCTCACACAGATCCATATGAACACATAACAAATCCTTCGTCTTCAGTTAACCCCACACACTAAGTAAGACAGCATGTGCGAATAAAATTATGCGACAAACATTCACACCGATATTAATTTATGCCAAATGAAAATCAAGAGCAAATTGGGTGTGGTGGTGACGCCTGCATTCACAGCACTAAGGCTGAGGCAGGGGCATGTGAGACTCCGCCTCGAAAGAGAAGGGGCAGTCTGAGGAAACGCCTTAATGGACAGCATTGGGACCCCATCTTGAGCCTTAATATCCATAGAAAAGGCTAGGAGGTATGCTGGTGATCCCAGCACAGGAGAGCTGAGCCAGGAGGACCTGGAGCTCTTGGGCAGCCAGCCTATCTGAATCCACGACCTCTGGCTAGTGATAAAGAAAATGGCCTGAAGCAAAAACAAGGTGGACAGCACCTGAGGAGTGGTATGTGAGACTGTCATCTCACTGTCCTGCACCCGAGAGTGCATAAACACACACACACGCACACACACACACACACACACACACACACGCACGCACGCACGTATGCACACACACATGCATGCACGCATGAACACGTACACACAAAAGCACGCACATACACACGCACACACACGCATACATGCACACATGCACACACACATGCAGGCACACATGTACGTGTGTACACAAGTTCAAATCTGGTCTTTGACCTCAAACGGCTTCTGCAGAGCTGAGCCTCAGGCACATGAGCTAGGAGCCCTCATTCATTCATTCATATTCTCTCTCTCTCTCTCTCTCTCTTTCTCTCTCTCTCTCTCTCCTGAGTCCTCAGTCTACAGCTTTCAAATACACAGAACATCAGTGCAGCCTACCAGGCCAACAGCTTCAAACCAGATTGCAAGTTCTCCAAAGACAAGAATCATGGCTTATATATCTTCAACTTTCCATATAGTACTCAAGCTTGTGTTGCGCTCTAAAGATAACTCATTTAAAAGAGCTAAGTCAACTCAAATACATGTCAAAGGCACTTCCCCTCACCACCGGATGTGTTCCCAGGATCAGATTAAGATCTGTTTAGGGCTGGGCCTGACACAAGCCTGTTACCCCAGCTACTTAGGAGGCGGAGGCAACAGAATTGTAAGTATAAAGTCTGCCTGGGAAACAGTGAGTTCAAGTACAGCCTGAGGAACTTAGCCAAGTTTTTATTTTATCTCAAAATAAAAAGTTAAAAGGGAGCTGGGAGCCAGGGCATAGTGGTGCGTGTCTTTAATCTCAGCAGAGGCAGAATGATCTCTTTGAGTTCAAGGACAGCGTGGTCTACATAGCCAGTTCCAGGCCAACCAAAGTTACACAGTAAGTCCATGTCTTTAAAAAAAGAGGGCTAGCCGGGCAGTGGTGGTGCACACCTTTAATCCCGGCACTTGGGAGGCAGAGGCAGGTAGATTTCTGAGTTCGAGGCCAGCCTGGTCTACAGAGTGAGTTCCAGGACAGCCAGAGCTACACAGAGAAACCCTGTCTCGAAAAAAACAAAAACAAAACAAAACAAAAAAACAACAACAACAAAAAAGGAGGGCTAGAAATGTAGCTTAGTCAAGTCTCTGCCTACAATCCCCCAGTGAGGGGCTGGGGTGTGGCTCAGTGGTAGAGCCCCTGCCTAGAATCCCCCAGTGAGGGGCTGTGGGCGTGGCTCAGTGGTAGAGCCCCTGCCTAGAATCCCCCAGTGAGGGGCTGTGGGCGTGGCTCAGTGGTAGAGCCCCTGCCTAGAATCCCCCAGTGAGGGGCTGTGGGCATGGCTCAGTGGTAGAATATGTGTATGAGCCAAGGTTCTATCTCCAAACCAGAAAACAGCAGTAGACCATGCTGACTTTATTTGCAGAGTCTTTCCATATCCCCTGCCCCAGGCTTCTCCACCCACCCAGGCCTCTCTTGGCTCTCACTGTATTGCTCAATGCAGAACCCTCTCCCGGCTTCTACCCTCCTCCCTTCTTGCCACATTGCTGTGGTGAAAGCCAATTAGGACACATCTCTGTCCCTAGTCCTCTGATCCATAGTGTCCCCTGGCTTCTAGTTCTAACCCTTTCCGTGGTGGTGACCAGGCCTGTTCATCCCTCCTCTTGGTCACTCCAGTATAGCCAAAGAGGTTTCCTGTCATTCATCAGTGGCTCAGTGGGGCAGGATCCTGCTGCACTGATGTCTCTGCTGGACCACCCTAGGGGCCCTCCACAGCTCATTCTGTGCTAAGGCCTTCCTGATCAGCCCTCAGAAAGTAGGTCCTAGGACCCACAATCCCACAGCTGCGTGGCCCCCAACTCTGTTGCTGCTCACCACACAGCTTTACTCCATCTACTCTCTACGGGACCTGTCGCATCTCAGTCCCATCACGGTGTGGAGACTGTCAGAACTTGCACTAAGCAGCGCCGGGTGGGAGGACCATCTTATTTGCCACAGCGCGTCCTTAAGACTCAGGGCACCAGGCCCATGTGAGGTAGGCATCAGGAAGACTAACACCTTTTCTGCCATCCTAATTCTGAAAGTGGGGAAGGGTCACTGGTACTCTCTCCACTTGTAAATACATTTAGAAATCCCTTTATAGGAACCAAGATGGCTCAGTGGGTAAGAGTGCTTGCTATGTAAGAGGAGGGTGTGAATTTTGAATCCTCTCACCCGTATAAAAAGCTGGATTTGTCTACACATGTACCTGTAATCTTAGCTCTGGGGGTGAGTAGGAGTCAGGAGGGTCCTGAGGCCGTGCTGGCCAGACAAGCCAAAACAGCAAGCTCCAGCAAGACTCTACCTCTGAGGGCTGAAGAGATGGCTCAGTAGTTAAGAGGACGGGGGAGTGGGGCTCTTCCAGAGGACCTGAGTTCGATACCCAGCACCGACATCACAACCACCTGTAGCTCCAGGCTCAGGCCTTCCAACATCCCCTTCTGACTTCTGTGAGCACGTGGACACAAGTGTACACACACACACACACACACACACACACACACACACACACACACACACACACGGGGAAAAATACATGTTGAAAAAACAGAAACAAAAAGAAACAAAGACGGTGCTAGGACCAAGTGACTTAGCTGAGACAGGATATAGAGAACAACGGGAATAATACGGGCGAATGTGTTCAGGAAACCCAAAGAGCTGCACACAAGCCAGCCAAGCAGGGGAAGTCTCTTGCCCAAGACATCAATGCCAACAGAGACTGTTTCTGTCTATGATGAGAATGGAGCCCACCAAGTTCCGTAGTAACCAATGTCCCTCCCTTTCCCATCCCATCCTCACAGCTGCTTCTGCCTCAGTTTTCTCTCCCCCACCCCCTCCCTCCTCCCCACCCCCAGAGAGGGTCTCACTTTTTAGCCTGGGCTGGCCTCGAACTCAGAAACCCATTCACCTCCTGTGTGTTGGTACATATGCTGGCTCTGATTGCCGGTTCTCTCTGTTGCACCTGCTAGTGCTCCGTAGCTGCCACTGGGTCCTTGGCTTGAGCTCTGACTTCCCATCTCTGAAGGTGACATCACGGTGCGTCCCCTCCCCTGCCACCCCTCTCAGGCATGTCATGACTCCAATTACAGCAGCAGCCCGTGTTTACACACACTGCCACGCTGTGGAGAGACTATTCGCAGCTGGGGCTACCAGGACATCGCAATTATTTTTTCTCTTCCCTCCCGCACAGCGGTTTATTTTCCCGGGAACTAATAACAGTCTCGTGTTTTCATTTGCTTTGTTTTCTGTGTTCTTAGGACTAAGCCAGCCTCAACTCTGCCAACTGTGTCAAGTCCCCAGCAGCTGTTCCAAGGCAGAGTCTTGTGACTCCGCCTCCTCCAAGCCTGCCCCCTCCCACAGACCCGTGCACCGCTGGGGTCAGGAGCACCTGTGGCCATGGTCCCTGCCGGTCCCGTGGTCCCCTCTGCCTGCACAGTTCTTCTCGACATCTCCAGGGCACACCCTGTCCTGTCCCCTCCCCCGCCAACTGTCTTTCTCTTTTTAGGCTCAACACCTTATAGAGTGATACAAGCTAGCCAGTCACCCTCGAGTCCAGGAGAGATAAATTTGGACAGCATATTAAGTGTCTAGCCTATGCTCTTTCCCCTGAGGGTGGAGTTCAAGGGGTACAAGGTTTTCCCTCAGGAATTTTCTATTCACGCATTTATTTTTGTTATTTGTGTGTACGGGCACGTGCACGTGACGGCCAGCAGTTGACAGTAGGTGTCTTCCTCAATCGCTCTCTGCTTTATATTATTTGAGACAGAATTTCTCACTGAGCCCAGAATTCACTGATTCTGTCAGGATGGTTGGCCAGTGAGCCCCAGGATCCTCCTGTCCCTACTCCCTCCTGTCCCTACTCCCTCTTTTCCGCCAGCACTGAGTCTGTAGATATATGTGGCCATACTTGGCTTTATGTGGGTGCAGAGGATCTAAACTCAGTCATCTCTTAGCCATTGAGCTATCTACTAATCTTTTGTTAAGTTGTTCTTTTTTGAGACAGGTTCTCAAGTAGTTCAGGCTAACCCCAAACTACTTGATATGCAGCAGATGACCCTGAACTTCTGATCTTCTTATATTCATATTCTCCCCACCCCCACCCCCCAGTCAGCCGCCCCAGTGCTAGGATCACGTGTGGGCCACCAGGCCCTTTCTAACTGGCGTTTTTTTTGAGACAGGGTCTCACTATGTAACAGAGGCTGGCTCTCACCTCCTGCCTCAGCCTCACAAGCCCTCAGAAGACAGCATGTGCCACCATGCCCCCACTCATCCTGTAAAGGATTATTAATTATTTATGAGGTTTGTTTTTGTTTTTTGTTTTTTTCAAGACAAGGCTCCTCTGTGTAGCCGTGGCTGTCCTGGAACTCACTCTGTAGACCGGACTGGCCTCAAATTCAGAGATCCACCTGCCTCTGCCTCCAGAGGGCCACCACTTGTCTGGCTCATTTATGAGTTTCTTTAGATACTAGCCAATTGAGTGTTCCAACTGGGGACTGGCCACTGTGACTCGTGGGTCTTTTCTCTCGGGCTACTCCAGTTGTGAGAAGACCATCCATCCTCTTGACCAAAGGAAAAGGCCAGCAGTATGGGTGGGCTGGTCAGGCTCGGGAGCTCAATGATCGGGGGCAGCCCTTCCCCCACTGGCAACTGGGTCTGCTGTTTCCCATTTGGAAAGTTTCAGAGTTTCTAAATAGTTTTAGCAACCTTCCTGGCTAACAGCAGGAAGTATTATGTGAGAGGGCGGGCTATTTCCAGCCACATCTGTGGGCCAGCAACAGCCATCAGCAGGGGCTGCACACACTAACGGGGTGTGAAACTCACAGCTAGCCCCTCCACACCAGCTCCTCCATCTCTACCTCCTCCTCCTTCTCCTCCTCCCCCTCCATCTCTCCCTCCTCCTTCTGCTCCTCCTGCCTCCACCTCTCCAGTTCAGGGATTACAAGCACACACTACTTTCTGGCTACTTTTAATAACTGGACAGTGAAGATGTAAGCTGTTTAAAATGGTAGTCCAGGGCTGGGGGTGTGGCTCAGCTGGTAAGGTTCTCACCTAGCATGTACAAAGCCCTGGGGTTCCATCTCTAGCACACATAAACTAGATATAGTGGCTCATGCCAGTAACCCCAGGACTTGGGAGGTGGAGGATCAGGAAGGAGTGCAGGGTCAACCTCGGCTACAAAGGTAAATGAGGCCAGCCTGGGTTACATGAGACCCTACACATGAAACTATAGTGATCCGGGCATGGTGGCACACGCCTTTAATCCCAGTACTTGGGAAGCAGAGATAGGCTGATCTCTGAGTTCAACACCAGCCTGGACTACAGATCAAGCTCCTAGAGAGCCAAACAGAAATGTGTGTATGTGTGCGTGTGCGTGTGTGTGTGTGTGTGTGTGTGTGTGTGTGCGCGCGCGCAGTTTTTTTCCCACCTGATTTATTTCAGTCCTATGAGTAACCAAGCTGTTTTCCCTCACAGTACTCTCTGGCCTGGCCTTTCTAGAACAGAATCACCGCCCCACCCAGCCCTGGTGATCACGTGGTAATGACTATGCCCTGCCGGTCCACAGTCAGCTAAGTGTGAGCATCCCTCCTGCCTACTCCTCTTCTCTTCTCTCAGGTTTTCTCTGACTCCAAGCCCGCGCACACTTGTGCTGGAGGTCCGAAATGTCACAGATTCTTAGCATCTACAAATCACACACTTTCCCACGCCTGCCCCAGCACCTAGCAGGGTGGGGACCAGCAGGACCCTGGCTGCCCGCTCCGGGACTTGCATCGCTTCTTCTGCCCAGTTCTTATAGAGAGCCTCACCGCCCAGAGAAACCCTGGAGGACCTCCAGCTCTGCATCCCCTCCCCTAACCACTGGGCCACACCCACAATGACACCCACTGCGTCTCCCTAAACCCCAAGCTTACCTCCCTTCCCTTTAGGATCGTGGATTACCTCTAACAGACCTGGTCCTGGCTCACGTCAAACCTCATCTGCAATTTCCAGCAAAGGAACCTGACTCTTGTCAAGCAGAAATCCGTACTCCCAGAGTCAGTACGGTGCTCACCACGCAAGCACAAGGACTCGAGTCCAGATCCCCAGGACCCGCAGTGTAAAAATGTCAGACACAGTGCTGTGTGCCTGAAACCCCAGGTCAGCCAGCCTTGCCAAATTGGTGAGTTCTAGGCCAGTCTGTCTCAGAGGAGGCATTCCTGAGGACAACACCCAAAGTTGTCCTCTGGCCTCCAGTGCACCTGTGCACATACATGGACATGCACACAACCCCCTACCCTCCCCTCCCTCCACCCCCAGAAACTAGTCTTTCCCCAACAGGCCCCTCTCCTCGTAAGCACATCAACTAAGTGTCTCCAGAATTAGCTGCTTCCAATCTTCATTCTTAGGGTTTCTTTTGTTTAGTTTCTTTAAGACAGGGTTTTCGGTAGCCCAGGCTAGCCTTCAACTGTAGACCCTCCCGCCCCACCTCTTGAGTGCCAGAATTACAGGTATGTGCTACCTTTCCCAGCATTCTCTTTGCATACTGCCAACGTCTTTCATACACTTGGCACTCAGGTGGACCTGAACCAGGCCGACCTGAGCTACCCAGGGCCCATGATTTCTTTCCAGCATGTCACCCAATATGGTGGCTTGCCCATACTGAAGATGCAGACCCACAAACGCAAGATGACAGTAAACAGTGACATCCCCTGCAAGCAATCTGAGCCCCAAATCCTAACAACGCATCTGCAAAGAAATTAAGCATGAAAGTACTGGCAGGCCCTTTGTGATTTTTGTTTTGTTTTAAGTCAGAGGCTCACCCTGTAGCCCAGGCTGCCCTCAAACTCACAGCAATCCTCTTGCCTCAGCTCACAAGAACTGGCACCACACTCTACCTCAGGCCAACTCCCAAAGTTGCAGTATCATACCCTGCACATGGCAGTTTCCCCGACAATCTTTTTCCTCTCCTTCACACCGGAAACAGGGCCCTAACTCATGTCACCAAGCCTGGAGCCACACTGTGGGGTCCCAGCAATCGAAGGCTCACAGCACCGTTTTACCCCGAGGGTCACATTCCCATTCAACTCCGGGGCTCCCAGCGCAACGTGGGATTATAAAATAAATAATTTAAGAACGGTGCAAACATTACAGCTCTCTGTGCGACGGCCAGGCGGATGTGCGGAGCCCAGGGTCTGCCAGCGATGTCTTCGTGGCCAGAAGCCCAAAGAGAAGATAGGTCCTACTGTTAGCCACTAATGCTCGGCTTCCTGTGGCCCACCAGGCATGAGGCTGCTGCTGGGGGCACACGCAGCAATGCACAGGGCAGGAGGATGCTCAGTTGACCGGGGTGAGATGTGGGGCTAGTGCTTGCTCTGTGCAAAAGCTGGCTTCAGAGACAGTCTCCTGCAAGGTCTTGCCGGGACACTGCAGCACAAGAGTCTCTGAACAATTGCTTTCTCTCCTGGACACCCAAATAGCTAGAGGCAAAATGAGGTGTCCCCCCCCCTCCAAGCCAGCCGCTACTACTGCAAAGGAGATCGGCCAAGTGGCCACACCTTCTTCCACGCATTCTGCAGGGCTGCACAAGAAGGTGGCTCTGCGAAGATGCGCGCTTGGCTAAGGTCACACAGCCAGCTGGACAGAACTGGGATTCGAACCTGAGACCACGTGGGAACAGCCTAAACCAGGCAGAAGGAGGTACGAATCTGCATCGCCAAACCGTGGACCATCGCCCCACCCTAGGACGCGGGACTCCCACGCACCCCTCACTCCGCTCGAGCCTGCGCTCCTCACCTAGCGCCCGCTACAGTCACCACCGATGCTGCTGCTGTTGCCGGTGCTGCTGATTCTGCAGCCGATGTCGCCTCCTCCCGCCAGCAGCCCCGCCCGAGGGGTGTCCCCGCCCCCCAGCCAGACCACCCCCTCCATCCTCTCGCGAGAGCTAGCGAGCGGGACTACGTCCGTCCTTGATGCGCCTGCGCACTTCTCCCCGTTCCTGCCCTCGCCAGCCAGTGCCATGTGGCACCTTATTTACGGCCAGGCACTGGTCCCACCCACCATCCTTGAGCGTCCCTCCCCTTCCACAGCAACCAATCCGAAGTGGGGCGTGGCTGATCTCAAGGGGCGTTGCCTGTCTCGCAGTTTGAACTTGCAGCGTGGGCCATGCAGGCTGACAATCCTGTCTGAGTTTATGGGGCTTAAGAGAGACCATGCAGGTAAAGCTCTTAGTGAGAACCAGGCATGGTTCTGGCCTGTCACTCCAGCTACTTGGCAGGGGGAAGGGAAGAAGGGGAGGGGCTGAGGCAGTAGGATGGAGAGTTCCAGGTTAGCCTTACTTAATGAGATCCTGTCTCAAAAACCAAACAAGATATGGGAAGAGGATTCAGTGGGTAAATAGAGGGGCTTGCCTCACAAATGTGAGAACCTGTGATCAGATCCCTACAGCTCACGCTCATGAGCCAGGCTCCGTGGTGCCTACCTGTAATGCCAGTAACGGCAAGATGGAAGGCAGAGACAGAGCCATCCTTGGAGCTTGCTGGCTCTCTATATATGGTGAAGTTTCAGACCAATGAGAGGCTCTGTCCTAAACAGAAGTTGGAAAGCACCTGAGGTTGTCCTCTGAGCTCCACAAATTACCCAGGAGGTGCACACATGCACCTGCAAAAGAAAGCTAGCGAGCATGGTGACGCACACTTACAATCCCGGCACTGAGCTGCCTGCCCAAAGCAGGGGACTCGTTCCGTGCCAACGGGCTCTCCCAGAGCCTAGGGTTAGAAGCCTCTTTCTATAGCAATATGACACAGGATGGCAGACGGCAGAACCTAGGAAGATTTATTATTTTGGGGGTGGCAGATGATTCTATCTTACTACTAGGATTTGAAACGTACAGCTGACTCCCCTGGGTTGTTATGTGTGTACATGACCTGCTCAGGCTGCTGTGACTGTAACACAGACCCATCCTCGACTAGGGACAGTTTTTTTCCCAGGGTTCTGCAGGCCAGATGCCAGGAGTTGAGGTAGCAAGCAGGCTGGTTCTTGCAGAGAGCTCTGCAGGAGCATCTTCCAGCTCTTCTCTTTATCTTCCTTCTGTGTGCTTCAGCCTAGATTTCTATTTTCATTAGAGGCACAGCCAAACAGGGTCAGGACTATCCCATGACCTCACTTCATTACCACTCTCCTGACTCAGTCTCCAAATAAGGCCACCTCTAAGGCCCTGAGAGATAGAGCACCAACAGCTCTTGCCATTTGGGGTTGGAAGATAGGACACAATTCAATCTCTGACTGTAAGTTCCAGGGCTTGGGTGTGGCTCAGTGGGTACAAAGCTTGCTCAGCCCTGGGTTCCATCTCTATCAACACATAAATAAAGCATGATAGCACACATCTGCAACCTCAGCATTCAGGAACTAGAGGCAGGAGGATCAGAGGTTCAAAGTCATCTTTGGATATACAGTGAACTTGAAGGTAGCCTAGGCTACAAGAAACAGTGTCTCCATCAAAACAAATAGAGCATAAATATCATATACTAAGTTTTTTGAGACAGGGTCTCTCTATATAGCTGAGGCTGTCCTGGAACCAGGCTGGCCTAGAATTTACAGAGATCCACCTGCCTCTCTGCCTCTGCCTCTCTGCCTCTGCCTCTCTGCCTCTGCCTCTGCCTCTGCCTCTGCCTCTGCCTCTGCCTCTGCCTCTGCCTCTGCCTCTCTGCCTCTCTCTCTGCCCCTCTGTCTCTCTGTCTCTATCTCTCTGTCTCTCTGCCTCTCTGCCTCTCTCTCTGTCTCTCCATTTCTCTCTGTCTCTCTGCCTCTCCCTCTGTCTCTCCTCCTCTCTCTCTGCCTCTATGTCTCTGTTTCCCAAGGCTGGGGTTAAAAGCATGCACCACTGTGCCCAGCCAATAAACCTATTGCATTTTATTTAGGCAGGTATTGTGGTACTCACCTGTAACGCCAGCACTTGGGCAATGGAGGCAGGATTGCAAGTCCGAGGTCAGCCTGGGCTACCTAGAGGTTATTTTCTATTACATATCTGCTGGAATGGCTCAGGCCAATGTCAACACTGACAACTCCAAATTCAACTGAAGCTTCAAAGCAACAGGGTGGTCTCCATTGCAGATGGAACTGCAGCGTTGTGCTGCCTCTTTAAGGAGCCACCTGACATGCCATATAAAACATGTCCTTTCCTGGGCTGGGCAGACTGCCCAGTGGGGAAGAATGCTCACTAAGAAAGCATCAGGACCTTAGACTGAACCCCCAGCAACCATGTAAAAGGCTGGGCCTAGCCCCATGTCATCAGCGCTGAGGAGCAGGGAGGACTGAGGTAGCTCACTGGCCACCAACCTGGTTCCAGCTTCAGATGGAGACCCCTTTCTCAAGGACTAAGATGGAGTGTGACAGAGCAGGGCACTCCAGGCCCTTAGGTGTTGCTCTAGCTTGCTTTCTGTTGCTGGGATAAACAATGACAGCAGAGGAGGAGAGTGTTTCAGCCTACAGGTTACACAGTTCATCACCCAGGGAGATCAAGGCCTCAGACAGGAAATGAAGCAGAACCAGAGAGGAACTAACTGACTGGGCCAGTAGTGACCCCGCCCACATCAGGCTGGGCCTCTCAAGCCTGTCAATCAAGACAACTCCCCCCATCCCCCCACAGATATTCTCGCAAGCCAGTCTGATGGCAATAATCTCTCAATTGAGGTTCCCTCTTCCCATGTGTGTCTGGGGGTGTGTCAATTGACAGTAACTATGACAGGCACACACACACACACACACACACACACACACACACACACACACACACACACACACACCTTGATCCTATGATGATCCTACGAGCCTTCTCCTGCCTAAGGAGAGTCTATAAATTAGCACCTTCATACCTTTTGTTCATGGATACCCAAAGCCAGTCTCCATAGTCCAGTGACCATACTTGTCTAACATGTAGGTGACTCAAACGGGAATCAGCCAGAATTACCTGTTCCTTTGAAATCGGTTATTGCATTTATTCGTGTGTGTGTTTGTGTGTATGTGCGCCTCCATGCATGTGCTGTGCATATGGATGACAGAGGACAACTTGTTGGAGTTGTTTTTTTCACAACGAGGGTTCTGGGCATTGAACCGAGGGCCTCAGGTCTGGCAGCAAGTGCCTTTAACCATAAGCCATCTCTGTGGCTCCTGAAATAGTTCCTTTGTATTCTGCTCATTTCTCCTCTATTTCCAAACCCACTTCCTGTATGTAGTAGCAACATGCAGAAACATTCTTACTCTGTGAAATAGCTACATGGTATCCAGCCATTTACAGATAAAGAAACAGCAGTTCGAAGAACTTGATTAGCTAATGGAAGGCACACCGTCCTGTGAGTGACAGAATTGTATCCCAATCCAAATATTGGGCTCCAGAGCATGAGCTACACAGCTGTCCAGTGGTTTCTAGATACGGAATGCACCTGCCAGTAGAGGTTAATAAGGGCTGTGCCCTGGATCATGAAAACATGATACAGATTGCCTTTTTGTATGTTTTGTGTGTCTGTGTTGGGTGGGAGGTATTTAGTTTTGGTGACATGGATGACTGGTTCTGAGCTAGGACATAGCTAGTAAGTGCTCTACCACTGAGCCACCTCTTCAGGCCCTCACTGGGGGATTCTAGGCAGGGGCTCTACCACTGAGCCACCCCTCCAGCCCCTCACTGGGGGATTCTAGGCAGGTGTTCTACCACTGAGCCACACCCAAGCCCCTCACTGGGGAATTCTAAGCAGGTGCTCTACCACTGAGCAATACCCAAGCCCCTCACTAGGGGATTCTAGGCAGGTGCTCTAACACTTAGCCGCACCCAAACCCCTCACTGGGGGATTCTAGGCAGGGGCTCTACCACTGAGCCATGCCTGGTCCCTCACTGGGGGATTCTAGGCAGGTGCTCTACCACTGAGCCACACCCCCAGCCCTTCACTGGGAGATTCTAGGCAGGTGCTCTACCACTGAGCCATGCCCAAGCCCCTCACTGGGGGATTCTAGGCAGGTGCTCTACCACTGAGCCACACCCAATCCCCTCACTGGGGGATTCTAAGCAAGTGTTCTACCACTGAGCCACGCCCCCAGCCCCTCCCTGGGGATTCTAGGCAGGGGCTCCATCACGAGGTCACGCCCAGCCCCATGCCGTGTTATTTTCCTAGACTCCAAGCTCCTTCTCATAGGTGGGCCTCGCAGCCTGTTCTTCGGCTGGCCTCATCCAAGGGCTTGGAGTTCCCTGGGACCCAGAGTGTGTCTTATTAGACAAGAGGACATGTGCCTTACTGGTTTCAAAATCAGGGTTGCAACAGAGGATAGACATAAGTAACTGTGGGTCTTGCAAGAATGAACCAGAAAATATCAGTTGGCAGCAAAGAGGCCACTGGGAGGTTCTGACACACCCTGGGTGCTATGAGGATTCACAGAATAAGAAATAAACCATCAGGCCACTCAGTGGTGGCACACATCTTTAACCCCAGCACTTGGAAGGCAAAGGCAAGCAGATTGTTTTAAGTTCAAGGTCAGCCTGGTCTACAGAGTGACTTCCAGTCAAAGCTATACAGAGAAACCCCATTTTGATTTAAAAAAAAAAAAAAGATAAATCAATAAGTATTAAAAAGAAAGGAAAGAAATGAAATGATCAATAGATGGAATTATGTGAAATTAAAGTTTCTTCATAGTTAAAGAGACAGCAGAACACACAAATACCCACAGAATGGGAGATCTGCAGCTATACCTCACACGGGGGACTAATAGCTAGAAGTTACACAGAACTGCAGAAATTAAGTGCTAAGGAAATACAACTGCCTATTAGGACATGGGCTAATGAATAGGAAGTATTCAAGAGAAAAACACAAATAATTAGTAACTATTTTAAAAATGGCTCAACATCCTAGCCACTATGAAACTGCTAATTAATACGACTCTGAGACACCGACTCGCCCTGGTCAGAATGGCCGTCATTAAGAAGTCTGAACTGGGGAGGGGGAGGGGATAGGGGGTTTCCAAAGAGGAGACCCAGAAAAGGGGAAACATTGGAAATGTAAATAAAGTATCAAAAATAAATTTAAAAAAAGAGAGAAAAAAAAAAAAAGAAGTCTGAACTGGGGCCAGGTATGGTGGCACAAACCTTTAATCCCAGCACTCGTGAGGCAGAGGCAGGTGACTCTCTGTGAGTTCAAGGGCAACCTGGTCTACAGAGCGAGTTCCAAGACAGCCAGGAATACATAGAACCTCCCCCATCTGAAAAGGGGGGAGCAGGAAGAGGTGGGGAATTAGAAAGAGGAGGAGGAAGGGGAAGAGGAGGAAGAGGAGGAGTCTGATAACATGGGCCTAGAAAGATGACTCAGGAGTTAAGAGCACTGGCTGCTCTTGCGGAAGACCCAGGCTTGGTTACAGGGACCCAAATAGCAGCATACTCCCTCAGTTCCCGGGGATCCAAAACCTTCGTCTGGCCTCCGTGGGCACCACACATTCACGTGGTACACAGGCACACATGCAGGCAAACCACTCATAGATTTGTTTTGGAAATTTTATTTTTTTAATTTTACGTGTATGAGTGTTTTGCCTACATGTATGTCTGTGTACTAGGTATGTGCAGAGACTTTGGAGGCCAGAAGAGGACACTGAATCTTCTAGGTCTGGAGGTACAGATGGTTGTTAACCACCATGTGGTGGCTAGGAATTGATCCCAGGACCTCTGGAAGAACAGCCAGTGCTCTTAACCACTGAGCCATCCCTTCAGCTCCAATACCTACAAATTAAATCTTAAAGAAAAGAACTGGCTAGGGAGGACTTGGGAGAGAAGGACGGGCAAGGTTCGGTCTGTTGCTTTGTACAGTAATGCTAAATCCTGTACCCATGGTCTAAACCTATGAGTGAATTCTCATGGTTACAAGCTTTTGTTGTGCAAACCTTGTTCCTTGATTTAAAACTATTGGTTAAGGGCTGGAGAGACGGCTCAGTGGTTAAGAGCACTGACTGCTCTTCCAGAGGTCCTGAGTTCAATTCCCACCAATCACATGGTGGCTTTTGAGTTCAGCCATGACTGATGAGCCCAAGCTTCCAATGACCTAGTGACATATTTCTTAATACACATTATGAAAGATCTTCACAATCAAAAAGTTTGTCGGAGCCAGGCAGTGGTGGCACACATCTTTAATCCCAGCAGTCGGAGGCAGAGGCAGGTGGATCTCTGAGTTCAAGGCTAGCCTGGTCTACAGAGTTCCAGGACACTCAGGGCTACACAGAGAAACCCTGTCTCAAAAACAAACAAACAAACAAACAAACAAACAAAAACCAAAAACCAAAAAAAAAAAAAAAAACCAACCAACAAACAAACAACAAAAATAGTTTTCCTGTGACCATAAAGTTATAAAGTCATCTCACACCTATATAAAAGGGTCTTAGTGTGGCACTTGGGGCCCAAGGGCCTAAGGAGCCAGAGATTCCAGATGGCTTCAAAGTCAAAGACTATATACCTCCAACCACCTCACCACAGTCAAGGTAGACACAGGGCTCACAGAAGTCACAGCAAAGCCCTCAGATATAGAAACCACCACCCGAGCACTTTGTGAAGTCCAATGAGCAATGGCATCAAGGAAGCCCTGAGCTGGCTTCCTTGACAGCATGTGTCACAGCATGGACCAGGGGAGGGGGACGACCCCAGCATCCGATTGTAGCTTCTGTCCAACATTTCTGGGCCGGGTGCTCACCGGTCCAAGACCTACTTCCTGAACGGTGAAAGGGTTGCCACCCACCTCTCTGTCTCAACCCTAAGGAGGCAAAGCCACAATCCACCCAACCCGTCTCCCTGAAAGTACCCAGTGCAACCCATAAAGGGAGGTGCCCCGATCTACTTCCCAGGATAAACCCCATGGCAAAAGCAGCTTGGAGAGGAGAGGGTTTATTTCAGCTTCTTGCTGTCAGTCCATCGGGAAACTAGGCAGGAACTCAAGCAGGCGCAGAGGCAGGAACCATCGAAGAAAGCTACTTAGCGCCTTGCCCTCCTGGCTTGTCCGGCTCGATCACCCCGCCTCCAGCCGCATACCCAGACCTCAGAAATCAAACACAAACACCAGACAAGGCAATGGCTTGCCGAACATAGAATTCAATTTGTGTTCTCTTTCCCTCCACCCCACACTCCTCAGTTAAAAATTAAAAAAAAGACAGAGCCCTGATGATGGTGGCGCACGCCTTTAATCTCAGCATTCAGGAGGCAGAAGCAGGCAGATCTCTGTGCGTTCGAGGCCAGCCTGGTCTACAGAGTGAGTTTCAGGACAGTCAGAGCTACACGGAGACACCCTGTCTTGAGAAAGCGGGGGGGGGGGGGGGAGGAAGAGAAGGCCTTGGGAATGTGGCCGGTGTTAGGGTGCTAACCTAGCATGCCCCAGGCCCTGGGTTCCATCCCCAGCACCATGTAACAGGTGTGATGGCCCATGCCTATAGTCTCAGAAGTTAAGAGAGGAAGGCAGTAGGATCAAGAGTTTTCGGTCATCCTCCATTCCATTGCAAGTTCAAGACTAGCCTGAGCTGTGTGAGATCTTGTGTCAAATAAAATAAGTAAATAAGTAAATAAATAACTAAGCCCAAATTCCTAAGCCCCTAAGTCCCTTCCCATTTAAGTCCCCAGTAAAAGCCAAGCACATGTTTCTCACTGGCCTGGCTGTTCTCTCTCGCCTCTCGTCAACAGCTCTCTCCCCAACCTAGCTGGGGGCTTGGGAAGTTTATAGGAGCTTGTAGGGAGAGACAGGTCTCAGGAAAAAAGCAATCTTGCCTTTCCCAGTTCTGGCTTCCCCAGATGACGACTTGCAGAGTGTTCAGAGGTTAGTGGCAATGGGGACACATTCTCCCACCCTTTCTGAGGCTGGGACCTCTACAGCCTGAGTGTGAGCCGTGGGCTGTCAATCATCGGGATCCAGGGATGTAGAGTGGACCGGGAGCATCCTCAGCAACTGTAATGACCCAGGAAAGGCCCAGAGTCAACACAGGGTCTTGGACAGGTCCTTAGCCATGTGAGGTAGCCCCCGAGTCCGGCATGACTTCTTCATCTCTAGTCCAGGCGTTGGGGTCCACTGGACTCTCTGCCTTCCAGGTGGCTGTCTCCTACTGCCATCTACTTGGGACGCCTTGGCCTCTTGGCACTGCCACCCTGGAGCTTGGAGGGATTGTTAGGGGGCAATGGGCTTTGACGCCGGCCTCTGCTGTCTGTAGACCCTGGGGTGGATGGGAGACTTTAGTTTGTGGCCAGCTCAACTCAAGAAGAGCCAGCACTCACCAGACACTGTGATTTAGCTCCATCTGTGGCCACAGGCAGCTCAACACTCACAGAGCCTGAACTCCCCCTACACACACACACACACACACACACACACACACACACACACACGCACACACACGCACACACAGACGCACATGCACGTGCACACACACATAGACGCACACACAGACGCACATGCACGCACGCACACACACACACACATGCACACACAGACACACACACAGACGCACATGCACGCACACACATATGCAGACACATGCATGTACGCACACACACACACACACACACACACAATTGGGACAGGCATGCTTGACTTCATGCAATGGTGTCCTCCTCAACCTTCAGGCTGATTTGACCTGCCATGCTCCCAGGTCTCTCAGGACCCTCTGTTTGATAACATACCCAGCAGCTCTGGCCAAATGCAACAAAGACGGGCACCTGTATGGCCCCTTCCCTATCCCTCACACTCAAAGTTACAGTACTAAATAAGCTGTCATTCAGCATGCTTGGCCAACCAATCAGCACCTGGAAGGTCCCTTCCCCCAGAGCCCTTTAATCTTTTTCCCCCAAACAGCAGCGTGGGAACTGAGGTCAGATAGTAGGAAGGACCTCCCACTTGCTCCCTACCCCTCAAAATCCTGGTAGTCCGACAGTCCTGGGATGTTTGACTTCAATGGCTTGGTTGTCAGATGATTCAGTGGGTGACAAAATCGTCCTAAGGACACCAGAGGAAGCTTGCTGTCCCCAGGAGGGGTTCAGGGAGTTCAGTTTTCTCCATTGAGATGAAGATGACACTAACATGGCTGACCTCGTAGCCAGGGGTTTAGTAATGCACAGGACACCACACTGGGCTTTTCTGATTGGATTTCAGGGATCTAGGTCAGGTGCAAGGCAAGCATGTACTGCGCTATCTCCACACCCAGCCCTGTAAGCGTACTTTTTAAAAAGGATTTGGGAGATCCATAGGCAGGGTAAGGAATGGACTCACCTAGGTGCCCACCTGTCCACCAGACACCTAATTAGTCCCCTGGTGCCACTTCCCCAGGACAGAGCCCTGAGATCCCATTCTCCTCATCCCGACCCTCCCCCTGCTCCCCCCCCCACTCCACTCAGCAGGGTGCCCGGTCTATCAGCGTCCCATTCCCAGATATAGCTCTCCTTTAACTTGAAGCTCCGCCCAGCCTTATCCGGCTCTCTCCTGCCTACCTTGACCCTTGACCTCAGTTTCCAGCCAGCCACTCTGGACCAGACATCTCAGTCAATGTGAAGGGATGTAAAATGTCTGAGAGAGAATGGAGTGCTCCATCAGGAGTGTCGGGGAGCTTCTGCTGGCACAAGGACAGCTTGGAATGTCACCTGATCCCTAAGGTCTCCTCCCAACCAGCAGAACAAGCTGGGTGGGGAAGACAGGGAAGCTCCATGTCAAGTCCTGGCTATCCACTCACGACCCAGGTCATCCCCCAACCCCCTGACTTCTGAGAGCATTGCTGTCCCCCCCAAATGGTCTAAGTACATAGTTCACAAGGGACAGCAGCCTGCAGAGTAGGAAGCTGCTGGCCCTCCATTGATTCTCCTACAGAGAGGCAGAGATGACAGTGGGATGGGGACAGGTGGACATGAGGCCAGACACTGACCTCGGATGTCCCGCGGCAGGAGGGGAGGCCGGCTTGGGGCTGCGTTGCTCTGCCACATGGCACTGGGGAAGGTGAAGCTGACCTCGGGCACTTGGAGCATGTTTTCATCTGAAGGAGACACCAGAAATGGGAAGTGTTATTGTAGGAACTAGCTATCAGACTGAGAGACCAAAGTGGGGAAGAGATGAGGCTCCTTCCTCAGTGCCTCCACAGGAGGCTGAAAGAGAATAGAGGGGGAGGGGGAGGGGGAAGGGGAAGGGAGGGGAGAGAGAAGGGGGAGGGGGAGAGGGAGAGGGAGAAGAGGAGGGGGAGGAAGGAGGAGGAGAACGGGATAGATTTAGAGAAAGTATTTTGCTAAGTAGTCTGGGTTGGCTTCAAACTCTCAATCCTTCTACCTCAGTCTTCCAAGAGTTGGAAGTACAGACATGCAGTGATTGCTGGCTGAGGAGACAGGGTCTCAGTGTAGCCCAGGCTAGCCTGCTACTCCTGATCCTAACCTGTGAGCCTCCTGAGTGCTGGGATCACAGGCTTAGAGTTTAATCCTTGCAGGACCACCCAGTGCTAATATGCTTTGTCCTGTGTGTGCATGCAGGTTTGCATGGGTGTAGAGGTCAGAGGTTGATATTAGCTGTCACTTCCAGGTGACACCTCCATCACTTTCAGATCTCTCTCTGAACCTAGAGGTTATGGCTTTGGCTAGAAGCTCTGTGTCTCTGTCCCCATTACTGGGGCAGCAGATACATACCACAGTGCTAGGCTTTTCCAAGGTCGCACAACATTAGGTGGCACTTTACAGACTAGTTGTGATTGTAGAAACCCACATCTGTAAACAGAACAGTGCTGCCTGCAATCCTCAGGAAGCCGAGGCAGGAGAATGACAATCTGAAGAACAGTCTGGGCTACATACCAAAATGTTTGTTAAACAAATTAAAAAAGAGGAAGAAGAAGAAGGAGGAGGAGGGGAGGGAGAGGGAGGGGGAGGGGGAGGAGGAGGAGGAGGAGGTGAAGAAGAAGAAGAAGAAGAAGAAGAAGAAGAAGAAGAAGAAGAAGAAGAAGAAGAAGAAGAAGAAGAAGAAGAAGAAGAAAAAGAAAAAGAAAAAGAAGAAGGAGGAGAAAAGAGTTTTGAGTTGGGCATGGTAGTGCATGCCTTTAGTCCCAGCACTTGGGAGGCAGAGGCTGGTGGATCTCTGTGAGTTCAAGTACAACCTGGTGTACAAAGCAAGTTCCAGGCCAGCTAGGCGTACACAGTATCTCACAGCTAGGTTATACCTGTCTCAAAAAAAAAAAAAAAAGTTTCTCTGTTTTATTTAAGTCAGGGTCTCACATAGCCCAGGCTAGCTTCAAATTCACTATACAGCTGAAGATAACCTTGAACCTCTGATCAGCTTCTACTTCCCAAGTGCTGGGATCACAAGCATGCACCACCACACACCTCTGTGATGCTGGAAATGGAACCCAGGGCTCCACACATGCTAGGCAGACACTCTACCGGTTCAAATCCATCCCAACTGGCTTATATCTAGACAGATAGAAACTCTGCATCCAGCTATGAGGAGATGGTCAGAGGGACCTTAACTTTCCAGCTCACTGGTCCATCCACCCAACAATTAATTAAACAAACTTGGAAACACAAAAGCCAAAACTCAAACCAAAACCATAGCCAGCAGGTTGTTACTGTCCCCAGCCTTTGGTTCGTAGTATGACTTGAGATAAAGAAACTATTATTCCTTTTTCTTTGACCCTTTACCCGTGTGAAAACTGAGACTGGGTTTCATCTTGGAGGCCACAGGGACAGCAGGGAAAAAGCTCTTCCCTGCTGGCTTTGGTGGCTGGAGGTGTGCCGGGGACAGCTGGCTCTCAGATGGGTGCTCCATAGAGGGCTGATGTTTCTCCAGCGTCTGCAATTGGGAAAAGATACGCAGAGAAGCAGAGTGTGAGGATGCCGAGGTCATTTTCATTAAACACCTACTATGTGCCAGACTAACAGAATCACTGAATAGGCCTGAGTAAATAAGCAAATGGCTGAAGAGCCTGACTCCTCCCCCTTTCCCTATGGAGGGCGTGATGGCTTGAATAGGTGGCCTCCCATAGACTCATGTGTTTGAAAGCTTGGCTCATGGGGAGTGGCCTTGTTGGAGTGGGTGTGGCCTTATTGGAGGCAGTGTGTCACTGTGGAGGAGGGCTTTGAGGTCTGCTATGCTCCAGCTAGGCCTAGTGTGGCACACGGTCTCCTTCTGCTGCCTGCGAATCAAGATATAGAACTCTCAGCTCCTCCTCCAGCACCATGTCTGCCTGCATGCCGCCCTATTTCCCGCCGTTGAAAATGGACTAAACCTCTGACCTGTAAGCCAGCCCAACTACCTGCTTTCCTTTATAAAAGTTGTCATGGTCATAGTGTCTCTTCACAGCAATGAAACCCTAAAACAGAGAACTCTCAGGGGTGTGTGTGGGGTCTCATGGGTTAGTGTGTGGGGTCCAGCCCTCCCTTGTGTGGATAGGCTTCAACCAATCAGTGAAGGCATGAATGGGACAGTAAAGCAAACATTCCCCACGTAAGAGAGCCCTCCTGTCTTCCGACTGGAACACTAGGCTTTTCCTGCCTTCACAACTAAAAGGAGAAGCTTGCTTCTTTCCCACCCCCTTCTCCTCCCCTCCCCCCTGCCACTGACTTCAGCTACTTCCCTTCCTTATATTGAACAAATCAGCTGATCACTTGCCTGTTTCTTTCTTGATTTTTAGTTTTTTAGTGTTTTGTATACAGGATCCCAATATGTAGCCCAGGCTGGCTTTGACCTCATGATCCTCCAGCCACAGCTTTGTAAATGCTGGCATTGGAAGCCTGCATTACAATGTCCCGCCTTCATATTACTCTCAAGCCACTAAATACCCTGTGTTCAACAGAGGTTGGGACTTTGATCCCCAGAAGCAGGATAGAGGCTAGCCAGGCCCTCGGTTACTAGCTAACACCAAACACTGGAAGCACAGAAACAGATGGTAGTGGTAGACACAAGGAATTAACTCTCACATGCTACTTAGCTTACTTGCTCTGAAGCCAACCAATGATCCTTTCCTTAAGCTAAAATATAAGTACTGACTGGGGGCATGGCTCAGTGGTAGAACCCCTGCCTAGAATCCCCCAGTGAGGG
>CM052721.1:11888128-11931319 GCA_028551405.1 Uromys caudimaculatus
GTGGTAGAGCCCCTGCCTAGAATCCCCCAGTGAGGGGATGGGGGTGTGGCTCAGTGGTAGAGCCCCTGCCTAGAATCCCCCAGTGAGGGGATGGGGGCGTGGCTAAGCAGAGTTCTTACCTAATTCATGCAAGGTCCTGAGGTCTATCACTAGTACCACAAAAAGAAGAAAGGAAAAAGGGAGGTAGGTTTTTTTTTTTTTTTTTTCGAGACAGGGTTTCTCTGTGTAGCCCTGGCTGTCCTGGAACTCACTCTATAGACCAGGCTGGCCTCGAACTCAGAAATCCACCTGCCTCTGCCTCCCAAGTGCTGGGATTAAAGGCATGTGCCACCACTGCCCAGCGGGAGGGAGGTTTGATTGGCACATGAAAGCTCTCAGGCCACAGAGCTGCGTTTCTAGGGTTATAACTGCACAAAACACAAGTGGACACTGTGGGTTTGGGCCATGTAATGGGCTCAGGCACCATGAAGGGTTGGCTTGGGGTGGACATACTTTTCTTTTGTGTCAACTGTAGGGATCCCGACCACACATGTGGCAGTGGAGTGGCCATCTGCCCTCCCTGCCTTCCTCTGCTGCTGCCCCAGCTGTACTCCAGAAACCAGACAGAGAGCTACGTACTTGTTGCAGACTCCAGGTGAATGAGGATGACCGCTTCTTCCTTGCCTTTCTGTCCAGAGAGCGGTCCCTGCTGGGGCTGGCATGGGGCCACCTCCAGTCTGCAGGGCTGGGGTCCCTGGAGTCCAGGCAGCCGCCCTCCCTGTCATATACCTTGCAGCGCCGGCTGGCTGCTATGAGAGCGATGCTCTTGGTACCCAGGGCCATCTCCTTGAGGGCCTGGGCACTCAGAGGTGGGCTGCTCATCTCTCCTGCTGGCTGTGGGGTCCTCAGCTCCAAGCCAGCCGTGGGCTGCAGCCTGGAGATCAGGCTCTTGGTGCCTAGAGCATTCTGCCTCTGTGAAAGAAGAGCAGAGGCCACCCTCAGCTACAATGGGACCCCAGAAGCAGTCCCTCCCCGTGCAGTCTAGCTGGGAAGGGGCCACCCGTGTAGCTAGCACCCTACATACCAACCTCAGGCATGGGGGGTGTCAGCAAGATGCGGAGGGCTGGCAGAGGGAGAAGAGAATCTTGCTTCCCAAGCCTCCGCAAGGGAGTGCTTTTTGATGACCTGTTGCCGTCACTGTGGATGAAACAGGAGACATTCTAGAGTCCCTGGCTCCTTTGACATAGCCTGGGCAGCTAGGATCCAGCCTCAGCTGCTGTTTCAGCCCAGAGCACTGTGGTTCATGGGTTATCGGGTGATATGCTATGCTGCTGTGGCTCGGGCCATGCTGGCTTATCTATGCCGGTCACCTACTACGGGCAACAGCACAGGGTTACAGTGTGCTGGGCTCTGCCCTCTATTTAAGATGGGTATATACGCAGCTAAGCAGTTCAGTCTTGGATGTGAAGATAAAAGGCTGCAGAATGACCATGTCAATGAATCTCTAGGCATGGCTGTAAAGGCTTATCTAAACTGGGTTAATTGAAGTAGGGAGACCCCTCCTAAATCTGAGTGATACCATCCCATGGAGGTCCTGGACTAAATAAAATGGAGAACGTGAGGTGACTATCAGCATCCAACTTTCTGTGCTTCTTAACAGCGGAAGTCATGTCTTCTCCATCTTAAGAGAGTGTACCCTCAGGCTGGAGAGATAGCTCAGCGGTTAAGAGCATTGACTGCTCTTCTGAAAGTCCTGAGTTCAAATCCCAGCAACCATATGGTGGCTCACAACCATCCATAATGAGATCTAACACCCTCTTCTGGGGTGTCTGAAGACAGCTACAGTGTACTTACATATAACAATAAATAAATAAAAATAAATGAATAAATGAGAGTGTACCCTCAAACTGTGGCTCAGCAGGAACACCTGCCTAAAATCCCCCAGTGGGAGACTAGGACCATGGGTCAGTGGCATGGCACTTGTCTGGAGTCCTCCAGTGTACCACTAGGGCCTGGCTAGGTTCAATTCTTAATTACCGCAAGGGGAAAAGAGACAGGGGCTGTAGCCCATTTAGTATAGTGCGTGCCCGGCATGCACAAAGCCCTGGGCTCCATCGGCATACACTGGGCATGGAGGTGCATGCCTATTATCTCAGCACTAGGGAGTTGGGGGCAGGAGGATTTCAAGTTCAAGATCATCCTCAGCCACACTGAGCTTAAGGCCAGCCTAGGCTACATGAGACCCTGTCTCAAAAAAAAAAAAATCAATAAACAAAAACAAAGGTTAAAAAGATTTTGAAGGGAAGGCAAGGTAGCACAAGCCTTTAATCCCCAGCACTCAGGAGGCAGGGACAGGCAGATCTCTGTGAGCTTGAGGCCAGCCTGGTCTACAGAGCAAGTTCCAGGATAGCCAGGGATATACAGAGAAACCCTGTCTCAAGAAGAAAAGAAAAGGAAAGAAAAGAAAAGAGAAGAGAAGAGAAGAGAAGAGAAGAGAAGAGAAGAGAAGAGAAGAGAAGAGAAGAGAAAAGATACAGATGTTGATGATAACTCCCAGTTCTGTCTCTCTCCCTCCGTTTCCTGCCCAGCACTTAAGGACATAGCAAGAAGGCAGCCATCTTCCAGCCAGGCAGGAGCCCTCACCAGGCCCCCACACAGCTCCCACAGGCTGACCTTGGACCTCCAGCCTCCACAACTGAGACAGCTCACGTTGTTTAAGCTGAGTAGGTTTGACCCAGAATATGGCGTTCATTATGGTAACCTTAGTGACAAGATAGTCACGTAGATCGGTCCGACGTGAACTATTAAAAGTTTACAGATGGAGCCTACGTGTATTTAAGTTGTTGGTGCAAGCTTTTTTCTGTTGGAAAGTGCTGCAGAAAAAGAACAAAAGAGGGGGAGGAGGGGAGGAGAGAGAGATGAGGGGGAGGAGGGGAGGAGAGAGAGATGAGGGGGAGGAGGGGAGGAGAGAGAGGAAGGGGAGGAGGGGAGGAGAGAGAGGAGGAGGAGGAGGGAAAGGGGAGGAGGGGAGGAGAGAGAGGAGGAGGGGAGGAGAGAGAGATGAGGGGGAGGAGGGGAGGAGAGAAAGGAAGGGGAGGAGGGGAGGAGGAAGAGGAGGAAGAGGAAGAGGAGGAGGGAAAGGGGAGGAGGGGAGGAGAGAGAGATGAAGGGGAAGAGGGGAGGAGAGAGAGGAAGGGGAGGAGGAAGAGGAGGAGGAGGAAGGGAGGAGGAGGAAGAGGAGGAGGGAAAGGGGAGGAGGGGAGGAGAGAGAGGAGGAGGGGAGGAGAGAGAGAGGAGGGGGAGGAGGGAGAGGAAGGGGAGGAGGGGGAGGAAGGGAGGAGGGCAAGGAAAAGTGGCACTGAACACACTCAGGACAGAAAGTCCCAGGAAGTGAAAAGGCAAATTCCAGCCTCAGACTCTTCAATCTCCTGAGCCTCACCTCTGTTCCATGCGGCCGGGGCCTCCTGTGCTGAGTTTATTGCTCTCTAACTAGGTATCTATGTGTGCCTATGTCTGTGCACATGCATGGGGCAGAGGTACATGTATGTGCTCTGGCATGCAAAGGTCAGGACAAGCTCGACTGTCCTCCAGGCACTGTGAGTCTTCCATTTTGGAAAGGGAGCCCGGAACTCGCCAAGCAGGTGAGGCTGCCTGGGCCAGTGAACCCCAAGATGTCTGGCTGCCTCCACCTCCTCAGCGTCGGGATGCTGGTATGTGCATGCCGTCCTGCCTACTTATTTTATGCAGGTTCTACAGATTGACCTCAGGCCACTGTGCTTTCAAGGCAAGTGCTTTCCCCGCTGACTTTTCTCCTCAGGACCTCGTTTACTGAAGACAAACTCAGGAGGAGAATATGAGCCCTGGTGGAGGGCTCTGAGGTGAGCCCCTGGCTGTGCGCCAGCAGGCTACCTGAAAGCTACAAGAACTGCCACCTCAGCCCGCCTGGGACCTGTCCCCAGTGCTCGAGCACAGGTGCCATGCCTACCTGTCTCTTTCTAGAAGCATCTGTGGCAGCTCAAATGGGGCACCCCACGGGAGATCCCTCCTGTCACCCAGAGGCTCTCCACTGGTCTCCTCAGTCGGTGGGGGTGACACGTTCATAATGGGGCCATCCTGGAAGGGAAGAAGCAGAGTCAGGATGTGGGAGCACAAGAGACGGTCACCAAGCTGAAGGTCTCTGAGGGACCTTGGAAAAACTGGTGCACTCTCTCCGCCGAGACTCAGAGGAAGTCATGAGCCAGGGAGGACCAGCTGGGGCTGCTTAACCTATTTCCATCGTGGGAACAAGGGAAGCTCCCTTCTCATTCACAGGAGGTTTCTGGAACCCTCAAGCTGCAGACCTCTGTATGAATGTCCCGGGGCTGGGGAGGGAAGAGGAGCTAGTGTTCAGAAGTGGAGGGTTCTGATTTGGGAGGAAGAGAAGGTTCTACAAGATGGAAGTGGCCTCACGGTGCTGTGATGTTTGGTCGTGTGGAAGTCCTCGTGGCGCACGCCTTTACTCCCAGCACTCAGGAGGCAGAGGCAAGCAGACCTCTGTGAGTTCAAGGCCAGCCTGGTTTACATAGTGAGTTCCAGGATAGCCAGGGCTACATAGTGACACCCTGGCTCAAAACAAACAAAAGTACATAAAATAAGAATAGTCAGAGCCGGGCAGTGGTGGTGCACACTTTTAATCCCAGCACTTGGGAGGCAGAGGCAGATGGATTTCTGAGGTCGAGGCCAGCCTGGTCTACAGAGTGAGTTCCAGGACAGCCAGGGCTACACAGAGAAACCCTGTCTCGAAAAAAACAAAAAAAAAACAAAAAAAAAAGAAAGAAAGAAAGAAAAAAAGAATAGTCAGAAGGAGGCTGGTGAGATGGCTCAGCAGTTAAGAGCACCAACTGCTCTTCCAGAGGTTCTGAGTTCAATCCCCAGCAACCACATGCTGGCTCACAAACATCTGTAATGGGATCTGATGCCCTCTTCTGGTGTGTGTCTGAAGACAGCTACAGTGTATTCGTATAAATAAAAATAAATAAATAATATTTTTTAAAAACAAGAGTAGTCAGAAGGGTGGTAGAACACTTGCCTAGATTACAAAGGCCCCGAATTTACCCCTCAGTACTACCCTGTCTCGAAAACAGTGATAAAATGTATGCATGGTTTCTCACGCAGAAAAGAAGACAGAAGAGAGATACTGTGGTGGTTGCTTTGAATTGTCACAATTCAATTTGTGACACGATTTAGAATCACCTGGGCAGAGAGTATCAATGAGGGACTGTCCAGATTAGGGGGGAGGGGCTGCGGGCATGGCTGTGGGGTTTTCATGATCACAGTTCATTGGTGTGAGAAGATTCAGCCTCAAAGAGGGCAGCACTGTTTCTTGGGTTTGGTTCCTGGACTGTGAAAAG
Organism: Uromys caudimaculatus; assembly: GCA_028551405.1. Lineage (NCBI taxonomy): Eukaryota > Metazoa > Chordata > Mammalia > Rodentia > Muridae > Uromys > Uromys caudimaculatus. Next base: position 11,893,498 of record CM052721.1, read on the forward strand.
GGTCACGTGAGCTGAGTGCCAGGAAGCACACATGCGCTCTCTCTCTGCCCGTGACTATATATGTGGCAGTCAGCACCTGAGGATCCAGGCCCATGGGGTTGTCCTCTGGTAGTCACAGTCCACAACCCAAAAAGGGAAGAAGAACTTGGCAGGTGCAGCTGGTGGCTTAGCAAGGCCTGCCCATGAGCCTTGAGCACCCCAGGAGCTATGACATCGACACCCCCAGACGCTGACAAGTCTTCAACACACCTGTCACCAGAAAGGTCAAAGTGTGTGAGGTCACCAGAGAGAGTAGGACGAAAGGCTCACTCTGGCAAGTGTGCCAAGTGGCCTCCTCCCACAGGTCCACTTAGCCACACTGGGGAGAACTCGAGAGGCTGCACCTGCGAGCTGGGCATCTGCTTGAAGAAGTTGACACTAGAGATGCCCAGGGGTGTGTGAGGGGACCCTGTGCTGAGAACCAGAGGCTAGACCCCAGTGTGCTGAGCAAAGATTTTCACAGAAGCCAAATGCTTGTGTGGTCTCTATGTATCAAAGATGGTTTTCAAAGGAACAGTAGGACTGAGGGCAGGGCTCAATGACTGAGCCACCCACAAGGCTCTGAATTATCCTTGGCATCCTGAGTCACACACGCACACAGGCATGCACACATGCATGTATAGACACGCTTTGTGCCTCAGGCTCAGTGTTCTCTCTGCCCATATGTGTAATCCTGACAACCATCTCACCGAGCTCACTATGAGGAGATGCCAGTCTAGCCCCAAGTAAGGGCCATTCTGCAGAGTAGCCCAGCAGCACCCTCACGTGTCAGGCTGGGAGACAGAGAAATTATGGACCCTTCCAGATTGAGAAGATTAAAGAGATGTGATAGCTAAAAAAAAAAAAACACAGATCCCATGCTGGACTGCAAACCGCAAAAAGACCAGATATGTGGGCCAGGAGGGTTGGGGCTGGAGAGATGGCTCGTAGGTTGAGAGCACTTGCTGCTCTTACAGAGGACCAAGTCTGGTTCACAGCAGCCATGTCTAGCAGGTCACAATCCCTTGTAACTCTAATGCCAGGGGCGCACACACACACACACACACACACACACACACACACACACACACACACACATAAATCTGAACAACAAAAACCACTGGGCATTAAGTCCATGACAAAGTACCTACCTAGAATTCCCAGTGAGGGGCTGGGGTATAGCTCAGTGGTAGAGCCCCTGCCTAGAATCCCCCAGTGAGGGCCTGAGGGTGTGGCTCAGTGGTAGAGCTCCTGCCTAGAATCCCCCAGTGAGGGCTGGGGGCATGGCTCAGTGGTAGAGCCCCAGCCTAGAATCCCCCAGTAAGGGGCTCGGGGAGTGGCTCAGTGGTAGAGCACATGCCTAGAATTCCCCAGTGAGGGCCTGAGGGTGTGGCTCAGTGGTAGAGCTCCTGCCTAGAATCCCCCAGTGAGGGCTGGGGGCATGGCTCAGTGGTAGAGCCCCTGCCTAGAATCCCCCAGTGAGGGGCTGGAGTGTGGCTCAGTGGTAGAGCCCCTGCCTAGAATCCCCCAGTGAGGGGCTGGGGGTGTGGCTCAGTGGTAGAGCCCCTGCCTAGAATCCCCCAGTGAGGGGCTAGGAAATGACTCAGTGGTAGAGTGCTTATCTAGCATCCACAAGGCCTTGGGTTTCATTTTCAGCATCACAAAGCAACAAAAACAAGTGATCCCTGGGTGTGAGGGACCAGTGGAGCGGGAAGGAAAGCCAGCAAAGCATCAGGATGCTTTGGGCAGGTTCACTGCCTAGTGTGGTGAGTACTTATCTTACCTGTTAGTGCAAACCCACAGAATTAGGAATCAAGGTGAAGCGAAACACAAACTGTCTCCTGAGGGGACACAACGGGCTGATACAGGCTCACTGATGGCAGCAAACAGACCCTCTCTGGAGGAGGATGTTGACAATGGAGACTGGGATGGGGTCATTGAGAACTCTGCTATGGCATGAGTTCAAAACTGCTGTAAACCATCAGAGCCAGGCATCATGGCTCACACATGCAAACCCTGGCACCCAGGAGACTGAGGCAGGAGGATTTCAAGTTCCAGAACAGCCTGGGCTATGTAACAAGACCCTGACTCAATGCCCTTTCCCCCCGAAAACATTCTACTTAAAAAAAAAAAAAAAAAGAATTGAAATCATTCCCCCCAACAGGACCCACAAGAACCTAGAGGAGGGGCCGGAAATTCAAACATTTCTGAGTTCCCCGGAGGGTGCTTCCCAGAGTCTCTGAGACAGTAAGGCCTCCACCTGTCAATGCTCTGGATTCCCTCCCACCGGCTTTGACCCATCTCAGATTCTTCAGGACTATCCAAGGACTAGAGGCACGACAGGAGGGAGAGCAGGGGTAGCCTCACCTAAGGGAGCAGCACCACACCCACCCAGTACTCCAGTGGACTAGACCTACCAGACTCCCTAGTTAGTGTGCCTGCGTGTGTGTGAGCGTGCGTGTGTGTGCACTGTGAGTTTTGTTCATGTTTACATGCACACATGGGAGAATGGTCCATGTAGAGAGCAGAAGTAGGCTTTGGGTGTTTTGTTTTGTTTCGTTTTGAGACAGGGTCTCTCACTGAACCTGGAACTCATCAATTCAGCAAGAATGGCTGCTCACCAAGCCCCAGAGATCAGCCTATTTCTGCCTCTCTAGCACTGGGATGACAGACACATCCTGCCTTGCTCAGCTTCTTTTAGTATGTCCAAGCGCTGGGTCCTTATGCATGCACAGTGAGCGCTTTACCCACTTAGCCATCTCCCCAGCTCATCCCCTGGACCTGGGCCCGCTCTGTCTGTGCAGCCTGGGGCTCAGCATGAGCTCCACATGCAACTGACACAGAGTACCTGGTACGTGGATGTCTTAGTTTCTTTCTCCATTTCCTTAGTGCCCAGCCCAGCCCAGCCCAGGCTGGCCTAGAGCAGAGCATGATGGGATGTCGTTGACCATGGTATTAACAAGAGGTGGGGGAAGTGAGACTCACTTGGAGCGAGCTGGACATTACTGAGAGCTGCAGCAGCAGTCGGTCCAACGTGCCCTCACCCAGCTCCCGGGAGTAGAGTCGGTACTGCTGCTCCAGAGGCTCTGGGGCTAAGATGCCATTGTCTGAGGAAGCAAAGCCATCGGAATTCGCTAGAATGCACCAACTCAGACACATGAAAACCACTCCCATGTACCAAAAACACCCACCCTGAAACGTTTAAAGGGGAGAAGCTTCCTAGACAGAATTTTTCTTCTCTAGGCTACTGCCTTTTAAATTTCCACCCATTTTAACTTACTTTTTGAGTCAGGATCTCATGGCCTTGAACTCACTATGTAGCTGAGGATAACTTTGAACCTCTGATCTTCCTTTGTGTACCTGCCAAGTGCTGGAATTACAGATGTGAGCCACTGTACTTGATTTATACAGTGCTCATGAATGCTAGTCAAGCACAGTACCAACTGGGTTGTATTCCCAACCCTGTGATTGATATGTGTGTGTGTGTGTGTGTGTGTGTGTGTGTGTGTGTGTGTGTGTGTGTGTGTGTGTGTGATTTTATATACACATACACACAATATATATATATATATTATTATATATTATATATATATAGTTTTTTGAGACAGGGTCTCTCTGTCCTGGACCTCCCAAGTTCTATTTGAATTTACTGTGATATTTTGGTTTGTGTGATATTAAAGACAGAGTTCAGGGTCTTTGGGGGAATGGGTGGGTAGAGTCTCGCTGTGCATCCTCGGCTGGTTCAGAACTCACTATGTAGATCAGGGTGGCCTTGATCCATGGGCCTCTGCCCCCCCCCCCGACTACTAGGATTAAATGCATACACCATTACACTTGGTAAGTCAGAATGTTGAACATGCTAAGCAAACACTACCGTTGAGCAAGCCACACCTCGGCTGAAGTTTAAAATTGTTTTTCTATTGTGCTGAAGTGCCACTTGCAGTCACAACAGAATAGTATTGGGCTGGACATGGAGAGCACTTGCCTGGCACAGGCGATGTCCTTGTTTCTATCTCCAGCATCACCAAAATAGGAAAGGAAGGGAAGGGCGAAGGGTGGGGAGAAAAGACTGATACTGATTCTAAAGGATAAATAAAATTTTAGCTAGAAGTAAAAAGCCAACTTCTGGAATGTATACCCAAAAGAACTGCAAAAAAAAGTAGTGCACAAGACTTAATATGGCCGGGCGGTGGTGGTGCATAGCGTTAGTCCCAGGACTCGGGAGGCAGAGGTAAATGGATCTCTGAGTTTGAGGCCAGCCTGGTCTACAGAGCAAGTACCAGAACAGCCAGGGCTACACACACACACACACACACACACACACACACACACACACACACACACACACACACACAGAGTGTTGCTCATTGCATTCCCAGGTGGAAACACCACCGACAGATGAGTTTATAGACACAGGCTGTCCATGTGACGGAATATGGCTCAGCTACGAAAACAAATGACATTGTGGTGTCTGCTATAACACAAAGGAGCCTAAACCATGTTATGCACCGTGAAGGAAGTCAGACACCTAAGTTCATATAGTGTATGATTGCATTCACAGGATCCCTCCCGCCCAGGTAAAACCACAGTCAGGAGATGACTGGGCTCCCCTGCTTTTGAGAGAGACCTGAGGCCAGAGGATCGTGTATCAGAGGACAGCCCAAGTTATACAATGCGACCCAGTCTCAGAGAGAAGGAAAGGGCTAGAAAGATGGTTGTGGGGGTCAAGTGCTTGCTGCTCAAGTGTGAAGATCTGAGTTGGGTCCCTAGGACCCACATAAAAGAGAAGAACAGCAGGGCAGTGGTGGCGCACGCCTTTAATCCCAGCAACTTGGGAGGCAGAGGCAGGTGGATTTCTGAATTCGAGGCCAGCCTGGTCTACAGAGTGAGTTCCAGGACAGCCAGGCTACACACAGAAACCCTGTCTTGAAAAAACAACAAGAAGAAAAAAAAAAACAGAAAACAAAAAAAACGAAAGTGAGCCTGGGCCCTGGAGAGATGGCTCAGTGGTTAAGAACACTGACTGATCTTCCAAAGGTCCTGAGTTCAATTCCCAGCAACCAAATGGTGACTCACAACCATCTGTAATGGGATCTGATGCCCCCTTCTGGTGTGTCTGAAGACAGGTACAGTGTACTCATATACATTAATTAATTAATTAATTAATTAATTAATTAATTTTTTAAAAAAGCCAGCCTGGTCTACGTGAGTCCTAGACCAGCCTGGTCTACATGGTGAGACTCTGTCTCAAAACAGCTAAAGAAACACACAGAAAGTCCAGGGTTGGACCCTGAGGAGGCTGAAGTAGGAGAGTTTGAAGACAGCCTGAGTTAAGCAATGCATCCTGGGAAGGAACAGAAGATTAAGGAAGAGATGGAGGGAGGGGAGACTGAGTGGGTGCAGGGAGCCCGCCACAATACGCAGGCTGGTGGCAGGCTGGTGTTTGTGCTTGGGGACTGGGGGACTAGTCTATGTTTTCAGACAAAGTTTTGGTTTATCTATTGTGCTAGGAATTGAACCCTGGTCTTTAAGTTCACTAGGTATGCTCTCTAACGATAAGCTGTGTCTCCAAGTCCTCCCATCTCGTGTGTGTGTGTGTGTGTGTGTGTGTGTGTGTGTGTGTGTGTGTGTGTGTGTGTGTGCCTACATGTGTGTAGAGGTCAGAGGGCAACCTCAGGCATCATTCCTCAGGCCTTTTGTTTAAGACAAGGGCTCCCATTAGCCTGGAACTTTGCCATGTAGGCTAAGCTAGATGGCCAAGTAGCTCCAGGGATCCACCTGTCCCCACTTCCCACCTGGTCATCAACAGGACTACAAACATGTGCCACCACGCTCAGCTTTTTAATGAGTTCTGGGCCTCGAACTTGGGTCCCCACACTTGTATAATAAACACTTTGTTGTCTGAGCCATTTCCCCAGCCTTTACCCTGTGGTTTCTCTTCCTAGACTGCAGAATCACTTGACCCTACACGCTGAGCTAGCCTCTCACCCTGCATCAGCTGTCGCTGCCCCTGGATGACCTGTTCACACAGCAGCCGGTGCTGGTGGTAGCGCTGGATCACAAAGTCCTTCTGACATAGCAGGTTCTTGCGGCATAGGTTGTCAGCCTGAAGCTCCGTGTTCTCCACCTCCAGCTCGTGAGCCCTGCACAGCAGCTGCAGGACCTCCCGCTGGTCCTCACTGGTCACCTGCCTGGGCAGCAGCTTCTCCATCTGTGAGGCCTTCTGCTTGGCATGGGCCAGGCGCTGCTCTAGCCCAGCCTGGGGAAGACAAGGAGAGCTCAGGGCCGTCACTGACACCAGTTAGTCATCCTCATGAGACAGGCCAATCAGCCCTAGCAATAAACCTAATACTGATGAGGTCCCTTTGACAGGACCTAGAATTACCTAGAATACACTTGTGAGCAATAATGCAAACTAGGTACCCTCTGGCCATGCTCATGTGGAATTATGTTGATTAGGTTATTTGAGGTAGAAACACCCACCTTACACGTGAGCCACATCCCAGCCCCACTAGAGTTTTATACTGAATGAAAAAAAGAAAGTGAGCTGAGTCGGAGTATCTGTCTCTCTCTGTTTCTTGACTGTGGATACAATGTAACCAGCTGTCTGGGTTCCTTCTGCCGTGCCTTCCCCACCGTGATAGACTGTACACCCTTAGACTGTGAGCAAAAATAAACCCTTAAAGTTGCTTTGTCAGGCATTTTATCCCAACAACAAGAAACTCAGCTTCATCCCCAGGACTTTAGTCTGCCTTCAAAATTCTGCTATTTTAGCCTATCTATGTATGGAGCCTTGCTGACCCTGGAAGGACCAAGCCAGCTTCTGGATACAGCAAGCAACTCACCTGAGAGCTTGTTTTTCAAGTGCAAACCCATCTGTGCAGAGCCCACTCCTCAGGGGCAGAGCCCACGGCTACCACTCAGTGCCCTAACTGCCCTGAGCTAGTGCCTGGCATCCAAGGACAGCATTGGGGCACCAGAACTCACAGTGCCAAACAGAACAACGAATGTACTCCGAATCCTAGTCTGTAGCCCCATCCTGCAGCAAGCAGATGTCTAGCTGTTCTGCGTGCCAACCTACAGCAAGACAAGCCTCCACCCATTCCTGTGGATGGCCAGTGTTTCCCTTAGACCAGCAGAATCCCTGGTAAGGGCAAGGGCAGAGTATGTATAAACACAGAACCTTCTTAGAGCTAGCTTTGTCTGTGCAGTGTGCTGTCTGAACCTGTGGTCACCTCTGCTGCTTTGGCACAAAACTCAAGTGTGCAGGAATTCTGCTGTAGTCTCAGAGTCATATGATACAGGAGATTTGGGGCTGGAGAGATGGGCCAGCAGTTAAGAGCACATACTGCCCTTACAGAGGATGTGAGTTCTGGCTTCTGTACCCATACTACTGGCTGACTCCCAACTACCTGTAACTCTAGCTCTAGGGGATCTGATTCTGATGCCCTCTACTGACACCTACACGCATATGCAGAGTGAGAGAGAGAGAGAGAGAGAGAGAGAGAGAGAGAGAGAGAGAGAAAATTTAAAAACTAAGAATTTTCTAAAGAAAATAAACTAGGAGCTTGCTTGGTAGGCAGGGTGCTGACAACTTCATAGAAAATGTGGCCATCCCAGTAGCACACCACACCCTGAGGAACCCCAATAAACTCCTAAAGCTGAACTTGAGTGAATCTTCCTCCTTTTCACACCCCCCCCTTTCTTTTTAGCCAGAGTCTCACATAGCCTAGGCTGGCCTTAAGCTCACTAGATAGCTGAGGATGGCCTTGAACCTCCGATTCTCCTGCCTCCAGAGTGCTGGGATTCCAGGTGTGCTGCACCAAAAGTGTAGTTTATACACTGCTGGAGACGGAAGCCAGGGCACTGTGCCGACTAGACCAGAGCTCTACCAACTGAGCTACATCTCGGCAGCCTCTGAATGAGTCATGAGCTGTCAGGGCTGCTCCAGTTCGGGGCCAACTGTTAACTTCATATCTCCTCAGAAATGCCAGCTAATGATAAGCTCGTCTACACAGCCCATCTGCTCCTTCCTGCAGAAACCACAATGGGGCTCTTGGCCACCTTTTCTACTCGCTTCTCCTAGCTCTTGAACCACCCTAGTACTCCTGCGTGGGGCCATGTGTGGTGTGGAATGGCAGATTCCTCCTACTGGGGACTGTAAGTGGCAAACTGCCTTTTCAATGCCCAGAAACAGAGCCACCCACCGCATATTGTGACATGCCTCCAGAGTGTCCTATATCACAAAGCTGTGGGCCACACTCGGGGTCTTGATTCTCTCAAGCAGAAATTACGGAGAGCTCAGGCCCAGCTTGTCTACCGCAGGCCTCTTGATCAGATTACCCTGGATAAAACAAGGTAGGAGCCCTTGACACCTGCCTGTGGCCTGTATACCCACCAGGCAAGGCCCAGCTCTCTGTACATAGATACATGGATATGCGCTTGTTTCTGTATGTGTCTGTACGCACAAGGGTGTGTGTGTGTGTGTGTGTGTGTGTGTGTGTGTGTGTGCATACTTGATGGAGATGCTGACCATGCCAGAAACCTATATCCCTTCATCCTGGAGTCTGCTCGGGTGACTCAGCAAAGAAACTATCACACCACTCAACTAACTCCACATGGCCCCCAGAGAGTCACGTGGGGGCTCAGGCTGCCTCGAAGGCCCAGAGTCTTGGTCCCCAAGGAATGGACAGATAGCGGCTGAGAAAGGTGTGTTCTGCCACCGATCTTATGATCTGGGATTGATTCCACTCCCTTCCTCCCAACTCCTCCAAGCATCCTCCCCAAAGTCCTCTCCAACTCCCTTCCATCCGGCCTCCGTCAGGTCCTCCCTGCTCCCCTGACATCTAGCAACCCCTGAAGCCCTCCCCTTCATCCAGCCTCCCCTCAGTGACTCCCCTGAAGCTCTCTTCTGTTTCCCTCCCCTCAGTCTCCTGAGTTGCCTCCTCCTCTGCCCACTTGCACCTGTGCCAGTGACTGATGCTCCCCTGACGACGATGTCACACCCATGTCTCTTCTCCTCAGATCATGAGCTCAGGGCCCAGGACAGCAGTTCTCCCTGAAGCCCCAGCGCCTGTACTCAAGCTAGACACTTACGCCTTGCCTTGTTGAATGACAGGCTCGCTGTGTGGCTTGTCATTACAGGCTCCTTCACATGCTGATATCGGACTTTCCTCTTGAGGTTCATACCATCTACTTGACGTACCTCACTGCCTCAGACAGGTTTTAAAAAGGTGCTGGGTGCTGGGCAGTGGTGGCGCATGCCTTTAATCCAGCACTTAGGAGGCAGAGGCAGGTGGATTTCTGAGTTTGAGGCCAGCCTGGTCTACAGAGTGAGTCCTAGGACAGCCAGGGCAATACAGAGAAACCCTATCTTGAAAATAAACAAACAAAAAAAGTTGTACAAGACCTAACCATTCATTTGAGGTGAGGTGACACAAGCCCAGACTGCTGTGGGCTGATGTGACAACATGAAGGGCCACTTGCTTTGGTTACACAGCCTTTAAGAGAACTAAATGCCTCTGGCTTTTAGCAACCTGACTTTGCTAGACGCTTCTCCCACTTTCTGAAGACACACCCACCAGCCTTTAGCTAAGGAGCCGCCCAGTTCCTGCCATCACTGCCCTGCCCCCAAAGCTTCCTCAAGCAAGAGTTGTGTAAGCTTCCTAAACTGAGTTTACTCACTAGCCAGCTATTGTATGACCAGTTCATATAAAGAGCCAGCTCTTCCCCGTCCAAAGACAGTGCCCCATGCATCCAGGCTGACCAAGGATGGCCTTGAACTTCTGATCCCCCTGCCTCTACTTCCCAAGTGCTGGGATTACAGGTGTCTGGCACCACACCAGTTGCTGGGGATAGAACCATGTGCTTGCTAGGCAAACTGACTCTGAGTCCAGGTACTCTCAAATGGTTGCCTGGCTCAGATAATAAGCGCCATTCCCGTGACTGCGCGCCGCCGAGTCCCTCTCCCTCACCTTGAGGGCTGCTGTTTTCTGCTGTTCAGCCAAGAGCAAGTTCACCTCCTCTCTGGCCAGAGCCACTTCTGGGGGCTCGGAAGCCTCGACTTCCTCTCCGTCAGCATCCACTGGCTCCTTGTCCTTCTCTCCGCTGTCCATGTTCGCATGGTGGTGGGTCTTCTCCCGCTCCCAGCTGCAGCCAGGACACAGGTTCCAGGGGTCAATTGTGCCTGAGCTGAGAGTCCTACATTTCACACCTAGAGCGATCCAGGCCTACTAGCCTCCTCACAGGCACAAAATAACGAAAAGGAGGAATTGGGTCTCTGTCACACTCTTCCCACATATATACATATATTTCCCTGCCAGAGTCAACCATGGCTACCTCTCAAGGAAACATGCCTCTCTGATCCTTGCTGTCCTCAGGGGACAGCTGTGTGACCAGGGACACTAGGAGGAATAGCTGGGCTCTGCCAGCAAGGGTGTCACATTGACCTAAACAAGCTCCATGGAAACTGGGCAGAAAAGGAAAACCGAGGAAACCTCGGGGAGCAGATGCCTGGCCAGAAAGGGGCAAGACACTGTGATCATATTGTTAACATGTAGAATAGCACTGGTGTAAGTACTGTGCTGTTGGTGTAGTTGAAGGGAGAGAAGAAAGACGACGACGATGATGACAAAGTGTAGTGATGAATACTTGTCATCCCAGCTCTTGGGAGGCCGAAGCAGGAAGATCACAAGTTCGAGGCTGGCTAGCCTGAGTTCTATAGCAAGACCTTGTTCCAAGCAAAGAAGGTAAAAGGGAGGAGAAAGGAAGAGGAAGGGAGGAGGGGGGAAGAGGGAGAGGGAGGAAGGGGAGGAGGGGAAGGGAGGAGGGGAGCAGAGGAAGAGAATTGTGGGAGAAGCAAGAGAAAGGGTGAAGGAAAGCCAGGGTTTGAGTGACAGCGCTGTCTGAAGTCACCCCTAAGTATGTCGATTTTCCAGGGCTTCAGAGGGACACCCGCTGGTGCCCCTTTCACCTCCAGGTGTACCCCAGTTATTCCCTGCATGGGGTCACTCTGCCTTCAGAGCAGGAACGCATATGGGTAAGTGGACAGTGGGAAAGAGATTGTGTTAATATTTACTGAGCCCCTGGGCTGGCTCTGGACTCCAGCGACAAGAGGTCTAAGGGATCTAGAAGTGTCTCACACTTGGCCCAGCTTACCAACAGGGTCATGACAGGAGAGGAATAGACAGGGGGACCTGCCTTCTTGAGAACTGGCAGATGGGAGCAACCAGTGTCCCGCTTTGTTCCTTGGCTTCCGTCCCCTTCCGGGATGTGCTGTGCCTAGCGGCAAACACTCACTCTGCAATGGTCAGTAGGTGGCGAGACATGTCTATGTGTAGCTCAATGTTGGCGTTCTCCAGCTCCACCAGGCTGCGCCGCATCTCCATCTGCTCCTTAAAAGCCCCGATAAGCTGTGCCCGGATCTTGTTCATCTGGAGGCGACTGTCCTCCTCTGCGTCATGGGGGATTGTGACTGCAGGTGAGGAGAGGAATGGCTCAACTAGGAGTGCTGCCAGTCACGTAGGCATGAATTCTATGCTCACCCAACAAAATGAGCCATGGGGCCATGGTATGTGTGGATGGATGGAGGGCGGGAGGGGTGCGTGTCTGGGTGAGAGGATGAGTGGATGGATAGCTAGGTTAGTAACTGTTGGTGTATAGATTGATAAATGGATGGACTTTTGTGAGGACAGATGGATGTACAGACGGATGGATGGATGGTGGGTGGGTGGGTGGATGGATGGATGGAAGGAGAAAGGCACGTGGATGGATGGATGGATGACACACAGATGAATAAGTGGAACACAGTAGATGGATGTACATAATGGTCTCACTTCTCTTTGAAAAGCCTCATTTTGTCCAATTACCCACTTAATACACATCTCAAATCCCCCCGCATTATCCCTTTAGTTAGTCCAAGAAGTGAAAACTATTTTGGCTTACAATCATGTTTCCTAAAGTGTTAGAGATTTCTTATCTGTTTAGCACCACTAAAAATGCTGTGCCACTGACAACATGGTTCGGTGGGTAAAGGTGCCTGCAGCCAAGCCTCACAACCCAAGTTCAATCCCCAGAACCCACATGGTGGGAGGAGTGAACTAATTCCCGCAACTTATCCTATGACACACACACACACACACACACACACACATACACACACACACACACACACACACAAATAACAAATAAAATGAAAATAGACAGACTTGACTTTGGTACTTGTGTCCTGTGGGGGTGGAGGGTTATAGATGTATATAGTCTGTGTACATGTTGATGTGGGTCTGTGTGTGCATGCATGCAGCCATGTGTGCCCATGTTTCTGGAGGTCAGAGGTCAATGTTAGGTGTCTTTCCCAGTCTCTCCCCACCTTTGTTTTGAGACAGTGTCTCTCACTGACTCTGTAGCTCATCAGCTGGAGACAAGATGGCTGTCAAGCTCCAGGGAACCTCCAGACTTTTCCCTTACTCAGAGTTGGGCTTAGAGACACTCAGTATTTTGTTTTGTTTTATGAGACAGGGTTTCTCTGTGTAGCTCTGGCTATCTTGGAACTCACTCTATAGACCAGGCTGGCCTCAAACTTACAGAGATCTGCCTACCTTTGCTGGATACTGGGATTAAAGGTGTGGGGAGTGGATTCCTAGGGCACATTGACCAGCCAGCATAGCCCAAGTGCTAAATTCCAAGTCTAGAATGAGACCCCCATCTCAAAAAAGTGGTCTGGGGACGGGAGAGAGGTCTCAGTATTTAAAGTCTCTGGCTCTTCTCAGAGAAATCAGGTGTCGGGCAGTGGTGGCGCACATCTTTAATCCCAGCACTTGGGAGGCAGAGGCAGGCGGATTTCTGAGTTCAAGACCAGCCTGGTCTACAGAGTGAGTTCTAGGACAGCCAGGGCTACACAGAGAAACCCTGTCTCAAAAAACAAAAACAAAAACAAACAAACAAACAAACAAAAAACAGAGAAATCAGGTTTGACTTCCAGTGACTCACCCTATCTCTCACTCCAGTCCTAGGGATCTGTTGCCCTCTTCTGGCCGCCTCAGGTATTGTACACATGTGGGGCACAGACATACATGCAGACAGAATACGCATATACATAAAATAAATTTAAAAAAAAATTAAAGTCAATTTAAAAATACAAGCCAGGGGCTGGAGAGATGGCTCAGTGGTTAAGAGCACTGACTGCTCTTCCAGAGGTCCCGAGTTCAAATCCCAGCAACCACATGGTGGATCACAGCCATCTATAATGGGATCCAATGCCCTCATCTGGTGTGTCTGAAGACAGCTACAGTGTATTCATACGCATAAAATAAATAATTTTTTTAAAAAATTATAAGAAAAAGAGCCAGATGTGGGGGGCACAAAGCACTCAGGAGGCAGAAGCAAGAAGATTTCTGGGGGTTCAAAGCCAGCCTGGTCTACACAGTGAATTCCAGACCATCCAAGATTACACAGTAAATCCCTGTCTGAACAACAACAACAACAACAACGACAACAACAACAACTAGTTTAGTTTCCACATCTTTTAGCTAAGTAACTGGAGCCATCTTGAGGCTCCTAGAGAAATAAAAACAAAGCCCTCAGCACGGCCATGTGTTCACTGCAAATGTAGATAATCAGAGTGGCCAAGGCCAGGCCTTTGAACCAGGAGAAGCAATGGGCCCATGGAACCTGGATATTGGGCTTGGAGCTCTAGGGAAGAGGAGGGACTGAGCCATTGGGGCCTGCTAGAGCTACAGGCCCGGGCCTGCCCTTAGCACTACCTTGGATATCCAGAACGCTGGGGTCACTTTTCTTCTCCTTATCCTGCTTCTCGATCTTTGACTTGAGGTGCTCAATTTCCCTGCGCAGGTCAGAAATGACATCGGTGTACTGCGTGATGCGGTAGGACACATTCAGCAGGTTACGCTTGACCTGATGGTGAGGACAGGTGCCCAAGGTCAGTCACGGCAGGCAGTGTCCTGAAGGACAGACTTGAGAGATGACATGGTACTTCAAGACTATCAGGGGTCATTAGCTTTGTCAACTGGACACAACTTATAATCACCCTGGGAAGAGAGTCTCAAAGAGGGATTACGTACACTGAGCTGGGCTATGGGCATGTCTGTGGGGGATTGTCTTAATTAAGTTCATTGATGGTACCCAGAGTGGGCGGCACCATTCCCTAGGTTGTGTGTATGTGTTTAGGGGTGGTCCTGAACTATACAAGAATGGGGAAACTGAGCTGAGCACAGCATGCAAGCAAGTGAGGATGCATGCATTTATTTTTCTCTTTGCCTTGATTTCCCCACAATGATGGACTATAATGTGGAATTGTGAGTCAAAACGAGCCCCCTTTTCCTCTACATTGCTTGTGTCAGGGTATTTTATCACAGCAACAGAAGTGAAACGAGAACGCAAGGATGGGGCCTCCCTGTCATTGCTGTCTTCGAATGTGTTGGGGGGGTGTGGCCCATGGCAGGGGAAGGGGTGGGTTAGACACATATCAGTGATACTCATCCTCAAAAAGAGTATTCTGACCCTTGCTAAAGCATGGGACACTTTGGGAACATGAGGCTCAGCGCATCCAATCAGACATAAAAGAAATATCCTGCATCATTGGTCTCTATGCAGCCCCTCCAGAGGAATGGGATTCTTAGAAGCAAAAAACCGGAGCGGCCTGGCAAGAGGCGAGGAGTTGGTATTTAATGGAGACCGAGTTTGGGTTCGGTGAGGCATGTAAGTTCTGCCGGTGAGCAATGGCTCTGATCGCTGTACCCTAGGACTATACCAAAGCTACTAGGCTGCGGACTCAAGGTGATTAAAATGGAATTTGGGTGGCCAAAGGGATGGCTCAGTGGGTAAAGGCGATGGCCACCAAACATGTTGACCCAGAACTTCTGGTGGAAGAAGAACTGACTCCCACCGCTCGTTCTCTGACCGCCGTGACATGCACACATGCACACGTGTGCACACACTAAATGAAGACGGAATAAAGGAATTTGTTCCACGCATATCTTTTTAAAGACGTATGTAGACGAGCACGCTCTTTGCATGTATGCCTGCATGACAGAAGGAAGCATCAGACGGAAGAGGGCATCAGCTCCCATTGCACACGGTTGTCAGCCACCATGTGGGTGCTGGGAATTGAACTCAAGACTTCTGCAAGAGCAGCCAGTGCTCTTAACTACTGAGCCATCTCTCCAGCCCCATGCCATGCATATCCTACCATAATAAAAGAACAAAAGATTTCAAAATAATTTACCGGTTTTTGTTTTTGTTTTTTGTTTTAGAAATCTTCCCGCCGGTAACTATTGCTACCATTGATTGTGTGTCAGGGGAAGATCCATGCCCATATGAGTATACATGTATGTTCTCGTGCATATAGAGATCAGAAATCAACTTCTGGTGCCATTGTTCAGGTTCCATCTACCTTGTTTTTACAGATTAATTAATTAATTAATTAATTAATTAATAATTTTGAGGCGGGGTGTCTCACCATGTATCCCTGGCTGGCCTGAATCTCCTCAAGGTAGATCAGTCCAGCCTTGAACTCGCAGAGATCCACTCGCCTCTGCCTCCCGAATGCTGACATTAACAGCCTGCACCATGAGGCCCAGCTTAACCTGCTCTTCTGAAGTGGGGGTCTCTGAATGGCTCAGTTGGCTGACCAGCACAAATGTCACAGACGCACATCGCCACACCTGGCTTTGTTAACAAACGTGGGCCTAGAACCACTTAGATCACCTTCCTGCTCACTTACCCTTGTCTTGATGTTCTTCGCCCTGTAGGCATACAGCAGGGTAGTTCTTGACTCCTCAAAGCTGGTGCTGGCTGGGCTGATGTGGGCAATCATCACAGTGCGACTGTTCCCTCCTAGAGCATCCTGCTCGGTTAGAGCCACGAAATTGGGTTGATGGGAGCCGTGTGGCCCCAGCCCCTCCCCCGGCGCCACCAGAGATCCAGGCAGGGCAGCTGATACTGGGAACCAGAGTGGGGTTAGTGCCTGGGAAGGAGACCCTCAGGATCAAGTGGAATCTACTCCAGCCTCCCCCTAACTGTTGCTTTGATGAGAACAGGTTAGATCAAGAGAACGGATGCAGGGGCATTTGCTTACTACTTGATTATTTGTTTATTTCGGCAGCAGCCAGCTCAACATAAAGAGAAGTTGCCACAGGTCACAGCTACCCATGAGGGGACTGGCAGCCTTGGGAAGTATTGAGCTCCCTGTTACTAAGGGAATGAAAGTGAGGACGCACGGTACTCAGAAGTGTGACAGGGAGTCAGGCAGTGGCCACATACAGGCTAACGCCTCCAGGGCTCCGAGCCTCTGTGCTGACAGTTGTTAATTCCTGGAGGATATTGCCAGCTGTGGTAGCCTTTCCCCACTCCCAGCTGGGGTCCTACCTTCAGCAGGCGGGTGAGCTTGCTGTCACGGAAGTTCACATATTGGGCTCGGCTTCCACCCTTCTCGCTGAGTGCGTTGATGCAGTTGCCCAGGGCCAGCAGCGAGCGGTTAATATGCGCACCTTCCTTCATCCTCTTGCCTCGGTTCTGAGTCTGAGCAGGGAGAGGCCAGGCTGAGCAGGAACTGAGTCCCTTCCTACTGTACCCTCCCTTCCCCATTCCCAGGGAGGGGACTGAAGTCTAGAGTGGTTGGGTGCTTGCCCTCATCCTGAAGTCCTAAGGCCTGAAGGAAGACCCCTTGATAGAATATCAATAGTAGAGTATTAAGTAACCATTCTCGGGGTACATGGGAACAAATAACTAGAATAAACATATCACACCCCTGGGCAGTGGTGGCACATGCCTTTAATCCCAGCACTTGGGAGGCAGAGGCAGGTGGATTTCTGAGTTCGAGGCCAGCCTGGTCTACAGTGAGTTCCAGAACAGCCAGGGCTACACAGAGAAACCCTGTCTCGAAAAAAAAAAAAAAAAAAAAATCACACTGCTTATAACAAAATGCAAGTGAGTGGGTTTTGTCTAGGAAGTACCAACACTGAGACTCAGCATATACCTACAGGTGCCCCTGACGGCTCTCTCCCCAATGCCGCTCCACGTACTTCCTCTATCTCACAGACTCTCAGGCAGTCACCTGCCTCACACATGACCAGGCTTGTTTGGTTGCTGCTCCATGGGATAGACGTAAGCTCTGGAAAGTCACGCCTATCACTGCGGGCCATGTGTCTGGACACTGCAGGCAGCTGGCCACAGTGAGTGCTCCATGGCAGGAGCTAATGGAGCTAAGGGAAATGTGTGCAGAAGTCAGCAAACACAGCTGAGCCCAGCATCCACGTGGTGGCTCACAACCATCTGAGCTTCTAGTTCCAGAGCAGCAGACAGTCTCCTCTGGCCTCCATCCCACCAGGCATGCAACTGGTGCAAGAACATAGATGCAGGTAAAACACCTATATACGGGCTGGAGAGATGGCTCATTAGTTAAGAACACTGATTGCTCTTCCAGAGGTCCTGAGTTCAATTCCCAGCAACCACATGGTGACTCTCAGTCATCTGTAATGGGATCTGATACACAGTTTCTGGTGTGTCTGAAGACAGCTACAGTGTACTCACATACATAAAATAAAAATAAATCTTAAAAAAAAAAAAACCACCTATACACATAAAACAAAATAGAATGGTCTGACTGAACAGGCTCTGCTGGCTTTAGCAGTCTGTGCTCCGAGGGCAGGGCTAGGCCCAGAGGGATGAGCAAATGAATGAGAGAAGTAAGTGAACACTAGGCAAGCCAGAAGACAGATCACCACAACACAGGGAAAATAGAGTTTAGAGCCAGACCTCCCAGGGTTTAAAGTTCAGATTGGATCTAATGTTGCTGGCTCACTATGTAGCTGAGAATGGCCTTGAACCTCTGGAGTGCCTGTATTATATACATGTACTACCATTCTTTTTTTTTTTTTTTTCCTCTTCTCGTTCTAGCCCTGCTCGCTGAGGCCCAAAGATTTATTTATTTATTTTCTATGTAAGTACACTGTAACTGTCTTCAGACACCAGAAGAGGGCATCAGATCCCATTACGGATGGTTATGAGCCACCATGTGATTGCTGGGATTTGAACTCAGGACCTCCGGAAGAGCAGTCAGTGCTCTTAACCGCTGAGCCACCTCTCCAACCCATGTACTACCATTCTGGTTCTATACAGTGCTAAAGATGGAGCCCAAGGCTTCACGTGTGCTAGGTGAGTGCTGTACCAGTAAACTACACTCCTAGCTCCTATTTGTTTTCAGGTGCAGTCTTGCTCTGTCGCCTAGGCCAGCCTGAGACTCAGGGCCCTCCCACCTCTCAAGCACTGGGCTGACAGGCAGGCACCACTCCACCCAGCTCCAAGTCTGTTTTGTAAAGCAGGCACGGTACCAAGCTTGAACGAGGCCTAGACGGCTATATGCTATGGAGACCACACACTTCACCGCCTGTTGTGTGTACTAGCGGGGCACAGCAATGTCACTTGCTGGTAACAGTGGGTCGGACAAGGTCTAAATCAGTTCCTTCTGTAGCCCAACCCTGAGCTGGGTCCCTGGTCTGAAAGAATACCTGGGCCACAAGGGAGTATCCCTGAAGTATAGCAGCAAAGTAAGGGACCCACAAGTGGGAAGGGGCCCTAGCAATGCTGCCTTTCTGCTGTGGTCCCCAAGCACCTACCTACTTGCCCATAGTAGGCTGGCTGCTCACAGTCTTGGCTGAGCCCCAAGACTTTTTTTTGTTCTTGTTTTTTCAAGACAGGGTTTCTCTGTGTAGCCCTGGCTGTCCTGGAACTCATTCTATAGACCAGGCTGGCCTTGAACTCAGAAATCCGCCTGCCTCTGCCTCCCAAGTGCTGGGATTAAAGGCACCACCACTGCCCGGCACCCCAAGACTTTTGCCACAGCCTCTGTAGACTCTGAAAGCACCGGCCTCCCTGTACTGCTATCTGATTCTATATGTCATCTCATGTGAGGCTGCCTGAGGCCCCGGATGAGCCCATGTAGCAAGTGGGACACCTTCGGTAGGTGCAGAATGAGACTCCTGCCACAAGGGGACACCTCTGAAAATGTTGACTCCCTGCCCTCCTTATTAAATGCTTGCAGGATTACCTTAACACTCAGCCACCTCTTCTGAGTATGGAATCAAAGCTGAACAAGAGCAGACAAGGCCCCACTCAGACTGAAGAGGACAGACCCCATGTGAAAGGTAGTCATGACATCTGAAATTGGGTGCACTTCAAAGAGGCCTATCTATACCTGGGCGGCACGCTCCGAGCCTGCCAGGTCCACCATGAAGAGCCTCCCGAGGCGCACCTCCTCTGCCAGGTCTCCGCCTCGGCTTCTCTGGTGCACAGTGACCTGCAGCACGGCGTGGGAACGGGACGAAGTCTTGTTGGTAGCTGTGGGCTCCTGTGTACGTTGCCGGTTGCCTTTGGTGAGCAGCTGCATGATCTGAGGACAGGGGGAGAGGAAGGCAAGTCACAGACCTGAGTGGCCACACCTTTATTCTGGAAAGACCCAAGGAAAAGGGGAGGGGAGGCTCTGGGGCTGGGACTCATCGCAGCAATTTCCAATTTCTGGTTTGGGACATAAAGTAATTAATCAACTAATGGAACAGAAGATTCTTTTTTTTAAAAAAAATATTTTATTTACTATATTTATATGAGTACACTATCGCTGTCTTCAGACACACCAGAAGAGAGCATTAGATCCCATTACAGATATTCAGGACCTTTGGAAGAGCAGTAAGTGCTCTTAACTGCTGAGCCATCTCTCCAGCCCAGAACTGAAGATTCCTGATGTGTAGCCCCATCTGCCCTTCCCTACCTGTGACAGACATTACCAACAAATTACCTATCTCTTTTTTCCTTTTCTTTTTCTTTCTTTCTTTCTTTTTGAGACAAGGTTTGCTTGTGTAGTCCTTCCTGTCCTGGAACTTGCTTTGTAGACCAGGCTGGCCTTGAACTCACAGAGATTGTGCCTGCCTCTGCCTCCTGAGTGCCACACCTGCCCCTACCCCTTTTTAAAGACAAAATCTTACATTATCCAGGCTAACTCAAACTCACTATGCAACCAGGGATGACCTTGAATTTCTGATCCTCCTGCCTCCAACTCCCAAATGCTGGGATTTTAAATGTGTGCCACCATGCCCAGGATATGCAGTACTGGGGACTGGAACCCACAGACTCATGCATGCCAGGCAAGCGCCAGCTGAGCTACATTCATCCCCAGGTCAGTTTGCTCTTTTCCCACAGAGCCTAGAGCAGCCCCTGAGCCTTTCCAGGTCACAGCTTCAGGCAGCTGTAGATGTGTTGGCGTTGGCAGTGGCATGAACCCTGCTGTCATGGGAGCAGCCACAGATCTGGAGCAGCAAGCCTCTGCTGAGCGCCTGCTGTGTAGGGACCCAGGCTAGGACTCAGTGTGTATGAGGCAGGAGGCTGATGCTCACTGTCATTCAGGCCGTGACAGCGCTTATCTGTCATCCCAGCATTTGAGAGACTGAGGGAGGAGGATTGCTCTAAGTGTAAGCCCAGTCTGGACCACATAGTGAATGCCAGGCTGATATAGGCTACAGTGTGAGGTCTTGTCACAAAAACAAAATCCAGGGCTAGAGAAACGGCTCATCCCACAAACGGCTTCCTGCACAGACTGAGTGTGGATCCCCAGAATCCATGCTGGACATAAAGGCAAGAGTTTGTAATCCCAGCACTGGGAAAGGAGATAGCTTGCAGCTATCTATAACTCTGGCTGCAGGAGCTCCGATGGTCTCTTCTGGCCTCTGTAGGTAGGTCATGCACATGGTACATAGACATACATGCAGATAAAACAACCATACACATAAAACAAAAATACATCTTTTTAAAGAAATTATCCTCTGGCCTCCATATGTGTGTGCAGATACACACACACACACTATAAATAATTTTTTTTTGAGACAGGGTTTCTCTGTGTAGCCCTGACTGTCCTGGAACTCACTCTGTAGACCAGGCTGGCCTCAAACTCAGAAATCCACCTGCCTCTGTCTCCCAAGTGCTAGAATTAAAGGCTTGCGCCACCACTGCCCGGCAGTAAATAAAATTTTTAAAAGAGAAAGCTAGACATAGTGGTGCACACCTTAAATCCCAGCATTCGAGAGGCACAGGTAGGCATATCTCTGTAACTTTAAAACAAGCTTGGTCTATATATTGATTTCTAAGCCAGCCAGGGCTACGCGATGAGACCATGTCTTTAAAAGGGAGACAGCGCAGCGGTGGTGGCGCACGCCTTTAATCCTAGCACTCAGGAGGCAGAGGCAGGTGGATTTCTGAATTCTGAGGCCAGTCTGGTCTACAGAGTGAGTTCCAGGACAGACAAACCCTGTCTCAAAACAAAATCATGTGATGGTAAACTCCATTAATCCCCTGGGAGGTAGAGGTCGTGTGTTCAAGGCCAGCCTGTTCTAATAGCAAGTTCCAAGCCAGCCAGAACTACATAAAGAGACCCTGTCTCAAAACAAGAAAGAGAAGGACTTGGGGGTGGGGGGGAAGGGAGAGGAGAGGAGAGGAGACAGTGCAGAGAAGTTAGTTGTCTACCCTTGTAAAGGAGCAATCGTCAGGTTGGCTAGTGGATGTAAAACCTAGCCAGCTCAGGTGGGCTATGCCCACCTCGTGGACTGTGCTGAGAAGGGAGGCTGAGGGTAGCGTGTAGGATCGTCAGTGATGTCTGCCCGGAGCACTGGCAAGGAGGCCCAGCTGAGTGCGGAGACCTGAGATCTCAGATCAAGTCCAGATGCTGACCAACAACTCAGCTTGGCCCCACCTGCTGCTCTCTGTTCCACAAACTTGAACAAGGAGGGCTTTGTGGGCTGGGCTGGGCGCCTCACCTCTTGAGCATTTGAGGTGGATACTTCTGTGATGCCTGCGATCTGGATGCTGCCTCTAGAGTCTTCTCTCAGCTCCAGGAACCCAGAGGATGGATTTAGGAGATCACAGATCACTTCGTTGTAAATCTGAGCAGAACAGAAAGGACACAGCGGCAAAGAATCACAGAGAAGGGACCAGAGAGATGGCTCAGGGTTAAGAGCACTGGCTGCTCTTGCAAAAGACGGGGTTTTAATTCCCAGCACCCACATAGTAAATTATAACAATCTAACTCCAGTTCCAGACGATCCAACACCCTCTTCTGGCCTCTGTGGCTACCTATCAGGCATGCACACTGTGCACAGACACAAGTGCAGGCACCCATATACATAAAATAAATTTTTCTTGTTTTTTTTTTTTTTTTTAGACATGGTTTCTCTATGTGGCCCTGGCTGTCCTGGAACTTACTCTGTAGACCAGGCTAGCCTCGAACTCAGAGATCCTCCTGCCTCTGCCTCCTGAGTGCTGGGATTAAAGGCATGCAGCACTATGCCTAGTTTAAATAATATTTTTAAATTATTTTTTTAGTATAGGTGTTTTGCTGGCATCTGTATCACTTGCATGTAGTGCCTTCAGAGGCCAGAAGAGGGTGTCAGATCCCCCTAGAACTGGAGTTACAGTTGTGAGCTGCCATGTGGGTGCTGGGAATTGAACCCAGGTTCTCTGGAAAAGCAGCCAAAGCTTCTAACTGCTGAGCTATCCTTCTATTCCTCTACAATATATTTAAAAGAACCAACTGGAAGCCTGAGCTGCTGGAGAGCTCACACCCTGAGAATCAGTTCTACACAGGCAATCGGCATTGTACCCATTGTGCAGGTGATGCAACTGAGGCAGGAGAGCTGGCTCACCTCCAGGTAAGACATAGACACACTATATTCCATGTTGTCCTGGGTCTCCTCGATGGCCTGGAAGAGGTCAGTGAGGGTCTGTAGGTAGATGCCAGGCTCTGCATCCATGCCCAGCATGGTGTAAGTCTTCCCAGCACCTGCGAGAGGGCGGGACTCAGGTGTGCTGTGTAAGAGGAGGCGTGGCACACTGCATGGTTGGGGGGGGGTTCTCTGTAAGGGGATCTCCTGGGTCCCATCCCCATTTGCCCCCAAGAAGGAGATCCTGGGCTCATCCTTTCCTGTAAGCCGGGCACATCACTGATGGGTGGCTGAATGAAGCAGCCGTGTCCCCCCCTACAGAGACAGGGCTCCAGTCCCCACCCTAGGAGAAGAGAACTGGCTTCACTCTGTAGACCTGGGACGAGGCAAGCACTTATTTCTCAGCCAGATTTTTGCCCCCCACTTTCCTTTTCTCTTCTCATTGATTTTGAGACAAAGTCTCATTGTATAGCCCAGGCTGGCCTAGAACTTGTAAGCTTCTGGCCTTAGTTTCTCAAAGGGTGACAGACAAGCCTGTGCCATGCCACCTGTTTGCAACCACTGATTGAGTTTTACTCATATCCTCCGAGAAGGAATTTGTGCCCCCACAACCCCTGAGCAGAAAAACACAGCGAGGTTGAATCACCCCTGACGGCTATG
The DNA here is from genome assembly GCA_028551405.1 of Uromys caudimaculatus. Classification (NCBI taxonomy): domain Eukaryota; kingdom Metazoa; phylum Chordata; class Mammalia; order Rodentia; family Muridae; genus Uromys; species Uromys caudimaculatus. Next base: position 11,916,894 of record CM052721.1, read on the forward strand.
TGGTCTGGGGCAGCTATCTCATTCCCGGGACTCTTTTCTGTGACCGAGGATCATTCTCACCTTTCAGGGCTGTGGATGACAAAACCCAGCAAATAGGTCCCTGGTGCCTCTAAGAGGGTTGGGGGTGTAGCTCAGTGCTAGAGTGCATGAGGCCCTGGGTTTGATCCCCAGTACTGCCAAATGTGTGTGCGTGTGCATGTGTGTGTGTGTGTGTGTGTGTGTGTGTGTGTGTGTGTGTGTGTGTCGTGGGGGATGCACATGAGTTGGCAGCATGCTCACCTGGCATACACAAATCCCTGGGTTCCATCTCTAGCATGGCATAAACCAGACATGGCGGCACACACTTTTTTGGGGAGTGGGGGTGGGGGGGTTTCGAGACAGGGTTTCTCTATGTAGCCCTGGCTGTCCTGGAACTCACTCTGTAGACCAGGCTGGCCTCAAACTCAGAAATCCGCCTGCCTCTGCCTCCCAAGTGCTGGGATTAAAGGCATGCGCCACCACCGCCCGGCTCGGCACACACTTATAATAATCCTGGCACTTGGGAGATGGAGGCAGAAGGACCAGGAGCTCAAGATCATCCTTGACTACACAGTGAGTTTAAGGCCAGCCTGGGCTACCTGAGACCTTATCTCTAAGGGGGCTGGGGACCTCTGCTGGCACCTTGCACATACACTCCTGGAGACAATGCCCAACCCAGTACCTGAAGGGCCATAGGCAAAAACTGTCGCATTGTATCCAGAGATGACACCTTCCACTAAATGCTGGATGGTGGCACGGTATACAGTTTCCTGCAGACAGACAGGAGGACAGATAGTTAGGAGATAGCCCAGCGTGAGTTAGGGGACCTACTGCTTAGAAATGACAGCGCTCAGGAGACAGAGGCAGTCAGAGCTCTGTGAGTCCAAGGCCAGTTTGGTTTACATAGTGAGCTCCTGGTCAGCCAGAGCTACCCTAGAGGAACCCTTTCTTGAAAAAACAAAATGAACCAGCAAAAACAGAAAAGACAGGGAGCAGCCCTTGGGAGGCAGAGGCAGGTGGATCTCTATGAGTTTGTGGCTAGCCTGGTCTACATAGCGAGTTCCAGGACAGCGAGGATTATAATGTGAGAGTATATATCATAATTAAACAAACAAGAATTTGGGGATTTCCGGATGGAGTCCTGACACATGCTAGGACCTAGCGGTTCCCGAGGTTTCTGCAGGAACTGAGAGATTGAGGGTGGGGCTTAGAATCCCAGGACGTCACCAGGAGCCCTTTCCGTGGTGTGAAGCTGGGTAAGGAGTGGAGCCTTGTGAAACAAAGGCAGCAATGTCCATCAAAGGATGTGCAGGTAGTGAGCTCCGCCCACAGGAGAGGCCGAGGAGAGACCCCTGGGGCTGGTGAGCAAGGCACAGGGTCGTCTGTCTGGACCACCAGCAGCACCTTCTGCTGCACGTCCTGGGTGTCCACTCTGGTACAGCCCTGACTGCTCATGGCTTCTGCAAGCTGAAAGCCACCAAATCCACCTTGTCTTTTCTCTGTGGCTTCTGACAGGCACAGACTAGTCTGAATTTGGGCTCTTCTGTATGTTGTGTAACCTCAGACAAATGACTCACGTGTAGAACAAGGACGTCTTCCTCTCTCTCTCTCTCTCTCTCTCTCTCTCTCTCTCTCTCTCTCTCTGTGTGTGTGTGTGTGTGTGTGTGTGTGTGTGAGAGAGAGAGAGAGAGAGAGAGAGAGAGAGAGAGAGAGAGAGAGAGAACAGGGTCTCATGTAGTCCAGGCTAGCCACAACTTGCAATGTAGCTGAGGATGACCTTAAACTCCTTACCCTCTTGCCTCTACCTCCTGATGGCTGGGGTCACAGGTCCGTGTCCCCACATCCAGCTAGGGGAAGGAAATATTTCTGAGCGCTCTGTAAGGACGCCATGAGGCTTACAAGGGACATTGGAACCTTGAGTGTAGCCCTCAGCGTGAAGTAGCTTGCTGACGACTCAGTAACCAGGTCCCTTTGTGGAATGCCATCATGACCTCTGCTCAAGGTGGCTGGGAAGCCACTCTGCGTTACAATGACGGCTTAGTTCTGAACTGAGACTGATGATGGCACTGTCAAACGTGGCCAGCTGGGCATGGCAGCATAGGTCTTTAATCCCAGCACTTGGGAGGCAGGCAGATTTCTGTGAGTTCAAGGCCAGCTGGGTCTACGTATAAAGCTCCAGGACAGCCAAGAATACATAGTAAGACCCTGTCTACAAAAGTAAAAATAAATAATAATTAACCAGTGTCCCCTGCAGGTCATTCTGTGTTAAGCAGCTTTACTGAGATTCTGTCCTCATTTCTTTGTCCCCCGTGGCAGACACAGGAAGGCACTAACATGAGTATAGATTTCAGAGAATGACCCTGGACATTTAGCCACTTTACTGAGGTGCTGATCTATTCCCTACCCCTAACGTGAATCACCCTTGGGGTCTGGTTTAAACAGCCAACATAGAAACATGGAGCTGTGGCCCCTGTTTGCCAGGTTCTGGAAGCCCAGGAGCTCCTACTGTCCCTGCTGAAACTCTGAGGACTGCATGCTGAATGGAGCCAGTGTCCTAGGGAGAAGGCCCCAGCTGGCAGTTCCAAGAGAGCCTCGAGCCAATGTCAGAACCCGATGAGGACCAGGTGGGGACCAGGGGGCACAACCAGGAACATGCAGCTCAACAGAGCCTCTGAGGACCACAGCCCCTTGAATGTCTAGTCTTAATGTGAGTACCCCTCACAGAACCATGGACAGTGGTAGTGTAGCCACTTGGTGCAGGGGTGGCATGTCCCACAGCAGCCAGTAGCTAGAAGATAGTTCACATGTCAGGGGACAGGCCTCTCAGAAGCAAAAGGACTTCTGGGCAGGGCGGTGCACATCGCAGTGGCACAGCCTGTGGGAAGTTAAAGCAGAGAGAAAGGGAGTTTAAGGCCACTCTAAGCTACAAAGTGAGTTTGCACCAACCTGGTCTACATAGTGAATTCAAAGCCAGCCTGGGCTACATAATGAGACTCTGTTGGGGAGAAAGAAAGAAAGGAAGGAAGGAAGAAAGGAAGAAAGGAAGAGATGAGGAACAGGGTGGGTGGCTCAGTGGTTAAGAGCCCTGGCTGCTCTTACAGAGGATCTGAGTTCAGTACTCGGCACCCATATGGTGACTCACAACTGTCTGTGACTCCACTTCCGGCGAAGCTGACATCTCTTTTAGCCTCTGTAGGTACCAGGGCATGCACATAGTACCTATGTATGTATATATAGACAAACACTCATACACATAGGAACAATTAATCTTAAAAAAAAAAAAAAAAAAAAGACAGGAGCATCTCTGAGTTCGAGGCCAGCCTGGTCTACAGAGTGAGAGCTCCAGGACAGCCAGGACTACACAGAGAACTCCTGTCTTGAAAAACCTAAGTAAATAAACAAACAAAAAAATACATACATACATATATTTTTACACCTTTTTAAAAAACACATGAGAACTCTGGTATTGAATACAGGACAGCTGACCTTCTCCCTCACAGTAGGACAGGAGCACATGGTATCCCACCTTGTATTTGGGTCCAAAATCTCCCCCAGATGTGGCTGTGACATTCCATTTCTGGGTCCTTTTGTCAAATCCTGCCTTCATTGCTACCCCTGATGAGCCCCAGCTTCCCTCTGTGAGGTTAGGTTACATGTGGTACCACCTTCTGTTCTTACGGATGGTGACAGTGACATACGTGCCGTATGAGAAAGCAGAGACCAAAGCCTGGTCCAGACACAGTGCTGGGCCTTGCTGGGTGAGCTCCTTGTCAGTCCCTGTGTGTGAGACGCACATGCTACAGGCTCCCCTTGCTAGACCCCTGCCTATCTTCATGACATCTCGGTGTCCCTCCTTGGAGAGGACCTTGCTGGCCGCCCGTGTCACAGTGAGCAGTGTACACATGCTCAGTTTTCCCCTGCCCTACGGCCCGTGTGTCCCTATCACATATGAAGGGAAGGAACAGGTGAACAAACTCAAGAGAAGTCCACAGAGCAGGCAGCCGGACCTGGTGACCCCTGTGTCCACACGAGGACCACATTCGCTCGATCCCTGGGATGGGTTTTCTCCCCCATGGCCTCCTTTGTTTCTCAGGGAGAGTCTGAGGAAGACAGAGGTGAGACATCCCAGTGCCTGGGCCCAGGGTGCTCCTGGAATTAGAGGCAGAGGGGGTGGTATGCACCTGAGATGCTTGCTGGTCGAACACGGTGTCAAATATAAAGGTACACTCCCGGGACCGATGTGCTCGCAGAGTGTCCTCCGGGTCTTCGCCTGGGTCCATGAGTACAACCACCTGGACACAGTAAGACAGAGGGGTCAGGGGAGAGCCAGTCAGACCCTGGTAAGCATCCCAGACCTGTGGCCTCATCCAGAAGCAAGGGCCAGGGCCAGAAATGGCTGAAGGTTTGTATGTTGTTCTTTCTCCCTCTCTCTCTACCCTTCTCTCCCTCTCTTTGTGTGTGTTCATACACAGAGGCTAAAGTCAGGATGTCTTTTTTTTTTTTTTTCAGACGGTTCTTACTCTGTAGCTCTGGCTAACCTGGAGCTCACTCTGTAGACCAGGCTGGCCTTGAACTCAGAGATCTGCCTGCCTCTGCTTCCTGAGCACCAGGTTTAAGATGTGTACCATCACTGCAGGCCTCGAGATGTCTTTGCCATTTGCGTCTCCATTTTTTGAGACTGGGACTCTCACTGAGCCTGGAGTTCACCATTTTAGCCTGACTGACTGGCCCGTGAGCTCCTGGGATCTTCCTGTCTCTGTTCTCTAGTGCTGAGTTAAAGGCTCACACAGCTGCATCTGACTTTTGGGGGGGTTCTGGGGATCCAACCTCAGATCCTTATGGTTCCTTAGTGAGTACCTTACTCATTCACTGGGGGATAGTGTCTTCTGATGTCACTCACCCAAGGCATGACCATACAACCCCGCTTCAGCCAGTGGGCTCCATAGTCACATAAATGGCCCCAGACAACCCCGAGTCAAGAGAAAGCAGCCCAGCCGGGCAGTGATGGCGCACGCCTTTAATCCCAGCACCCGGGAGGCAGAGGGAGGCAGATTTCTGAGTTCGAGGCCAGCCTGGTCTACAGAGTGAGTTCCAGGACAGCCAGGGCTACACAGAGAAACCCTGCCTCGAAAAAGAGAGAGAGAGAGAGAGAGAGAGAGAGAGAGAGAGAGAGAGAGAGAGAGAGAGAGAGAGAAAGCAGCCTGGCATGCTTCAACAACCCTACCCACCATGCCACACCACCGCCCACCCACACTGGCCCCATACTGGCAGGTTGTCTTATGAACTAATGCCATCAGAGAAGGCAGGAGTCTGCTGGACAGGTCACTTTACTGGGTTCACCTCACAGGACAGGGGAGATAGAGTCTGTTCCAAAGCCTCCACCCGCATGCTCCATTTCTCTGAGAGCCTGGCAGTCCCCAGGGCCCCTCGGTCCCCATATACATTATTATCAGGTAAGCCAGTTAAGATCCTTGGGGGCAAAGGGATTAAAAGAGTCTGCCCCAGGGACAACAGGGGGCAGGGAAATGGGTAGAAGCCAACTGTAACCTGGCTGATGGAGACGCAGGGCCAAGCACCAGAGAGGAACCAAGGAAGTGGAGACAGAGCTGGGTGGTGCTAAGGGTCCTGTCACATGACCACTACTTGCCCCTCCTGTGTTCTTAGCCTTGGAAACTGCAGTTCTGGGAGGCCAGGCTCTGCCAGGGCTTCTCCTGGCTTCTGGCCAGCACTTGCTCAGTGACATAAGCTTTTCTTTGCTTTCTCTCCCCCTGGGGATGCCTTGTGTCACAGTGGCCAGGACAGGGCTGCAGGAAGACTTAGATGGGTCTCCAGCTGGCATCCTCTGTACAACAGGGCCTGGGAGGGGGGGATTTTAGAGTTGTGAGCCACCGATAGGAGGGTACGGGTGTGCATGCCATGGTGGGGACAACTTTTGGGAGTTTGGTCACTCCTGCACTTCTGTCGGAGCTCAGGATTTGAACTCAGATCATTGGGCTTGCACACATGAACCTTTCCTTGCAGAGCTATCATGTTAGCCTCAGAAAATTTTTTTGTTGTTATAATGAACATTATCCTTATTTGCAGATTTTATACAAGAGATTGTAGCCACTGAGAAGAATCTTAGAATGGATAGACGCTTTCAGCAAAGTAGGTATAGAGTTAAATAAATAAATACATGTATGCATGCATGCATGTATGTATGTATGTAGCTGGGGCCACTGAAAAGGCTCAGCAGGTAAAGGAACTTACCATGCAAGTTTGTTGGTCTGAGTGCCATCCTCAGGACCCATGGGTGGTAGTTTGAATGAAATGCCCTGCATAGACTCAGATATTTGTTTTGTTTTTTTTTTAAAGATTTATTTATTATATGTAAGGACACTGTAGCTGTCTTCAGACACTTTTTCTTCTTGCTCTGGCCCCGCTCGCTCGCTGTAGCATCAGATCTCATTACGGATGGTTGTGAGCCATATGTGGTTGCTGGGATTTGAACTCACGACCTTCGGAAGAGCAGTCGGAGCTCTTAACCGCTGAGCCAAGTCTCCAGCCCAGGCTCAGATATTTGAATACACGGTCCCTGGTTGGTGCTACTACTTGGGAAGGATTAGGAGGCGTGGCCTTGCTGGAGGAGGTGTGTCCTCGGGGGCTGGCTTGGAGGTTTCAAAGCCGTACCATTGCCAATATGCTCTGCTTCCTGTTTGCAGTTTAAGATAGGAGCTCTCAGCTTCCAGCTCCAGTTGTCATGACTCCACTCTGTCACATGGACTCTGTCCTGGCTAGTTTTATGTCAATTTGACTCAAGCTAAAGTCATCTGAGAGGAGGGAACCTCGATTGAAGAATAAAAAATGTCTCTGTAAGATCAGGTTGTAGGCAAGCCAGTAGGGCATTTTCCTAATTAGTGATCAAGTGAAGAGGGCCCAGCCCACTGTGGGCGGTGCCACCCCCTGGGTTAGTGGTCCTGGGTACTGTAAGAAAGAAGGCTGAGCAAAACAGTGGCCTCTGCATCATCTCCTGCCTCCAGGTTTCTGGCTGATTTGAGTTCCTGTACCAACTTCCTTTAATGGTGAATAGCGCTGTGAAAGTACAAGCAAAATCGGCCCTTTCCTCCCCAGCTCGCTTTTGATCATGGTTTAGCACAGCGATAGTAACCCTGACCCAGACAGACCCTCTTCTCTTTGGAATCATAAGCCCAAGTAAACTTCTTAAGTTGCCTTGGTCATGGTGTTTTCTCACAGCAGCAGACAGGTAACTGATACCACTTGTAAAGATGGACAGAGAGAACTGAGTCCACAGAGTTGTCCATGTCTGTGCTGTGACATGCAAGCCTATATACATCTTTCTCTCTCTCTCTCTCTCTCTCTCTCTCTCTCTCTCTCTCTCTCTCTCCCTCCCTCTCTCTCTCTCACATACACACACACACACACACACACACACACACACAGACAGACACACACAGAGACAGACAGACACAGACATGCACATGTGAGCACGAGCACACGCGTGTGCACACACACACACACACACATACATACATACATACACCACCACCACCACCACCATCACCATAACAACAACAACAACAACAATAATAATAAATCTTTCTGCCATCTTGGTGCCTGTGGAGGCCTGCTGGGAACAAGACTTCTAAAAAAAGCAAGTATCTCTAGAAGGCTGTGGTGCAAGGCTAGTTTTGCTGGCTACAAGCAAGGTCGCAAGGTCTCCGGAACCAAAGAGAGCCTGTAGCTCTTCTTCAAATTTTAGGTGTTTGGGGCTGGATAGATGGCTCAGCAGTTAGGAGCGCAGACTGCTCTTCCAGATGCCAGAATATGTAGGGAGCAAGTGAAGTCCTGGTAAATGTGTCTTGTTGCCTTGGGCACTGCCAGGTCAAGGACCCCAGTAAGTCCTTGGGAGTGGCAAAGCCCTCCTTGGGTGAGACTTAGAGCAACTATAAAGCCTTCCTCTGGTCCAAATGCAAAGGCAGGCGGTGTGTGCAGACAAAACAATCATAGGTTTCTCCCCCTGGGTACTCATAGCCCGAAGACTTCTCCCTACAGAGACTGTTCCTCCTGCTGTTGTCTATTATATGCAATAATCCCACCTCCCTGCTCGACTGCATAAAATACGCACACTGAGCTCTGTGGCCCCTAGGCTTCTGCATCCAAGGGCTCTTCTGTGTTTGTCTTTTTTTCATCCCTCAATATCCTAGTCAGGCCAATTCCAGCAGCCTCCATGGGTGTGGCAAGAAAGGTTTTTTGTTTGTTTTGTTTCTCGAGACAGGGTTTCTCAGTGCAGCCCTAGCTGTCTACAAACTCTGTAGTCCAGGCTGGCCTGGAATGTACAGCTTCCTAGGCGGGATTAAAGGCATGCATCACCAGCGCCTGCCTTTTTAATAAATAAATAAATAAATAAATAAATAAATAAATAAATAAATAAATACCAGATTTATTTATTTATTATATGTAAGTACACTGTAGCTGTCTTCAGACACACCAGAAGAAGGTATCAGATCTCAGATACCATTACAGATGGTTGTGAGCCACCATGTGGTTGCTGGGATTTGAACTCAGGACCTCCAGAAGAGCTGTCAGTGCTCTTAACCACCAAGCCATCTCTCCAGCCCCGTATTTTAATTCTTATTAAAAAAAAAAAAAAAAAAAAGGTGAGTCTCCAGCTGGGCCAGTTATTGGTTGGTCGTTCCCTCAGTCTCTGCTCCAGCCCCCCCCCCCCCGTCCCTGCATTTCTTATAGACAGGATGATTTTTAGGTCAAAAGTTTTCTGGGTGAGTTGGGGAGTCCCTATCGCTCCATTGGGGTTTCTGTCTGGCCCTCTTCAGGTTCCATATCTCTGATGCTGTGTGTCACAATTAAAGACACCCTCATTGATTCTTAGGGGTCTCCCTTATACCCGGTCTCTGTCTCTTCCTGGAGATGCCCCCCCACCTCTCCACCCTCATTAGATGTCCATTCGTTCTCATGGCTATCCCATGGGCAAGCACCAATTCCTGACACTATTAATGCTACTCTGTTGTGCTTGCAGACAGGAGTCTAGCATGGCTGTCCTCCAAGAGGCTCCATCCAGTTGCTGACTTAGACAGATGCAGACACCCACAGCCAAACAGTGGATGGAGCTTGGGGACTCTTACGGAGACCTAGGGGAAAGGAGCTCCACAGGAAGACCACCAGAGTCAACTAACCTGGATCCTTGGGGCTCTCAGAGACTGAACCACCAACCAAAGAGCATACACAGGCTGGACATCTCTCTCCTTGCTCATATGTAGCAGATGTGCAGCTTGGTCTTCATGTGGGTCCCAAACAACTGGAGGGGACCCTCAAAAGCTATCCCAAAAGTTTTTGCCTGTCCATGGGATATGTTCTTCTAGTTGGGCTGCCTTGTCTGGCCTCAGAGGGAGAGGCTGAGCCTAGTCTCACAGAGACTTGATGTGCCAGGAAGGAGGGATATTCAAGGGGGCCCCCACTTGCTCAGAAGAGAAGGGGGGTAAGGGGGAAGAATTGTAGGAGGGGGTGACTGGGAGGGGACAGTGAGTGGGATATAAAGTGACTATGTAAAATAATAGTAATAGGACTGGAGGAATGGCTCAGCGGTTAAGAGCGCCAACTGCTCTTCCAAAGGTCGTGAGTTCAAATCCCAGCAACACATGGTGACTCACAACCATCTGTAATGGTATCTGAGATCTGATGCCCTCTTCTGGGTGGCTGAAGACAGCTACAGCGAGTGGGGCCAGAGTGAGAAGAAAAAGTGCCTGAAGACAGTTACAGTGTACTTACATATAATATAATAAATAAATAAGTCTTTTTAAAAAATAATAGTAGGCTAGGCAGTGGTGGCGCATGCCTTTAATCCCAGCACTTAGGAGGCAGAGGCAGGCAGATTTCTGAGTTCAAGGCCAGCCTGGTCTACAGAGGGAGTTCCAGGACAGCCAGGGCTACACAGAGAAACCCTGTTTTGAAAAACTAATAATAATAATAATAATAATAATAATAATAATAATAATAATTAGTAATAAACCCACACACAGAAAAAGGTGAAATTTAAACCAGGTAGTGGTGCACCTCTGTCACTGAAGCACTCAGGAGCTGAGGCAGGAGGAGTTCAAGGCTAGTCTCAGTTACATGAGGAGTCACTGTCTCAAGAAGAATAAGAAAAAAGAATTTTCTGTGGTGTTAATTTCACCTTAATTTTTTTGTGTGTGTGCATGGTTGTGTATGCACTCCCAGGTGTGTGTGCACACGTGCTTAGGAAGGCCAGAGGTTGGCATCCTCTCAACTGTTCTCCATCTTTTGTTGTTGTTGTTTGTTTGTTTGTTTGTTTGAGGCAGGGCTTCCCTGTATAGCCCTGGCTATCCTGGAACTCCCTCTGTAGATCCAGGCTGGCCTCAAGCTCTCAAACAGAAATCTGCCTGTCTCTGCCTCCCAAGTGCTGAGATTAAAGATCTCACAGGCACACCCAGTCCCTCTACCTTATTTTTTTAAATCACGGTCTCTCACTGATTCTTGGGCTCATGAGAATTTGGCTAGATTAGCTAACCATGCTGGAACCTCAAGGATCCTCTTGTCTCCACTGCCCCAATCCTAAGATTACCAACACTTGCCACCACACCCAACTTTTCCGGTGAGCTAGGTAAGCCTAGGTCTTCACTGCACGCACAGCAAACACTTAACCAAGCTGTCCCTGGAGCCCTTCGCCTTGACGTTTCAACGTGGGCTGTCTTTTGAAGATTTATTTTTATGTGTATTTTGCCTGCATATATGTGTGCACTACATGCATGCCCAGTGCCTACAGAAGCTATAAGAGGGTGTCCAATCACCAGGTACTGAAGTTTACAGATGGCTGTGAGACACCACATGGGTGCTTCTCCGGTAGAGCAGCCGGTGCTTTTAATTCCTGAGCTGTCTCTCCAGCTCCACACACTGTCTTCTCTACTGCTCAGCCACGCATCCACACAGAGGAAGCACTGGCTATGCCGTCCCTACTCAGCCCTCGTTCTCAGCTGACCTAGGTCTTTATGATTGTGCCTGAGCCCTGGGACCAGGTGCGCACTCTTTAGCCGTCCATGACCTCAGTGCTGACTCACCCAAGGGTAGCCCTGCCAATGGGCCCCTCCCCTGGGTGCTCTGAGCCCCAGCGGGCAGCCTTCGGCAGGGATCTTTATCATCCAGGTAGAAACACCTTGCCTGAGTATCGTCTCACAAAGCACCTTACTAACCTCCATAGTGACCAACAGGGATGTTCTGTATGTCTCACAGAGCCTGACTTGAGATTCTGTGTAAATGACAGCCAGCCAAAGACAAAAGCTTCCGAGGGGTAGGCAGCTGAGTATTGAGTCTTTCTTTGAAAGAGAGTCCTGGGAGGGGGGGGGGAGCTGGAGAGATGGCTCAGAGGTTAAGAGCACTGGCTGTTCTTCCAGAGGTCCTGAGTTCAAGTCCCAGCAACCACATGGTGGCTCACAACTATCTACAAGCAGATCTGGTGCCCTCTTCTGGCCTGTGAGCATACATGCAGACAGAACACTGTATACATAATAAATAAATAGTTTGAAAGAAAGAAAGAGAGTCCTTGGGCTGGAGAGATGGCTCAGCAGTTAAGAGCACTGACTGTTCTTCCAGAGGTCCTGAGTTCAAGTCCCAGCACCCACATGGTGGTTCACAGTCATCTATAATGGGATCCGATGCCCTCTTCTGGTGTGTCTGAAGACAGCAACAGTGTACTCACATACATAAAATAAAGAGAGTCTAGATCTATCTATCTATCTATCTATCTATCTATCTATCTATCTATCTATCTATCTGTCTAGATTTATCTATCTGCCTATCTATCTATCTATCTATCTATCTATCTATCTATCTATCTATCTATCTATCTATCTAGTGATATTCAAAAGAAAAACAGAAAAAGAAAAGAAAGTAGAGAGGCAGAATTAGTAAAATGCTTGCCATGCAAGCGTGAGGACACGGTTTTGAACCCGGGCACAGTGGCGTACACTTGTAGTCCCACTGCTTGAGAAGCAGAAGCAAGAAAATTCCTGGGATTCACTGTTTATCTAGCCTAACCTCACCTCCCAGGGAAAGTCTATCAAATACCAAACAGGACTGTGAGATGGCTCAGCGGTGGGTAAAATTACCTACTGTCAAACCCAAGGACTGCGCGCGAGTGCACGCGCACACACACTCACATACACTCTCATACACACACACACACATATATACACACACTCACACATTTACACACACACATTCTCACAGACACTCACATACACACACATACACATACACTCTCCCACATACACATACTCTCACACACACTCACATACTCATATACACATTCTCTCTCTCTCTCTCTCTCTCTCTCTCTCTCTCTCTCACACACACACACACACACACACACACACATGAAAAGTTGTGTAGAATGCACTCATCAGCTCAGCTCTGCCCCAGAACAGAGCCTGACCACCAGGAGCCTCTGTTAAGAGAGAGAATTCCTCTAGTGTCCTCTAGTCTCACCTGGTCCCCCACTTTGTGGGCGATGACAGTGGCTCCTTCCTCCAGTTCTGTACTGTTGAGTGGGCGGATCCGGAGCGCCACCTGTGGACAGGGCATGGACAGCACCAAGACCCTCAGCTAGATGCCCACTTTCCACCTGCTTGTGTTCAGTGAGGCAGTGAGCACCTCCCCTCCATCCACCCCTAGACTCTACTTGCATGGAGCTGTCCCTGCCTCCTAGAGAGGCTCTGAGGTGGTGACATCACTCCCATGGAACACAGAGAAGAGGAACCATTTGTCCAAGGTCACTTAGATGCCTGTGTTAGCTGTGATCAGAAAGGAAACACACCTCCCTCTATGAGCATTCAGGAGAAGGCGCCTGCATTTTGAATGTCCCTCGGTTCTGCCAGCCTACATGTAACAGTATCCTCTTTGATGGTACCATAGAAGCCACGAGGCCAGTTCGCTCTTAACCTGTCACAGGTGGCCAGCAGGGTTCTAAATGCAGTTTACACCAAGGCCAAATGAGCGGAGTGTCCAAGTAGCCCGAAAGAGGCCTGCCCCATGGCTGGGGTTGTAGTCCAGACCCTGGGCTGGAGACAGGGGTTGGGGGGGGGGGGGAGTAGAGGTGTCTAGAGACCCACAGTGAGATAGTATGATAGTATCACTGGGTCCCGGGAAAGGCAAATGGGAACCAGAAGTACAACACTGTTCCTTAAAGGCTAAGAAGACCTGATCTATGAGCACAGGGTTTGGGGTTTCTCCTCAGGGGTAGAGGGTGGGAGAGGCTGGAGTTAGCAGGGGCCATGAGAGAAAGGACTCACCATGAGCTGCTGGTCCTTGGGTTCCATATCCCTCAGGGCTGGGCTGCCCTGGGCGGGAGAGGGGTCTGTGGTCTGTTGGGAGGGCATCCTGTAAGTCAGAACTAGAGGGTCCCCAGCTAACCAAGCTGAATCGGAGACAAGATCCTCCCAGCTCAGCTCCGCCCTGCTCCCCAGGCTCACTCTGATGACATCAGCTGGGTCCCCAGAGGTGGGGCTGGGCCAGCATTCAGCTCATCTACTAACCTGGTGTCACCCCTACCAGTCTCTTTGACCAGGACAGCCCTTGTGGTTTGAGTGCTCTGAAAGCAGCCAGGCAGATCTTAGAGATGCCATCACGATGGGGACCCAACAAGAACTCTGTTCAGCCTGTCTCTAAGCTCCCTTTCTGTCACAGGAGCCTCTGGTCTAGAGCTGAGCATACCTTACAGAACCCTGCAGTGTGGAGCCCAAGAGCAATGGTCACCCATCCAGGGGCCACCTCAGAACAGCAGGCCAGTGTGTTTGTGGCTTCTCACTCGAGGGGACTAAACAGCAACACCTGAAGCCAAACGAGACCATTTCAAGCTGTCAGTGACCTTGCCAGGGTCTTTCATAGATTAACCAAGTTTCTGGTGGCATTTCCAGCCTTCGGTGTCCATTTGCACACCGAGAGTGGGGTTCAGGATGGATCTGGTGGGTTTACTACTTTACTTCCTCCACAGGATCCCTGGGGAACAGTCCTGCTCTGTGAACGTGCCAGCCCGGCCAGGAAGACTGCACAAGCGATGCCATACAGGTACCTGGGTGGCAGGAGTTACTAAGAGCCAGGCTTGGGGACTGGAGAGATGGCTCAGCAGGTAAAGGCACCTGCCATGAAGCCTGACAACCTGAGCTCCATCCCTGGGATCCACAGTGGAAGAACCAAGTTGTCCTCTGGCTCCACATGTACAGAGCACACTTACAAAATACGTAAAAAACAAAGAAAAAACCAGAGAACCAGGCTCAGGAGCTGGTCCAGTGGGTAAAGACATTTTGCTTACATGTCTGGTCATCTAAGGTCAATTCCCAGGGTACACACAATGCAGAAAAACCTTCCTACAGGTTTCTGTG
>CM052721.1:11931419-12001134 GCA_028551405.1 Uromys caudimaculatus
ATACAATGAAATAAAAACTGTTTCTTTTAAAGAACCATGTTTAGCTGGGTAGTGGTTGTGTGCCTCTTAAGCCCAGTATTCGAGAGGCAGAAGTCTGAGTTTGAGACCAGCCTAGACCCACCATAAAAAAAAAAAAAAAAAAAAAAAAAAAAAAAAAAGCTATGTTTGGCATTCTTTATTTTTTTTGGTTGTTTTGGTTTTTCAAGACAGGGTTTCTCTGTATAGCCCTGGCTGTCCTGGAACTCACTCTGTAGACCAGGCTGGCCTCAAACTCAGAGATCTGCCTGCCTCTGCCTCCCAAGTGCTGGGATTAAAGGCGTGCGCCACCACTGCCCGGCTATGTTTGGCATTCTAAACACTGTCCTGCCTTTTGATGGAAATCACAGAAAGAGGCTGGAAAGATAGCTCAGCAGGTAAAAAGATACTGATTGCTCTTCCACGGGACCTAGGTTCAATTCCCAGCACCCACAGAACAGGTAACAAGGGTTAACAACAGTTTTAGGGAATTCTGGCCTACAGGGCACTGTACATGTAGTGCAGAACTACAAGTAAAAGACACTCAGAAAAAAAAGTTGCTGGGTCGTAGTGACCACACCTTGTTTTTCTGAAAGTTTCTGTGTAGCCCTGGCTGTTCTGGAACTCACTCAGTGGAGCAGAAACCCACTTGTTTCTGCCTCCTGAGTACTGGGATAAAGGCCTGTACCACCAGTGCCTGGCTGTGGCACACACCTCTCATCCCAGCAGATCTCTGAGTTCAAGGCCTGGTCTACAGAGTAAAAGTTCCAGGACAGCCAGGGATAGCCAGAGAAACATGTCATGAAAATCAAAAGAAGCTAGGAGATGGTGTCACAACCCAGTACTTGGGAGGCAGAGGCAGGCAGATCTCTGAGTTCCCGGTCATCCTGGTATACAGAGCAAGTTCCAGGGCAGTCAAGGCTACATAAGAGAAACTCAGTCTCAAAAAAACAAAACAAAACAAAAAAACAAAACAACAAACAAAAAAAGAAAGCTACAAACTGATGCTATGAAACCCAAACTTGGGCTGAGGCCTGTGCCTAGGAGCTCAAGCTAATGACACTAGGGTCATGGGAAACTTCCAGGCTTCCCTGAAGCAAGGCCCACCCACTCCTTCCGAAATCAAACTAATTTAGCTGTGAGGCCAAGAGTGACCACTCCTTAGGTTCCATATCCCCCCCCCCCCCCCCAACTTTGGAGGCCAGGAAATGCCTGAGGACACAGGGCAAGAAAGACTGGCAGGGATTAGGGCCCAAGGGAACACCCCACCCCACCCTTCCTGGAGCCAAGGTCGGGGATGAAGCCTGTAGCCCTGCCCTAAACCCACCCAAGCTGAGCCCCAGCACAGTTGTCCTGACACAGGGGCTCTCCCTAAATTCTCCTAAATTCCAGCTACTTCCAGCTACACCACACAAGCGCTTTTCCTTACAAATCACAATCAAGTTTCAAAGTGAAGAGCTTAGTTATTAAAAACCTGCAAATTGCCAGGCAGTGGTGGTGCATGCCTTTATTTTTTTATACTTTTTTAAAATTTTATTTATTCATTTATTTATTATATGTAAGTACACTGTAGCTGTCTTCAGACACCCCAGAAGAGGGCATCAGATCTCATTACGGATGGTTGTGAGCCACCATGTGGTTGCTGGGATTTGAACTCATGACCTTCGGAAGAGCAGTGGGAGCTCTAACTGCTGAGCCATCTCTCCAGCCCCGGTGCACGCCTTTAATCCCAGCACTTGGGAGGCAGAGGCAGGCGGATTTCTGAGTTCGAGGCCAGCCTGGTCTACAGAGTGAGTTCCAGGACAGCCAGGGCTACACAGAGAAAGCCTGTCTCAAAAAACAAAACAAAAACCTGCAAATGTGCAGAAACTGTGCCTTTTCCTCACTGCTGTGAATCTAAAAAGAAAAATGTGTTTAAAGAACATGGGAGTGGCCAATACTGTGGGGTAAAACTGAAGAGGCCTGCAACCATCATCAAACGTCAGAGAGGTCAAATGCATAAAGCCAAGATCCAGGAGGAATGGGGAGCCACTCCCAGTGATGCACGTAAAGCGCTGATCTCTGCCTCATGCTCCACATGCTAACTAGTCAGTCCTCTGCTAGAGGTTCATGCTCTACAGACACAGCATGGCTGCAGGCCCTGCAGGATGGCTCTCTGGTCACCGCAGAGGCGGTGGGAGCCTGTGAAATGCAGGATGAGTAACACATGGCCATTCTCATCCTGGGTGAAGCTCATCTATATCGGTTTGCTGTCTTCTCCACAGGACACTAGGTAACTACAGAGGTGCATGTCAAGTGGCTAACCCCTTCTGTACACGCTTCCCAGCCTGTCCAATGTATCCAGAGAGGTCCTGGACAGGCAGGCTCGCAACAATAACCCAGGAGCACTGTGCAAGTACCCTCGCCCTAGGCAGAGGGAATGGGCAGGCCTGGTGGCCACTTTGAGCTACAAAGAGGATCACCACAGCATTTTCACACAGGGTTGCTTTTATTTCCACATCCAACCTGCGCAGAGGCCCTGCCACAACCTGAACAGGTGTGAGGTGCTGGGGTGCCTCCAGAGTTTCTGGCACAAGTAAGTGGTGGGTGTGCAGACTCCCTGATGGTCTCCAGGCCACACGACACTGGCCCACAGGAACAGCAAGTCCGTGAATGGAAACCCACTGGGCTGCAGGTGGAGGCTCTGGAAACCCCATGGGCGGCAGCAGGAGTTAGAGGAGCCACCAGGAACACTGCAGTGAGGCTCCAATGCAGACACGGCTGATAAAAACCCAAACAGGGCAACGTGAGAGCAGAGGCTCGAGTGTCCCCGCTGTGAACCCGGGGCTGAAGGCACAGAGCTGTGTCGGGATGGAAGAACCCTGGGTGCACTCGCAGTCCAGAGCAAGAAAGCACAGGTGAGAACCCCGCCCGCGGCTCTCCGTGAAGAGTGGCCTCGGATCCTGGGCACGGCACAGTGACACTGCAACAGACGAACCACCAATTAGTCAGACACAAAGCAAGGGAACACAGCTGGATTCTTCCTGAGCACATTCCAGCCCATGAGAGGCTTAGCTCTCTCATGGTTCCTGAAGGAGCCCAGCACTAAGTACCACACACAGACAGGCGGGCGGGCAGGCACTCACTCTTGTACTGTGGCCCATAACAACAATATCAACACTGGTAACAGTGCTGTGCCTGATCCTCCTCTGGAGATGGTCATGCCCGCCCTCTGCTTCTTCCCAAGCCCCCTATCACCCACTAGCGGCAGCACTGCCATCTTCCTGGGGTGTCTTCTATGCCGTGGTCTAACAAGCAGCCAAAGGCTCATCAGCAGACTCCCATTCCTGTCTTCATGTTCACAAGTCTTACCACAGTGCTGAGGTCACTCCTGACTTCCCAAAGGAATGACCTCTTCAGTGACAAAAAACTCGATGGTCTCTTCCTCCCAGTCATCCACGTTGCTGTCCAGCTCATCAGTGTCCACCCCTGAGAGAACAGACAACAGACTGACCCCTGGGACATGGCTGCAGAGCCAGCTGCAGGGCTGGGGGGTGGGGGGGGAGACCACTCCACTCGCAGACAAGCCCGGAAGCTTGGTTACCTCCCCGCAGCTCTAGACGCTCAGTTCTCTGCTGCATGTAGAGCTCCTGGGCCATTTTTCGGTATTGCCGGAAGTCCTCCATCATGGCCCGCCTTCTTTCCACCAGTTCCTGTCGGGTAGGGGAGGTTGTAGGCTAAGCAGGACATTCTTGCTCAACGACAATGACCCCACCACATCTAGTAACCATTGGAGACGTTTGGAAGATGTCAGTACTTGTAGGCTGGGCAAGCCCTCCTCCGAACCTCCCGTAAGCAGGACCCTCGTTTCTCTTCCATTCATATTCCCCCGCTTCGAGCAAGGAAAAGCCAGCCTTTACTCAGTGTTAGTGGGTGCTGCTTCCAAAGACCAGTGCTGGCTGGCCCTCTGCTCCCCAGTGCTAGTTACCCTTCACAACCAGAGAACAAGCCAGATCAGGCTCCTGCCACACTCTTTTCACTGGTGTCCAGGGCAAGACAGGGATGGGCTCCTGTGAGCATCCCCTTAGGCTCACCTTTGAAGCTTTGGACTGGCTCAAGCGATCCTTCTGCTCAAAGATCTTGGAGTATTTCTTCAGATCCTTTTTAATTTGCTGAAACCAAGACAAGTCTTTCAGGATTGAGCCTTCCAAGCAAGATCCACAACCTCTCCCTTCAAAGACGCCAGTGTGTAGGGACAGCCTCCAGGACTAAGAGGACTCAGCCCCAGGGCACCGGCACGCCCAGCTGGCCAGGCTTACTTCATGGAGATGACTCCTAGGGTGAGTCAGTCCCAGCTCTGACCTAACAGCACAAGCCTATCCCATTACATAGCCCTTCTCAGCTCTTCAATCCTACTGGAGCTTGCTCACGGCCTGTCGAGCTTAGGCAGACTAACACGGGTTTTCTGAAGTAGGGAGGGAAAGGAGAGGGCGGAGAACACGAGTACAGTCATCTTGTTGCTAGACATCAGAGTCTGGAAGAACTCACCATCCTCCTGCCTCAGCCTACTGGGATTATAAACACTGCCTAGCCTGACATGGCTTCAGGTCAGGTCTCACTGGCCCTGCATCTGTCTTCAGAACCCTCTCCATGCCCTACCTCCACTCCCCACTGACTACCCCCCCTCTAGGCACAGGATAAATGCTGGCTTCCTTCAGCACCACAACCGTTCTCTTACCCTAACCAGGCAGGGACCACAGACCTTTATCTGATCCTGGCTGAGGAGTGTTGGGGGCCTTGGTCTCCAGAGCAGCTGGCAGAAGCGGTCTTTGTTGTTCTTCTGGAGAAGGCGACCTTGGAAGGTCCACAGCCAGTAAGCATTGTCCACCTAGAGGGCAGTGGGGGCCCATCATGCAAAATGTGCAAGGTCACCCTGGGACCTTTACACTTAGCAGCCACAGCACCAACCTGTGCCCTGGCAACCTGAGACACAGCACACTGGAGACAAAAACACCTGCACCTGGCTGTGTTCACCCTCCAGGAAAGATGGCTAGCAAACAATGAATGATGTAAAGATCCCAGGCCTGCTTATCACTGGTCTATGACAAGAAAGTTCCACAGCAGTGCCAATTAGAACAGCAGCAACCACAGCTTAGCATTCTCCGCAAGACTCTTAACTGAGCTCTGCCTCAATTCAGATGCTGGGCTCTTTGCCGCCAAAGCTCTTCAGGAGCTTTGTGAACTGAATGAACAGTCCCACATAGGCTTAAAAGACTCTCACTTCCTTCCCCTCCCTTTTTGGGGGTGGGAGATGCTGGGATGGAACCCAGGCAGGTGCTATGCACTGACATTCCCAGTCGTACAAGTCGCTAAGCAAGTGTTGGGATGGGCCGTGCTGCACTGGCATTTAGGATGAGTCCCAGACAGCACATTCTGTAACGACCATAGAGGGCTATTTCAGACACGGCCCAAAGGCATCTGGGAAGCAAGGGGTCACATCTCATCAGCTGGAGCCCTCTGAGCTCACAGGTTTCGTTTGCATGGCCTGGCTCAACTGTCTGCCCAATAGTAAACAGAGGAAGCAGGCTGCCCTCAGGAGGCACAGCGTCCCATGCTCCAGCAGGCCCTGCCAGGTAGACATGCCCAATGCTCTGGCAGCAGTGAGTCTCTCGAGAAACTGGATCAAACCATTTCCCTAAGCCACAAAGGGTTGTAAGTAATGCCCTCACCCTGAGATCCCTGGATACAACAATCCCACAGAAAACAGTTTCTGTCACCAGCCTTGAGAGATTTCATTCCCTGAGGGCCTAGCACCTGCCATCTTCTACCTTATGGCTCCACCAGGACACAGAGGTAACCACGTAGCGGCCAGTTGGATCCCATTCAACGTCGGAGGCCATGTAGTGCTCTGCAATGTTCATGACGGTGCAGTCTGAAGTGTCGACAAACGCCAAGGCACCGTTCATGCTGTGGGGCGACAGAGCAGCTGCATCCCACAATCCCCTGCACTCCCACTGAGAGTTGGCCCTTCACTACAACTGAGTCACAGGGTGAGACAGGACGGAGGACTCTGCTGGGCTGTAGTTAGTTCCCTAGGCCGAGGCCCTATTGCCCTCACAGTGACACATTTCCTAAGGACAACCTGAGCTGGGATCAGGACACGGATGGTATACAGTGCTCTGTGGCATCTAGAGAAGATGTTACCTATGGGAACTTCCACAGTGGGAGCAAGCCACAGCAGTCCTTCCCACCAGAGGACAAGGCTGGATTGCTCACTACTCGTATGTGCTCAGCTGGAATACAAAGGAACAAGAGAAAGGCACCCCAACCACAGAGGGCAGAACAGCCTCCAGCTAAGCATCTGTCCCACTGGAAAACGCGGGATTCACAAGAAGGTAACAAGGCTATAATCATGGAGGACATGTTATCTGCAAGTCACCTCTTCAATCAGCCTGGTGCGGCTGGAGGCTCCGCTGTGACAAATATCTAGTGAGATGATAATGCTGTCTCAACACAAACCCTCAGGAGCAGGCTGTGGCTACAGTGGGCAGGGCCCTGACCTACCTCCTCAGCCCGGCCAGCACCACGAACTGCCCCTGGGGACTCCAGAAGATGGTGTTGGCTTGCTGCTTGTCAAACATCTCTGCAAGGAAAACAAGTACCTGTGAGGGGCTGTGCCAGTGCCTCTCCAGCTAAGACACGGTGCTCCTGTGAGGAGAGCTGGCAAAGACAAAGTCCAATACGATCCAACACATACCCACTTTGGGAGAACTGTATCAAAACCACTGCCTCTGTTCAGTTATACCTAAAGTCAGGGTGCATGCTTCTCAGTGGTGGCTGCTAGCTATTACAGAAGTCTAGTGGACACTATTTTCAACTTCACATGTAAAGAATGCACTGACAGAAAATACAGTGACTCATCTCGGGAGTTCTTGGTGTCCACCAACAACACCAAGGGCCAAGTCACCATCTTTCAGTGTGCTTACAGAACATCAAGCAAACCATCTTCCCAGTCACCCTGACCCTGGGTGAAACTGACAAAGCAAATTAGGTGACACCCCCAGGTCACCCCTAGCCTCTCTCAGCCAGCCATCTGTCTGCATAACAGGCTGTTAATAACAGGGTGTAACCTTGGCCACAGGACTCAGGAGGAAGAGGGGGTGAAGTCTTGGCAAAACAGCCATCTTTCCCTATGGGGGGGTGAATAGGGGAGAAAGTCTCACACTCACAGTGAGCTTCAGGACAAATGTCCCATCTGGCCCCAATGCACAGGAACACTGACTGTGACCCTCGTACAGAGCTGACGGCCCAAAAAGAGAGGACTCAAGGACATTCAGGAGAGAAATGACCCCTTTCCTGGTGTCTGTTATAATGGGACAGAAGCCTGACTGCAATTGCCCACCGTTTACATATCCAAGAGAATCTGTTGGAAAGATGGACTTCCCAACACAGCCAGCTGATCCTGGCACAAACGGTTAGACCCAGGTGAAGGAAAGCACACTGACCACAGAAGGTCCCAAGTCCATGAAAACCACGGTGTGACTGCTAAGCAGAGGGAACAGGGTAGCTGGCTTCCTATAAAGAACTTACAAAATACGGTCTGGGGCCACCCTGCAGACCCATCCCAGCTCAGCTTAGCCTGAGCCCTACTGTGGAGCTGTCGTGACACAAAGACAAGAGAAAGCAGCAGCCCTTTGGGAGTCTAAGCAGGGCCACAGGCTTCCCCCATGCAAAAGGGGAGTGTCTTTTAGGGGAGCACTGCTGCACACACAGGAATGAGAACACGCCCCTTCCTGTTGGAGCTGGAGCAGAGGACTCGAGGGCTAAGCCAGGCTGAAGGGCAAGGGGCAGTAATGGCCAACTTAAAACTGAGAAGCCTCAGCCGGGCAGTGGTGGTGCACGCCTTAAATTCCAGCACTTGGGAGGCAGAGGCAGGCAGATTTCTGAGTTCGAGGCCAGCCTGGTCTACAGAGTTGAGTTCCAGGACAGCCAGGGCTACACAGAAAAACCCTGTCTCGAAAAACCAAAAAAAAAAAAAAAAAAAAAAAAAAAAAAAAAAAAAAAACCACCCGAGAAGCCTCACTCAGACATAAAGCACGCGCTCCCTCTGTCCCCGGCCACCACCCCAAGCCCAGCTGGAACCCGGCCCCTGAGCTCTGTGGAGCGCAGCCACTTACTGATGAGCTCGATCTTCCCGTTGCTCTTCACGTGGTAGAAGGAGACAGATATCCGAGGGGCCTCACCATGAAGCACAGCAAACTTACTGCCATTGGGTTCCCAGGCAAAGGCTATGATGGTTTCTACAACCAACAGGAAAGAGAAGTCGGTTGCTGTGCTATTTCATACCAACACCTCCATTTTCAAAGATCTTCGCTCAGCTGGAGGTCGGCACTCCCAATCCACTAACAGAGCCACGGTCAGCAGACAGCAGAAGCAAAGCGAGTCAGCAGAGTTCAAAAGCAGTCGGCTAAATCTGGCTGGGATGTTGGGTTAATAACAAGCCCAGGTCAGGCGAGAACTTGGCCTCTTCCAGCGCTGGCCTCCTGCAGCCTAAGGTCACAGGCAAGTGCCACCAGTTTTTCCTTAACTGACTTAAAGACTTAACAACTTAGCTGTGATCTCCTTCTATAGCGACACAAATGAAAGTCAATGACAGACACAGGCACCTTGCCAGACAGAGGCTGGAACCATATGACTACTGCAGTAAAGGAGGGAAGTTAGTTCTGTAAAGTAATCAACCTTTCTCTACGTGGCTGGGCAGTGGGCGCTCGCCTCTGAATTCCAGGCACCCAAGGATACAAAGTGAGATCCTGTCTCAAAACATCCCACTTCAAAAAAAATTTTTTTCAGAGAGAAAAAGGGAAAGAAGGGAAGGGAAGGCAGGCCAAGCCTGGTGGCACAGGCTACAGTCTCAGCACCTGAGGCCAGGAAAGACTGGCATTCAGGAGCACATGGTCTGCAGCATGAATCTCTATCTCACAGAAACAAACAACATCAGCCAGCAGGCCACTCCAGGCACGGACGGCGGTGTGCCCTGCAGCCCCGTGGGGGGCAGGGAGGCAGACAGGAGGGTCCCTGCGGCTGCTCTTGCTCAGACCCCACTTCAGCCCGATGCCCTGAGCGCCCGTCTCAGGCAGAAGCCAGACATCGCGCGGCAGGCCAACAAGGCGCAGCAGGCCAACAAGGCGCGGCAGCCTCCTGCTTACCTTTCATCTCAACAACATCCACAGGCACCTGCTTCTCCCTCATTCGGAAGATTTCAAAATTTGTGACAACTCCCTGTTGACAAAGTAAAAAAGGAAGGGGTGACGCTCTGGAAGGTGAAGGCATGGAAAGACGGGGGAGGGGGTTACAATGACACCTGGACAGAAGATGGCGCTCACCCACCAGCACACCCACAGCCCTGCCGTGGTGCTGAGGCTGGCATGACAGCATAGCCCAAGCATACTCCGCAGCACATCTACCAGAGTTCTCAGGGGCCCTGCAGTCCCGGGGACTTTCCCACTGTGGGCCAACCTGCACCACGCCAACACCTCCCGACAAACTGCAGGGGCTGGAGAGGCTGCAGGAGATCTGAATTAGGTCGCTAGCACTCCACCAAGCAGCTCACAACTGACTGTAACGACAACTCTAGGAAATCTGAAGCTCTGCACATATGCGGCCCTCGTGCGCGCGCACACACACAAACAAGAAACAAATCTTCAGAAGCAGCAGCTCATTCAGAAGCGGCTCCCATGGCAAGCACCCACCTGTGTGCCTTTCGGCGTCCTGTCCACTTTTACACACAGGTAATCTCCATTTTTCTGCCAGTGCAGCTTGCAGTCAACCACATTGAACAAATTCCTCACTCGGATCTCCTGTCTGGTGGGGAGCTGCATCAGGGTCACCCTGGCTGGAATATCTTTGTCTTCTGGCACCCAAAAGGCAATGATGTTACCACCCGGAGACCAAGAAAAGTCTCTGCAGGACAAAGGGGTAAAGGCTTATGAGAGAACAGATGGTTATAGGACCGAGCAGCAGAAAGTTTACTCTTAAAGCTCTATGCTGGTGTCCTGCCCGCTACCTGCTATGCTCTGAGCCTGCTGCACACCTACAGCCTGCTAGATGCTGTACAGCATAGACGCTGTACAGCATAGCCTGCAGACCTTACAACCCTGGGGGTGATCAGGGTGATCACACTGCGATGACAACAAGGGAACAGACCAAGGCATGCTGCCCATGCACCCACCTCCCCACGCAGCCAGCCTTGCTCTTTACAAATGTACTTCAGGCTAATGGCTCTAGCTGCAGAATGTCTAAAGATCAACCAAGGTGCCAAAGGGGAGGACTGCAAGTCAGAAGGTGGAAGACAGGCCAGGCGAACAGTCCGTTCTCTGTTCATTGCTCTGCAGGGCAGACAGTGAGGCAGGTGGACTGTGGGAGCCATGGAAAGCCTCTAGACACAGCGCATTCCTGTCTTCTACTGTTGCTGTTGAGATGGCCTGTTGCCTAGGCTGGTCTCAAACTTGTGGCCTCAAACAACTCCTCCCCTCCTTACCCTCCTGACCAGCCGAAGTGCAGAAGCCCACCACCACACACAAATTTGGTTTTGAATTTGTTGCAGATCACTGTACGCCATTTTTAGTTTTTGCTAAAAGTCCATAGAATACCTTCTACCAGGGAGCTTCCCAGAGAGGACAAGTCACTATGCTCAAGTCTCCACAGTCCCTACTCTAGCTGGGCAAGACTCTTTGACCTTAGGATTTATTTCTGTGGTCAGTGAACAGGGGCCACTGCAGCACCCCAATGTTTGCAGAAACAAGAAGCAAATGCTTTTTCTAACTGCTTAAGAACTGAGTACTATGAGCTGGAGAGATGGCTCAGTGGTTAAGAGCACTGACTGCTCTTCCAGAGGTCCTGAGTTCAATTCCCAGCAACTACATGGTGGCTCACAACCATCTATAATGGGATCTGATGCTCTTGCCTGGTGTGTCTGAAAACAGCTATAATGTACTCATATACATAAAATAAATAAACCTTAAAAAGAAAAAAAAAAAAGAAGGCATGATAGCTAGATGTGGTAGTGTACGCCTGTAATAGCAGCCTGTGGGACAACAGGGAGCTCAAGGCTGTACTCGGCTACTGGGAAAATTCCAAGCCAACTTGAGCTACATTTGAGACTCTTCTTTAAAAAATCAAAACCCTGGCCAGGTGGTGGGGGCACACACTTTTAATCCTAGCACTCAGAAGGCAGAGGCAGGTGGATCTCTGAGTTTGAGGCCAGCTTGGTCTACAGAATGAGTTCCAGGACAGCCAGGGCTACAGAGAGAAGCTCTATCTCTAAATAAATACCCTGCTGCAATGACCTGAAGGTCAAATGCACTGTGAGGTGGTGGCCATAGGTGAGGGAGGCCCTTTCGAGGTATATTGGTCTTAAGGGAGGGAGGTGGGGACCCAGTAAATGCTTTTTTTTTTTTTTTTTTTGAGACAGGGCTTCTCTGTGTAACAGCCTTGGCTGTCCTGGAACTTGCTCTGTAGACCAGGCTGGCCTTGGACTCACAGAGATTGTCCACCTCTGCCTCCCAGGGCCTGTGCTACCACGCCCTACAAACAAATGCTTTTTAAGATCCTTAGAGAACTATTCCTTGTAACTAGAGAGACAAAGAGACAGAGATAGAGACAGAGATAGACAGACATCTTGGACTTTTAAATGTAAGAGGGAAAGACTGACATTTCTGCTGTTTGAAGGTAATCATCCTGTATTACTATAGCAACCAGAGCACACTGACAGTGACTTTACAGAAACATTCACTTACTTTATTCCGGAGATCTTCAAGCTCTTCTTGTCCAAAAGGCCCATGGACTGCCCATGAGAGAAAGAAAAGAAAAGGGAAAAAATAAAAATAAAAAATAAAAACCACAGCTCAGAAAGGCCAGGGCAGCATCACCTCTGGGTGCCTCTCTTTACAGTTATCCTGGAGAGGGGAGGGCATGTCACAGCACACATGTACAAGCCAGAAGACAGTGTACGCGACTGAGCTCTCGCTTTCTACAGTGCAGGGAAGGGAATAAATTCTGGTTGTCAAGTGCCTTCACCCCCCTTTCTAGTGCAAGCCTCCGCTCTACCCAGGGCGCATTACAGGCAGGGAGGACAGGTGAGCAGCAGCCCAGTGCCAGCAGCCACACACCAACTTCCAATATAACTTCAGCCAGAGCCTGGGCGGGGAGTCCTGATCTCCACCCAGCACAGTGAGGGCCGGCCTCTATCACCAGTCCACAAAGCCCCACCTCCTTCCTAGCACAGACGAAGAGAAGCACTGACTAGATCCACAGCCGCCATGCATGCACCCAACGGTCTGATTAGCCTTCTAGAACACTAAAATAACCATGGGAGCTAGGCCACAGTTCAGTGATAGAGTAATTGCCTAGCATGCAGGATCCGAGTTCAATGCCCAGACTTCCAGAAAGACAGAACTCACAGGTGTTTCATAGATGCTAAGAGTATCCAGGGTCATTCGTGCAAAGAATTTGCCATCATGGCTCCACCTGAGGAGAAAAGAAGTGTCAGGCTGCGCAGATGGAACAGGACTAGGCCACGGGCAGACCAGGGCTTTGCTCTACTCACTTGAAGATGGGCCAGTGGGCTGAGCTTTCACAGTGAAAACCTCTCTTTTTATGCCCCGTGAGAATGTCCCAGATGATGATGGCCTGAGGGTCATCCTGAGTGTCCATCAGTGGGCTGAAAGTCACCAGGTATCTGCGAGAAAGGGTCACTTAGTACAGCACTTCCTTGGTATGAGAATCACATTTCCAGCACACATTGCTATCATCACAGAAACAAGACACACAGAAGGCCGCCAAGATGTGCAGAACCAGCCTTTTCACACTTACCATGACCCAAGAACAACGTCTCATCTCTCCCAAGTTGGGGGTAAGATGAGCATAACCAGGGACAAAGTATGTCACAGAATACTACAAGAGTCACCTAGAATGGCGTTCCCACCACAAGTGGCCCCAAGCAAATCAAAGAGCCCAACAAGTCTGCTAGAGTGGGCTGGCCTAGAGGGAGGAGCGACTGGGATTCTCTCTGGCTGCACTGGTGTAATTAAGACTAATGAGATAAAGAGAACAAATGGTAACAGAGTTCTAAAGGGAGTGTGCTTCACGGGACACGGGAAATTAGCTATCAGTGGTCATCTCTCATTGTAGAAGAAATCTGTATTTGTTCCCACAAAGCAGATGTGTCCTAAGGATGCAGCCCTCACAGCCAGAGGCAGTGGGAGAGGCCGGGCAAGCCAGAGAACACCAGTGAAAAGCCCTTCTGCTGCAGCAGCATGGCTGGCAAGACTCAAATCCTGACGAGCAGCACTACACCACACAAACTGCTAAAGCCTGTAATGAGTGAGTCCCAACACTGCAGTCTACAGAACCAAAGCACAGAGTACCTAACAAACAACAGAATAGCCCCATTTGTTCAAGAGGACAGAAGCGTGAACACACAGATCATACCAGGTGTCCTGCACAGCCTGAAACCCAGCACATGGGGAGTGAAGGCAGGAGGATCAGGAGTTCAAGGCCAGCTTCAGCTATAGTGATTTGGGGCCAAGCCATGTATCAAAACAGAGAAAGCCACAACCTAGCCATGTGCCAACTGGACACCAGAATACAGGTGAAGTGACTATTGTGGGACCTGCACAGGCTTCCCAAGAGGTGGAGGGACACCAAAAGTCACCCAAGCACAGGCAAAAGGCAGCTATCTCACACACCCATTTCTTTTTTAAAAGACTTCATATGTATGCCCTGAGGTTAGAAGAGGGAGCTACGGATGGTCATGGGCCACTACGTGGGTGCTGGGAATAAACCTGCGTCCTCTGCAAGGACAAGTGCTCTCACCACTGAGCTGTCTCTCCAGCCCCTCACACACACACTGCTGCTAGAGTGGCCTCTGGCACTCTGAGAGCAGCACACAGGGTAAGGGACAAGGGTTAAGGACACTAGGACAGGGGCCAAGCACACACCCATGGTGTAACAACCT
The DNA here is from genome assembly GCA_028551405.1 of Uromys caudimaculatus. Taxonomy (NCBI): domain Eukaryota; kingdom Metazoa; phylum Chordata; class Mammalia; order Rodentia; family Muridae; genus Uromys; species Uromys caudimaculatus. The sequence goes on from CM052721.1 coordinate 11,945,428, forward strand.
TCATCTACAAGTAACCAGTGTATGCTTTTGTTGTTTTATGGAGGCAGGGTCTCATGTAGACCAAGCTGGCCTTTAACTCCTAATCCTCTTGCCTCTACTTCCCAACTGCTGGGGATCCAGGTGTGCCCCACAAAGTGCGGCCTGTAGCTTCCTCTAGCTCCACTGTTTACAAGTCTGTGCTCGCTGGGCAGTGGTGGCGCACGCCTTTAATCCCAGCACTTGGGAGGCAGAGACAGGCGGATTTCTGAGTTCGAGGCCAGCCTGGTCTACAGAGTGAGTTCCAGGACATCCAGGGCTACACAGAGAAACCCTGTCTTGAAAAACCAAAAAAAAAAAAAAAACCCAAGTCTGTGTTCCAAGATTAATTCAGACATGGGAAAGAAGCCCTGCTAAGAAAAGCTGTCTAGTTCCTGAACTAGAACAAGAAGTGACTCGTGAGACATTATGGCACCAAGTATCAGTGCTGGTGTCGAGTAGTACCAGGAAGCAAAGTATCACGCGAAGGCAACGCACCCTCAGAGGTGAGCACGCGTGCAGGTCCTCTTTATCAAGGGATCTGTTCCAAAACCTCACAGCACCCAGCCCAATGCATGTTTTTTCCTACATATACACCCCCCCCCCCGAGAAGTATACATTACAGTTAAGAGACCAAAGACAACAGAACACAACCATATGAACACACACTATATATAGTGTGCTGCGGACTCTGTCACTGCAGCCCCGGAAGGTGAAACCACAGTAAGGGAGTGACTGGTCCTCCAGTTGCTCAAGTGTGGGGCCAGGGAGGATGCAGCTCAATGGCAGAGACCCTGGTCACTGCAAAAAGACATCCTCAGAAGGAAAACTTGAATGCACGCCAACCCACCCCACAGCTTGGCTCTGGCAGTTTACAGTTTGAGGAGGGGGTAAAGGAGCAGGGCCAAGTGCTGACAGGAGAATCTTGGTAAACCACATATCTTCTCTTCTCTCTCTCACCTCCTGGGATTTTTCTATCAGGTCTGAAAGTTTCTAAATCACCCGAGGCGGCGAGTGGAGTGGCTCACCTTTCACATGGAGAGAAATCGATGAGCTGCACGCCTTGGTGGCTGAACCTCTGGATCTGCTTGAACTTGTCCCCTCCCCAGAGGGCGATACCCCGCTGATGGAACGTGGCCAGGTAGGTGCCCTTAGGGGACCAGCGTACATACGTCTCTGTCCATCTCTGTAAGAAGGCAGGAGCAGTGTGAAAATGACAAATGTCAAGCACTGTGGCCCTTCCTTCTCCACTGCATCTTCTCATCTCTCAGACCCGTTTCCAAGCAGGTAAAGGAGTGACAGTTGTTCTCAGAGAGTGCCTCAGAGAACAAGAGCCTGCACCTGCTCCGGGGTGGAAACCAGCCCTGGTAAGGAGAAGGAGGCCATGGCCATGGCCAGCTGCTGGTACACACCGCTCTTTCTTCAATTGAGACTGGGTCCTTGACGTCGTTCCAGAAGATGGATGTCCGGTCTCCGCTCTCAAAAATCACACTGTACTGATCTCTGCACTCTGCCTCTTCCAGCCAGTAACGCAAATTGCCCTACAAACAATTAAAATTGAGGGTCTTAGTCCACTGCATTAATCTTAATCAAAGAAAGCTTATCGATCACTATCATACTTAATGACAAATGACAAGTACAACTGATATGTTTTGTAAAACATACCAGGTCTTTGAAAGGCTGCTTCTCTGGAATGTCCCACTCATCGCTGATAGTCATGTACCTGAAACAGAATGGGCACTGCTGAGTCCACAGCTGCATGGGACGAGGAGGTGCACAGCCAGGCAGCTCCATACCTTCTCCACCCACCCCCAAGCTCAAAGCAAGAAACATAAAATGCTCTTGCCTGGCCACCGGCAGCCCTGGGGAACTCCCGTCACCTACAGGCACCACCATAGACCTCAGGCCTCAACTCACTTGTCAAAGTCAGTGAAGAGGTTGACCCGGAACGTGTGCTGCTTGTCCAGTTTGTACCCATCCGCATTCTTCACAGCATCCACGGCATGCGCGGGAGATGCATACTCCAGAAAGATGTACCTGAGTGACAGGCGAGCGGGCGGCTTGCACACATGCGTCCGTCAGACTTACTGTACACTGAGACCACTCTACATGAACAGAGGTCCTAACTATCCTGCTGCATCCCCAAGGCAGTCGCGCAGAGGACCAAGGAAGAGCAATGCAGGCCAAGCAGTTTCCTAAGAAATCTTACGTTTTTGTATAGTCTACTATTCAGACTTCTCAACCTAGCTTCAATTTTATTTTCTCTAACTACCTTGAAGGCTGTATCCTTCATCTCTATTTTCATCTTATTTGCAATAAATGATAGTCATTAGCAACATCAAAAAAAAAAAATCTTACTAGATCTCAAGACAGACTTCATGGTTATAACTGACAGAAAAGTTTAACAGAAACGGTCATTTCCTTGTGACAGCCCACGGATGCACTTATGTCAATACCTAGGAAAGTATTCACTTTACATATGAAGCATTTCTAGTTAGCAATGACCTCATTTAAGGGTCACCATTTACCCAGCCTGGTCTACAGGGCTAGTTCCAGGACAGCCAGGGCTACACAGAGAAACCCTGTCTCAAAAAAAACAAACAAATGTGCACAGGGTTTCAGGAGAAGCGTCATTCTAGACAAACATCCAACAAAGCAAGCAACTGCCCCTTTAACCACGTGGCTCAGCAGCAGTTAAGAACACTGGCCCACCGAGCCAGCTGGCCCACCCCTTTAATCCCAGAGCTAGGAAACAGAGGCAGGCAGAACTCTAAATTCCAGGCCAGCCAAGGCTGCACAGGGACTCTGTCCCAACAAAACAAAACAGATCACTGGTTGCTCTTGCAGAGGACCCAGGTTCAATTCCCAGCACCCACCCACAAGGTGGTTCACAACTGTCTATAACTCCAGTTCCAAGGGATCACATCCCTCCTGGCTTCTGAGAGGACCAGGCACACATGTGGTGCACATTTATACATGCAGATAAAGCATTCATACACATAAAACAATAAAAAACAAAACAAATATAAAACAGGGCAGGATTGCCTCGAGTCAGTGGTTCTTCCGAAAGTAAAATGGAGATCGTTTTTAAACTCTTAAGACAAGGGAGCATTTAAAGGGGGTCTGTCAGCAGTGGCAAGAGGCAAACAACCCTACAAATTCGGCAGCAGCCACTGTGGCTCATTCTGCCCTGTCCAGTTCACTGAGGGCAGGCAGCCAGTCCACTGTTCAAGAAGCTTGGCTCTAGGAGCCAGAGAAGCCCTAGGCCTTCACAGAGGGTCTAAGCCTAGTGGTGCTCAGCACCGCAAACACAATGGAGGCCTAGACTCAAGCATGGAAGACCTAACTTTGAAAAGAAAAAGCAAACTGCAGGTCACACCTTAGGCTGCACCCATGATTTAGGTGCCAGTAGAAGCTGCTAACTAAGCAGTGCTAGGAGGTTTCACCTCTACTCCAGACACATCCCACAGGCAGGCTTGCCCTTGGCCTCTGCCCACTTGCAGGCCAGTGGAATCTATCTTTATCTAGGCCCTATCTTGGATAGCCTGCTGCTTCTGTGGGGACCTGGGAAGCGAAGCGTCACTGAAGCGCCTCCCTCTGGGGGCCTCAGGTCCCACTGCTGCTTCAGCAACTTGTGTGCTCACCCTTTTGTCTTTCCATCTTCCTCAGGGTAATAGTCATTTATGATTTTCCCAAACTTGGAGAAGATCTTGTGGATGACATTTTTGAGTTTCTCAAGCCGGTCGGGTCCCACCTGAGGAACGTTGTCTACAACAATCACTGAGTCAATCCCATCCGCTTCCTGAGGCCGATCTTTGAGTACATCGCCAAGTAGTTCTGAAGGAATAAAAGAAATGTCAAGTGGTTTCTATTAAGCCAAGAAGCACTCATTCATTAGCCAGCAGGCTGCTCATTTCTAAGAGGCATCTACTCCAAGTGCTTTCATCATGAACAAAGAACTCAGGACCTCCACAAGGAAGGCCGGTCCGCACACTCCTTTTGATGGGAAGGATTCTCTAAATGTATCCAACTGTTGCTGCCAGGGCGGGGAGAGCATGTAATCCCATCACTTTGAAGGTGAGGAGGATGCATGTGGATCTGAGTTCAAGGCCAGCTTGACCCTGCCTTAACCAGGTGGGAAGAATTCACTCCTGAAAGTTACCCTCTGACCTCCACAGCCTTGTCCACACTGCACACAAAAACAATAACCTTAAAAATTATAAAATACAAAGGGCCACAGATATAACATAATGGTAGCATACCAAGCTAACACAGAAGTAGCCCTGGGTTCAATCTCCAATACTGCTCTAAAAACAAACAATAAATTGCATGAATTTCTAGCTACTATCGCTGTCCTTTTCTTATTCAATCTTTGCAGGTGTGGTTGCACACGCCTGAAACCCCAGCAATGCAGGGGGAGCTCGAGTTCAAAACCGTCTTCAAGACAAGGCCAGCCCCCACTAGAAGATCAGCTAGGAAGCTGAAAAGCAGGAGAGACAGCTCAGCATAAAAACAGGTACCACAGTTGGTGGTGGTGCCTTTAATCCCAGCACTTGGGAGGCAGAGGCAGGTGAATATGAGTTCAAGGCCATAATCTGGTCTATACAGAGAAACCGTATTTGGAAAACCCAACTGTGTCTCCTGCAGCGAACCTGAGCTCTGTTCCAGTACCCACGCTGGGCAGTGCACTCAACAGCCTGTAACTTCAGTTCAAGGGGACTGAACACCTCTGGCCTCCAAGGGCCCCTGGGCACACATACACACTTAAAAATAAAACAAATCCTTTAAAAAGGAAAAACTTCAGCATGCTAAATACCCTAAATGTCGACACACATCCTTTCATTCTCAGGAGTGAAAGGTGGGGCTGGACACAAGCCGATGTGCCGCCAATCCCAGAACTCGGGCAGGCAGACCTCCCTGAATTCAAGGCCAGCCTGGTCTACAAAGCAAATTCTAGGACAACCAAGGCTATACAGTAAGACTCTGTCTCAAAAAAGCCACATCTATAATCCCAACACTGTGAGGACAGAGACAGGAAGATCTCAGGGGTTTGTTGCCCAACCAGTCTAAGTTGAAATGGTGAACTCCAGGTTCAGTTAGAAACCCTATGGCAGGGGCTAGAGAGATGGCTCAGTGTTTAAGTGCACTGACTGCTGCTCTTCTAGAGGACCTGGGTTCAAGTCCTAGCATCCACATGGCAGCTTACAAGGGTCTGTAACTCCAAGATCTGACAACCTCCTACAAATATACTTGCAGATACAACACCAATACACATTAAAAACATTTTTTTAAAGGGAGAAGGTGGGGGGAGCCAGGAAGTCATGGTGCACACCTTTAATCCCTGCACTCGAGGCAGAGGCAGGCTAATCTCTAGTTGGAGGCCAGCCTGATCTACAGAATTCTACAGAGTTCCAAAAAAAGGGGTGAAGGTCAACAGAAGAACACACCTGACACAAACCTCAGGTCCCCATGTGCACTTTGACAAACACAGTACACGTCCACAAAGAGAAAGGTGAGCTAAATAAATGTGAGGGCACTCCCGTGCTCCCAGGACCTAAGAAACGAGGTCGGAAAGCCATTTCTGAGGCCATCCAGGTCGACGCAAGAAGATCCAGCTTAAAATAAAGAAGTCTGTACAGGCTAATACTAATGCCTTTATTTCCATCTATGAACGCAGAGGTGAGCAGGTAAGTTCAAGGCCAACCTAGAGAGTTCCCGAACAGCCAGAGAATCAGAGTGAGACCTTGTCTCAAAAAGAAAAGATGGAAGGGGGGAGAGGATGGGGAGATGGCTCAGCAGTTATTCTTCCAGGATCAGAGTTCAGTTCCTAGCACCCACATGGTGGTTCACAACCAGATACGAGCCCAGTTCCAGAGAATCCAATGCCCTGTTCTAGCCTCCAAAGGTAAGTGCATATCTGTGGCACACAGACATACATGCAGGCAAAACACCCATACATATAAAATAAAAAATATAATAAAACAGAGCTGGAGAGGTGGCTCAACCATTTCAGAGTACTCTGCTCTTGCAGAGGACTGAGGCTCAATTCCCAGCACCCACATGTTGGCTCACAGCCACCTGTAACTCTAGTTTCAAGGAATCTGATGCCCGCTTTTGGCCTCCACAAATACCAGTTACACGTGTGGTGCTTCTATAAGCACAAATGCAGGCAAACATACATACAAATAAATAAGTAATATATGTTTAACTATGAAAGGCGATTCTGGGCCAGCAGGAGGGCTCAGTGTGGGAAGCACTTGTCACAGGAGCCTGACGACCTGCGTGCAATCCCTGGAGCCCACTGCAGAAGGAGAAAGCCAACTTCGGACCACTGTCCTAACCCCTACACAAATGTCCCGCACCAACTCACCAAATGACTTTTTTAAGGTCACTGTGGGCGGGCTGGGGGTACGGCTTGGTAGAACACTTGCTCAGCATGCACCAGGTCCTGGGCTCTGCTGCGGGGTGGTGGGGAGCAGTGCACCAGTCCTCTGCGCTTTCTGCAGGCTAATTTTATGTCAACTTAACACAACTAGATTATGTGGAAGAAGTAAACCTCACTTGAGAAAATGCCCCCGCCAGACTCGCCTGTAGGCAAGTTTGTGGGTTAATCTCTTGACTGATGTTTGGTATGAAAGAACACAATTCACTGTGGGCAGTGCAATCCCAATCCCAGGCTGGTGTCCCGGGCTGGTGTAAGAAAGCAGGCTGAGCGAGCCATGAGGAGCAAGCCAGTAGCAGCACTCCTCCATGGCCTCTGCATCAGCCCCTGCCCCGACTTCTTGGATGATAGACTGACTCTAAGTTGCTTTTGTCACAGCAAAAGAAACCTAATTAAGACACATTTCAAAGACATCAGAATCAAGAGCAGGCAAGGAGTGAGGAGGATAGAGGCAGATTTAACATGGCAATGCCACACGCCTTCACTACAGAAACTCTGGCCTCCTTTAAAAGTCTGCTCACCAAACAATTAAACAGCCTGCTAAGCTGGATCTGAACTTAACAAGATGTAATAAAAAAGCCCAGCTTCCATCCAAACTAGACTCCTTCCCAGAGCTCAAAGCGTCCACCCAGCCTGTAACACTCTGCTTCTCCTGAGAAGGCAGAGCAAAGAATCCTCATAATGCAGTACATGGTTTCTGCTCATTTGTTTGGATTTTTTACATTTTACTGTAAAGTGTATGAATGTTCTGCCTTTGTGTATATGTGTGTGCACCACATGCATGCCTGGTACATGGTCATCAGGTCCCTAACTGGAGTTACAGAGACTTGTGAGCCATCATGTGGGAGCTGGGAATCAAACCCGGGTTCTCTGGAAGAACAGCAAGTGCTGAGGCATCTCTTCAGCCCTCTTCTATTTGTTTTTTGATATAGGGTCCCATGTACCTCAGGCTGGCTTTGCATGCCCTATATAGCAGGGGCTAAACTCAAACTTCTACCTACCAAGTACTGAAATGACTGGCAAGTAAGTACACCACACTAGAAGAAACAACTTGTTCACAATCAGTAACAGAATAGGAGACGTATACTAACGTGAAAAAGGACAAGGAGGGCGAGACAGATTCCACACCGCTCCTCCTAGTAAAACCCAAAAGGCTGTTTCTCTTCCCACCCTTGTGACACCCTGATGCCCAAAGCCAGATGGCTTTAAGAGTTCCAACTCTTGCAGGGCAGTGGTGGCGCACGCCTTTATTCCCAGCACTTGGGAGGCAGAGGCAGGTGGATTTCTGAGTTCGAGGCCAGCCTGGTCTACAGAATGAGATTCAGGACAGCCAGGGCTACACAGAGAAACCCTGTCTCGAAAAACCAAAAAAAGAAAAGATCACTCCCCTGAGTTAGCACTCACCTCAAGGCTGGCAGTGGCGCACGACTGCATTCCCAGTGCTAGAAAAGGGCAAGCAAGGACCCAAATGGCCAGCCAGTCTAGCCAACGGGTGAGCTGAGTTCAGGGAGACATCACTCTCCCCCTGAAAGGCTAGTTAGTAGTGGCTCACACCTGTATGTAATCCCAGCACTGGAGTGGCCAAGGCAGGAAGCTTACCATGAGTTCTGGGCCAGCATAGGATACAGTGTGAGGTCCTGTCTGAAACTATAGAGTGACAGGGAGATAGTCCAGACCCAAAATAAATAACCAAAGAAACCAAGAGTTCAAAAGGAGCTTCAAAGTCAAAACTTACGCTCTAACACGGGGGTGGGGTGGGGGTGGGGTGGGGGTGGGGGTGGGGGGACGACAGGTACATGAGAGATCACTGGAGTTGGGTGAGAGTGGGAGCCCAGAAACCTACTCTACCCAGAGCAACTTCCTCAAGAATCTTCACAGTAGTTTATCTGCTTCTCATGCCAAGACATCTTTTAAGTATTACAGTAAAACAAGCCAGGCATAGTGACTCACACTTCAAATCCCGGCAATCTTCAGGTGGAGAAAGGAGCATCGGTTCAAAGACAGCATCATAAAGAGCTGGCCAACCTGGGCTATGCCAGACCCTGTCTGACAACAAAACAAAAACCTCCACAAACATACAAAAAAAGGATTAAGTCAAACAATGGTGACACCAAATGGCAACCCCTTGAAATATTTTAAGTTCCAAGTTGACAACTATATTGAGGCACTATATTTTCATGGTATATCACTGGTAGTTCAAAAGCAGTTGTTTGGGAGTACACTTCTGCAGGGCCAGCACCACGAAAACTGAGGCAGAAGAATCAAGAGTTCATTCAATTTCAGCCTGATCTACACAGTGAGGCCCTGTCTCATTTATTAAAAAAAAAAGTGGTGTTCTTAGGCCCTTTGCCCCTTGGTATTAGCCACACCAACACATGAACGAACTGGCTCGTGTGCGTTCAGCCTGAAGTTGAAATGGTAGAGGAACATATGCTATCAACTGTCAGAGAAGATTTTTAGGAATCTGGCTCCTATGCAGGTAGGCAGAAACAATGCCTTTAAAAAGTCAGCCACCATAGAAGAAAACATGAAGTAAGCTGCAAAACGAACAACGTGAATAAGCAATGTACAACACAAGAATGTCCGAGATACCGACTTAGGAAAAAAGAGACAAACAAGCGGTAATGTGCCCGATTGCAATGCCTTACTATGGAAACCACTGGGAACACACTTTTACAAGGGTGAAGGCACCAAGCTCTACACGACCTGTCCCTCCCGTTCGGCCCTCTGAGGGGTCCAGCTAGTCAACACTGGAAATGTTGGCCGGGAAACTGGAATGCTCCCAGATACTCCAGGTCGTTCTGCCCTCCACCAACTCCCAGACTCCCGGTCTTCCCACAGAAACGGACTCCCCAAATGGTCCCCCACTGTAGATGAAGCAGAGGATCGTTGCAACTGGGAGATCTCGCCCCCACGACCGATACCCTCACCACGGACAGAATCACGACTACAGCCCTTACCTTCCTCGCTCACGTCGTCTACGAAATCCTCGGGGTCGCTGAAGGAGGGCTCATCTGCCTCTCCGTTCTCCAGAGCCCGCGGCTCCGCCTCAGCCGCGCTCCCATCGGATCCGCCCTCCTCCTCCGCTCCAGCCGAGAGGTGCCCCCGGGCCTGCTCTCCGCCGGCCTCCGCCTTCCCGGGAGCAGAGGGCTCCTGCGCCGAGGACCGCTCCGCCGACTGCGGCGTGGGCGAGGCGGCCGGACTCGTCGCCGTTTCCTCTTCGGATTGGGCCGCCGGCTTGGCCCTCACCTCGGGCTCCGGTCCGGCCTCGGCGTCGTCCTCGGCGTCTTCTGTCTGCCCCACTTCGGACCCGCCAGACCCTGCCGCCTCGTCCGTCGGCGGCGACTCGGAGGTTGGCTGCTGCCTCGCGGGCTCGGCCCGCTCCTCGGCCGCCTCGGGCACCGCCACGTTCTCAGAGTCCTGCATGGGCCCCGCGCTGCTTCTCACCCGGCTCGGCCGCCCTGCTTCCGACTCCCAGAAATCACCGCGGGCCGCTAGCGCGGAGCCATGTGCGGGCAGCGAATGGGTCGTACCAAGATGTAGCTCGGGGGAGACACCCACGCCCTCATTCCTCACGACCAGCCTGAGAAAACTAGGATACTCATTAAAAAAATCTAGAAACAACTATAATATTATCTGAAAAACATATGAGTTTATGTATAGCCAAACAAGATTTTTTAAGGTAGCAGATAAATTCAGAAGTTTATGTGGCTCCCCCAGTCTTGGTAAGGAATAGTTGCGTCCAAAATGGCAGACGGTCCTCTGCCTCTCCCGGCGGGCGCTACGGGGAAGGACTGAACTATCTGGGGAACACTAAGTAGATTCTTAAACGTTTTTTAACACGCGGAACTGTATGAAGACAAAATATGGGACCACAAAATAAAGCTAAGATAACTGAAAGTTCCACACATATTCTTAGTAAGCTTTGCTTTTAATCAGACAGACTGCTTGACTGACAGACTGCCTTCCCTCCCCCGCAAGGGCTTGTATTTTAGACCCATCCACTGACGGGGCAAAAGAACGTAAGGTTCCAAAATTACACGAGGAGCTCGCCGACAGCCAGAGGCCGCCAACACACACAAAAATGATTGCCTGCACAATGCAGACTCGTGGGACGAGTGACTTTAGTCTCAATGGCCATCCTCACCGCAGCGGCTCGCAATCTAGCGTTGGTCCTCCCGCGAGATGAAAGTCACTGTGGTTCAGTCCGCGGGTGACTGCCGTCTTCACACGCGGGAGAATGCGATCACGTGGGCTAGCGTGGGGTGGGCGGGACGGAGCCTTCGTGGAGTGATCTGGGGGTCTCCTGGAGTGGTTTGCTGGGAAAGATAGTCAAGATTTTTGATACTTCCAGCCCAAAGCTGTCCCCTATGGGACGTTTCGAAAATATTAATAAGAACCAGTTGAGGGAACTAGGAGCTTAAGAACACTTTCGCCGAGGACCAAGTTTGGCTCTCAGTACCCATATGGTGGCTTACAACCATCTCTTAACTCGAAAAGTTTTTATTTTTATGCGTATGAGTGTTCTGCCTGCAAGTCTGTGCACCGTGTGAGCAGGCGGAGGCCGAAAGAGGGCATCGTATCACGCGCAGGACTGGAGTTATAGACAGTTAGGAACCGCCATGTGGATGCTGGAAATAGAACCCAGGCCCTCTAGAAGAGCAGGCAGTGCTTTTAACAGTTGAGCCACATCTGCAGTCCCAGATCATTCCTAAACAAAACTGAGCAGGCTGTTAGGGTCACTGGGGGAGTCAGCAAAGGGCCTGTGTTGCTTGGTATTGCAACTTTAGTCCCAATAAAAGTCTTTCTCTCAAGTGGTGTCATATGACTTAAAGATGGCTTGGGTTCTACATGGTGGTTTCCTTCCTATGAACTTGTAACCAACTCCATTGTGAAGAACTGTTTCCTTCCTCCTTTGCACAATGAGCTGGTAACAGGAGTGGCAGAATAAAGGGCTGGAGAGATGACTCTGTGGTTAAGAGTGGGCTCTACTCTCACAGAGGACCACACTCTTCTGACTTCTTTGCTGGCACCAGGCACACACATGGTGCACAGACATGCATACAGGCTAAATCTTAAACAGATATAAAATACATCTAAAAATTTTTTTAAAAATTATTTATGTCAGCCAGGTGTGGTGGCACACACCTTTAACCCCCAGCAGTCAGGAAACAGGCAGGTGGATCTCTGTGAGTTTGAGGCTAGCCTGGTCTACAAAGCAAAGCAAGTTCTAGAACCACCAAGGCTATTACACAGGAAAAACCCTGTCTCAAAAAAAAAATTATGTGGATATGTGCACAGGAGTGCAGGTGCCTAGAAATCTAGAGGGGCAGATCCCCAGAGCTGTAGTCACAGGTGGTTGTGAGCCAGCCAACATGGGTACTGAAAACCAATTTGGGTCCTCTAGGAAAGTAACATATGCTCTCAACCATTGAGCCCCTTTCAAGTTCTTATTTTTTATTTATTTATTTTGGTTTTTTCGAGACGGGGTTTCTCTGGGTAGCCCTGGCTGTCCTGGAACTCACTCTGTAGACTATGCTGGCCTCGAACTCAGAAATCCACCTGCCTCTGCCTCCCAAGTGCTGGGGGGGGGGCACCACTGCCCAGCTCAAGCTCTTATTTTATTTTATTTTATTTTATGCTGTATGTGTCTGGGTCTTTCTGTGTGTATATATCACATGTGTGCAGATGCCCAAGGAGAAAGCGTTGGATCTTCTGGTGCTGGGGGAACAGGTGGTTGTGAGTCACATGACGTGGGTGCTGGGAACTGAGTCAGATTCTCTAGAAGAACAGCTAGTGCTCTTAACTACTGAGCCATCTCTCCAGCCCCTTATTTATTAATTAATTAATTTATTATTTTTATTCATTTTATTTATGTGTGTGGACATGTGTGGACAGGAGTCATCAGAGTCCATTTATTTATATTAATTTTAGTTGTATATGTGTCAGCCCAACTTTGAGTCCAGGACTCCAGAGTGCATCGGATCCTCTGGAGCTGGGATTAGAGGCAGCTGTGAGCCACCCAATGTGAGTGCTAGGAACCAAACCCTGATCGTCCACAAGAACCGGATGCTCTCTCAACTACTGAGCTAGCCTTAGCCCCAAAAGAAACTTTTTTAAAAAAATTTTATTTCTCTATTTTTTATTTATTTATTTATTTATTTATTTATTTATTTATTTATTTATTTGGTTTTTCGAGACAGGGTTTCTCTGTGTAGCCCTGGCTGTCCTGGAACTCACTCTGCAGACCAGGCTGGCCTGGAACTCAGAAATCTGCCTGCCTCTGCCTCCCAAGTGCTGGGATTAAAGGCATGCACCACCACTGCCTGGCCTTTTTTAAAATGTTAAGAGTGCTCAGTCTTCATGTATCCCTACTGCCAGAAGAGGGCATCAGATCCCTTTATAGATGGTCCTGAGCCACCGTGTGGCTTCTGGAATTGAACTCAGGACCTCTGAAAGAGCAGCCAGTGTTTTTAACCTCTGGACCACCTCATCAGTCCTAAGGAGAAACATTTTAAAAGAGAGACACTTGTAGCTACCCTTTAAATATCATTCTGTTGAAAGAATGGACGGCAAAAGACAGATTTCCCAGCAATCCCATTGTGGGAGAAGGGGCAGGCTGCAGCCTGGTGCCAGACAGCAGAGGAACTTGCACACAGTTCTAACTATGGACACAGAGTGCTTGGACACCCTGAAGCACAGATCGGGGTTGAGATGATAATGTCTTTTTTACTGGTCCCTCTTGTCTCTTGAGGGAGACAGCATACCATTAGAGCAAGATGTAACTAAGTAGGTGTATTTGACACAAAGTGTTTTCTTTTGGTTTTGGGTTTTGGGACAAGGTTTCTCTGTGTAATCCTGGCTGTCCTAGAACTCACCATGTAGACCTCCTGGAGCTGGAGCTGGCTCACAAAATGTTTTAGATGCTGCTGAGTCCTGACTTATAAGGGAGATATAGCCGGGCAGTGGTGGCGCATGCCTTTTAATCCCAACACTTGGGAAGCAGAGGCAGGTGGATTTCTGAGTTCGAGGCCAGCCTGGTCTACAGAGTGAGCTCCAGGACAGCCAGGGTTACACAGAGAAACCCTGTCTCGAAAAACCAAAAAAAACAAAAAACAAAAAACAAAAAATATATGTTGAGCAGGCGGTCACATCATGTCCAGCAGGTATTGACACACCCTTGAGAGCCTCAAAAATTATACTTCATTCCCAAAATAGACAAGCTCCAGGGCCTTTTCCGATATCTATAACTGGGAATCAAAGGGACAGAAGAGAGAATGTTCACCATAAAACTGGAACATATCTTTGAGCATGGTGACCCATTTCTTTAATCCCAGCACTGGGGTGGCAGAGGCAGGAAGATCTCTGTGAATTCAAGGCCAACTTGGTGTACAGCAAGAATTCCAGGCCAGCCAGGGCTGCACCCTGAAACCCTATCTCAAAACAAGCAAATTAAACAAAACTGGAAAGGGGTCTCACATAGCAATGGGCTTTCAAGAGACGTGCAGAAAAGTGTTTCTGTCTCACAAAAAGGCTAGGAGGCTCGTGAAACTGAAGAGACGGAGGCTGGGGTGTGGCTCCGTTGGTAAAATACTTTTCCTAACACACAGAAAGCCCGGGTTCCATTCCCAGCACATCACACGCCGGGCATGGTGGTGGACACCTGTAATCCTAGCACTCAGTAAGTAAAGGCAGTAGGATCAGAAATTCAAGGCCATCCTTGGCTACAGAGTGGTTTAAGGCCAGCCTAGGCTACACAAGACTCTATCTCAAAACAGCAACAAAAAAACGTTCAGTTTCTGTGCGTGCTCATTCTTTGATGTGACAGACATCATAACATTCTAAGCGCATGAGCACTAGAGGGCGCCACATACTCATGCTCCTCCCACTTACCTACTTCTGGGTGGTGCTGTCAATCACTAAGGGCTAGGAGGATAGCTTAGTGGGTAAAGTTCATGCTGCTCAAACTTGAGGATCTGAGTTCAGATCCCCAGAGACATAAAAGTCAATTGTGGGGCCAAGTGCTGTGGCACACTTTAATAAGGCCCTTGATCCCTGGCACTTGTGAGGCAGAGACAGGCAGATCTCTGGAAGTTTGAGGCCAGCCTGGTTTACATAGTGAGTTCTAGAAGCCAGGGAGAAAAACAACAAAAAGCCTGTCTTGGTCGCCCTCTTCTTTAATCCCACCACTTCGGTGGCAGAAGCAGGCAGATCTCTGAGTTCGAAGCCAGCCTGGTCTACGGATTGAGTTTCAGGACAGCCAGGGCTACACAGAGAAACCCTGTCTCGAACAAACAAACACAAACAAAATGTAAAAATGGCTGCTGTTACAGTACAGTGCACACCTATGACCAGTGAAGGGGCGGGGCAAGTTGGTCCCTCGCTGATCAGCTGGATTAGTTAAAATAGGGGGCTAGGTTCAGTGTGACCCTGTTTCCAAAAATGAGGTGAAGGGCAATGAAGGAGGATACCTGATATCAACCTGTCAGCTCCTAGCTTCCACAGGCCAACGCGCACGCGCACACACACACACACACGCACACACACACACGCACACACACACACACACAATTAAAAGCCACCAATGGATTCAAAAGCTGCCAAAAGGCCAGTACTGGAGAAGCTTCAGATTCGCTCTGAACAACCTGATCTAAGCCAGGTAATAGGTAGTTTCAGGAAAGCAGTGTAGCCAGCAGCCAAAGAAGGGTCACATGACTGACAGACTCGGAGCTCATAGCAGCCAGCACCAGAGGTGATAAAAGTTCGAAAATGACGCCAGTAACTCGGCTCAGTGGGTAAAGATGCTTGCCACTAAGCCTAATAATGAGTTTAACTCCCAGGTCCCACGTGGTGGATTTTAAAAACAGACTCCTGAAAGTTGTCTTCTGACTTCCACAAATGCACTGTGGCACACACCCAAATGTAATGAAAAAAAAAAGTTGAAGAATTAGTATTTGAAATACATAGGGGCTGGGGGGGGCTCAGCAGTTTGAGGGCACTGACTATTCTTCTGGAGGACCCGGTTTCAAGTCCCAGTACCTACATGGCAGCTCACACCTGCCTGTGGCTCCATTTTCAGGGTATCCGGTGCCCTCACACAAATATGCATGTGGACAGAATGTCAATGCACGTGTAACAAAAATTACTATGAAAAAATTAAAAAGAAAGAATTATGTGGTTAAGTAGAGAGACAAGTTGCACCCAACATCTTCATGTTTTTAAATTTTTATTATTTGTGTGTATGCGTGAGAGAGAGTGAGAGAGCGAGAGAGAGAGAGAGAGAGAGAGAATGAGTGTTTTGCCTACATATATATGTGTGCACCATTTAAGTGCTATACCCCTCCGCACCAGAAGAGGGCACTAGCCTTGTTGGAACTGGAGCTATATAGTACATAGTCTGGGTCCTCTGCCAGAGCAGTCAGTGCTCTTAGCCACGGAGCCAACTCTCCAGCCCCTCCATTATTAGCTTATTTCAAGGCAAGAATAAACAATAAAAGAGGTCCTTGTCATAAAGACCTATTGTTGACAGTGTTATAAAAGTATTGTGATAAAAATAAACTGTTGCCCAAGGACCCTGGGAATGGTCAGTCCCTCTGGTCTGCCTCGGTGGAGTCAGTAACTATATAGGGTGCAAAGTTGCTGCCTGGAAAATTCTGGAGGTAGGCCTCCAGAACACAATGGCTGTGACTTATGGTACCTTTTGCTTAAAAGTGGTTAAAATGTGGTCATGGTTCAGTGGTAGAGCAACCATCTGGAATCCCTCAGTGAGGGGCTGGTATCGTTACTTAGTCTCAGTAAAGGATTATCTGCATTGGGTTGGCCTATAGTGTACTGCCTTAATTAAATTCATTGATGTGAGAAGGCCCAGTCCACTGTGGGTGGCATCATTCCCTAGGCAGGGCCTGGTCATGAACTGTGGAGAAATCCAGTGGAGCACAAACAAGCAAATGAACATGCATTCATTCATTTATCTTCTCCTGCCTGGGGATGAGGTAAGAACAGCTGTTTAAATTTTTGGTTGCTTTGACTTTCCTGCTATAACTTGGGCTAGAACCTGGAACTGTGAGCTAAACCAAACCCTTTCTTCCCTAAGTTGCTGTGGTGGTTTGAATGAGATGTCCCTCGATCGGCTCAAATGTTTGGATGCTTGGCCCCAGTTAGAAAAATCATTTGGGAAGGTTTAGGAGGCATGGCCTTGGTACAGGAGAAGGGCCTTAAGGTTTCAAAAGCCGACATCAATCCCATTAGCTCTCTCTGCCTCATACTCGTGAATCAAGATGGAAGCTCACCTTACATCTACTGCTCCTTGCTATGTGCCCCAACCATGATGGTCACAGATTCTAACCCTCTAAAACTGTAGCCAAAAATAAACTTCCTTCTAGAAGATGCCTTAGTGATGGGGTCTCATCCCAGCAATAGAAAAATAACTAAGGCAGTTGCTTTTTGTTGGGTATTTTATTGGAAGAACAAAAATGAACTAAAACAGACCAATTGTTTTGTTTTTGCTTTTTTGTTTTGTTTTTGAGACAGGATTTCCTCTGTGTAGCTGAAGCTGAGCTGGATATCTCTACTTAGCCCAGGCTAGCTTCAAATTCAGAGCTCCACCTGCCTTTGCCTCTGGAGCATTGGATTTAAAAGTCACCACCACACCTGGCTTCCCGTATCAATTTTTAAAAATTAATTTATTTGAATTTTTTCTTATGTGCATGGGTGTTTTGCACACATCTTTGTCTGCTCACCATGTCTGTGCAGTGCCCACAGAGGTCAGCAGAGAGTGTTGGATACCCTGGAGCTGGATTTCCAGACAATCCTGAGGCATCAGGTAGGTGCAGGAAATCGAGCTCAGATCCTCTTGGAAGAGCAGCCAGTGTCCTTTCTTGCTGAGCCATCTTTCCAACCCCATATACCAATCATTATTCATTGAGAGTCAGATCTGTCTGTGTGGCTGTGTAGAGGGAAAAACCTCTCTACTCTCAGGGTTTATAGCTGAGTCTCTAAAACAAACTGACAACTGACAGGATAAAAAGAAGGTAGACTGCCAGGCAGTGGTGGCTCACGCCTTTAATCCCAGCACTTGGGAGGTAGAGGCAGGTGGATTTCTGAGTTCGAGGCCAGCCTGGTCTACAGAGGGAGTTCCAGGACAGCCAGGGCCACACAGAGAAACCCTGTCTCGAAAAACCAAAAAAAAAAAAAAAAGAAGGTAGACTTACTGTGTGGCATCCATGTGCGTGACCCAAGAAGGCAGAGGGAATTATGCAAACAGCCAATGAGCTCCAGCAGCCCTTTCCACAGATAGGGGCCAATGCAGTCAGCTTGACTTAGGAGGAATAGGCCATAGAGACCAGTGTGCCTTGCTGTGGGGCTGTGCCCTGGCTTCATTTCCAGTCAATTAGCTAATCTTCCTGGAGGCAATGGGGAGGCATGAAGATCCTATGTTCTTTCGCTGGTAATAGAAATCCACAGAAGATTCTTTTCTTGCATTTCCTGTTTTACAGGAATGGGTAGGGGCAGTAGCTCCCCATCCTCACCTAGGGAGAGTCATTGGAGTAAAGCTGGACTCTTGACCTGGCTGCAGAAAATCAGAGTAAGGAGAGAGAGAAGGAATGGTTCCCCGCTAAGGTCAGGCTTGTATCAAAAGATAGTTCAAGAAAGGAGAGTACATACCCAAGAAATGAGTGCAACCATCCCCAGAAAGCAACTTGAGTCTCTTTACCATGATTCCACAGGGTTTTGTGGCTTTCTAAGTTACCTTGCTCCAAGGATGGTCGTGATTTGCAAGGCTTAAAAAGATTAAGTAAAGTTTGGAGGCTGGGGACAGAGCTCAGGTGGTAGACCAGCTTGTCTAGTATGCAGTAAGGGCCTAGGGTTCATCTCCAGAGGCCCCAGAATCTGTGTAGTAACACACACAACTGTAATTCCAGCACTCAGGAGATAGGAGGAGCAGGAAAATCAGGAGTTCAAGGTTATCTCTGGTGTGGATTATTCACCAGAGAAGACTGTTTGAACATTGTACTGGCTGGTTTTGTGTGTCAACTTGACACAAGATGGAGTTATCACAGAGAAAGGAGCTTCAGGTGAGGAAATGCCTCCATGAGATCCAGCTGTAAGGCATTTTCTCAATTTGTGATCAAGGTGGAAGGGCCCATTGTGGGTGGTGCCATCTGTGGGCTGGTAGTCCTGGGTTCTATAAGAAAGCCAGCTGAGCAAGCCATGGGGAGCAAGCCAGTAAGCAGCATCCCTTCATGGCCTCTGCATCAGCTCCTGCCTCCAAGTTCCTACCCTGTGTGGGTTCCAGTCCAGACTTCCTTTGGTGGTGAACAGCAATGTGGAAGTGTAAGCTGAATAAACCCTTTCCTCCCCAACTTGCTTCTTGGTCATGATGTTTTGTACAGGAATACAAACCCTGACTAAGATAGACATGGTTTAAGCCAATAGAAAAAGTACTTTATTAGCTGGATGGTGACTACACTGGGTGTTTGAGATCCCTGTGTAGCCCAGGGCCTTTCTCAGGGTGAGCTTTTAAGCACAAAAACCATGTTCTGGGTTGACATACTTCAGTTAAAAAGAACAGTCAGAAGCAGAATTATAGAAGCCAAAAAGCAACGTTAGGGTAGGGGAGTGTTTCTGATGCTTTGATTTAATTGGGAATCTGCATGTCCAGACACTGAAGGTCCTTGTCTCCAAAATGGTTTTTGATTGATCAATAAAGATGCCAGCAGCTAATTGTTGGGCACAGGGTGGGGACACTTAGAGTTGCATGGGTAGGACAGATAGAGGAAGAGGAGGAGATTCATCATGTTTCAGAGGGAGACAGGTAGGATGTGGGAGCTGTAGAAAAGAAAGCTAACCAACCATGTGATATCCCGGGTAAGTGGCCAATAGCCGCTTTCCAATTAGGTGGGAGGCTTAGAAGTGCCCAATCATTGAGCTGTTAAGGCATGTGTCTTAGTCAGGGTTTCTATTCCTGCACAAACATCATGACCAAGAAGCAAGTTGGGGAGGAAAGGGTTTATTCAGCTTACACTTCCACATTGCTGTTCACTACCAAAGGAAGTCAGGACTGGAACTCAAGCAGGGCAGGAAGCAGGAGCTGATGCAGAGGCCGTGGAGGAATGTTACTTACTGGCTTGCTTCCCCTGGCTTGCTCAGCTTGCTTTCTTACAGAACTCAGGACTACCAGCCCACAGATGGTACCACCCACAAGGGGCCCTCCCCCCTTGATCACTAATTGAGAAAATGCCTTACTGCTGGATCTCATGGAGGCATTTTCTCAAGGAAGACTCCTTTCTCTGTGATAACTCCAGCTTGTGTCAAGTTGACACACAAAAACAGCCAGTACAGCATGTTAAAAATAAGCTTTTGTGTGTGTGTCTTTCATCCAAAGATCCAAAGAGCCTGGGTGGGTAGCCGGAAGTGGCCACACAGAGCATAAAGTGGGGTAAAAATGCAAAAGGTTAGTGAATTTAGAGACTTTCCCAGAGTTATGCACTTTGATGGATTAGGTCTTTGTTTTTGTTTTGGCTACTGTTTCTGCCTATGTGCTGAGTTCTACAGCTGAATGGTACTTCCATCATGGAGTCAGTTTTGCTAAGGTCTGGGGCCTACTAAGCTCAGGAGCCCTGTTACAATTACAAGCTAGGTAGGGAGTTTGCAGGTGGCTTGGGATACATGAAACCCTGTATTAAGAAAATAGAAGGACTGGCGTGTAACTTTAATTTTTTTCAATCCTTATTTTTTTTAATTAATTAATTTATTTATTCATTTATTTATTTATTATTTTATTATATGTAAGTACACTGTAGCTGTCTTCAGATACCCCAGAACAGGGCATCAGATCTCATTACGGATGGTTGTGAGCCACCATGTGGTTGATGGGATTTGAACTCATGACCTTCGGAAGAGCAGTCGGTGCTCTTAACCGCTGAGCCATCTCTCCAGCCCCAATCCTTATTTTTAATGAAGGTTCTTAAACACTTTAACCTCCCTTTAGCCCACCACCCACCAGAGGTAGTGAACAAGAAAGGATACAAGGGAAGTGGACCTGTTCTTTGGAGCAACTTCCGTCTGTGTTGTCTGGGAATTGGCAGTTCAGTTCACAGGTGGCAGCTAGATCTACTCACAAACACTTCATGGGCACAGCAGCAGTCCAGTTCGGCAAAGTCAGGTTAGCAAAAATGAATCAGCAGCAGGCCTCAGCCTCAGCTCGAGTGAGCAGGAGGGACCATGGCCAGGAGGAAAGCCAGGAGAAGTCTCGGCTGTGCTAGTCTCAGCAAAGCAAAGATCAGCGAAGACACATATCAACAATCACTGCACAGCTAGCTCTAGAAACAAGCCTCTGTCCCTGTCCATCCGAGTCCTTTTCATACTCCCTCCACGGGTCTTGCCTTAGCACGTGTGTCTGTCTCAGCTGACATCACTCTGACAATCCAAGTTTGAGTCCAAGGAAGCAGCAAGAAACAGCAACACACCACCAGAAGTTTTTTGGTGCGTTTCTCTCTATGGAGTCCTGACAAATGCAGCTCAGCTACGCAATGTAAGGTGGACCAATTCATGCGTGTTGTTAGCATAAGAATCCTTCATCACACGGGCCGTGGTGGCGCACGCCTTTAATCCCAGCGCTTGGGAGGCAGAGGCAGGCGGATTTCTGAGTTCGAGGCCAGCCTGGTCTACAGAGTGAGTTCCAGGACAGCCAGGGCTCCACACAGAGAAACCCTGTCTTGAAAAACCAAAAAAAAAAAAAAAAAAACAAAAACCTTCATCACGTGTCCTTTCATGTGCTTGTTTTGGCAGAATATCTTTTCCCCTGTGTCTGCTTCAGCTAAAGGTTCCTTCGTGAGTCTGACTTAGTCTTTCACCTGGGTCCACTTCAGGAAAACACTCCTTCACGTGTTTGCCCCAGCAAAACACCGTCCAACACAGCTGACTTTGCAAAGAACCCTTAAGTTTCCACTTCACTGGAGCAATGTCTCCGTGGTTAAGAGCACTTGTTACTCTTACAGAGGACCCAGGTTTGATTCCCAGCACCTTTATGGTGTCTCACAACTGTCTGTAACTCCAGTTCTAGTACATCTGACACCCTCTTTTTTTTTTTTTTTTGGTTTTTCGAGACAGGGTTTCTCTGTGTAGCCCTGGCTGTCCTGGAACTCACTTTGTAGACCAGGCTGGCCTCGAACTCAGAAATCCACCTGCGTCTGCGTCCCAAGTGCTGGGATTAAAGGTGTGCACCACTACTGCCCGGCTGACACCCTCTTTTGACCTCCTGGACACAAAACACACATGTAGTGGACATACATCCATGCAGGCAAAAACACTCATACACATAAAAAATGAATCTAAAATAATTTTTAGAAAGATTAATCAAAGTTTACATTCAGGGAAAAGAAATGTATGAACTAGTTTATTTCTCTTCCCTGAGTATTTGAGGTAGAGAGGGGATGGGACTGAGTCTGGATATGGGTGTGTCTGCAAATGGAACCACAGGTTGGCCCAAGGGCTTTCTTTTCTTTTTGAATCAGTTTAACAGAGGGTCAGTATATTTGTTAATGCATTATGAAAAGTACTGGATAGCTGAGCCCTGAGTTACGCCAACATGTTTTTCTCATGCTAGATGAGGTCTTATGGCTGCATCACCAAAAGCCCACTCTAGCATAGGGGACAGAGACTTCATGAAAGCTGGGAACCCGGAGCTACCCAGGGAACCTGTAGGCAGCTGATAGGTTGGAGAGTGTTTCTTCCAAGCAACTCTCTGCTTATAGAACATAGAGCTTAGGGAAGGGGGAGCCTAATGAGCTTCAGGGACTTCCTGAAGCTAGGGAGTTGTGAGTTTCTGGAATCTTAAGGAGCTTTGCTGCAGGATGAAATAAATGTTCCACTCCCCAGTTAGAACACTGAGTCTTTTTGCTTGCTTGGTTTGGTTTTGAGACAGGGTTTTTCTGTGTATCCTTGGCTGTTCTGGATCTCTCTCTCTCTCTCTCTCTCTCTCTTTCTCTCTCTCTCAAACTCACACAGAGAGTCTCTGTCTCTGCCTCCTGAGTGCTGAGTGCACCATAATTTGTACTGAATATATCTGCGTGAAGGTGTCAGATGCCCTGGAATTGGAATTATAGACAGTGTTGAACTGTCATGTGGGTTCTGGGAATTGAACCTTGGGTCCCTGGGTTCTCTGGAAGAGCAGCCAGTGCTCTTAACCCCTAAGCCATCTCTCCAGGCCAGAACACAGAGTCTTAAGGAGCTGTTTCATCTCAAAGGATAATTGTTACACAGTAGTGGCTGTGACCTTTCAGTGTGTTGGTGCTTCCTGGCTCTCAGCAGGAATCCTAAGCTAGATTTCAGGGTAAGGGGCTCCTTTCT
The DNA here is from genome assembly GCA_028551405.1 of Uromys caudimaculatus. Classification (NCBI taxonomy): domain Eukaryota; kingdom Metazoa; phylum Chordata; class Mammalia; order Rodentia; family Muridae; genus Uromys; species Uromys caudimaculatus. The sequence goes on from CM052721.1 coordinate 11,968,235, forward strand.
CGTCCTGTGACTCCCTGATTTTTACTGTCTTTTACCTCCCTTGCTCCGTACTAAAGGTGTGCTCTTGGTGGAGGAGAAAATGGGAGGGATAAACTATTATAAAAGATTTGCCAATAAACTTGCTTAGGAAATATAAAGTTATCCAAAAGTGGAATTTAGCTAAGGAGCATGTCTCTGACGGACATTCTAAAGGAGCAACTCTGGCTTACAGTGGCCCATTAAACTCTCTGTCACTTATCAAAAACAGCATAATCCAGCCAGGCAGGCAGAGTGACCTCAGTTAACAATAATACCAGTTCACAGTAACTGGGATAATAGCTTTGCTATGTAAATCTCTCATTTGTCCAGAATTGGCCGACCTCACAGTTTCCGTCTTGGGGAAACGTGTTTTACTACCCAACAAGTGTGACTTGGCGCTGGGACCTAAAAGACATTTACAGGTGACAGTTTATGTGGAATGTTATAGCTCAAAATTTATATAAGCTGCAAAACATTTCTGTGAAGGTCTGGCTTCTCTCTGGGTATTAACCAGAACCGGATACGTGTTGCTATGAAAGGGTTTCTCTCCTTTTTGTGACCCTGAGTCCTTAGAGTGAATTCTCACTGGGAGGGTGGGGCTTAACCTGCCTCTCCACTCTTAAGAATTGCCACTCAGGCAGAAGGGACACAGGAAGCAGATGAAACACTCTCTAGCCTTGAGAAACCAAACCTGGTCGAATGCTAAGTGTGCTGGGTAGGTTTTTGTCAACTTGACAACAAGTACCTGTGAAGAAGGAATCTCTATTGAGGAGTTGCTGCCATCAGACTGGCCTGTGTGCATTCTCTTGATTGCTAATGGCTGTAGGAGGGCCCAGCCCACTGTGGACAGTGCCACCCCTGAGCAGATGGGCCTGGGCTATATGTGAAAGATGGCTGAGCAAGCCGGGAAGAGCAAGCCAGTAGACATCGTTCCTCCATGGTCTCTGCTTTAGTTCCGGCCTCTGGGTTGCTGGGCTGGGGAAGAAATCTGTAAATGAAATAAAGCCTTTTCCTTCCTGAATTGTTTTCGGTCCTGGTCTTTGTAGTAGAAAAAGAACGAGAGCAGCCAAGGAATCAGATGTGTTGGCTTGGAGAGGTGGCTCAGCTCTCCCAGAGGACGACACAAGTTCAGTTCCCAGCATCTGAACAAAGACAGGTCACACCTGCCTGGAGCTCCAGTCACAGGGGCCTCTGATAACTCTGACCTCTGTGGTCACCTGCACTCATGGGCACAGACTTGAACCCAGGTGCATAATGAAAAATAAACTAAATCATTAAGAAATCATTTAAAAAAACAAAAACTGGATCTGTACGTGATAGCTGAATGAAAAAAAAAAAAAGAAATAAAAAGGAAAGGGACCCAAATTAACACAAGAATACAAGCATTAAATCCTGGAGTTCTCCATGCTAATGAGGTATCCAGATAGGCCCCAATGTTCAGCCAATGAGCTTCCCTTCCTGGGAAAGGTATTTAATGCTTGGCTCACCCTGAATAAAGTACATGCATTCACATCTACAAATAAAACAGTTTGGACAAGCTGGGCAGTGGTGGTGCACACCTTTAATCCCAGCACTCGGGAGGCAGAGGCAGGTGGATTTCTGAGTTCAAGGCCAGCCTGGTCTACAGAGTGAGTTCCAGGACAGCCAGGGCTACACAGAGAAACCCTGTCTCAAAAAAACTAAAACCAAAACCAAACAAACAAAAAAAAAACAGTTTGGACAAGCAAGGACTCTCTCTTCATGGAGGACTGTGGTGGGGAAGGCCTTTATAGTAAACAGAAGAGCCTAAATCTCCCAGAGAAGGTCTCATGCAGGAGCTCATAAGAGAGGCCATGGAGGGGTGCTGCTTACTGGCTTGCTCCTCATGGCTTGTTTAGCCTGCTTTCTTGTAGAACTCCGGACCACCAGCCTAGGAGATGGAACCACCCACAATGGGCGGGGCCCTATCTTATCGTTAAGAGCATTCCCTATAGGCTTATCTGCAGTAGAATCTTCTGGAGGTATTTTCTCAACTGAGGTTTCCGCCTTTCCCGTGACTCTAGCTTGTGTCAAGTTAACCTAAATCTAGCCAGCACAGCTCCCAAATCTGGTTCAGGGAAGGAAGCAGTGGGAGGCTTCACTTGCTGACCTGAATCTCAAGACCTGAGACCCTGTGGAACTGGGAAGGTGGAAGAACTAAGGGAAAGTGGTGGTTCTCTGCGGCAGCTGTTCGATTTATTTTTTATATCAAGCACAAATTTCTTTCTTTCTGTTTTTAAATGTCTTTTTCTTTTCTTTTCCTCCTCCTCTTCCTCCTCCTTTTCTTCCTCCTCCTCCTCTTCTTCCTCCTTCTCCTTCTTCTTTTTGACTTTTTGAGACAGGGTTTCTCTGTGTAGCTCTGACTGTCCTGGAACTCACTCTGCAGACTAGGCTGGCCTCAAACTTTCAGACATCTGCCTGCAAGTATTGGGATTAAAGACATGCGCCACCAATGCCTGGCTTTCTTTTCTTTTCTTTCTTTTTTTATAAATAATTTATTTTATTTAATGTGGATATATGTCTGTGTGAGGGTGTTAGGGTGTTAAATCCCCGGAACTGGTGTTACAGACACTTGTGAGCTGCCATGGAAGTACTGGGAATTGAACACAGGTCCTCTGGAAGAGCAACCAGTGTTCTTGAGGGCTGAGCCATCTCTACAGCCTCAAATTCTTTGCATGATTAGCAAAAATGATTGAAAAAAAAGACTCACAAAATTATATGTCAAAGCCAGTGTTTTCAGTAGTTCTTTCCTTGACTACTTCCCTATTTCCACTTATTTGTTCATTTATTTATTTATTGTGAGTGCTAGGAATAGAACTCATGCTAGGTAGGTGCTCTACCACTGAGCCACACCCCCAGCCCTTCACTGGGGGATTCTAGGTGGATGCTCTATTTAAGTTACATTTCCAGTCTTCTTTCATTTTATGTTGAGTCTTCCTGATATTTATGGATATTGTGGTTGAGTGGGTACCTACAGAGAAAGTTCAGGTTCTTGTGTCCTAGAACAAAAACTGGACAGAGACACATAGGTGGTAGCAAGCAAATTGAGGGAGTTTATTAAGGATCACATTTCCCCAGGAGGAAGCAAGCCAGAGTGGTTCAAACAGACAACAATATATGTCACACAGTGTGACAGGCTCTATGACAGGAACACTCACTAACACAGAGCTTTCCACTTCCACCGGCTGGCTGGCCGGCTGGGCATCCTTCATTGTCCGAGACACTCACTATCCTGCCCAGCTTTTTAGCATGGGTGCTGGCAATCCAAACATGGTCATCTGCAGTACAAACTTTATCTGCTGCATACAGTTCTACATCCAACTTCATGCAGCCCGTGTTTCAATGGCAGTGGTAACTGTCCACACAGGGTGTGTGTTAATACTGAAACTTATAAACTGGGCGTGGTTCTTTTTTGTTTGATATTTCAAGACAGGCTTTTTCTGTGTAATTCTAGCTGTCCTAGAACTTGCTCTGAAAACAAGGCTGGCCTCGAATTCAGAGCTCTGCCTGCCTCTACCTCTGAGCGCTGGGATTAAACATGTGTGCCATCATACATGGCTGAGACCCTGAATTTTAAAATAATTTTATACACACACACACACACACACACACACACACACACACACACACACACGTATATATGGCTGGCCCCGAACTCACAGATTCACAGACATCCTCCTGCCTCTACCTCCCCAGTGCTGGGATTAGAGGCATGTGCCGCTATGCCCTGCAATTCTTTTGTTGTTGTTGTTTTTTCGAGACAGGGTTTCTCTGTGTAGCCCTGGCTGTCCTGGAACTCACTCTGTAGACCAGGCTGGCCTCGAACTCAGAAATCTGCCTGCCTCTGCCTCCCAAGTGTTGGGATTAAAGGCGTGCGCCACCACTTCCCTGCAATTCTTATGTTATTACTACTTTGAACTGAAACTGTCATCTGAAGTTGGCTTATCTCTTAGGAGAACCTGACCTTTGATATACTTTGTTTTGCCTTACTTTGTAGTCCTGGCTAACTTTAAACTTTTAAAAAAATATATAATTTATTTTTATTTTATATTCATTGGTGTTTCACCTGCACGCATTGTCTGATCCCCTGGAACAGGAGTCACAGACAGATGTGAGCTGCTATCTGGGTGATAGGAATTGAACTCAGGTCCTCTGGAAGAGCAGCCAGTGCTCTTAATAACTGAGGCATTTCTCCAGCCCAGTCTTGACCTTCTGATCTTCCTGCCTCAGTCTTTCCAGTGCTAGGTTCACCATTGTCCATCAAGTCCAGCTTGAAGTAAGGTTTTATTTTTTCTTCCTTTTTCTGGTATAAGGTATTGAAGCTAGGACTTTGCATAGGCTAGGTAAGTGGTCTACCTCCATCCAGTTTACATCACCAGCCCCACAATATATGTTTAAGAAATCATTGAGAGCCATCATGTCTCCTGGTACTGCTCTTGCTAGCTCCATCAAAGGTCTCGCTGAGCTACGGCCTTGGTCTTCTCCTCCATAATCTATGGCTGAGAGATTGATGCCCTAATTCTAGGAGCCCTTGGGTACCAGGACTGTGGAAAGAATGTAGTTGAAGACTCAGCCCACCTGAAGGTGGCAATCTTGGCCCACACTTCATTCACAAAGGATGCTCTGTAAGGTGTGTGTGTGTGTGTGTGTGTGTGTGTGTGTGTGTGTGTGTGTGTGTGTCTGACTGTCTGTCTGTCTGTCTGTCTCTGTCTCTCTTCAGAGTGTTATGTCGTTCAGGTTAGCCTCAAACTCAATACTGTAGCCAAAGCTGACCCTGAACTCCTGATCTTTGTGCCTCTACTTCCCCAAGTGATAGGCTTGAGCCACCATGTTTGTTTTTCGTGGTGCTGGGGATGGAACTCAGGCTTTGTGCACGCTAGGCAGCAGCTGCCAAGTGACCCACATCCCTTCCCCATCCTTACTCCTGATGGCTGTCATCACAGGAACACTTGGCTTTCAGGGGAGATTGTCTGGAGGATTTTACCAGCTTGGGGCTTCACAGAACACGTGGATGAGTGAGGCTGTGTGGATGATCCCAGAGGGTCTTAAACATCCATCCTGCTAAACACTCCCCTCCCTCCCTTTGTCTAAATTACCCTCCTATTTTCCTTCCTACTATCCATGCTCTTTAAGCAATTTTTTTTTCGAGACAGGGTTTCTCTGTGTAGCCCTGGCTGTCCTGGAACTCACTCTGTAGACCAGGCTGGCCTCGAACTCAGAAATCCGCCTGCCTCTGCCTCCCAAGTGCTGGGATTAAAGTCATGCACCACCACTGCCGGCCAGATGCACAGACCTTAAACACAGGAGGTTGGCAGGATCAGGATTCACACAGGAGCATTGAAATCCTAGCCATGAGCGGTGTGAGGGCTCAGTCATAAAGTTGCTTGCTGCCAAGCCTACTGATCCGAGTTTGTCCCCTGTCTTCGTTCAATCCCAGGACCTCCACGGTGGAAGTAGAGAGCCCAACTCCCACAGGTCATCTTCTGAGTTCTACACTCAGACTACAGGATGCACAATCACACACACACACGCACGCACGCACGCACGCACACTAAAAAACATAACTTGAAACATTTTAAAAATGAAATCTCAGCTGTTTCCATTCACAAAACAAAATTTAAGCGAGTTATTTGACTTCTCCAGACCTCAGCTTCCTCCATAACAAGAAGTGAGCCAGACATGGTAGCACCGTGGAAGGAGAATCTCTGTGAGTTTGTAGTTCAGTGGTAAAGCCCCTGCCTAGAATCCCCCAGTGAGGAATTGTTATGGTTCAGTGGTAGAACACCAGCCTAGTATGCAAGAGCCTCTTGGTTTGAACCATGGCGCGCGCACACACACACACACACACACACACACACACACACACACACACACACACAAAGGAAAAAGAAAAGAAAAAAAAAGACACAAACTGGGCATGGTGGTGCATACCTTTAATTCCAGTGCTTAGGAGGCAGAGAAAGGTGGATCTCTGTAAGTTCGAGGTCGGTCTAGTCTAGAAAGTGAGTTCCAAAAACGAATCCCAACCCCAGATGAACAGATATGCCCATGCACGTGTGCACACACACACACACACACACACACACACACACACACACACACACGGGGGGGGGGCGGGGTGTTATCCATACAGAAAAGACTCAAGATAGCCAAGGTGGCACATATCTGTAATCCCAGCACTTTAGAGTCTGAAGCCAGAGGACTGCCTGCAGTTAAGTCCATGTTAGAGCTATACAAAGTGACTTCATGGTCAGTCTGTGCTACAATCAGTTGCCTCTAAATTGATCTGTAATGCCATTCAGTATTTAAGGAGCAGATGGGCACTGATTACCACCAGGCATTGCACTGCCTTTCACATAGTTCCATGTGTAATACATTTTAGGGGCCTTTACTGTCTTTATTGAAACAATCATAATTTTCTCTGCTTTCAGAGTTTCTCTCCCAAGTGGCTGTCACAGCTCTCACACCCAGAAAAGAGAGCTTATGGATGGGGCGGGACTTCTGCGGCGAGAGGATGAACAACTGCTTTGCTCCCAGCACATGGTCAACACCCCAGGGCTGCAACTGTGGCCACCGGGATCGACAGTCTGGGTTTCAATGAGACCTTAGGAGGCAGGACCTAGCTCTCTGTAGGTGGACAGGGCAAAGAGCCCAAGGTGGAGAGTAGCTGTTGGTCATGTGTGTTGCGGTGAGAACAGAGGCTGGGGTTAGAGGCGGAGTCAAGCACCATGTGGTAGCGCGCGTCATTAATCCCGATGCTAGGAAGAATGGATCTCTGTATGTTCTAAGCCAGCCAGAGCTACATAGTGAGACTGTCTCAAACAAACAATCAGGATCAACGATTAACACATCAAAGTCTGAGACACTGAAGAAGATAAATAAGTTCTTGTATTTATGTATGGGATGACCAGGCTAAGCAGTAAGACCCACAGGGCTCTGGGCCATTGATGACAGGCCAACCGGTCTTCTGAAGCCTTTATGGAGCATACATCAGACATAACTGTGCTTTCCTGTGTCCTTCCTGCTAGTACAGCTAGGTATAATAAACTGAGTCAGAAGTAAGGAGGCTAACAGTAACCAACTAAGTAAAGATGGCTTCTAAGGAAGCTTCCCCGTTTCAGGAAAGAGACCCCAGACCGTCCCATAGACTATGGTTGGGGGTTGTATATCGGGTACCTCGAATATCAGATATTTACATTACATCTCATAACATTAGCAAAACCACAGTTAGGGAGTAGCAACTAAAGTAATTTTATGGTTGGGGGTCACCACAACTTGAGCTGTTTTAAAAGGTTACCACATCAGGAAGGTTGAGAACCACTGCCTTAGACAAAGAGACTGATAATCAAGAACACAGCAGAGAGAACAAAGCAAGCTGATTTAATCCCCACCCTTGGGAGACCTGCAAGGTTAATAGCCACAAAGCCAGCCAAGCCAGCCTTTAGTTGAAGTCTATCTGCCATCTGTGCTGATTAGATTTTTTTGTCAACTTGACACAAGCTGGGTTATCTGGGGAGATCCTCCATTGAGAAAATATCTTTGCCAGATTGCCTTCAGACAAGTCTGAGGCTTAATATCTCTCTCTCTCTCTCTCTCTCTCTCTCTCTCTCTCTCTCTCTCTCTCTCTCTCTCGATATAAGGTCTCTCTCTATGTAGTCCTGGCTGGCCTGTTGACCAGGCTGGCTTTCAACTCACAGAGATCTGCCTGCCTCTGCCTCCCAAGTTCTAGGGAGAGGGTCCCACTATACCCACAGGCAGGATTTTATTATAAGGCTCTTTTTACAGGATGGTGGAGGAGAGTCTTATGTAGCCCAGGCTGTCCTCAAACTGGTTATACCATGGTGGATGGACTTGGATTCCTGATCATGAGTTCCAGAATGCCAGGCAAGTTCTTCTTTTATGTTTGTTTTTCCTTTAAAAAAAGCTAAGATTTAGGGGTGCTCAAGTGATTTGATGCCTTTTTTTTTTTTTTTTTTGGTTTTTGAGACAGGGTTTCTCTGTATAGCCCTGGCTGTTCTGGAACTCACTCTGTAGACCAGGCTGGCCTCAAACTCAGAAATCTGCCTGCCTCTGCCTCCCGAGTGCTGGAATTAAAGGCGCGTGCCACCACTGCCCAGCGATTTGATGTCTCAATTGACAACTGTTAGATCTCTCCATGGCTTCTGACTGGCTACCTTGAGAAGAGACACAACCACAGATACAGGTAGGGGCTATTCAGGTGATAGAATGCTTGCCTGGTATACACAAAGCCCTGGGTTCCATCCCCAGTACCACATGAGCCAGACATGGTGGTACACGCCTATATACCAGTCCTCGGGGAGGTAAAAGCAGAAGGATCATAAATTCATGGTCATCCTCGGCTACACAGTGAGTTAACAGTCAATCAGAGATATATGGGACCTTGTCTTAAAAGACCCAAACCAAAAATCTTACCATCTTCAGGAGACAAAGATATGTGCCAAAAGCCAGGAAATGAGCCGTGTGTATGTGTGTGTGTACTCAGGGAAAGTGCTGAGCGTATCATTTGAAGGCAGCTGAAAGGAAGTCAGTTTGGCGGAAGGAAGTAGCCATCAGCTGGGAACACTAAGCGTCACGGGATCTTGTGATCTCCATTGTGGCTTGAGAAAGCTGCTGTGTGTCCATCTGCAGAACTGTTGATTGCATCTGCTTGCATGGGTGAAAGGGAGTCCTGGTGTCTGGGATGGTCAAGTGTTCTAAGTTTGGAGAGAGAACATTTAAGACCAACAACTCAAACTTGAAAATTATTTTACATTGTCATGAAATCAAAAAGAACTATATTTATTTAAAAAAATTATTTATTATATTATGTGTATGGGTATTTTGTCTGCATGTATATCTGTGTATTACAGACACTCTTGCAGTGTGTTTCGAGGCCAGGAAGAAGGTGTTAGATTCCCATGGATTGGAGTTAAATGTGGAGATACCATGTGGGTACTAGGAATAAATCTGGATCCTTTAGAAGGACATCCAGTGCCATTAACCCCTAAATCATCTCTCCAGGTCCCAGTGGATGGCAGCTGGAACTCAGAGCTCTCTAGCTGCCTGTTAGCTCTTTAGGCCAAGGGCAGGCAGGGCCAATGCAAAAAGGCAACACCTGAATTCCAAAGAATGATGGACAAAGGCTCCCACTGATGCAGCATGAGACCACACAGCCAAAGTCAGGTGCTATGCAGGGAATGAGAGACCTTGGACACTCAGGCCTAAAAGAGATATTTCCATCACTAGAGATACTATAATATAAAACAAGCAACAACATCAAATACCAAAAAAGCTTATGGTGGGGCTACATTTGGTAGAATGTTTCGCCGGCATGTATAAATCCCTTGCTTCCATCCATCTAGCTCTCTACAAAACTATGAGTGGTGATACATGCCCGTACTGTCAGCACGAAGCAGTTGGAGGCCAGAGGAACAGAACTATTCAAGGAGCTGGGCAGAGACTTCAGCCAAGTAAGTGCTTTCTATGCAGGCATGAAGACGTCAATCCTGCAGGAAAGAGCTAGGTATGGTGGGAGTTCACTTGTAGTTTCAGGGAATACAGGTTTATACTTGACGCTTGCTGGCCAGATAACCTATGTCTTAGTTAGGGTTTCTATTCCTGCACATCATGACCAAGAAGCAAGTTGGGGAGGAAAGGGTTTATTCAGCTTACACTTCCATGCTGCTGTTCATCACCAGAGGAAGTCAGGACTGGAACTCAAGCAGGGCAGGAAGCAGGAGCTGATGCAGAGGCCATGGAGGGATATTCCTTTTGGCTTGCTTCTCCTGGCTTGCTCAGCTTGCTTTCTTATAGAGACCAAGACTACCAGCCCACAGATGGCACCACCCACAAGGGGCCCTCCCCCCTTGATCACTAATTGAGAAAATGCCTTACCTCTGGATCTCATGGAGGCATTTCCTCAACTGAAGCTCCTTTCTCTGTGATAACTCCAGCTTGAGTCAAGCTGACACACAAAACCAGCCAGTACAACCTATATGTCCAAGATGGATGGCTTCTGAAGGGGAATAACGTTGGAGGCAGTCCTTCAAACTCTAAACACACACACACACACACACACACACACACTCGTGAGAGTTTAAGGTCATCCTCAATTACATAGAGAGTTTGAAATCAGCCTGGACTATAAGAGACCTTGTTTCCCAAAACATACAAAAAGTGTTTTTATCCAAACTTTTGAACCTCTTTTGTTGTGGGGTATTTGTTAGAGAATACTGTTCTAACATAGGTTTAAGCCAATAGAAAGTATTAGCCCTCTGGGGATTACACCGGGTGATGGGATCCCGACGTAGCACTGAACCTTTCTCAGGGTGAGCTTTTCAGCATGAAGAGCCTGTTCTGGGTTGATATATTTCGGTTAACAAGGACAGTTAGCCAAAAGCAGAACTACAGAAGCTGAAAAGCAAGGTTAGGACACTTAAAGACTTTCCCAGAACTATGGGCTTTGATGGATTAGGTCTTCATTTTTGGCAGGTAGTGTTATGTGCTAAGTTTTATAGCCTGGATGCTACTTCCATGATGGAGCCAGTTGTGCTAAGATATGGGGCCCTGTTACACAATAGACTGTAGTCCTGGGAAATAGAGGTAACTAATGCAGCTACGGCCCCACCTAGGCTTTAAAAGCATTAGAGACACTAGCAGGAAGACTGAGATGCAACCTGAGGCTCCAGCCTCAGAGCCCTCAGCCCACTCCATGGAAATCATTAGCCATCAAAGTCTGGAGAGGCAAGGTCTTTACTGTGAATGAAATAAGGCTCTCCCTGATGGAGTCCTAGTACCCTCTTCTCCCAGACATTCTTTGCTTTTCCTTTATTTAAGACAATGCATCTGAAAAAAACAAAAACAAAAACAAGACAATGCATCCGTAAACAGTTTGGATTGCCTGCCTTCCTTCCTTCCTTCCTTCCTTCCTTCCTCTCTCTTTTTTCTTTCTTTCTTTCTTTCTTTCTTTCTTTCTTTCTTTCTTTCTTTCTTTCTTTCTTCCTTCCTTCCTTCCTTCCTTCCTTCCTTCCTTTCTTTCTTTCTTTCTATCTTTCTTTCTTTTGGAGACAGGGCCTCTCTGCTTAGTCCTAGCTGGCCTGGAACTCACTCACTTCAAGACCAGATTGTTCTTGAACTCACTGTGATCTCCCTGCCTCTGCCTCACAAAATTGGTATTAAAGGCTGGTGTTGCCACCTAGGCATTCTCTTTGCTTTAGCTCTGAAGGGAAACCAGTTCACATTTGCTTGGCGCATCTCTGCAGTTCTGGATAAAGCCCTCATTCACTCAGCCCCAGGTCAGACACTGCTCCTGCATGCTCCCACATCCTTGCTTCCCTGTCTCAGTCAAGAGGGCCAGGCCTGGAGGTATGTATGTTCAACTTAGCGCCTAGGGAGGCTGAGGCAGGAGGATGGTCTGCCTTAGCTACAGAGTGAGTTTAAGGCTAGCCTGGGTAACTAGACCCTGAGTCAAAATAAATATATAAAGCCCAATGTCCTGGTGCACATCTTTAATCCCCGCACTCAGGAGGGAGAGGCCAGCTATAGTGAGTTCCAGGACAGTCAGGGTTATATATAGAGACCCTGTCTCAAACAAAATAAAAAGTATATAAATAAATAAATAATAAAGGGCTGGTGCTATAGCTCAGCGGAAGAGGGTCAGCTCAGCATGTGGGAGCCTATGGGTTCAATCCCCAGCAGAAAGGAGAATGGCCTGGTTATCTGCAAACAGTTATGGTGTTGTTCTTGATCAGTAATCTTCAGAGACCTATTATAGTCAGAGGACCCGCTCTCTGGCCAGCTTTCAAGCTCCATATCCCAGAAGGACCAGAACACGTCTGTGTCCGTAGCACCCTTCAGAGGGCCTGCCCCGGACTCACAAAAACATGTGGTGAGTGGGCGAGCGAATGCAAGAGTGAATGGCAGCGTGGGTGAGTGAGTGGGCAAGAAGATAAATGACAGCCGCTGGGTAAGCGCGGGGAGGTGGGCGCGAACCGGGGGGCGATGGCACTAGGCGGCAGAGGCGGTACACGTACAAGCACTCAGCCTCAGACCAGAGCTGCTGAACGCCGCCCGGGCCGAGGCCACGTGGTTGGGGCGCGGCCTCACGGCTTGGGGGTGAGCGGAGGGGTGTGGCGAGGTTGGCATGGGCGTGGCCACGCCGGACAAGAGCTGGCGTGGGCGGGGCTGGCCGGGCGGGCGCGGGAGGAAGTCACGTGGGCGAGCGGGCTCACATGACTGGCCGAGCGATGGACCCGCGGACCTCGCCGGCAGTCGCTGCAGCAGCTGAGGCGGAGGCTGGCGAGGAGGCGGATCCGCCGGCGACAGGTAGGGCACGCGGCCGGGTGGCCGTGTGTGGAGAGCCAGGTGCCTCGCATTCGGGGACCACCTGTCGGCGCCACACCTCGACTGGCCGGAGGAGGGGGGGGACATCCTGGGGTCAGCCTCTTCCCGCTGCTCCCTGGGACGCTGCTCTTCAGCCCTCCGTTAGCGCACGGTCGTGTGGAGTTGCCTGGGTCTTTTCTGATCCCACCTTGCAGACGTCGTCTAGAGAGTGGTTTATATTCATGTGTGGCCATGCCCAGGGAAAAGGATGTGTCTTCGGTATAAGACTCTTTTCCTGGGGTCCCCGGCTTTGTGGACTGTGGGGACGCATCCATGTGGCCAGAGGCGCAAGGGTGGAGCTGGGCCTGGTGTGTTTCTGCCAGGTCTGGCCAAGTGTCACTGAGTATGACCATCTAGAGCATTGGTGGAAAGACAGGTTCTTCTCTTGGGACGAAGGGTTTAGGGTAGTTTAACCCCAGGGGAGGGAGGACGTGAATGAATGCCTTTGAAAGATGGAGAGACGCAGTGACTAGGTGAAACTCTCCTCGGAGTTGGTCAACAGTCTTTGGGTCTTGTTGGGTCAAACATTGTATTTTTGAGTTTGTATGTTGGAGCCACCACTTAAGTCTATATATCTGGGCGCCTTGAGAAAGGGAGAGTGATCCAGGGCTACTTATGCCTTTAAAATTTTTTTCGTTTGCTTGTTTGTTTTAATTATTTCTAACTGGGTGTGTGTGTGCGTGAGAGGACACTGGTGCCCTCGGAGGACAGAAATGTTAGATTTCCCGAAGCCAAAGTTTCACATGCTTGTTAGCCACTCAGTAGAGCTGCTGGGACCCAAACTCATGTCCTCTGCAAGAGCTCTTGAGCCCCTGCGCTCTGAGCCCCTGCCTGACTCTTAAAGCAGTTCTTTGTGGCTTGTAGCAGTGGTGATGGGTCAGAGAATCTCTTGGCAAATTTGGGATCGTCCATATTACTTCATGCAGAACTCAGCTCATGGCTGACGTCAAGAAGGATTTCGCCTGGATTTTTTGACAGATTTCGGGGCAATGGTGTGACTTGTGTGTTAGTCACAGCCATGTAGCCCTTCACGGTTTACAGGACATCCCAGTAGCAACGTAAGTAGGAAAATGGGTTTTTCAGCCTGTCAATTCATTCTGTATGAAACTTGGCACCAATCTGGTGACGTGGTGAAGAAGATTTTCTTCCTACTGGGAGTAACTTGGAGTGTGTCTTGGTGGAGCCTTTGGCTGGATGGGCTAGAATCAGAACACCTTTTTTTTTTTTTTTTTTTTTTTCGAAACAGGGTTTCTCTGTATAGCCCTGGCTGTCCTGGAACTCACTCTGTAGACCAGGCTGGCCTCAAACTCAGAAATCCGCCTGCCTCTGCCTCCCAAGTGCTGGGATTAAAGGCATGCGCCACCACTGCCCGGCTGGGAAGATTTATTCTTGTGTGTGTGATGTTCTTGTGAGCAGTGTGGTGTGGCACAGGGATGGCAGTCAGAGGACAACTTTGTGGAGTCACTTCTCTCTTTCCACTGTTCCTTGAGTTCTGGGGATGGAACTTCCCCTGGTTAGGCTTGCGTGTGTAAATGCCATTAGCCACTGAGCTCTCTCACCTGGGCCTGAGATGGCGTTTAGAGGTAAAGGGGCTCGGGCAGCCAACTTTCACAGGTTGATTTTGACTTCATTCCTACTTCATCCTCCTCACCATTTGCCTATGAGCGTCCACCTTCACAGTTGGCTGATTTTTGACATCTCAAAGGATTAACATAGCAGATTTCCACTTCGGCTACCCTTCAGAGCTGCCAGTAGTAGTCATGCGTAAAGTAGTCTTTGTGTTTGTAGTGGTTTGGAATTGCTGGGAGGAAAATGGGCTTATTGTGGTTTTCAGCACACAGATCCATTATCTGAAAGGTAAACTGTGCATACTCTGTAGGATATTGCCCTTCAGGAGAACTGAATTTACTTTGCTGACCTGCCTGATCTTGAGCTCATAGAGATCAGCCTTTGTCTCCTGCTTGTTGGGATTAAAGGCATGTGCCACCACAATCAGCCTTATTTATTTACTTTTGAGGCAGGGTCCGCTATGTAGCTCAGGCTGGCCTCAAACCCACAGTCCTCCTGTCCTCCTACCTTGTCTCCTGAATGCTGAGATTATAGGTACATGCTACCACACATGGCTGCACCTTGTGTGTCCAGAGGTCAGTGGTCCAAAGCAAGTTGCACTGGCTGAAAACAAAGTGTTACAGCCTCCAGAGGTTGACTTCGGATCCCAGCACCCACACAACAAGTATAGTGTCTCACATAATGTCTGTAAGGCTTGCTCATACGCTGGCCTTCCCAGCTTGTAGAAGTGGCCAGCCTCCCTAGGCTGACGGTTTCCTTTCCCCACAAGTCCAGAGCCAGGTCTCTCTCGGGTTGCCTGGCTCTCTTTTCTCTGCTTCTACTTTTTTTTTTTTTTTTTTTTTTGGTTTTTCGAGACAGGGTTTCTCAGTGTAGCCCTGGCTGTCCTGGAACTCACTCTGTAGACCAGGCTGGCCTCAAACTCAGAAATCCACCTGCCTCTGCCTCCCAAGTGCTGTCTGCTTCTACTTTTTTTTGTTTGTTTGTTTGTTTGGTGTTTTTTTTTTTTTTTTTTTTTTTTGGGATTTGTTTTTGTTTTTCGAGACAGGGTTTCTCTGTGTAGTCCTGGCTGTCCTGGATCTCATTCTGTAGACCAGGCTGGCCTCAAACTCAGAAATCTACCTGCCTTTGCCTCCCAAGTGCGCCACCACTGCCCAGCGTCTGCTTCTACTTTTAAGGACCCCTGTGAAAGGGGGGTGTACCCAGAAAATCAAGACTTATCTTCTCATGTTCACTTCAGCTGATGAACAGCCTTGAATTTCACTGTGATTCTAATTCATTTTGCTGAGTGAAAGTAAGACCGTCACAGGTCCTGGGACTAGGATGCAGACATCTTTGGGGTCTCATGCTCATCACAAGAAGATATCCTAGGAATGGAATTGCTGAGTTCTAGGGTTTGCACAGTTGCTGTTTTTGACTGATGGAGGGCTAGCGCCGTGGCTCAGCCAGCAAAGGGCAAAGCCAAGCTAGGGCGTCCTATGTTTGATTCTCATATGGGGTGGATGGAGAGAATTAAGAGTATTTAATTTTGTTTTAATATCCATTATCTTGATTAGTAATGAATTTCAGTTTCCTTACCGCCTTCCTGGTGTGACTCAATTTGAGTCTCTTCTTCAATGGCTCTCCACCTTATTTTTGTTTTAAAGATTTGTAGGTGGGTGGTAGTGACCTGTGCCTTTAATACTAGCACTTGGAAGGCAGAAGCAGGTGGATCTCTGAGTTTGAGGCCAGTTTGGTCTGCAGAATGAGTTCTAGGATAGACAGGGCTATTACACAGAGAAATTCTGTCTTAAACAAACAAACAGATTTTATGTGTGCACAGGTGTATGGGGCTGCCTGTGCATACTTGGAGGCTAGAAAAGGGTGTCAGATTCCTTGGAGCTAGCCTTACAGACATTTGTGAGACACTATACTTGTGTGGGTGTTGCGATCTGAACTCAGGTCCTCATGATGGCAAGGCAAACATTAAGAATGAGCCATCTGAGCCATCTCTCCAGCCTCCCACCTTATCTTTTGAGACAGGGTCTCTCACTGAATCCTGGAGCTTGCTGATTTGGCCAGACCGGTTGCCAGCAAGCTCCAAGATTCTCCTTTGGAAACGACTTCTGTACTGGGATTCCAGGTACACACTGCCATGCTGTCACGGGCACCGCAAGCACTTTAGTGACTGATCCATCTCCCTTGCTCCCTCTCTCCTTTGTGGATTTTTTTTTTTTTTGATTTATTTATTTGTGTATTTTATATATCTGAGTGCTGTGTCTTTAAGCACACCAGAAGAGGGCATCAGATCCCATTATATATGGTTGTGATCCACTATGTGGTTGCTGGGAATTGAACTCAGGACCTCTGGAAGAGCAGTTGGTGCTCTTAACCACTGAGCAATCTCTCCAGCCCATGGATTTTTATACTGAAATTGTAACTGTCAAAGTATTCAAAACTGTGGTGCCAGTATTCAGGAGGCCCAGGCAGGAAGCTCATGAGCTTACAAACCAACCAACCAACCATGAGCTACATAGAGACACTCTCTTCACAAGAGAGTGAAGAAGACTCTCTTTTGATTAAGTGGATAAAGGCCCACACTTCCAAGCCTGACGACCTGTGCTTGATCTCTGAAACCCTCATGGTGCAAGGAGAGAGATGAGTCTCAAAAGTTTACCTTTGACTTTCACACATGCACACCTCTGTCCCCCTCCCTTGATAATAAAAAAAATTAATAAAAAACAATTAAAAAAATCTAGGCTTGGTAGTGCATGCCTTTAATCCCAGCACTTGGGAGGCAGAAGCAGGCAGGCAGGCAGATTCCTGTAAGTTCTAGACCAGCCAAGGTCACATAGTGAGACTTGTGTCATTCTGTCCAGCAAACAAAGACATTAATATCTGTTTAACCAATAGGGGCTGGAGAGAGGACTGGATTTTATCATCACACCCAGATGGCCCTGGGGTGTTTGTAACTCTAGTTCCAGGGGCTCTAACCCTCTCTTCTGGCCTTTTTGGGAATAGCATACACACGGTGCACAGACATACAGGCAAAATACTCATACGCATTAAAAAAAAAAGCTAGAGAAATGGTTCAGCAGTAAGAGTACTTGCTGCTCTTTCAGAGGGTCCCAGTTTAGGTTGCAGTACCCATATGGCTACTCAACAGTTCTAGGATATTCTGTGCCCTCTTTTGGCTCCACAGGTGTGCATATGTTACACACACACACACACACACACACACACACACACACACATATACACACGTAGAACATGCAAACACATAACATTAAAAACAGAAAGAAAGAACAACACAGTGGAGCTGGGGGTGTGGCTCATTGGAAGAACACTTATTCAGAATGCACACGGTCCTGGTTCCAAACTCAGCAATGTAGAAATAATAATACTGAGACTCACTGGAGCTGTTTGGTGCTGATACAACGTAGACTCTCATTTCAGGGCAGCTGGGCAGCGTGGTGTGCCTGCACCAACATCTGCTTTCTCCTTCTCCCTCTGCCCCCTCTCTCCCCCCTCTGTGTGTGTGTGTGTGTGTGTGTGTGTGTGAGAGAGAGAGAGAGAGAGAGAGAGAGAGAGCACACAAACAGGTAAGCACACATAATATGCAAATAAAGTGTACACATTGTTGCTGTGTGTCTCTGCCCCACCTCCTCCAATCCTTGGGACCCCAGTTTAGTCCAGGAGAACCAGAGGAGTCTGGTCTCCATTGTGTTAGCATGGCTCCTTCGGTGGCATTCCATACATTCCAGTGGGCAGCTATCCTCCTGTTCTCTCTGTGGTCAGATCCCTTGGCCTTTGCAGTTCACTGCCCTGCCTCCTATTCTGCAGCTCTAGCCTGCTCTTCCTGCCCGGCCTGGGTCCACCCCCCTCACCCCCCACCCTCAGTTCCTTGCTTAAGTGAAGTTTCCTTCTGTGGGCATTTGCACGTGTCACAGTTCATTGAGCTGTCTCCTCAGATGTGTGTAGTTGATGGTGGTTAAATCACCCCTGAAATGGCTGCTCACATTAAGAGCATTCATCTTCCTGTTTTACACACTGTCATCTGAAGACTTGAGATTTTTCTTCAGATCTCAGCACCTAGAATAATACCTGATATATAGGAGGGGTCCAAATGTTTGAAGAAAACTACGTATTATCATGTCTCTTAAAAGATAGCATAATTCTTTAATAGTTTATTTTAAAACATTTTTATTTAGTTTTATGTGTGTGAGTGTTTTGCCTGTGTGTGTGTGTGTGTGTGTGTGTGTGTGTGTGTGTGTGTGTGTGTATGTGTGCACTTGTCTGGTGCCTGAGGAGATCAGAAGAGGGCATCTGGTCCCCTGGAACTGGAGTTACAGAGGTGGTGAACCACCATGTGGATGCTGGGAAACTGAACCCGGGTCCTCTGCAAGAGCAACTTGTGTTCTTAACTATGGAGCCCTCTTTCCAGCCCTGATTTGTTTTGTTTTAATTGTTAGAGTTAGCATACAAAATAATGACGTCTCTAGTAACATTTCCATATGTACTTACCACTGAACTTAGCTCAGTTTTACCCTCCCACCCTCTCTTGCCAGTTTGTCTGTGTTCTCTCTGGGCTAGTGATGTAGCTCGTTGGTTGAGTGCTTGCATGAAGCCCTGGGTCCTGACCCCAGTAATAAATATACTGGGTGTAGTGGCGCACACTTACAGTCATGGTACTGGAGAGGTAGAAGCAGGAGCATAAATAAGGTCTAGTTAGAAGCCAAACCTAGACTATGTGTGACCATGCTTTAACTAACACACACACACACACACACACACACACACACACACAATTTGCAAGGAAAATGTATCAATCTGAAGAAAGAGGAACTAACTTCGTCTCTATTATATAGAATAGCCTTTGCCAGAATTTGTGGTTAGCAAGAAAGTGATGTGTTCCGAGCAGGGGAATTCTGTTTTCATGTTACGTTTGTTTCCTGAGAAAAGTGAAGCACAAACAAGGCACGTTTTGCTGTGCAGTGTGCCAGGGTGGTGGGCAGAGGCCACAGGAAGGGCTGCTGTGGGCACAGCTGGGAACTGCAGGTGAGATCAGACCTGAGGCTGTGTGGCCCCCTGAAGCTGGACTTTTCCAGTGTTCTTTACAGAATCACTGATGAATTAGAACCTGAACTAAGAGAGGTGTGGTTCTGGGAATGTGTTTGGAGCCAAATGATGGCCTTAGCTCTTAGAGAATCAGATCCAGGTTTTATTTTGATTTTAGACTGATTTCACGTAGCTTAGACTGGTCTCAAATGTGCTTTGTGGTCAAGGTTGGCCCTGAACTATGGATTCTCTTACATCTATCTCCCAAATGCTGATTATAGGCATACGCCATCGTACTGGTTTGTGCAGGGCTGGGCATGGACCAAGGCCTCATACATGTGAGATGAGCGCTCCACCTTGAGCCCCAGAGCAGTCCTAGGGATCGAACACACTATACTGTACATGCTAGTCAAGGGCTCTGATTCTGAGTACTATCCAAACCCTCTTTTGTCCTTAGTTGTTGTTTTAATGTGCCTGCATGTGTGTGTACACACTTGAATGTTTATGTGTGCACCCGTGCGAGTATCTGAGTGTACATCATAGAGGACAGGTTAATGTTGGGTGTCTCTGTCGGTCTCCATCTTTTTTGTTTGCTTTGGGCGGGGTCTCGTTTTGTAGCCTTGGCTGACCTGGAACTCACTCTGTAGAACAGGCTAACCATAAATTCAGAGGTCTACCTGCCTCTGCCTCCTGAGTGCTGGAGTTAAAGGTGCACACTACCACGCCCTTCTTCACCTTAGTTTTTGAGACACAAGTCTGTCACTGAACCTGGAGCTGGCTGAGTCAGGTGGACGGATTGTCTGTTAGCTAGAGGGACCCCCATGGCTCCACCTTCCCGGCGCTGGAATTACAGGCACGCATCTGTACACTCCGCTTGCTTGCTTGCTTGCTTGCTTGCTTGCTTGCTTGCTTCCTTCCTTCCTTCCTTCCTTCCTTCCTTCCTTCCTTCCTTCCTTCCTTCCTTCCCCTCCCTCCCTCCCTCCCCCCTCCCTCCCTCCCTCCCTCCCTTCCTTTCTTTCTTTTGTAATTTTTGTTTGTCTGAGACAGGGTTTCTCTATGTAGCCCTGGCTGTCCTGGAACTCATTCTGTAGACCAGGCTGGCCTTGGACTCACAGATCTGCCTGCCTCTGCCTCCCAATTATGTGTAGGCTACCACCACCACCTGGAAAGGCTTGTTTGTTTGCTTATTTTTGAGACAAGGTCTCATGTCGCCCTTGAGGTTGGCCTCATACTCATTATGTAGTCGAGGATGGCATTAAATTCCTGATTCTCTTGCTTTCACTTCTTGAGTACAGGGATGACAGACATCACCCTGGCTCCTGGTTTATATAGTGCTGGGGACAGGACCCAGGATATCTTGCATGCTAGTCAAGCACTCTACCAACTGGCCTTCTTCCCATCCGTACAGTGATGTCATTTACCAACAATCCTCCAAGCCTGGTTGTGCCTGGGAAGTGGTGAGTGTGGGGGCCTTATGGAGGAGTTGTAATCAGACCCGGTAACTCTTAAGACTGGACAAGAATTGGCGCTTTGAGGAAATGTTTCGTAAGCACAGAGAACCGCTAGCGCAGACATTTTTCCAGAGACCCCGATCCCGCAGCATCCTCCTGCAGTTCCTTGTTTCCTGTTCAGCTTACAAAGTTGTCCACACTGTGTCCCAGATACATGCTTTTACAGTGTTTCTTCCCGCTAATGTTTTTCTGCAGAGCTAAGTAGGCGTTTTTTTGTTTTTGGTTTTTTTAAATTTGGTGGCAATGGGTTTGTGCAGGCCAGCCTGGCCTTGAACTCACTGTGTAGCTAAGGATGACCTTTAGATCCTCCTGCCTCCACTTTCCAAGTGTGGAGGTTAGAGGCAAGGCCCACCACTCTTGGGCTCTGTAGTGCTGGGATCCAGAGCCTACTGTTTGCTGGACATGGGCTATGCCGTGCTTGGGCCTCCACCTGAGCTCAGCTGTCACAGTTGTTTTGAAATGTCCCATTCAATGAGGTAGTGTTGACTTGGTGACTGTCATATAGTCAGTGACATAGCTCGGAATGGAATATTGTGCTACTCTAAAGAGCTTGGTGGCACAGACTTTTAACCACAGCACTTGGGAGGCAGAGGCAGGTGATCTATGAGTTGGGTCCCTGAGGCTGGAGATGGATGGAAGCTGAGGAGGAACAGGGTAGAAGCTGATGGGGCAAGGCTGGGGTCCTGTATTAATCACTTTTCTATTTCTGTGACAAAACACCGAGGATCAAGGCATTTAGCTGAGCTTACTGTTTCTAGAGAGTTGGAGTCCATGATGGTGGAACAAAGATATGGTGGCAGAAACAGCTGAGTTCACATCTTGATCCACAACTAGGCGGCAGGGACACCCCCCACATCCCCCCACACCCACACCCACACCCACACTCACACAACCCTTTTGGCATCTCAAAGCATTCTCCCCACCCTCCCAACCACCCTCCCAGTGACAGGTCTCCTTGAACAAGGCCACACCTGCAAATCCTTCCTAAACAGTTCCACCAGTTGGGGTCCAGTTCATCAAACGGATGAGCCTCTGGGAGCCATTCTCATTCAAACCACCACAGGTCCTCAGGTTTGGTATACTGCTTTGGGGAACTAGGGAAGAGGGTCTCCCATGGGAGGCTTTGCAGGCTTCAGCTTGGTGAGTAGGCTTTCTAAGGGCTCCCTGTGGGGCTCTAATGTGCTTCCCTGTGGAACAGTTTAGGCCTCACTTGCAGTCATTTGCAGGTGAGGAAATGACAGCACAAGGTGGTCTGTGGTAAGTGGTGGCATTGGGGTCATACCAGGTGCCTGGCTCTAGGGAGAAGCCTTTCCTGGCTGCTAAGGGCATGGGCCTGTGTCCTGTACTCTACTGTGACTTCTTTAATCTGCCCCGAACTCACTGACCAGTGTCTCACTGGCGAGGCCTGGACTCTCCCCTCACCTGGCTTCCTGATGGGGGATGGTGGCAGGGAATTGTCTTTTGTATACTGCCTAAACCCAGGTGGGATGTACCCCTCTCCTCAGAGCAGAATGATCTTAACATGATGCAACCACACATGGAAAGAAACACCTACTTGCTAGTCGAGCCTGTTGGCCTCTGGCTTAGGCACAGGACAGGGAGGCTGATACCCAGCAGGGCTGAGGGTGGCTCTTTGGCTGGCTGCCTCTCCACAGCAACCACCACTTCCTGAATTCTGGGAGGCACTGGTCTAGTTCCCCATAATGAATTATGGTCTCTGCTGTCATCATCTTAGCTCTGGTTAGCTCATTTTGGGGTTTCAGGATATCTCAGTGTCAGATGACAGCTACCTTGGCATGGAAAATCCAGTCTCCACACGTGGTATAGGTGTGGGTGTTGGGGAGGATCTGACTCAATAGTTTCCTTTCTGCCACACATTCCAGTTCCTAATTTGTTGTGTGGGTTTAGGGCCTTCTGATTCTGGTGAACTATATTCTTGGGCTGTCTAGGTCTATGCCTCTGCCTGCAGTGGAAGGCAGGGACCCCTGCCTTAGCTTTCTTGTCCCTATTGCTGATGAATGCGGCTTATGTAAATAGATTCATTCTTGTGGTGCTTGACTAATTACCAGTGCCTGCTGGGCATTCTCTGGGAGCACCTAGCTTTTTTTTTTTTTTTTTTGAGATAGGAATTTAGGTAGCCCAGGCTGGCTTTGAACTTGCACTGTAGCCAGGGTCACCTTGAACTCCTGATTGTCCTACCCTCCACTTGATAATAGATAGGCAGCCCCTGGTTTATGCAGTGCTGGGGATGATATCCAGGGCTTTGTGAGTGCTAGGCAAGCCCTCTGTTGAACCACATAACCAGGGTTTTTCTCCATACTTTCTCTGCCCCTTTTTGAGAACAGGGTATCACTGTAGTCCAGGCTGACTTTGAACTCTCTGGCTGTCCTGTGTCCATGTGCTGGGATTATAGTCTTGTGCTACCAGGCCTATGTCCACAGTGCTGGCTCAGGTGGGCTCTCTGGGTAGCCTTTACTAGGCTATGGATGGTCCTGAGATGTCATGGTCCACTTTGTGTCAGAAAGCCAGGGTGACTTTCAGAGTGGTTAACCAGAGAAAGGAGGAGAAGAAAAAAGAAAGAAAGAAAGAAAGAAAGAAAGAAAGAAAGAAAGAAAGAAAGAAAGAAAGAAAAACGCAGACAACAAAGCCCCCAGCAAACTGAAAACAGAGTGGAGAGACACAAGGAGACTTTTTTGGAACTTTGAACTCCCAGTGTCAGTTCTTCCAAGATTCCCAACACTGGCAAACAGAGTTGTTCCCTTTAAACTCTAGAAGGACGTCATTGGACGTCCCCATGGGTGAGTGGTTCCATGCTGAGGCCTGGGGCTTCTGAGGTGCGAGCTGAAGTGTGAGAGATCCCTTTAGAAGCAGGGTCCAGTCGGAGGGCTGGGCTGGGGCTCTGTGGGTAGAGTGCTTGCCTAGCATGCACCAGGCCCTGGGTTCCATTCCCGCACCAGATAGAGTAGGCATGGTGCATGCCTCTAATCTTTGCCTCTGAGAGGAGCTCAAGGTCATCTTGAGCTATATAGTGACTTCAAAGCCAGCTTGTGTATGTCAGACTGCCTCCAAAAAAGGGTCTTTGGTGGTTCGTGGGGAACAGGATCCCTCTAGTACCCTTTGCCCCGCTTGCCTCCTGCCTCTCATTTGAGTTGCAAGAGCTCATTAGAGGGATGTTTCTAGCCCAGCACTTGTGCCTCAGCACATCTGAGGTAGGCCTGTGAGAGTTTCCCCGTGGTGGTCTGAGTGCTTGTACTAAGCCTTGAAAGGACTTTCTACCGACCAGCCTGGAAGTGACAGTGTGTGTGAGACAGTGCATTCTTTTTGGAGATAGGGTCTTACCATGTAGTCCTGGCTGGTCTGAACTCGCGGTGCTGTCCTTGCTGGCTGGATATCACAGAGATCTCCCTGCCTACCTCCGAAGGGCTGGACTAAAGGCGCGTATGGCTCTGCCCAGCCCGTTCACCACACATTCATCAGCAGGTCTCAGGACCCTTCCTAGGCGGTCTGTGGTTTCCCTTGGAGCCAAGGACTAGTCTGCTTAATTTTTTGTTT
The DNA here is from genome assembly GCA_028551405.1 of Uromys caudimaculatus. Lineage (NCBI taxonomy): Eukaryota > Metazoa > Chordata > Mammalia > Rodentia > Muridae > Uromys > Uromys caudimaculatus. The sequence continues at coordinate 11,992,318 of CM052721.1, forward strand.
CCTTCTTTTGCTTGTTAGTTAGACTTTCAATGGCTGAGCCTTCTCTCATGTCCTCTTGTTTCTTTCAGTTAGGTTAGGAACTTCTGGCCTTTCTACCTCTGCCTCTAAGTAAATCTTGGATTAATTTCGTAGGCTACCATTCATAGCTGCAGCTTGGCTCTCATCATCATCATCATCATCATCATCATCATCATCATCATCATTACTTATTTATTTTTTTTCAAGACAGTGTTTCTCTCTGTAGTTTTGGCTGTCCTGAAGACACCTGGCCTGTTTTTCTTTTCTTTCTTTCTTTTTAAAAAAGATTTATTTATTATGTACACAGTATTCTGCCTGCATATATGCCTGCACACCAGAAGAGGGCATCAGATCTCATTACAGATGGTTGTGAGCCACCATGTGGTTGCTGGGAATTGAACTCAGGACCTCTGGAAGAGCAGTCAATGCTCTTAACCGCTGAGCCATCTCTCCAGCCCAACTAGCCTGTTTTTCAATTTTTAAAGATTATATCTAGGGCTGTAATGGGATCTGATGCCCTCTTCTGGTGTGTCTGAAGAGAGCAATGGTGTACTCATATACATAAAGTAAATCAATAAATTTTTAAAAATTATATCTATACTTGTCAGGTGGTAGTAGTGCGTACTTTTGATCCCAGCACTCTGGAAGTAGAGGCAGGTGGATCTCTGAGTTTGAGGCCAGCCTGGTATAGTACTTTGAGTTTGTTGTATAGCCCAGGCTAGCTTTGAACTGAGATCTTTTTCCTTTCACCTTCCAGTTGCTGGTGTCATAGATGTGAGCCACCACACTCAGCTGTGATCTTCTTTTTTTTTTTTTGGTTTTTTGAGACAGGGTTTCTCTGTGTAGCCCTGGCTGTCCTGGAACTCACTCTGTAGACCAGGCTGACCTCGAACTCAGAAATCCACCTGCCTCTGCCTCCCAAGTGCTGGAATTAAAGGCGTGCGCCACCACGGCCCGGCTTTCTTTTTGCTTTTTAAGACAGAATCTCTCTGTGGTGTAGTCCTGGCTGTCCTGGAACTCACTCTGTAGACCAGGCTGACCTAGAACTCAGAAATCCTCTCCCTACCAAGTGCTGGGATTAAAGGCATGTGCTACCATACCCGGTGATCAATCTATCGATCTCTTTCTGTCTCTGTCTGTGTCTCTCTCTGTATATGTGTGTGTATGTATGTATGTATGTATGTATGTATGTATGTATGTATGTGTACATACATGTGGATATAAAGACCAGAGCTTGACAATGGGTGTCTTTTATAGCTAACCTTCACCTGACTAAACCTGGAGACTCCCTGATCTGGCTAGACTCTCTGCTCAAGAGAGTCCAAGGCTCCTCCTGGCTCCGCCTCTTCAGGGCTTGATTATAGGCATGCACTGTGTGGGGTTTGGGGGATTGAACTTGGGTCCTCCCACTTGTATGGCAAGCACTTTACTGACCGAACCATCCCCACAGCCCCTGTGAACCATTTTCTACTGTGTGTGCTGTTGAGGGTAGGGGTCTGGCCGGACGCTGATGAAAGTTCTTTCTGAGTGCACATGCTGTGCTGGATTCATGTTTGGTGACCTTGGCAGTCAGAGGTTTTGATTTGGGGGAAAGCCATGAACAGGACAGACGAAGGAGGACTCAAGGAGACTCGGGGCTGGGATTGGGCTCATACGGTAATGTGCTTGCTTAGGTTGTGGAAGGCCTCTGGTTCCGTTCCTAGCTCTGCATTAAACCAGGTTTGGTGGATCAATGCTTGTAATCTCAGCATCAAAAAGGTGGAGGATCAGAATTTCAAGGCCATCCTTGGCTATACTGGGAGTTTGAGGTTAGCCCTCTTCCACTTCTTTTCGAAAAAAAAAAAAAAGCAAACAGAAAGACTCAGCCTAGTGTTGAGAACTATAAGGAGGACCAGTAGATGAAACACTTCCATCCTGGAGTAGTGTTTGAACTGAGTTTACAGGATTTGGATCAGATCTCCACAGTAACAAGTACTATCAGGCTAGGATGGCCCACAAGGTTTGTTGGTACTGTGTTCCCAAGTAAGGATGCGGAGCCACTGCTGGAGACACAACTCCACTCTGTAGCTTAGCTGTCTGTGTTGGACACTGTAGCATTACATCACCAGGGTTCTTCCTTAGGCTTCTTTGTCAAAATGGATATGGCCGACCACCTGCAGGGGCTCACAGTGCAGGAGGAAGGATCCTACCGGTATGAGGTGTGGTCTTGGGGTTCACTACTGTTGTGTCTGTTGCTGATCGTTCTTGTCAGCAGCTTTGGTTGATGCTGCTCACTCAGGCACAGTTCCAGTCGCTTGCAAGACTGTAAACGAGATAGATCTGTTGGTGCTGGAGGGATGAGCAGTTGTTACCATGGTTTCCCCTCCTTGCTTGAGTTTATGGCTTTGCCCTCATTCATCCAGCAGGTGTTAATTGAGCATCTGCTGTGGACTGGGCATCTTTCTTTTAATTAAACACACACACACACACACACACACACACACACTCTCTCTCTCTCTCTCTCTCTCTCTCTCTCTCTCTCTCTCTCTCTCTCTCTCTTTCTGTTGTGGCTAGAGAGATGGCTCTGTGGTTGAGAGCACTGCTCTTCAGGTGACTGGAGTTCAGTTCCCAGAACCACATGGCAGCAATAAAAGTCTGTAGCTCTAGTTCTAGGGGGTCCAACACTGTCTTCTGACCTCGGCACTGCAGGGACATGGTGCGCAGATGTACATGGAAACAAATACACACATGAAATAAAGTTTTTCAAATATTTTCTTCACGTGTGTATGCCTGTTTGTGTATGCAGCTGCATGTGCGTGTGTTGGTACGTGTACACACGCTTGTCTGCATGGGCCTATGTATACCAGCTCTTGTTCTTGCGTGTCACATCCTTTTGTTGTTGTTGTTGTTTTTCTTCCCTTGGGACATGGTCTCACTGGCCCAGAGATCACCCATCAAGCCCCCAGGAATCCTCCCATCTCGGCCTCTCCAGCATGTACTACCACATCCGCCACTTCCCCCTCAGAGCTGGAGATGAAGTTTGCCCTGATTCTTGCAGGAAGCACTTCACTGACTGAAGCATCTCTACAGCTAGTATCGGGGTCAGATAATTCATTGTTTTGGCTATTCTAGCTAGCCACCTTGCTCTGGGGAATTGCCTCGGCCTCCTGGACAAGGGAGCCATGGTGGCTGGTCTCCGTGGGCGCTTGGATTTACATGTTCTGGGGATCTCAGCCCATATCCTCACACTTCTGAGGCGGGTGCTTTATCCATAGAGCCACTTCCTCAGCCCCTGTCACTCTTCTCAGTTTTGGGGATAGTGTCTGCACATGGTGAATATAGAGCACCTTGCAGAGCTTATGGTCTCACGAGAGCCACACAGCAGTCAGGAGATGTAATAAGCAAAGATTTACCTTAGGATATGCTAGGGGCCTAGATGTTGCAAACCATAGCCATCACCAATAACACATGCCACAGAGAAAACAATGCTCCCAGCGAGGCTCCTGAGGAGGGTAGGAAGTTGGTCCAGCTATGTAGGGGTTGGGTGGTGAGCCTTCTGGACAGAGGAGACAGTGCCAAGGCCTAGGTCTCAGGTAGCCCAGGCTGGTCTGGGACTCCTGCTGGATGGCTTACCCTTTGTTGGTGGGGTGCTGGGGATGGAATGTAAGGCTTCGTGCATGCTAGGGTAGCACTCGACCCACTGAGCCACATGCCAGCCTGGTTTCTTCTTTTAACATAATGAGGGGTTCCCCCTCCACACACACTGCTGTGTTTCAGAAGAGCACTTGGTCCTTCCACGAACAGGGTCTCTGAGGACGTCTTTTCTGATACTTTACTACTAGGAATCTGACATCAGTCCCACAGGCAGAAAACAAGTTTGTGATTTCATAAGAGTATCCTGAGCACCGAGTGAAATCACAGAAGAATGTGTTCTATTTGAGGCTGTTCGTGCCCTTTATAGTAGCGGAGACTAGTTGAGAGGTCTGGCTGTGAAGCTCAGTGATGTCCCCTGCCGTGAGGACTCATTCTTCATAGGCAGGTGGGGCGATGTCTTACTACACACAGACAAAAGGATTTCAGTAAGCCCAGAAATTACATATACTACACATAGTGGTACTGGCTTGTAGCTACTCAAGAGTTGGAGTAGGCTGGGCAGTGGTGGCACATGCCTTTAATCCCAGCACTTGGGAGGCAGAGGCAGGTGGATTTCTGAGTGCGAGGCCATCCTGGTCTACAGAGTGAGTTCCAGGACAGCCAGGGCTACGCAGAGAAACCCCGTCTCAAAAAACCAAAACCAAAAAGAGTTGGAGTAGAACTTGAAACTTGTAGGCCTGCCTGGGAGTCTTTTTATTTTTAAAGATTTATTTATGTATACAGTGTCTTGCCTGCATGTATGCCTGCAGCCCAGAAGAGGGTACCAGATCTCATTATAGATGGTTAAGAACCACCATCTGGTTGCTGGGATTGAATTCTAAACCTCTGGAAGAGCAAATGCTCTTAACCTCTGAGCCAGTTCTCCAGCCCCTGCCTGGGAATCTTATGAATGAAACCTTGTCTGAAAACAAAAGTAAAAACAGGGATGAGGGGTATGGCTCAGTGGTAGAGCCCCTGCCTAGAATTCCCCAGTGAGGGGCTGGGATGTGGCTCAGTGGTAGAGCCCCTGCCTAGAATCCCCTAGTGAGGGGCTGGGGGCGTGGCTCAGTGGTAGAGCCCCTGCCTGGAATCCCCCAGTGAGGGGCTGGGGGCGTGGCTCAGTGGTAGAGCCCCTGCCTAAATCCCCCAGTGAGGGGCTGGGGTGTGGCTCAGTGGTATGGCATTAGCTTACCATCTGTGAGCCCTTGTGTTCAATTTTTTTGCAAAGAAAAGACTGTAAATTAGTTGATTGAAGTTTTGAAATAGGTATATGTCTTTCAGAATGAGGGAAAGAGGACAGAAAATACTGAGCATTGGCCCGAGTGGGAGGCAGCTGAGCCTGTTGCTTGAGGGGGTGAGTCACTTTGGAAAACTGGAAATATTTACTAAACTGAGCATTTGCAAGTTCTGTGATCCAGCGCATACACTCACGCCTGTGTTATGTATCCAACAAAAGTGCATGCAACATATGTCCACAAAAAGCCATGTTCTGGAACATTCTCAGTAGTGCCATGTGTCATAGATTGGCAGTGGAACCACCCAGATGCCCAACAGGCATGGAATGAGTGAACGGGGGGCCATAGCCACATGGCAGGATCCGTGGGACAGGATCCACTGCATGTGACCTGTGAGCCTCACTGATGGAGGAGGTTGGAACCCGGCCTCTGACTTCACTGTACAAAATCGACTAGCCAGCCTGTGAGAGATGTGTCCCAGGGTGATGAAATATTAGCCTGTCATTTTCTTATTTTACAAAACAGAACCACACAGCATCTCTCATTCTTGCCTTTGCTAGCCTTGTACTTTATGTAGATGAGGCTAGTCTCGAACTCAGAGATCCTTTTGCCTACCACTGCTTCCAGGAATTGAAGGTATGCGCCATCCCCCAGCCATGGCCTGGCAACGTTTGTTTGTTTTATGTTTTGGGGCGTTTGAGAGTCCACTTGCCTCAGCCTTCCAGTGCTGCGATTACAGGCATGTGCCACCATCCACAGCCGATTTCTACTGTTTTGGGTGTTTGAACTATTTTGTGATTAGAACAACTATAGAGACGTTTCAAAGGTATTTAGCAAAAAACTACTGAACAGACTAATGAAAGAGTTACTGGTGACTATTCGAATGGCTAGGGATTTAGGCGGTTTTGTTGTTTTGCAGAAAATTTGAAAATGTGTTCTGTAGACATATGGAAAGACTCGATATTTGAATAGCAGTCCATATGGAGCAGTGCAGACTTGGGGAAGTTAGCAGTCTCCGTAGACTTGGAGGAGTTGAGCTTGAAGTCATCATGAAGGCTATGAAAGGGATCCCGGCCTCTAGCTGTGCCAAGCAGGTTTTCTCACAGCTCTGCTGCTTTGGAGATTAGATCGTCTTATCTGCATGCTGCAGACTGGCCTCAAACTCCTGGAATCACAAGTTCTCCTGCCTCAGCTTCTGGACTGAGGGGCAGGTTTCTTTAAGTACCGTGATTAAGGCTTGCTATGAGGCAGGCCAGGGGTCAGTGGTACCGTGCTGGCTTAGCAGGCAGGACTCTGGGTTTTAGCCCCAGCCAGGGAACAGACAGAAACAGGAGAGTGGTGACATTAGGCAGCACCCACACAGAGGTAGGGGGCCTGTCCTAGTTAGGAAAGAACCTAGACTGGAGCCTGCCGCCTCTAGATGGAAGACTGCTGCTTCCTGCATCTCAGGCATCCTGGTGTCTCCTGGCTCCAGAGCTGCTGTATTGTCATTTCTGAAGCTGCGGTCAAGATAAGCATGAGGAAACTTCTGCTCCCGTTTCCTGAGGACAACTTGTTTATTTCAGACCTCAGCTCAGAGGTTTCTGTTTATTTTAATTTTATTAAAACTAAAGAAAATGTTTATATGTGTGACTATTTTGTCAACATGTCTGAACGCTCACTGGGTATGTGCTTGGTATCTGTAGAGGCAAGAAAAGGGAGTTGGATCCTTCGGAACTTCAGTTACAACTGGTTGTTAGTCATCATGTGGATGCTGGGAATTGAACTTGTAACATTTGACCCATCAGTTTTCCAGCGCTTCAGAGAACTTGCTAATCAAAGGTGTACACCGTTTCATGAGCTTGAGAAGGAATCTGCATGCTGAGGGCATCGCCCACTCCATTACCTATCCTGTCCCCATACAGGATCTTGCTGTGTGGCCAAGGTTGGTCTTAAACTCAGGATTTTCCAGTGCAAGCACTTGACTGCTGGATCGTGCCCCAGCCCCTCACTGTAGGATTCTAGGTAAATGCTCTGTTGCTCAGCTGCACCCTCAGCTTTCTCTTTACTTTTGGGGAGAGTTCTCATTAAGTTACCTGAGTTGCTCTTGAACTCACTCTGTGGCCTAGTCAGGACTTAAACTTGCCATCCTCCTCCCTTGGTGGTTTCAGTGCAGGGGATACAGATAGGAACCACCACGTCAGGCTCCTCCATTTCATTTCTTGTTCATGTGATTGTACTCTGACACGCTGCTGTTTATTTTTCTCAGTCTGGAAAATTAAGACCCATAGAAGCATTTAGGAGCATCTGGTCATGGTCACATGTGGGGAGTGTGTATAGGCATGGTCTTAACTTACACCTGTCTGTCCTTGACACTGGCCCTTAGTCTATGCATGGCCTTGGGGCCAGCAGAACAACAGTGCCTAGGAATTTATGTGAAATGCTCATCCTAGGCCTGCAGGCTAGGAATCTCTGGGTGGGGCAGCCATCTGTGTGTGAACAGGCCTGCCAGGTGATTCCACTTCGGAGGCCTGATCTCCTGGCCTCTGCCTTCTGTCACTGACCTTCCTTGTCCCTCTGTGGTGGTGAACTGACAGCTGAGATTTGTTTGCCTCTTAGAGTTGTAGAACACTAAGCTTGGAGTCTACAGGAAGGGGCAGTCAATTCCTTCTGCCACCAAGCCAGAAGATCCTTACAGCCTCTTTGAGAACACCAAGTGTCCTGTTGGCCAGTGAGCCTTTCTTCAGGGAAGACAAAGGAACTAGGACCTTCTTCTTTGTCTGGTTATTTTTGAGATAGAGTCTAGCTATGTAGCCCTGGCTATCCTGGAACTCACTCTGTAGACCAGGCTGGCATCAGACTCACAGAGATGCACCTGTCTGTGCCTCCCAAATGTTGGGATTGAACACGGTTGCCACCATGCCCATCAGAACAGGAGCTGCTGTTCGTTGTTGGGAGGGCACTGACCGGCCAAAAGAACGATACCATCTAAGCCCAGCTCGCTAAACCAGTTGAGTTTATTGGGGTTAGTTACAGAAGCACGCGCGCAGCCCATGGGCTGCAGCAGCAAGACCCAGTCATCAGTTAGGATCCTGGAGAGGGAAGGGCCCTGCTTCTTTCCCTCCAGGGAACAATGTCAGTAGGCTGAATTTCCTGCGGGTCTCAGGCAGCAGTGGTTAGAACCAGCCTATAGGAAGCAGCCACATGGCACCTGGGATGGTTGGAAGAGAGCTTTCCGTGATGAAGGATGCCTGTCCTACCAACATGGATTTTGGTGTCTCCAGCAGCTCCTCCACTGCTCAGCCTGTGGTAGTATGGTTCTGAGCTGGACTGGGCTTGCCTTCCTAGCAGCAGCATAACAGGGGACTTCCACAGAGCTGCGTCTCTGTCGCTGTGTATACCATACACCTTGCAGGAAGTCTGAGCGGGACTGCTATGCTATAGTCAGCATTTGCAAAGGGTTGTGTCAGCAAAGGAGGGAAAGGACTGTGGCATGGTTTACCAGGAAGATCCTGTTTGCTGCTGAACCCTTTGGACTCCTCGATTACCATGTTACTGTCTAGACACTCAGCAGAGCCTTGGGTACAAGATACCTCCCCCCCCCCCCCCCCGTGTTGTTTGATTACTTTTGTTGTTTTTAGGACAGGGGTCTCTCTGTAGTCAAGGCTGGCCTCAGATTCACTTTATAGCTCAGGTGGCCAGCAACTCATAAAGCTCTTTGCTTTAGCCTCCTAGTGCTGGGATTACAGGTGTGACCACAGTGCCTGGCTGGTGGCATTCATTACTTTTTCTGTCAGTGAGTGGGTAACTGATTTGGAGAATCACAGCATCTTGAGTTTTGCTTGTTGTCTGTGGAGGACACTAATTTAGTACTGACTATTGAATTTAGGGCTTTGTGCATGTTAGGCAAGGGCTCTACCACAGAGCCACACCCCCAACCCCTCACTGAGGGATTCTAGGCAGGGGCTCTACC
>CM052721.1:12001234-12035009 GCA_028551405.1 Uromys caudimaculatus
CCCTCACTGGGGGATTCTAGGCAGGGGCTCTACCACTGAGCCACACCCTCAGCCCCTCACTGGGGGATTCTAGGCAGGGGCTCTACCACTGACCCACGCCCCAGCCCCTCACTGGGGGATTCTAGGCAGGGGCTCTACCACTGAGCCACGCCCCCAGCCCCTCACTGGGGGATTCTAGGCAAGCATTCTACCAGAGCTACATTTCCCAGCCCACTTTTTACTTTTTAAGATAGGACTGGCCTTGAACTCACTGTATTTATCCCAAGTTGGCCCTGAACTTGTGATCTTTCTGATTGAGCTTCTTCCCAAGTAGCTCCTCACATGCAGGCTGTACCATCAGTCATGGCTTCTGGTGGAACACTTTCGAAGTTTTTGTTGGTGGCTTCACAAAATGTTTTCAGACTGGAGAGTAATAAATCTGGAAGGAAGTCGGTGACGTTTATTGAGTGTTTTATTTTCACCAGCTATTTTCAGCTCTGCTGTGTCATTTAATTCTGAGGCACACTGCCTGCCAGCTGAGAACCCCACAGTAAAGCAATTTGTTCCAGAATGGTTGAGGCAGAGAGCACATGAAGTTGGTAGGACCTGTCAAGGGGACATTGGAGGGACTGCAAGAATTCTTGCTCTGTTCTCTGCATAAGTGGTACAGGCCCGCGGAGTGGTAAGGGCTCCTTCTGTCTTCTTGTGTGTGTGTGTGTGTGTGTGTGTGTGTTGATATTGAGTCTTGCTGGTGGTCAAAATCTTGCCTCAAAATCTGACTTCTCCTTCCTCTGCTTCCTGAGTTCCGGGATTATAGGCATGTTTCACTGTGCTTACCTCGTAGAATTTTTAAAATTACATTTATCCATTTGTTTATGGTGGCGGAACACATGTGCCTCTGTGCACATGTGGCAGTCAGAGGACAGCTTGAGGGTGTTCACTCCCTGGGATCAGGTGCTCAGGCTTAGGTAGCAAGTGCTCTTACCTGCTGAGCCACCTCACCAGTGCCCCCCCCCGCCTCTTATTTATTTATTTGTTTGTTTGTTTATTTATTTATTTATTATATGTAAGTACACTGTAGCTGTCTTCAGACACCCCAGAAGAGGGCGTCAGATCTCATTACGGATGGTTGTGAGCCACCATGTGGTTGCTGGGATTTGAACTTAGGACCTTTGGAAGAGCAGTCAGTGCTCTTAACCGCTGAGCCATCTCTCCAGCCCTACCTTGACATATTTTAAGATGTGTGTTTATTGTGTGTTGCGTGTTTTTGTGTGGAAGTGAGGGGACAACTCTCAGGAGTCAACTTTTTCCTACTTTTATGTGGATTCTGGGTTTGGTGGCCTGTGCCTATATATCCTGGCCATCTTGCCAGCTCTGTTTTTATTTATTTATTTTTATTTTCATAGATTTATTTTTTTATGTGTGTGTTTTGCCTGTGTACCATGTGTATGCCTGGTGACTATGCAGGCCAGAAGAAGGCATTAGATTTGTTTAGAGCCACCATGTGGGTGCTGGGAACCAAACCCAGGTCCTCTGCAAGATCAGCAAGTGTTCACCAGAATCACCTCTCTAGTCCCAAGTATCCCTGTTTTTTGAGGGTTTGTATGTGTATATGATTGTGTGTGTGTGTGTGTGTGTGTGTGTGTGTGTGTGTGTGTGTACATGCGTGCCAGTGGACAACCTCAGATACGTGATTCTCAGAAACAATGTCTTAGTCAGGGTTCATTGCTCTGAAGAGACACCATGACCAAGGCAACTCTATAAAGAACAACATTTACCTGGGGCTGGCTTACAGGTTCAGAGGTTCAGTCCCTTATCATCATGGCAGGAAGCATGGCAGTGTGCAGGCAGACTGGTGCTGGAGGAGCTGAGAGTACTGTACTTGATCCAAAGGCAGCCAGGAAGAGACTGAAATTCCACACTGGGTGGAGATTGGGAATAGGAGACTTTAAAGCCCACCACAGTGGCACACTTCTTCCAAAAAGGTCACACCTCCTAATAGTGCCACTCCCTGTGGGCCAAGCATTCAAACATACCTGTCTGTGTGGGCCAGATGTATTCAAACCACCATACACTGTGTACTTCTTTTATGGCAAGTACTGACTGGGCTGTTTTCCTGGTCTCTATTTAATTATTTTTTTACTTTTCAGTTTAATTGTATGGGTTGGTATGTGTGTGCAAGCTGCAGTGTGCTTGTGGAGGTCAGATGGTTTAAGGGAGTTGGTTCTCCCTTTCACCACTTACTAGGTCATCAGGCTTGGTGGCAAGCACCATTACCTGTTGAGCCTTTTTTTTATTTAATGTATGAGTATCTGCACATATACCTGTAGGCCAGCAGAGGGCGCTAGACCTCATTATAGATGGTTGTGAGCCACCATGTGGTTGCTGGGAATTGAACTCAGGACCTCTGGAAGAGCAGCCAGTGCTCTTAATCACTGAGCCATCTCTCCAGCCCCTGTTGAGCCATTTTATTAGTCCCTCTCCTCATAATTTGAAGTAGGGTCTGTGTAGCCCAGGCTGGTCCAAACTTTTTTTTTTTTTTTTTTTTGGTTTTTTGAGACAGAGTTTCTCTGTGTGGCCCTGGGTGTCCTGGAACTCACTCTGTAGACCAGGCTGGCCTTGAACTCAGAAATCCACCTGTCTCTGCCTCCCAAGTGCTGGGATCAAAGGCATGTGCCACCACTGCCTGGTTTTTTTTTTTTTTTTTTTTTTTTTTTTTTTTTTTTTTTTTTTTTTTTTTTTTTTTTTTTTTTTGAGACAGAGTTTTTCTGTGTCGCCCTGGCTGGCTGTACACCAGTGCTAGGATTAAAGGCATGAACCACCACTGCCCTGCACGAACTCTTATTCCTCTGTGCCTCTAACTCCTGAGTGTGCCTAGGCTTTCGAGGGTGTTTGAGAGAAGCCAAGGGTCAAGGTGCTGTCTGTGCTTTAGAGAATGTTTTAGAGATCTGACTTCTAGATTCTGCTGTGTTCAAAGTTCGCATTCTTCACCCACATGCGATTCCTTGCTAATTATTACTGAGGTCTCAGGCTGTCTTAGAGGACTGCCTTATCTTAATCTTTGGGGAAATCATGAAGATAAGTACATGCTTAATAGAGAACTTTGAAAAAAGATTCAGCGGGGCACGGTGGCTCACAACTCCTGATTCCAGCACCTGGGAGTCCAAGGCAGGCGGGGTTTTTGTTGAGTTCACGGTCAGACTGGTCTATGTTTTGGTTTCCTGCCAGCCAGGGGTAAGATAGTGGGGTCTGGAAAAAATATCTCTTAATAGAGACCTTTGTTGCCCCTCTGCTGCTTATCTTCCTCCTGGTCCATTCATTTTCTGTCCCTATGCCATTTGTATTACCTTGGTGTTTTCAACAGGCATTGTGTTTTGAGATAAAGTGTCACACTGTGCCCAGGCTGGCCTTGGACTTGAGGCAGGCATGTACCACCACCGGGATTTTGTTTTTATATTATTGTTGTTGTTTTATATGTGTGTGTGATTTTGTTTTATTTTTTGAGACCAGGTCTCCTTATGTAGTCAGGCTGGTCTGAAAATGAGGACCCTCCTCCTTCAGCCTCTTGAGTGCTGGAATTATCAGTGTGCACCACCAAATCTTATCTATGTCAGCGTAATCAATCGATCAATCAATCAGTCACTCTCTCTCTCTTCTTGAAATCCTGATCCTTTTGCCTCTACCTCCTAAGTGCTGGGATTACAGTTGTGTGCCACTGTGTCTGCCCTGTCTTTAAACTTCTGTGGTTTTGATAAAAAGTTGGCAGTTGGGTTGAGGGTTTTTTCTTGTACACAAAGTATCACTCCGACCTACCAGCCCAGTGTTTTCCTCTCTCTGCCCCTCAACCCTCTGCTTCCCAGACTCCAAAATCATGAACCAGCAAATGTTCTAAGACCCCGTGGTGGTTTGAATGAGAATGGACTCCATAGGCTCTATACTTGAATACTTGGTTCCTGGTTGGTGGAACTATTTGGGAAGGATTAGGAGGTGTGGCCTTGTTGAAGGAGATGTGCCATGAGGGGTGGACTTTGAGGTTTCAAAAGCCCACAAAATTCCAGTTGGCCTCCTCTCTGCCTAGGGGGTTGTTATCTCAACATGTAAGTTTTTAGTCAGCTACTGCTCCAGTGCCATGCCTGCCTGCCTGCTGCCACACTTCCCACCATAATGGTCATGGACTCACTCTCTGAAACTGTAAGCAAAGTTGTCAGTTAAGTTCTTTCTTTTATAAATTGCCTTGGTCATGGTGTCTCTTCCTGCAATAGAACAGTGACTAAGATAGACCCTTTGGGACTGGAGAGATGGCTCACTTGTTAAGAGCGCTGGCCGCTCTAGCTGGGGACCTGTACTCAATTCCCTGCACCTATATGGAGGCACAACTCTCTGTTAATCCAGTTCCATGACTTAAAATAATAGATGCGGGGGCTGGAGAATGGTGCGGCTGCTGAGTGCTTGCTGCTCCTGCAGAAGGCCCAGGTTTGCTGCTTAGTATCTGCTTGGGCAGTTCACAACTGCTCGTAGCTCCAAGGGATCCAACAGCCTTTTCTTCCCTTCACCCACACTCAAAAGCACAAACCCCATAAAAATACACACATATACCTAAATAAAAAAAAAATTAAATCTGCACATTCTCCTTTCTGGAGGAGGAAAGTCCTCCCACCGGGTATTATTCAGTGTATACAGATACACACATGAGTGTGCATCCATGTCTGTATTTGTTATCCTTTCTGTGTGTGTGAGTGTGGATGCATGCATGCCGTTGTCCATGGAGGCCAGAGGAAGCCTCCAGTCCAGTGCTCACTTCCACCATGTGTGGCCAGGGCCTCGTCACTGTGGTAGAGTATGGACTAGCTGGCCTTCAAGCCTCCATTTGTGCTATCTCTGCCCCCCTTCTCTCCCTGCAGTGCTTCTAAGTTCAGCTCTCTGTGGGTTCTGGGGATTTAATTTCTTACACGTACATGGCAAGTGCTTTACCTGAGTCAACAGCCCAGCCCCTCAAGCAGTATGCTTTTACTTTATTTTGTATATTCAGAATTTTCTAACCATTAGTTAAGTTTTGTTTTATTTATACAGGTTTTCTCTGTATAGCCCTGGCTCTCCTGGTTACTTTGTAAACCAGGCTGTCTTTGGACTCAAAGATCTAACTGCCTCTGCCTCCTAAGTGCTGGGATTAGAGGTATGCGCCACCACCATCTGGTTTATTTAGAACATTTTTAAGAACACGTTAGCATTTCAGAAAGCCTCTGGGTTGCGTATGATGGTGTGTCCCTATAATGCCAGTACCCGGGTGGCTGAGGCAGAAGGGTGACTTCCAGATCACCCTCACCTATGTGCAGATTTAATGCTAGCAAGGGATAGTGTGACCCTGACTCAAAACCCAAAAGCAAAGCCAAACCTTATTCATTGTAGAGCCGGAGAGATGACTCGCTAGTGCTTGCCACACAGGAACCCAGGTAAAAAGCCAGGCGTGGTGATGTGGAGGAAGCAGAGGCAGGAGGATCCCTGGATGAGGTGGGGTCTCTTACCTTACCAACCTAGTAGAATCGATGAGTTCTAGGTAAAGCAAGAGACCCCACCTCGTCTGTCATGGCTGGGTCCTAGAACCCTGACTGGGACAGTGAGGGCATGAAGAAAGGACAGACGCAAAGACAAACATACAGAGGAGCTGGGGTGGGTGGGCCATGCTCGTCTTTAAAAAAAGGAGGGTGGGGGGGCGGGCGGGCTGGAGAGATGGATCAGCAGATAAGAGCACCGGCTGCTCTTCCAGGGGACCCAAGATTCAATTCTCAGCATACCAGCTAACAACTGTCTGTACCTCCAGTTCCAGGGGAGTCCAGCACCCTCTTCTGGCTTCTATGGCACTGCACAAACCTGCTACACCTATGTACACGAAGGCAAAGCACACATTTGAAAACAGCGAGCTAGATGGGATGAAGAATAGCGTGAGGCTGACTCTGGCCCTCACACTTAGGAACAGACACGTGTACTGGCACCATCGTGGTAGTGGTGCCTTCCGTGATTCGTGTTTTCCTGGTGGCAGTGATGTGTGGCATCTTTCTAAGTGCTTTTTGGCCATTGTACATCTTTGGAGGAACCTTTTTGTTTTTTTGTTTTTCCATACAGGGTTTCTCTGTGTAGCCCTGTCCTGGAACTCACTCTGTAGACTAGGCTGGCCTAAATCTTACAAAGATCCACCTGCCTCTGCCTCTCAGGTGCTGGAATTACAGGTGTGCACCAGCACTGCCCGGCCAGAGGAATGCCTTTCTAAACTGTTGTCTGTTAAGTTGCAAGCATTCCTTCCCTCCTTGTGTTGCAATCCTTTTCCAGGAATTCACTCATTCACACAGATGAAGCCTCCTGCAGGGATTCTTCTGGGTGCTATAGCTGGGGGAAGGGGTAGGTCTGGGGTGGGTGTGTAGCAGTGGCCAGAGTCCATGTACTGAGCCAGCACAGGGTACGGGGAGGCCCCACTCTCTGAGCAGCTGTCTTTACCTGTCATCTACCTTGTCTCTCTCAGGCCCACGAACATCCCAGGTCACCGAGTGGAGGGACCTGGAGCCCAGGCGAATGCAGATGCCACAGGGGAATCCGCTGCTGCTGTCCTACACGCTGCAGGAACTGCTGGCCAAGGACACGGTGCAGGTGGAGCTCATCCCTGAGAAGAAGGGCCTGTTCCTTAAGCATGTGGAGTACGAGGTGTCCAGCCAGGTAACTGGGACTCTGTGCTGTAGGGGAGAGCCACAGAGCAGCCCTGGCAGGGTGCTGAGACAGGGGTCTGCTGGCTCTAAGGTGTAGCCCAGTCCCTGATGGTGCAGGTGAGCCGGCCAGCCAACTTTTCAATAGCTGCTGGTGCCCCGAGCTGCTTCTGACTCAGCTAGGCCTCTATCGGGTCCATTCTTTGACTGCAATCTTTTTTCTTACGAATCTTAATCTCTCTTACTTCCCTCCCCCCGTCTCTCTCTCTCTCTCTGTCTCTCTATCTCTGTCTCTTTTTCTTACACAGGATCTTGCTGCATAACCCTGGCTAGCTTTGAATTCATAGCAATCCTAGTGCCCTGGCCTCCTCTGAGTTCTGGGATTATAGGCCTGAGCTACCAGACATGACTTACAGGAATCTTTTGAAAAAAAATTTATTTCATTTTATTTTACGATAGGGTCGCATGTATCTCAGGCTAGCCTTGAACTCTCAGAGAGTTCTCTGCCTCCCTCTGCTTCCTAAATACCGGGATTATAGGCATTTGCCACCATGCCCACCTACAATCTTTTGGTCTCTAGAGTGTGTGACTGCAGTGCCATGGTCCCAGTGCTGGTTTTCAACATTGGCAATCTCCTGGAGATCAGAACATCAGCCGCATGGAATCTGGGTTCCAACCCTGTCTTCTGTTCAAGGGGAGAGCATGCTCATGCTCCTCACACCCTTTTTTGTTTTTTTTTTTTGGTTTTTCGAGACAGGGTTTCTCTGTGTAACCCTGGCTGTCCTGGAACTCACTTTGTAGACCAGGCTGGCCTCGAACTCAGAAATCCGCCTGCCTCTGCCTCCCAAGTGCTGGGATTAAAGGCGTGCGCCGCCACTGCCCGGCGAGAGTTTTCTTATATGTCCTGTAATAGCATAGTTCATGGCTAACGCCATCTTCTGGTCCTGTATTCTCTTCGTGGTGTGAGGGAATTGCAGGGCAGAGCAGGGCCCACACACTTCTGAGGAAGCACAGCCTGGGCTGCACTTGGAGTTGTGGTGCAGGGCTGAGCTGGAGGGCCTCCCTCAGGGATGCTTCCCGGATAGCATATCCATTTGCCAGTCTGTAGAAGCTGTGGGAATTTGGGGAGAGGGTTCTTGACTGCAGCGAAGCAGCTCTTGCAACTGGGCCTGACAAACTAAATGTGGGAGCTGTGCTTGCCCCCAGCAGCCTCCCGTTGGCTTTTTTCCCTCCTTACAGGCTTTTTGTTTTTGTTTTTTCCTTGTCGTTGGGATCTGTCTCTGTTTCTCAGTGATAGATCTTATCACACACTATATTCCCAGGTTTTAACTTGGGTGCTGGAGATCTGAACGTGGGGCCTCACGCTTATGTAGTGAGCACTGTCTTAAGAGCAGGTTTATATCTGTCCAAGCAGTGAAGGAATCTCATCATGACAGAGAGCTATGTAAACATTATAATTTGTATTTCTATGTAGAATTCTAGAACTTATTTTTTGACAAAAACTTGGGGAGAGAGGGTGAGGAATTTAGTGACATGACTCCTGTGAGTTCTGTCTGATGGTGGGAGAAGGCAAAGAGGCATGGGCTTCTAGTGACCTGGTAGGAAAAGGCGAGAGAGTTGAACTCAAAGGTCAGCTCGAGGTGCAGTGAGTTTAAGGCCAGCCTGGGCAACTTAGTTAGATCAGATCTCAAAAAGTAAAAAGAGGGCTGCACCTGCCCTAGAATCCCCAGTGAGGGGCTGGGGGCGTGGCTCAGTGGTAGAGCCCCTGCCTAGAATCCCCCAGTGAGGGGCTGGGGTGTGGCTCAGTGGTAGAGCACCTGCCCTAGAATTCCCAGTGAGGGGCTGGGGGCGTGGCTCAGTGGTAGAGCACCTGCCCTAGAATTCCCAGTGAGGGGCTGGGGGCGTGGCTCAATGATAGAACTCCTGCCCTAGAGTCCCCAGTGAGGGGCTGGGGGCGTGGCTCAATGATAGAGCTCCTGCCCTAGAGTCCCCAGTTAGGACCTTAGGGAGTGGCTCCATGGGAGAGCACCTGCCTGGAATCCCCCAGGGAGGGGCTGGGGGCGTGGCTCAGTGGTAGAGCCCCTGCCTGGAATCCCCCAGGGAGGGGCTGGGGGCGTGGCTCAGTGGTAGAGCCCCCTGCCTAGAATCCCCCAGTGAGGGGCTGGGGTGTGGCTCAGTGGTAGAGCACCTGCCTAGACTCCCCCAGTGAGGGGCTGGGGTGTGGCTCAGTGGTAGAGTATTTGCCTGAAAGAAACTGTGTAGTTGCTAATGTCCTGCTTGCCACGTCCCCTTTGTTTTATAGCGCTTCAAGTCCTCCGTGTACAGACGCTACAATGACTTCGTGGTCTTCCATGAAGTGCTGCTTCACAAGTTCCCATACCGCATGGTGCCAGCCCTTCCGCCCAAGAGAGTGCTGGGAGGTAAGGCAGGGGTCAGGGAGGCCCAGTTAAGTGGGAGCAAGCTGCACTCCTGGTGGCATGTTGCTGGGTCGGCCCATTGTAGCCCAGGCTGCTGCAGCTTGTGGTCTAGGAGGGGCTGGCAGGAGGGCTGCAGTGCACATGCACCTTGGCCCTTCTGAGGTCAGAGCTCTGGCTTAGCCCTGCCATGGTAGAGGAGGGTGGCTAGCCTCAGGTGTCTTCTGGCCCCAGTGTTGCCCCTGCAGGGTGCTTTGGGCTATGCATGGGATTACTGGGTCAGGCCTGTTTCTTGTAGGGTGTCAGCCATCAAAGGATCTTTCTTATCAACTGCAAATGAGCCCAGAACCCCAATGAAACTTGACTGACGTAAATATCAGACAAAAGCAACTAAGGAAGGAAGGTGCAGTCGTCATGGGGGAAGGCACGGGCACAGGAGTGGTCTGAGGCAGCTGCTTACATTGCATCCATAGTCAGGAAGAGAGATGGGAGCTCAGCTCTTTTTCTGCTTTCTTCATTGCTGGACGTCAGACCAAGGAATGGAGCTGGCCACCTTTAGGGTGTGTCTTCCCGCTTCAATTAATCTAGAAACTCACACGCATGCCCAGAGCTGGTGATTCTAGATCTTCCCAAGTTGACAGTCACTATAAAACATTAATTGGGCAGCCTAATCCTGGTAGGTAAGGGCGGGAGGGTCATGAGTTCCAGACCAGTCTGGCCTATGTCAGACAAGGTGCAGAGTCTGCCAGCTCACTTCCCTGGTGTTCCCAACCTTCTCGGGCAAGTGAACCTGCACAGCGGGGGAGTTTGGTTGGATTTTAGATACAGCTACCGTCCTGAAGCTCCTCACTGTGGCTATAGACATGGTTCCATCTTGTTCCTGCTGGTGGCTCAGCTGCTGCTCACTGGCCTCTGGACAGCTGTGCTCCTCACTGACAAGGAATGTAGGTAGCAAGCTGTGGGAATTGGAAGATGAGCTGTCAGGAAGAGACCATTGCCTGCATCCAAGCCGGCTCTGTCCAGTCAGGGCTAATAAGTGCCTGGAGCTTTGGCAAACACTGTCACCTGACTTGGTGTTTCTGAGTACTCATGGGACACCTGGAGGGGTGAGGGGGGGGGCTTATCTCACTGGTTTTTTTTTTTTTTTACTTTTTAAAACTTTGTTTGGGACAGGCAGCCCTGGCTGCCCAAGAACTTGCTATTTATTTAGACCAGGCTGGTCTCTGCCCCCTGAGTGTTGGGATTAAAAGCATGTGCTACCACACTTGACTTTTAGTATTTGTGACAGGATCTCATTCAGTAGCTCTGCTAAGCCTGGAGCTCACTGAGACCATAGCCTTCCTGCCTCAGCCTCCCAAGTGCTGAGTTAAAGGCCTGTGCCACCAGACCTGGCCGACTGATGATAAGCTTAGTTACTCGTGGGAAGCACTGGGAGGTTGAGTGCATTAGCAGCACATTAAAGCTCCGTGTTTATAGCAGCATATTCTAGGCGTGTCTTCCTAAGTTGCCTTTCTTAGAGAGGGCCGTGTGGAATTTTACTGGTTCTGAATTGCTTTTTTAGGATTGGGTCTTTGTGGTCCGTCTGGGCTCAGACACTCTGTAGCTTGGGCTGTACTCCAACTAGCTATGGTCTTTCCTCGGTCTTCCAAGTACTAGCTACACAGATGTGTGGCACCACGCCCAAGGCCCAGTGTTTTCCACCGACACTGATAGCCCTGGCCATTCCTGCACCCATGCGGGTTGGGGAGCTCTGTTGCCCCTGTGTTCTTAGCCTCTGATGAGTTGCTTGGACGCCTGCTCTGAGTGGGGGCTCTGCTGACTGCGTGGTGACCCTGACTCTTTCCTCCAGCTGACAGGGAGTTCATCGAGGGCCGCCGGAGGGCCCTGAAGCGCTTTATCAACCTGGTGGCCCGGCACCCACCCTTCTCTGAGGATGTTCTCCTTAAGCTCTTCCTCTCCTTCAGTGGCTCAGTAAGTATATCCTTTGGTCCCATCCTGGGTGGGATTCTGGGGCCTCAGTCTCTTGCTGCATTCTTTTCCTTATTTGAGACCTGGTTGCACACTCAGGCTGGCCCAGCTTGGGCTCATGCTAGAGGCAATCCTCCTGACTCAGCCTCCCAAGTGCTGAGAGCCTATACCTAGATTTTATCCCCTGTATTTCTTCTCCTGTCTCCTGTCCCTTGTTTGAGTGTCCAGAGTGGATTTGTTTGTGATTGACAAAGCAAGACTTCTTTCTAAAGTACAGGCTGGGCATCATTTGAAAGAGGCCTCCTTATGTGACCTGGAGGCTTTGTGTACCTCTGGCTGTAGTCCACAGGAGATAGAAGCTTTTCTTTGGTGGGGTTATGGTGGAGTCCAGGGCGTGACAATGTGTGTGTCTGTGTTAGGAATCAGGGCCTGGTCCTCACTGGACAGCGCTGTGAGCAGGTATGAGCCAAAGGGTTCTTCACTGTATGTGGAAGGTTCCCACAAGCCTTCTTAGCAAGCAGGCTCTGTGATGGGTGGGCAGGCCGGGAGGGAAACCTCTGCTCGGATGGGCACCTGGGGCTTTCCGAGTCTTACCCAGTTGCAGGGCAGGAGACATGGGCAGTTAGGGGTCAGCATAGTTCGTTTTGTATGCTTGTGTATGTGGTTGTATATACAAGAGTGCTTGTGCCAGTGTGCATGTACTGAGGCTAGGGGGGAATGTTAGGTGTCCTGTTTATCCCTCGTCACTGTACTCTCTAGAGACAGGGTCTTTCACTGGACTTGGAGCAGGCTGGCAACCAGCAAGGCCTAGCCATCCTCCTGTCCCTACTTCCCACAGTACTGGAGTTACAGGTGCCCGTGGCCATGCACAGCCTTTTACATGGGCTGGGGTGCCCACTGAGCCATCTCCCTAACCCAGCCTAGTGTTTGTACTTGATTTGCTTCCCCAAGGGCAGCTGGCCTCTTTGGGAAGGTCCCAGGCTTTCAATAGGTCACACCCCCAGTCAACTCTCCACCACAGTGGATAGTGGAAGTGCTTACAGCCTTGTTTCTTTTTGTGGTGCTGCCTTTGCACCTTCAGCCTCATGCGTGGTAGGCACCTGCGTGCTCTCTGGTGAGACTCTCCTAACCGTAGTGTGGCCATCAAGGCCGGGGTGCAGTGCTGCTGAATTCCCACTCCAGAATGAGGGTAGAACCAGGAAGCCACCTGCACTCCAGGCAGACGAGGAGTGAGGTGCGAGGGTACGCAGCCCTCTTTCTGGTGGTGGGAAGCTCTCTTATCTCTCTATCCATAGATGGATGGGGTGTGGTTCTCAGTTTCCCTTTTGGTAAGAGAAGATTAGAGATGTTCTTTAAGCTGTCCCACGAAGGCTCGGCTGCCCGCTCTGTTTCTGTGTCTCCCAGGTGACTGTCTGATTTGAAGGTGTGGCTTTGCCAGTGAGGCCTCTGTCCAGGGCCACATGTCAGGGCCTGGCTGAGACTGAGTACCCACTGCTTCTCCTTTCCCGCCAGCCGATCCTGCGTTCTTTGGATCCCTAGTCCTGAGGATCTGTTCACAGGAAGCAGTCTCTCCCCGTCCACTGCTGCACGCAGTGTGGAAGGTCTCGTGTCCGTGTCTGGGGTCCATGCTGGCCTGTTGTAGATGGAGCTCTGGTTCTGGAGAGGGGCTTCACTCTGTTCCACAGGTGGAACTTGTGCTGCTGCTGTCTTTCTGTTGAGCTTTGCTTACAGTTTAAGCCTGAGGAGAGTCTGTGAGACAGCAAGGGGATTCTGGGATGCCGGTGGACCAGCACGTGCACAGAAGCCAGTTTCTCTTCAGAAGGGACTGCATCTGTTTTTATGGGTTTGTTTTGTTTTGTTTTGTTTTGTTTTGTTTTGTTTTGTTTTTGAGACAGGGACTAGAACTCAGAGTAATCCCCCTGCTTCAACCTCCTGAGTTCTGGGATTGCAGGCATGCACCATCACACCAAACTCCTGAGGAAGCTTGGATTTGTCTGTCTCCCTCTCTCTCTTTTAATAGTGTTTGTGTGTGTGTGTGTGTGTGTGTGTGTGTGTGTGTGTGTGTGTGTGTGCCCACACGTGCACATGCCTGTGGTGTATGTGTGTGGTGTAGCTGCAGATTGAATGCCTGTGTACGTGTACGGAGTTGGAAGGAGGACATCTGATATCTTGCTCTATGACTCTCTGCCTTACTCCTTTGAGACAGGGTCGCCCACTGCACCTGGACTTACGCTGACAGCCAGAAAGGCCCAGCTATCCTGACTCCATCCCCCAGTGCTGGCTTACAGGCATAGGAAGCAACGCCCTGCTTCTTATGTGGGATCCGGGGATTCTGAATCAGATCTTCATGCTTGTGTTGCAAGGCGATTCTGAACCATCTCAGCCTCACCTTCTTGAGACAGGGTCTTGTTGTGTAGCCCAGGCTGGCCTAGAACTCTCTTTCTCCTGCCAGCGTCTCCCCTGTGTGAGATCACAAGCATGCATCACCAGGTGTAGCTCCCGCGTCCGTTGGACACTGAGGAGCTCGCTTGTTCTCCGCTGGGTGTCATTGCTTGCAGGAGAGGGTGAAGCTGTCTCTTTCCTCTTTCAGGATGTTCAGCACAAGCTCAAGGAGGCGGCCCAGTGCGTGGGAGATGAGTTCACGAACTGTAAGCTGGCTGCTAGGGCCAAGGTAGTTTTCTGATTTTGGCCATTCTTTCCCCTCTTAAGCAGAGGTATGGTAGTGCTAACCCTTGATGATCCTCACCACGCCTCTGTTGGGTGGCAGGGATCACGCCATTATCCGCCACCTGTCCTTGATGGACAGCCTGGCAGCGGGGTTTGGCCTGTAGCAGACAAGCAAACAGGTTTTAGGATGTCCTCTCTCTGAGACTAATCAGCAGGCCACCGTCTCTTTTCTTGCCACCTTTTTCCAGGACTTCCTCCCAGCTGACATCCAGACTCAATTTGCCATGAGCCGGGAGCTGATTCGAAATGTCTATAACAGCTTCTACAAGCTTCGAGACAGAGCCGAGCGGATTGCGTCCCGGGCCATTGACAACGCTGCTGATCTTCTCATATTCGGGAAGGAGCTCAGGCATGTGGCTCTGTAGGAACTGTGGCATTAATCAGGTCAGGGGCAGGGTCTGGCTACCGTTCTGACCCATTGCATTGCAGGAAGGAGAAAAGTAGACCAGCAGGTGTGGGAGCATAACAGGAGAAAGCAGTGTTTGCAGGGCCAGACAGAGCACTGGGTCCTTACTACCACCCATAGTTGCCCATATAGTCTCCTTGGTAGCTGTCACTCTGTAAGAACTTATAACTTAAGGAAGGAAAGAAGGGTTGACTTTAGCTCATAGTCTGAGCGTACACAGTCCATCATGGTGGGGAAGGCACAGCAGCAGGAGCGTAGTAAAGTGGACGGTGACACTGCGTCCACAGTCAGGAAGCAGAGAGGTGGATGCTGGTGCTCAGCTCACTTTCTCCTTCTTCTCCTGTCCTGGACCCTACACCAGGGGATAATGCTGCCCTCATCTGTGGTTCTTCCTCCTCAGGCACACCTCCGTACCCCTTCCCCCATATTGACAATGTTAACCAGCACAAATATACAAAAAAGCAGCCAAGAGCAGACCAGGTTTTCTTTACAATGGTCTAGTAGGGCCCCTGTGTACCCGGCACACAGGCCTTGGGGTCTTGGCAATAGCAGTGATTTCCTGGGTCCTCACCTACTTCCAAACATCCCCACCGAACCTTCCAAGACCCTCCTGGGAACACACATGTAGGGAAGGGACAGGCATGTGAGAGTGTGTTCTGTTCCTACAGTGCTTTAGGCTCCGACACCACCCCTCTGCCCTCCTGGGCTGCTCTGCACCTCAGCACGTGGGGCTCCCTGAAGCAAGCGCTCAAGGGCCTGTCCGTGGAGTTCGCACTGCTTGCGGACAGAGCTGCACAGCAGGTGAGCGTCTTCCTTCTCCATGGGTCCCTTGTCCCAGAACATGCTGTCCTGCATGGTGGAGTCCTTTCAAGTAGCCTGGCTTTGAAGTCCTTATCTCTGTGTCAATGATCTTCCACGTCTGTGTGGAGACTGCCTGTGCCCATCTGTTCTGGGTGTCTCCCCTGAGCCATTCCGAGAAGGCCACTAGTGACAGAAACAGATGGGTCCTTTTCCCAGCCCCGGCGTTGCTGAGGTTAAGTAGATCGGTCCTTGGCACTGTGGTCTTGTACTTGCATTTTGCTTCTGGGTGGACCACATACTTCCCATTGTGCCAGCTTGTGCTTGGCAACCAGTGACTTAGCCCATGGAATAATAACTAAGCCCTCAGTACCTCAAGAGACTTCCTCCTCTCTCTAGAGTGCTGTGTATGCAGGAGCTGTGTGTGTGTGTGCAGGTGCTGTGTGTGCAGGAGCTGTGTGTGCGCAGGAGCTGTGTGTGTGTGTGTGCAGGAGCTGTGTGTGTGTGCAGGAGCTGTGTGTGTGTGCAGGAGCTGTGTGTGTGTGCAGGATCTGTGTGTATATGCAGGAGCTGTGTGTGTGTGCAGGAGGTGTGTGTGTGTGCAGGAGCTGTGTGTGTGCGCAGGAGCTGTGTGTGTGTGTGCAGGAGCTGTGTGTGCAGGAGCTGTGTGGAACGCACCCAGGCCTTGCACACATTAGACTCATGCTGTAGCACTGAGCTGCCCCGCACCCGACCCTGCAGGCTCTGACACTGAGCTCCTTCTCCAGCCCTCTTTTTCCCTTTCTGTTGTTGTCGTTGTTGAGACAAGGTTTCACTAAGTTTTCTAGCCTTGAACTTATAATCCTCCTGCATCAGTCTTCTGAGTAGCACTACCTGTGTGGAATGGCACTCCAGCTGTGGTCTTAAAGAAGCTGATATCCTTGTCGAGGCCCTACTCCCTGCCCAGGAGTAGGAAGCTTCTGTCAGTTTTGTGTCTGAGTGATCCACCTGCTGGGGACTTGGGGACTTCTTACTAGAGGCTGGAAGCTCAGGTGCCATCAGGTTTCTGTGCAAGAGGGAATTTGACCGCTTTGCTTGTGTGGAAAGTCCCTGAATTGTTTCTTCTTCTGCTCCCAGAGCCAGGGTATTCCCTTTAGAAGTGTGCCTATGTTTTTAAACATACATGCAATGCATGTGTGTTGGTTCACGTGTATGTAGGTCCACATGTATGTCTTCACATGTGTCAGGAGGCAACTTCACATGCCATCCTCAAGGATGCCATCCACATCCTTTGAGTCAGGGTTAGTCATTGTCCTTGAGTTCACTAGTTAGGCCAGACTAGCTCGTCCTCAAGCAGATCCCAGGGATGCTCGTGTCTCCTCCCAGCCTCCGCACCCTGTACTGTCATGTGGGTTCTGAGGTTTGAACTTGGCTCCTCGTCCGTGTAAGGGCAGTGCTTCACTCTGCCGGCTTTCCACCTGGCATCGTTGCTATCTTCCTCCTTGCTAATTAGAAAAACAAAATCTTAGCCAGGCAGTGGTGGCCACACCTTTAATCCCAGCATTTGGGAGGCGGAGGCAGGCAGATTTCTGAGTTTGAGGCCAGCCTGGTCTATGGAGTGAGTGCCAGGACAGCCAGAGCTACACCGAGAAACCCTTTCTTGAAAAAAAACCAAGAAATGAAAAAATTTTATGTGTGTGTATATGTGTATGTATGTATGTATGTGTATATGTGTATGTGTGTATGTGCATGCATGTGCTTGTGCCCGTGGGAGGTAGAATCCTTTGCCAGATCCTATGTAGCTGGGATTTCAGTAAACTGTGAGCCACCTTCTGTGGGTGCTGGGACTGGACTTGGGCGCGCTGTAAGAGTGGCAACTGCTCTTGTCAGCCAGCCATGTCTCCAGCCTCTTACTCAGGTTAGGCCATCCCCTCCCACTCTAACTGCCCCTTTCTAAGAGGGCCAAGACTTGAGGTGTCAGGGGCTGGCCGGGCCTGTGCCTTGTAATGTGTATGCCTTGACTTTGCTGCAGTCACTTTGGTCCTTGGACCTCAGCTTCCTCATTGATCATATATAAGATCATTTATAAGAGGGTGGTACTAGATTATCAATGCAACGTCCATCTTTTTGAATGTGTGTGTGTGCGAGCATGCATGGGTGCGTGGTGCACGTGTGGAGGTCGGAGGACAGCTTTGGAGAGCCTGCTCTCTCCTCCCCCTTGTTGAAGCAGGGCTTCTTACTTCTGCAGTGCTGTGTACTCCAGGGTGGTTGCCTCAGAGCTTCTGAGTGTTTTCCTGGTTCTGGTTCCGGGTTTTTATGTGGGTGGGGGTGGGGGGCGTTGAATCAAGCTGTCAGACTTGCTTGCACAGCAGGTGCTTTTAACCACTGAGTCACCTCACTGTCCCAAACTATTTTCTTTCTTTTCTTCCTCCCCTTTCTCTCCCTTAACCTCCCCCCTTCCTTTCCCCTTCAAATGCTGGGATTACCAGCCTGTAGCACCATGCCCTTGCTGACTATTTTCTCTTTTTAAGTGTACGTGTGTGCACACATGCACGCATGTGCCATGACATGCTCGCGGAGGCCAGAGAACAACGTGTGAGGTCAGTTCTCTTCTTCCACCCCTGTGGGCCCTGGGCATGGAGCTCGGGTCGTCAGCCTTGGTGGTGAACGCTCTACCCTGCTGAGCCCTCTTACCAGCCCCAGGCTACTTTCTTTTCTCAGTGTAACTGTCCTACAAGTGTGGGTCAAGCACACATGAAGCTGTCACAGAGACTGGACAGGCCTCTATCCGCAGCAGGAAGCCTCAGCCCAGGTGCTGGGTTCTGCACAGCACAGGATGCATATCTCTGTGGGTTCCCAGGACTTTCTGATTCAGCTGCCTGTGCCTCCATTCTGAAGCTGGTGTCTGGAGTGCCGGATGGCGACTGAGTAACTGGGGCCCCTCCAACCCCGTGTTTCTTTGACATTTTTGACTTCTCTATTGAAACTTAGCTTAGGGAAATGTACTGCTCCCTGGATTATTTCTCCCAGTCCTTATGTTGAAGTTAATGGAGTTTGGCTTTGTTTAGGGTCTTAGATTTGGGGTCGGGGGTGAGTTCTCACTTTGTTCCTGAAGCTGGCCTGCTACTCACTTTGTAGCTAAGCCTGGCCTTGAACTCGTGCTCCTCCAACCTGGGCCTCCCGACATGGCCAGCTTGGTGTGCATGCATGTGTGCAGAGGTCAGAAGAGGATGTTGGGAGTCTTACTTAATCATCATTCCCTTGAAACAGGGTCTCTCACTGAACCTGAGCTGGGCATGTGGCCAACAAGGCCCTCTGGTCTCTGCGTCCCAGCATCAGGTTACAGTTGTGCAAGTGGCCAGCCTGGCTTTACGTGGGTGTTGGGATCTGAACTCTGGCCCTCATGCCTGTCTAGCAAGTGCTCTAAGCTGTTGAGCAGTCAGTTGCTCCAGCTTTCCTAGGCTCTGTGTTTCTTAAAGGCATGCGTGTGCTTGGATTGCCAGGGTCTCCCACACACACAGATGGGCTGGGCTGGCCAGTGGGCCAGGCAGGACAACCAGAATCTCCTTCCTTCCTGTTGCAGGGAAGCAGCCCCAGCCTGTCATCAAGGACAGGACGCCTGTGCTAGGTGGAGGCTCCCCATCTTGGGCTGCCCTTTTATCATTACTCTGTGTGGTGTATGCATGTGTGCGCATGTGTGCGGAAGCCAGATGGGGTGTGTGTGTGTGTGTGTGTGTGTGTGCGCACGCACGCGCGCACTACCCTTCAGCTTACCTTTTTTTAATTTTAAAAATTATTTTGTATGTATGGATGTTTTGGCTGCTGTGTGTCTATGAAACCCATGTATGCCTAGTACTTGCAGAGGCCAGAAGAGGGCAATGGATCCCATAGAACTGAAGTTATAATTCACTGTGAGTGGGAATTGGACCCAGGTCCTCTCGAAGAGCAACCAGTGCTCTTAACTTCTGAGCCATCTCTAGCCCCTCCATTTTTAAAAAGGTATATATGTAATTAATTAATTAATTAATTGGGACAGGGTCTCACTGTATATCCTTGGCTAGACTGGAATTGACAGATCCTTCTGCCTCTGCCTTTTGATTTTTCCACCACACCTGGCTCCAGCTTGGGTTTTTTTGTTTGTTTGTTTTCTGTTTTGCTTATTTTTGTTTTGAGGTGGGGCGTCTCACTGAACCTGGATTGCTCTGCTTCAGTTAGACCAGATAGCCTACAAACCGTCAAGCTCCTAGGTTCGTCCCACTTTCATCCCCCCAGCTCTGGGGTTACATTAAGCATGGTACCTTGCCCTTTATGTGAATGCTGGGAATCTGAACTCCGGCCCTCTCCTTTGCATGGTAAGCACTTTGCTGTCTGAGCTGTTTCTCTAAGCTTCTCTCCTTACTCGAAGAACCTTTGGCTCCCCTGTTCTCTTCCTGGAACTTATTACTTAGTGTCTGACCTGGCTGCAGGTGTGGGATTGAATTACCTGGGAACCTCATGATTTAGGGGACTGAAGCTTAAGGGGACATTCCAGAGTCCTCCTGAGGTGGCCACGCCCGAGTTAATCCAGTTCCTGTGTTTCCATGAAAATGTCTTCATTTTCTGTCAGTCTCCCGCCTCCTCTTCCCTACGTGATTCTTCGTGCACGCGTCGGTGCATAGCTTTTGGGGTGAGCATATATTTCTTGGCTACAGCTGGAGTACAAGGAACCTTAGGCATGTGTTGGCTGGGACATGTGTACATGCATACACATGGGCATATGCACATGGCTGTCACTGTGTCCCAGAGTGCTTCAACAACGTGTGTTGGAGGCCAGGTGGCATCTGGGCCACTGTTGCTCCTCCTTGTCTCTAGGGTGCCATGGATGAGTTTCAGCACTGGGCTTTCCTTTCATCGCCAGATATACTAACAGGGCTGTCTACATGTCACAGCTGTCCTGTTGCCTGTGCACAAAGTCCTGAGCCTGTGTCCTCCATCCCATCTTCCTCTGCTTTGGCTTCCAGTGTGGCTCTTCCTTTCCCCTGTGCTACCTGGAAGTACCAGGATGTCTGGGTTCACACCTCCACTCCCGCCTCTCCCATGTCAGGTCCTTCGTGCCTCTGTGCTCTCCCCACATCCGCTTTCCAGACCTCTTTCCCTATTGTTAGAGGCCCTCTCTCCCAGCACCCTTCTTCCATCTGTTTCCCCTTGGGACACCCATAGCTTCAAAGAGCAGCTGGGGCCGGCATGAGGCGTGGCTTCTCTGCATGCGGAGAGGGTGCTGCCCTGTCCTCGAAACTCCAGGTCTGAGAACATCCCTCCCTCCACCTCCTGAAGCCTGGGCTGGTGGCTGGAGGAGAGAGCTGCCAGGTTATGGTTGGGAGACTGAGGTCTCAGGGGGACTGCGTGTTGGCTAACCCATCCTTGTTCCTAGGGAAAGAAGGAGGAGAACGATGTTGTGGAGAAGCTGAACCTCTTCTTGGATTTGCTGCAGTCCTACAAAGTGAGTCTCCAACATGTCTGTCCGACCGTGACCTTGGGGTTGGTGACGGTGTGAGGGCAAGGCTCTGCGGAGCAGGGACTGACTGTCATGTGATTGTTTGACCTTCCTGGGGAGACTGTAAAGGAGTGTCTGTTCCCGGAGAGAAGGCACTGATAGGCAGGGGATCCCGCTTACATCAGCTAGTGAGGTTGCTAGGACTAACCCAGAAGCAAGGGTGGCCCACAGGCGGCTGCACCCTGCAGTGCGGTCCTCCTCCCTACCCAGACTTTACCTCTTACTTAATCTTGTGGAGGTCCTGTGTCTCCCATCCTCGATGAGGGAGTGTTAGCACATCTCGTGAGGAACTCATGGGAGTCATCACCTGTCTGCCTGAAGGTCTCCTAGACTGGCTCAGGACTCCTGCTAGCACCCCAGGAAGCTCCCAAGTGGAAGGGGAGATAGATGATTGTAGTGTGTGGTTAAGAACCAAGATCCATGAGTATCTGCGACTGTCAGGCTCTCTGTAAGCCTCACACAGGGGCTTTCCTACTTCTCATAGGTGAGGGCTCCAGGAAGCCAGGCTGAGCCTACAGCCGAGGCACCTAGAGAAACCTTTACTACTGAAGAGCTCCAGGAGAGTCAGCCCAGAGCTTACAGGGAAGGTTTTGGAAGAGTTTGCTCTGTTGACTGGGCTGGTAGCATGTGGCTTCTGCTGTTCAAAGCCTTGTGTCTCCGTACCTGGCCTCCTGTCAGGTTCCTGTTTGGGGTTGAGGACCCCACCAACTGATGTCAGTATCTCTTCTTTTTTGGACACACTGTCCTACCTCCAGTGAGACACAGGCTGTCTGAAGTTGGTTAATATTAGTAGTCTGAGGTTGAGGCTGCCGTAGGGTCCTAGACTTATACAAATCCCTTCTTTGAAGGGAGATTCATTCTCCTTTGGAGCCTGGGATAGTGCACAGATAGGATCTGAATGGGGCTCAGCTCTGAACCAGAGTGTGTATGTAACCATTTGTGTGTCTTATTTTAATTACATTAATTTGTGTGTGTGTGTGTGCACGTGCTTGTGTGCAGAGGTTAGAGGACATCTTGCAGGGGTGGAGTCTTGCTTTCCACCATGTGGGTCCTGGGACTCAAACTCAGATCATCAGGCTTGGCAGCAAGTGCCTTTACCCATGAAGCCATCTTGCTTTCCCCTGCCCCACCCCGTCGCCACCACCCAGCCCTGTTGGACTCTTTCCTCTTTCTGAATAGGAAAAGCCAGTCCTCCCAAGGGCCCTGGTGGCTCGCTGCCCATCATCGTGAGCCCTCTTAACTGCCTCTGCTCTCTCCTTGGCATACTCTGTAAGGTGGGAGGTGGAGCCGTGAGTGGGTCTCAGCTCCTCCGGGCTCTGGGCCCCTTTAGGGTTTGCTGCAGTAGGTGAGCATGCCTCTTTCCTGGAAGGACCTGTGTGAGCGGCATGAGAAGGGCGTGCTGCACAAGCACCAGCGGGCACTGCACAAGTACGGCCTGATGAAGAGGCAGATGATGAGTGCTGCGCATGGCCGCGAGCCTGAGTCTGTGGAGCAGCTGGAGTCACGGATTGTGGAGGTGAGCAGCAGGCAGCTCTCAGGGAGCAGCTGTGGGTGCAGGCGCAGTGGCATCTGGAGTTGCTCTGAGCTCAGGAATTGTGGGTATCCAGATCAGGGCTGTAGTGTGGGAGACGTGGGAGCTGTCCCAGGCTCAGTGCTGTTTACCTGGCCTTGTGTTTGCTTGCTGTTTACTCCTGTGGATGTGAGGACGGGCCAGTGCCCAAGCTCCAAGCAGATGCTCTGTACCGCGGCTGAGGGTCCTGTGCACAGATTGGCTCTCTGCTTGCAGCAGGAGAACGTGATCCAGACCATGGAACTCCGAAACTACTTCTCTCTGTACTGCCTGCACCAGGAGACACAGCTCGTCCACGTCTACCTGCCTCTCACCTCGCACATCCTGGGGGCCTTCGTGAACTCCCAGATCCAAGGGCACAAGGAGGTGAGCCACCCCTGCCCCCATTCTCACTAATGCCAGCCCATCTTCAGGTGCCTGGCCTGTTGCCTGCAGCCAGTGACCCCCCCCAGAATGAAGCTGATACCCATCGGCCTGAACAGTTCCTAGTTCTCCAGCCTCTGTGTGGCCAGAATGGTGACACTGAAGACTTATGAGTGGGATAAGAGAGACTTGAAGTTCATTCCTTTTAGGAGAACTCGGGGAGTCAGGAAAAGCATGGAGACTCTCTAACCCCTACAGCTGAGAGAAACAGGTGGTAGGGGTTAGTGTGGTTGGGAGCACCAGAGGACTTACCTGGAAGTCCTTTTAGCTGCCTCTAGGTGCGGCTGCTGGGGGTGGGGTGGGGTGGGGTGGGGAGGGAGTGGGGGAGAATCATGACTGAGTCACGGGAAGCCCTGGGATGCTTACCCTGTGCAGGGGCCTGAAGTCCCGGGGCCTCAGCTCATGGCTTCCACCCTTGCTCGCTCTCCCCAGCAGGGACTGAGGTAGCACTTCAAAGACTGTGATTTTTGTGTGTGATTTTTTGGGGTGGGGGGGTGGGGGGATGTAAAATTAATGCCTGCCCCCAGTTGGCATAACAGCCCAATTAATGATTCACTGAAGTTCACTGTGGTGAGTAAAATTAGTTCTTAGGGCGGGGAGGGCTCCTTCCAGAGTGGTGGATGTTTCCAGAGAGCTGCAATTCCTCTCCTAAGTTGTCAACTCCCCAGCAACTAGGACCTTGTTTTAAACTTTTAAGTCATTTATTTATGTGTATGTGTGAGTTTATGGGTATCACATGTCTGCAGGAGTCCACAGGGGCCAGAAGAGAGTGTCAGATCCCCAGGAACGGGAGTTACAGGTAGTTATGAGGCCCCTGCTGTGGGTTCTGGGAACCAAACCCAGGTCTTCTGTAAGAGCAGCAAGTGCTGTAACTTCAGTGCGTCCTGCTCACTTTTGAGACAGGCTCTTACTATATAGATAGACCTGGCTGGTCATGATGCCCCTGCCTCTGCTTCCTGAGCGCCGGGATTAAAGGTGTGTGTACTTCCACACTCTCAGCCATTTTCTTTTCACCCCCCCCCCCTTTTTTTTTTTTTGGTTTTTCGAGACAGGATTTCTCTGTGTAGCCCTGGCTGTCCTGGAACTCACTCTGTAGACCAGGCTGGCCTCGAACTCAGAGATCCGCCTGCCTCTGCCTCCCAAGTGCTGGGATTAAAGGCGTGTGCCACCACTGCCTGGCTCACCACCCTCTTTTTTTTTTTTTTTTTTTTTTTTTTTGGTTGTGTTTTTTTTTGTTGTTTGCATATGTGGTGTGTGTGTGTGTGTGTGTGTGTGTGTGTGTGTGTGTATAAATGTTTGGATGTGTGTGGGCACACGCATGTGCAAGAGGACATATTTGTGCCTGTGAGGAGGTTGTGGGCGGATGTGGGTGGTCTTCCTGAATCACTCCTTACCTCACACACTGAGGCAGAGTTGCAGTTCCCCTGAGCCCAGAGCTCACCGATTCTGCTAGGCTAACTCTCCAGCTTGTCCAGGGATCGTCCATCTCCCTTTATCCACTTAACATTTCCTCGGCTGCTGGGCACCTGCGCTCTAGTCTTCAGATTCACACAAGAGTCTCATTACCCAAAAGCCATCTCCTCAGCCTGCCCAGGTTTTTACTTCTCATGGCTCTGAGTTTACAGTGAATCTGGCTTCAGAGCACTAAAGTCAGAGCCAGCAGGAGTTGTGTCTGTCCTCACCCTGTCAGGATTCTGCAGGTCTAGAAAACGCTATCCAACCTGGAGAGATGGCTCAGTGGTTAAGAACACTGGCTGCTGCTCTTCTGGAGGACCCAGGTTCAATTCCCAGCTCCTACATGGCAGCTCACCACAGTCTATAACTACAGCTCTAGCAGTTGACATCTTCACACAGACACACATGCAAACAAAACAACAGTGCACATAAAATAAAAATACATTTAAAAAAAGGAAAACACTATCCAACCGTGAAAGAGGCAGGTTTCAGCCTGGTGTGTGACTAAATGGTGGCTGGTGGCAAGATCGGTTACTCTGATTAGGATCTGGAGGGTTAATTTGATGACGTCTGCTGTGCTAGCCCCGTGTAGACAACCCCCCCCCCAAACACACACCCATCTTCCCTAGCTGTACTTCCTTGGTTTTCCAATGACTCTGGTGTCTCTGCTGGCTGTGCTGGCCTCATCTCCTCCAAGAGGACATTTGGTTGTCTGCTCTATATGAGTTATAGGAACTGAATTGAGGTGATCAGATTGGCAGCAAGCATCTTTACCTGCCAAGCCATCTTGAAGGCCAGACAGTAAATTTTTGATGCTCTGCCTCAGGCTCCTGAGTGTTGGTGAGGGATGGTAAGCACATGCCACACACCTGACTTACGTGGGGCTGGGGCTCGAAACCCAGGGAAGGCTTCATTGCATGCCAGAGAGACATTCTGCCAGCTGAGCTACATCTTTAGCCCTTGGGACCTCTTTTGACCTGTGTGGTTCCAAGGTCTGAGAAGTGGCATGAAGGTACAGCCCCCCTAGTTTTCAGATGTTGGCCTGGGTGTTGTGGTTATAGACCAATAGAGCTGTCACTGCTTAGCAGCATCCATCCGGGCTCTGTGATGGTGATGGGCAGAAGCTGGGCTCATTACAGCTGGCCTTCACATCAGGAACAGAGGTAGGCTAGGGGGCAGTAACTTGTGTTTTTTTGGGGGGGATACATGATAGCTGCCCGGTAGCTTTCACAGTATCTAGGCCAGTAAACCTGCTCAGTGGGTAGAGAGCTTGTTGAGTCTGCACGAAGCCCAGGGTTCCATCCCAGTACTGCATATGCCAGCTGCAGCGGTGCTTGTCTGTAATCCCAGTACCCAGGAGATGGAGGCAGGAGGATCAGGAGTTCAAGGTCATCCTCTGTTATATAGCAGTTACTAAATTTCTCATCTTTTTGTGAGGGGTGCTGAGGATCAAAGTTGGGGTCTTATGTGGGTTTGGTGAGCTAACTCTAACCCCGAGCTCTACCCCAGCTCTGTTTTTGATATTTAGATCTCACTATGTAACCCAGGCTGGTCTGGAACTTGTAAGCCACTTGTCTTTGCCTTTGGGGGATGGGCCAACATTGAGAGAATGGGGTGATTTGTGTTCCCTTTCAGACCCTCAGGCTGTGGAGCCTGGTATGTGCAGCAGTGTGATGTGAGGGTCCTCATGTTCATGCCGTCAGATGATAAAGAACGGGAACCGGCTTGTCACCAACCAGGTTGTCACGGACCAGGTGTGGCCACCCACCTCACCTCCCTTTCTTCCTGTCTTGTAGATGAGCAAGGTATGGAATGACCTGAAGCCGAAGCTGAGCTGCCTCTTTGCTGGACCTCACAGTGTGTTGACGCCACCACGCTCCCCGCAGGAGGATGGTGTGTGTCCCCACTAGTGGCAAGGCCCACGACAGAGCTCCCTGTGGCCTCACTAAAACCTCTTTGCAAACAGTGTGTTCCTGGCTGATTCCCTCCAGGCAGCAGCCATTCCCCTGAGCTGCCTGCGGGCTGTGCTGGTGGTCTTCGTTCCTGGGTAGGAGGTCTTTGTGTCCCCCAGCCTGCCCCTTGGCCTGTTGGTCAGGTCGGTAGTGGGAAATTAGGGTGCTTTGGACTGGATTGTGCCCAGCGCCCACAGTGCTAAGGGCCTTTTGTACCCAGTAAGTGGTGTCTAGGGGAGCCTAGGGGTTAACCTAGTGGCAAAGAAATGGGAGGACTGGCCTGGCCTGTGGCTGGCAAGGAGCTGGTCAGTCTCTGAGGGTGGGATGTAACTCTAGACAAGGGCCTGCAGACATTCTGCGAGGCCAGGTGGGAGGTCTGACAGGAGAGTTGAGTGTGCAGTGTTTGGAGCTTTGGAGGACATATTTCACTCCAGTGCTGTCCTTGGAGCTCTGGTCCAGGGCCTGTCAAGGTCCACAGTGGATGAAGGCTCAGGGTCTTTTTTGTGTTGGGGTTTGGAGGTTGGGAGTGGGGGGTGGGGTGGAGGAGCACTGTAGATGGGCATCCCTGTTGGGTGCCCAGGCCTCACAGACCTCAGGCTGTCAGGCAGCAGGTTCCACCTGGATGCGAGCTGTTTCCTCTTCCGGCCCACTCACCCGCCCCTGCACTGTAGTTCTCTAGGGCCCCCAAGCCTGGTATAGAGCCTGCCTTTTCTCACATAGTCTTTCCCTGACTGGGCTGTGGGTGCCTCACTCCAGACTTGAGGTTCCACTCCCAGG
Source organism: Uromys caudimaculatus (assembly GCA_028551405.1). NCBI lineage: Eukaryota > Metazoa > Chordata > Mammalia > Rodentia > Muridae > Uromys > Uromys caudimaculatus. Next base: position 12,027,908 of record CM052721.1, read on the forward strand.
GTTTGAAGGAATCAAGAGTCCCCCTACCCTTCTGGGCATCCTGCTGTCCGAGCCTGTGTTGTACCACAGCCATGCTTGGGGCTGCCAGAAAGAGAAGCACAAGTATCACCGGATCTCCTGCCTGCTTGTCCCTTTTCCTGGGCCTCATGGGGCCCAGCTGTAGCCTTAACTGGACAGTCCTGGGGCCATCAGGGTGGGAGTGAAGGGAAGTCTTGGGTTTTTGTTTTGTTTTTGGTGCTCCCTCCTTGGTGTGAGCCACCCTGGCTGAAGAAGCTAGACGAGCAGTGGGGCTCTGGGCCATGGCTGTGACTCTGGGTTAAGGGAGTCAAGAAGCTGGTGCCGTGGGATTCGGCTTGATGAATGAAGCACTTTATGGACTGCGGGAATCAGTTACTGCCACACCCAATAAACTGGAAGTGTTTACAGATGGTTTGCATGCTACAGTTTCTCTCCATAACCCCGAGAACACGAGAACACGGTCAGATGTGTCTTGGAAACTGGAGTCTTCAGTTGGGATGGGCAGCTGTCCCTACCCTGGGGGTCCCTTGGGGGGAAGTGTGGTATGGTAGCTTCCTGGATCTAGAAGCATAGCTTCCTGCTGGAGGGAGGTTCTTCAGACTCAAGACAATCTGTAAGGTCTCAGAAATCTGGAAAAGCCACGATTTGCAAGGTCCCTCCCTGAGGTGGTGCCCGAAGTGACAGTTGCTAAGGGAGGAGGCTGGCCTGTTGAGCCCCTGCATAATACAGAACTCCAGTCTGTATTTCCAGTTCTCGCCCATGCGGTGGTCGCTGGATGAAGAGTCCCTACTCCTGTGAGCGAAGCCACACTCCTGTAAGTAACCCCAGAAAACTCACTGGCTCGCTCAGTCAGCCTTGGCAGAATCATCTCTTTGGTCTTAGGAGTCATTTCCTATTGCTCTGATGAAATTCCCCAATAGAAGAAATTCAGTGGGAAAAGGTTTAACTCCTATGTCTGCCACCTTGGGGAGTGGGCGTCACCCTGTAAGAGTTTAAGCCAGCTGGGCACATTGCATCTGGAGTTAAGCAGAGAACTGATCAAAGTGTGCACACTGTTGCTTGGCTTGCTTCTCCACCCTAATGTTATTCAGGATTCCCTTCCTAGGGAATCGTGCCACTCATAGTGGGCAGGTCTTCCTACTTTGGTTAACATAATCAGGATAATCCCCAGACATGCCCACAGGCCATCCTGATGTAGACAGCCCCTCTCTGAGATGCTTTTCCTACGTGGTTCTAAATTATGTCAAGTTGACAGTTAAAACTGATGTCATAAGGGCTGCAGCAGTTAAGAATACTTCCTATTCTTAGTTTCTCAGTTCTCAGTTTCTAGACCCCACACCAGGTTGCTCCCAAGATCCTATAACTTCAGCTCCAGTGGAATTGCCATCTGACCTCCATGGTACCTGCACTCACTTGAATGTCACCCCCACCCCATGAACCTAATTAAAGACAAGTTCAAGAGGAGGGGCTGCAGCAGTGCCTCTCGGCACTTATGTCTTGGCCCCTTTAGGGTCAGGGAGTTTCAACTAACAATGTATTTGGCTTTTGATCATGACCCAAGATGTGTGTATGTATATATTGTAAATTATATAATTTATAATATACCGTATGTATGTCTGTCTGTCTGTCTGGGAGATGTGCCAGTGAGTGCTGGTTCCTCTGGAGGACAGAAGAGGCGCCAGCATCTCTGAGGCTGGAGATACAGGTGGTTATGAGCTGCCTGCTGTGGGTGCTGGGAACTGAACTCTGGTCTTCTGTAAGAGCAGTACTGCTGATCCATCGGTCTAGCCCTCTTCTTGGGATTTCCTTAAAGGCTCCCTCTTCCTAAGGGAGAAACGTTTTCTCTGAAGTAGTTCGGAACAGTTAGGATGCAGCATGAAATGGGACAGCATGCTTTTCACTGATTACCACCCACATTGTGAGGTCCCCGTCTAGGTGCAGCCTGGAAGTCCTGGCTCCTCCGCTCCCTACATTAGGGGAGTACCTGCTTCACTGCAGCCATCACAGCAATAGGGGGAATGTGGCCTGCGCCCTTGATCTGGTTGGGAACTCCATAGCAGGTTGCCTCGATCAGGTCTTGCAGGCTCTCCTGATTGGTTATCTTTACCTGATTTGCTTACCAGTCTCAGCCTAGAAGGCCTCACCTGTGTCTGTCTATGTAATCCCCCGGACACAGTCTTTCAGTCAGACCAGCCCCTAGCTGGAGTCCAGGTCCTGTTTGGCAGCCCAACTGCCTGCCAGAGGAATACTTGTCTTGCTCTGAGACACTATCCCCAGCGGCCTCCTGAGACCCATGCCTCTAGCTTCTCCCAATGGCACACGGCTCTCTGCAGTTTTTCTTCAGGTGCCTGCTCTTGCCTGACATCCTGCTCCCACCAAGCACTTCAGAGATTCTCCACTCCTGCCTGAATCTCCTTCAGAGATTCTTCCCTCATCTTTTGGTGTCTGCCCACCCTGTTTGGGGTAGTGGGACAAGACAAAGAATTGGCCGTCTGGGTGCCTGGCAGGGTCTCTCTCTCCTATCAGCGGCCTTTACCACTTCTTGACGCCGTAGTCACACAGCAGTGTAGGGGAGCAGCGGTTTATTGTAGCTCATCCATCAGGGGGTACAGTCCGTAGTGGAAGATACGACACGGCGGGGGTGTGAGCAGACAGGAAGTGGCGCTCTCCTCTCCTATAAAACCTTAAGGCCCATCCTCCGACTCTCCGACCCCCAGTGACTCAGTTCCACCATCAGGGCTGTGGCTCCTAAGGTGCCACAACCTTCCAAAACAGGACCAGTAGATGGGGTCGAAGAATTCAAACATCAGTGTATTGGTGACATTTCACATTTCAATCCCAACACCTTGCAAACAGAAAATACCAACCCTGTTTGTGCCCTTGCACTGACAGCTTGTGGCTGGGTAGCAGCCTGAGAGGCCAGAACCAGCCAGACCTCTGTATCAGAATTCATCCACCTCACGAAGCGAGTAATCGAGGATGGTATCCTGATCGTGGAACTTGAAGTGCCCACAGAATTTCTTCTTCTGAAGCAGGAGTGGGAACCAGTAGCTGTCATCCGGCCACATGTCGGCAAAAGGGATCTGGTCCAGTTGGAACCACTGAGGGCGCATTTCTGGATGGGGGGTGGTGTTTGGGGGGGGGGGAGAGGAAGAACATAGATTTCAGCTGACCTGAGAGAGATTACCCCTGGATCCACGAATACCTGCTTGGAGATTTTGTTTTGTTTGAGACATGGTGTCACTATTTAGCCCTGCCTGGCCTTGAACACAGAGCTCTGTTATATATCTGAATATGTCTATGTGAACGAATGTCACAAGTGTGTGGGTACTAGAGACCGGAAAAGGAGCTGGAGTCAGCTAGTCACACGCCAACTAGTGCAGGTGCTAGAGACTGAGCGTGGGTCCTTTGGAGGACCAGCGAGTGCTCTTAACCGGTGAAATCCCCCTCCAGCTGTCTGGGCAGTTTTGGTGGTGGTTGTTACTTATCAAAAAAGTTTACAGGTTTTATATTATTTTTAACGGCATATATGTCTGTGTTGGTGTACGCCATGGAGGCCAAAGACGTTGGGTCCCCCCTGAAGCTGGTGTTAATCAGTTGTGAACCACCCGATGTGGGTGGTGGAAATCAAACGTGGGCTCCCTGGAGCAGTATGTAGTCTTAACTGCTGAACCAGCTTTCGAATAGTACCCCCTCTTTAAACATTTTGTACGGCCAGGCAGTGGTGGCACACACCTTTAATCCCAGCACTCGGGAGGCAGAGGCAGGCGGATTTCTGAGTTTGAGGCCAGCCTGGTCTACAGAGTGAGTTCCAGGACAGCCAGGGCTATACAGAGAAACTCTGTCTCACAAACAAACAAACAAACAAAAACATTTTGTACGAATTCTATGTATTAGTAGTAGTTTGCCTGGATGCTGCATGCATGCAGTTCCTACAAACACCAGAAGAGGGCATCAGATCCCCTGGAACTGAGTTCTGGACAGGTATGAGCAGCCCTTTGCTAAAAGCACGAGGGTCCTCTGCCAGAGGAAGTGCTCTTAACCTCGGAGCACTTGTCTCCTCATCCCCTGGAGTTTTTTGAGACAGAACTTCCACACGATAGCCCAGGCTGATCTGGAATGAGTGGCAATCCTCCTGCCTCAGATTCCTGGTTGCTGGGTTTACATGTGTGCAATACCACCATGCCTGCTTTATTTTCTTGGATACAGGGACTTTTCTTTGGAGCTCTGGAGGACCTGGCATTGAGTATGGTGCCCAGGCTAGTCTTGAATTCGAGGCAATCCTTCTGCCTCAGCTTCCTTGGTGCTGGGATTATCAATGTGCACCACTATAGCTGGCTTATCTGAGAAAGGAGCCTGGTCTAATTTTATAGCTCTTCCTCATGACCACCTCTTGGTTTGACAGGGTTATTTTATGTAGCTCAGGCTGGCCTAGGACCCATTCTGTACCCCAGTATTACCTCAGATTCAGTCTTTCTGCCTCAATCCTGGGATTATGGATGTGCCTGGTTATTTCCTTGTTTCTGAGACTTTCTGAGACCTGATATCCTGTGTTGGGACTGCAGACATGAAACACCACATGGTCCTTGTGCTTACTAATCAGGTCTCCTGCCAACTGAGCCCCACCCCTGCTGCTGCTGCCGCCACTACTACTACTCCTCCTCCTCCTCCTCCTCCTCCTCCTCCTCCTCCTCCTCCTCCTCCTCCTCTTCCTCCTCCTCTTCCTCCTCCTCCTCTTTCTCCTGTTCCTCTGTTCCTCTTCCTCTTTTTTTTTTTTTTTTTTTTTTTCAAGACAGGGTTTCTCTGTGTAGCCCTGGCTGTCCTGGAACTCACGCTGTACACCAGGCTGGCTTCAAACTAGAGATCTTCCTGGCTCTGTCTCCCAAGTGCTGGCATTAAAGGCGTGCACCATCACCACCTGATTATTCTTCTTCTTTTTTTTTTTTTTTTAAACAAGGTCTCACAATGTAGATCAGGTTGGCTTTGAGCTCACAGAGATACCCAGCCTCTTCCTCTCAAGTGCTGGGATAAGAATGCACGTACCGGGGCTGGAGAGATGGCTCAGCGGTTAAGAGCACTGACCGCTCTTCCAGAGGTCCTGAGTTCAACTCCCAGCAACCACATGGTGGCTCACAACCATCTGTAACAGGATCTGATGCCTTCTCTGGTGTGTCTGAAGACAGCAACAGTGTGCTCACATACATGAAATAAATAAATCTTAAAAAAATACATTAAAAAAAAAAAGAATGCATGTACCAATGTTTGGCTGATTTCCATATTCTGTGAAATAAAGAAATGGACTCATCCCCAGGCTACAAGGCTGCCCTTGGTTCAGACGCTAAGCAAACATAGCAAGACTTGGTGCCTGTACTTGGCCAGGGCTTGATTCCTTTCTTCTAGGCAGGCAAGTGAGTCTGGGTATCCTTCCCTGCCCATGGCTCACCTTCACTCTCTGTGGGCATCCCGTGCACGTGGTCAGTAGAGAAGATATGCACGTCCATCAGCTCGGGGGAACCCACAAACTCAAATGAGATGTGGCCTACCTTGTGGAGTGTATCCACTCTCAGACCACTTTCTTCCAGAAGCTCCCTGGAGCAGAGACAGGACATGGGCATTAGCTGCTCGTGAGCACGGTGTCCATACTTACAGGGGTAGGGCCATGGGACTGCAGCCCCAGGACGTGTGATCTGCGTATTCCAGGAGAGCATCATGCAGAGGCATTGCTATAATTAGTTTAGGAATTAACTTCATAAGTTCAGACATCATATTCCACACCTATAATTCCAATACTAAGGAGGTTGAAGCAGGAAAATTTGGGGTTTGAAACCAGCCTGGGCTACTTAAAGACCACCTGGAATATGTAGAAAGACCCTTTAAGGGGGATAGAGAGATGGTTTAGCAGTTGGGAGCACTGGCTACTCTCTCAGAGGACCCCAGTTCAATTCCCAGCACCCACATGGCAGTTCACACTGTCTGTAATTCTAGTCCAGTGGATCTAGGACCCTCATACAGATGTATATATGGGCAAAGCACCAAAGCACAATTAAAAAACAAACAAAAGCCGGGCAGTGGTGGTGCACGCCTTTAATCCCAGCAATTTGGGAAGCAGAGGCAGGTGGATTTCTGAGTTCGAGGCCAGCCTGGTCTACAGAGTGAGTTCCAGGACAGCCAGGGCTACACAGAGAAACCCTGTCTCAAAAAAACAAAAAACAAAACAAAAAAAACCCAAAAAACAAAAAAAAACCCCAAACCAACCAAACAAACAAAAACAGATCCTTAAAGAAAATTTAAAAGCCAGGTATCACCATACCTGGCTTTAATCCCAACCCGCTGGAAGTAAAGGCTTGGTCTGCATAGCATTTGTCAGTCTCGAGGGTATGTTTCCTACTCTCTTGGGCTTCATCCCCAGCTAGGCTGGCTGCCTGGTCAGACCTCCCTTTTGCTCACCTCTTAGCCCCATCCTCAATGGTCTCTCCTTCCTGCACCTTGCCCCCGAAGCCATTCCAGCGGCCAGCACCAAAGCCTCTCTTCTTCATGCCCAGGAGAACTCGCTGAGGCTGTAGCACCAGCACGAGGGTATACAGCCTGGAGGTGCTCATGGTCTCCTGGGTCCTGGGGAGAGGATCCGAAAATGGGGTCTGCTTGTCCTGCGGTCAGTTAGAGTATGCATCATATGTGGACCGTTGTGGTCAGCTGGGAGGGACACACACTCTGGGAGAGGTGGATGGTGTGGCCTCCTGGGAGTTACCAAGTCACAGAGTACACCCTGTGGCTTAACAGGACATGTACAAATGTGTTTTTTAGGTCCCCTTTTCATTTATTTTTGTCATTAATTTATTTATAGTGCTGGGGTTGGAACTCAAAGCTTTGAGCATGCTAGGCAGGTACTCTCTCACTCAGCCACACCTCCAGCCCCTCCCTGGGGGATTCTAGGCAGGGGCTCTACCACTGAGCCACGCCCCAGCCTCTCACTGGGGGATTCTAGGCAGGGGCTCTACCACTGAGCCACGCCCCAGCCCCTCACTGGGAGATTCTAGGCAGGTGCTCTACCACTGAGCCACGCCCCAGCCCCTCCCTGGGGGAT
>CM052721.1:12035109-12050456 GCA_028551405.1 Uromys caudimaculatus
GGGGCTCTACCACTGAGCCACACCCCAGCCCCTCACTGGGGGATTCTAGGCAGGGGCTCTAACACTGAGCTACACTCCAGTACTGAGCCACTCCCCCCCCCCCCAGACCAAGCTTACTACTTTTATCATTTCCTTGGCATCCACTGGCTAAGGCAGTATCCAGAAGCTGGGACCCTCCTAAGTGGTTGCAGCGTATAAGAAAGGGAACTCGAACAGGGGCTGGAGAGATGACAGTGGTTAAGAGGACTAGCTACTCTTGCACAGGACTGCGGTTCCATTCCTAGCATCCACATGGTGGCTCACATGGCGGCTTATAACTGTCTATCTCCGGTTCTGATGCCCTCTTCTGGCATCTTTGAGTACCAGGCACACCTATAGTTTAAATGTGAACAAAACTCTTAGACTCCAGCTGGAGAGATGGCTCAGTGGTTAAGAGCACTGATTGCTTTTCCGGAGGACTCAGGTTTGATTCCCAGCAACCACATGGTGGCTCACAACTGTCTGTAACTCCAGCTCAAGAGGATTTGGCCCCTTACACAGACATATAATATGTAGGCAAAATATCAATAAACATAAAAATCAATCTTTTAAAAACCCTATATGCCGGGCAGTGGTGGCGCACACCTTTAATCCCAGCACTTGGGAGGCAGAGACAGGCGGATTTCTGAGTTCGAGGCCAGCCTGGTCTACAGAGTGAGTTCCAGGACAGCCAGAGAAACCCTGTCTCGAAAAAACCAAATAAATAAATAAATAAAAACCCTATATGCACACAATATAAGTTAATTAAAAAAAAAAAAAAAGACTAAGAAAGAGCAAAAGAAGAGGGACCTGGAATCTTGGGCCCGATGCTGAGGCATGTCAGGAGAAGAACCGAGCTTAGCATTAGCCTGTCCTCACTTGCCTGTGCCTGAGGCTCTGGCTTCCTAACTCGGCAAACTCAACCATCTCTTGTTAATCACCAGCTGTATATAGCTGTCTTTCATATCCACAGGCGGCCGGTGCCAGGATTCCCTACCGTGTGTGTGTGTGTGTGTGTGTGTGTGTGTGTGTGTGTGTGTGTGTGTGTGTATGTGACATGTGCAGATGTATGTGGGTATCCCTACCTGTGTATGGAGACCACAGTTGACATGGATCTCGGAACTGAAGCGTGATGACCTAGGAAATGGCATATCTGCCTGTGACTTACAGACGTCCTCCAGCCCACTTTACATGCAAACTATGTAAATCGTTTTCATGTATCGAGTAATGACAAGCGTCCACCTATTCCATACAGATGAGTCATCTGTTTTGCAAGTATTTTAAATGAGACAGAGTTGTGCCATGTATTCCAGTCTGGACTTAAACTCACAATCTTCCCGCCTCAATGGCCTGAGTACAGAAGGACAGGCGTGTACCAGCGTGCTCAGCCACTTAGTGAAGTGAGCTGTGAGGGCATGGATTGGAATCCGGTAGAATGGGTGTGGCTATGGCTCTGTTGATTGGCATTGCTTTAAACATAGAGTCCCACACTGTTTTCTCCTCTGCAAATGGAAATATCTCACACAGTTGTTGGGCTTCTTAAGTGGGGGTAGTTCTTACAAACAAGGTTAATTGGGGCTGGGGAATATTTTTTATTACTGGTTGAATTGGTCTAACACTGAGTCCACAGATATAGATGGCTGATGAGCCTTCTATGTGTGTATGTGATGTGTGCACGTATGCATGTGGTTGTCCCTACCTGTGTATGGAGACCACAGTTGGCATTGGGTGCCTTCCTCAATTGCTCTCTGCCTTACAATTTTTTTTCATATATATAAAAAAAGATTTAGAGTCAGGCATGGTGGCACATGTCTTTAATCCCAGCACTCAGGAGGCGGAGGCAGGCAGACCTCTGAGTTTGAGGCCAGTCTGGTCTACAGAGTGAGTTCCAGGATAGCCAAGGACATCAGAAGAGGGAGTTGGCTCAGTTGGAACTGGAGTTAAAGATGTTTGTAAGCCACCATTTGGATGCTGGGAACCTGATCTTGTCCTCCCTCTCCAGAAGCAGCTGGTGTTATTTCCAGCTCATACCTTATTTTTCAAAGATTTTGCTTGTATGTATGTATGTATGTATGTATGTATGTATGTATGTACGTACTTATTTGTTTCTGTTTGCACAAATTCACGTGGCTACCCAGGGAAGCCAGAAGAGGATGATGGATCTCATGAATTTGGGGTTACAGGCAGTTGGAAGCTACCTTACATGGGTGCTGGGAATCAAAATACAACAGCATCAAGTACTCAACCACTGAGCCATCTCGATCTATCTATCTATCTATCTATCTATCTATCTATCTATCTATCTATCTATCTATCTATCATCTATCTCGGCACATATACATACATACATATACATATGAATGAAACAGGATCTACCTATCTCTGCATACACACACACACACATACACACACACACACACACACACACATATGAATGAGACAGGGTCTTTCATTGGAGCCTGTAGCTCATGGATTCAGCGAGACTAGCTGACCAGACTGCTCCTGGGACCAAACTATCTCTGCTTCCTGGCACTGAGGTAGGTTACAGGTGCATGCCACACTGGTTTTTTATGTGGGTTCTGAGCCTCAAACTCAGGTTCTCATGCACGTGAAACAAGCATTTCATTTCACTGGCGTCTATCGCCCCAGCTCCAAACAGCTGAGCCATATAATAACAGTGTAAGACTTTCTGAGGAGAAAACTAATGCTCGCTCTAAATGTGAAATGATGTCAAATGGCAGAGCCTATAGTCTGGACATTAGTTTAGTGTCCCGTTAGCGCAGGTTACTGTGATAGATGGTAAATCGGATGCGTGTCTGGGAACTTTCAAATGCTAGGGTTTGGGGTGCTGACAACCATCTGGTCTGAACTGAGGTCAACTGTTGAGAGACAATGCACATGGAGTGCAGAGCCCAGAACCTGCCTGCAGGGGGCACTCTGCAAATGCCATTCCCAAGCCTCCCCTTCCAGGGGCTAAGCCCTTCTCATTTCTGCTCCCTACTTTCGGTAGTTCCCCTGGTCTTCCTGACCTCATGTCTAACCAGCACCCAGTTTTCCTGGTGGGCTTGAAGCAGCTCCCTACTCTTTCTGCCCCCTCCCCTCCCCAGCTCTTACCCCCTCCCCCACCCCCCTCTCCGGCATCCCACTCCCGATCTCCCGCGTCTCTCCCGCACCCAGGTCTCAAGCGCTGAGAATCATCCATACCTTGGCGCCCCAGCCAAAGTTTCCCGGGGCGGAGCCTCGTGTTGGGAGCGAGGGCGGGACTTCCGGCGGCGGGAGGAAACCTCCAGCAAGCAGCAATGGCCTGGTGAGTGAGCTACGGCGTCCGCCTGCACTAAAAGGGCGCCTGTTCTATGCCTGAGACGAGTGGATGACAGTAGTGGGGAGCTCAGTGAATTGTGTTACAGAGGGGCGCTGGCGACCTCTGTCTCGGGGAGCGGGACACGGGTGTACGATGTTTCTTCATGTACAGACGTGAGTGAGTGAGGCTTGCAACTTGGAAATAAGTGTATGGGGACATGGCCCGCGGATAAAGCTGTGCATACATGAGGGTTGGAGTTCGGATGCCCAGAACCTACAAAATGCTGGGCTTGTGTGCTGACCGAATATAACGCCAGTGCTGGGGAGGCAGAGAAAAGGAGTTTCGGCCGGGCAGGGGTGGCGCACGCCTTTAATCCCAGCACTTGGGAGGCAGAGGCAGGTGGATTTCTGAGTTCAGGGCCAGCCTGGTCTACAGAGTGAGTTCCAGGACAGCCAGGGCTACACAGAGAAACTCTGTCTCGAAAAACCAAAAAAAAAAAGAGAGAGAGAGAGAAAAGGAGTTTCTGGAGAAAGCTGGCGAGATAGACCGGCAAGTTGGCGACCTTACCTCAGTTGAAGGTAGAGAGCATGTCAAGGGGACGTCTCTTTTCTACTTTGGGTTCCCATACCCACGCAGACACATGTGCACATACATGCTAATACACATGCGTGCATGCATACCGCACATACATATCAGAACAAGACCTGCTTGCCTCTCTGTAATGTCCACCTGCTAACTCCTTTCTCGCCATTCCAGGTATCCGAAGCTGGTAGGCGTTCCCCTTAAGGTTCGGAGGTTACACACAGCAGTGTGTCACTACAAGAGCCGAACGGGCGCTGAGCACCTGTGGCTGATGCGGCATCTAAAGGACCCGTTTGTGAAGGCTGCAAAGGTGGAGAATTACCGCTGCCGGAGCGCCTTCAAGCTCCTGGAGATGAATGAGAAGCATCGTATCCTGAGGCCTGGTCTACGGGTGCTGGACTGCGGGGCTGCTCCAGGAGCCTGGAGTCAGGTGGCAGTGCACAGCGTCAATGCCACAGGCGCAGGTGGGATCAGCTGTTACTCCCAGCTCCTGGACGGCCATGAGCTGGAGAGAATGTTAGTGAGCAGCTCATTTACCCAGGTTTAGAGATGAGAGTTAGAGAAATAGTCGGCAGTCAGAAAAAAAGGGGAGAAGTGGGCTGTTGGGGAGGGAACACGGGGTGGCCGTGATACTATGAAGATGGCTTAGCCGGGCTGTGGTGGCGCGCACCTTTAATCCCAGCACTTGGGAGGCAGAGACAGGCGGATTTCTGAATTCAAGGCCAGCCTGGTCTACAGAGTGAGTTCCAGGACTCACAGAGAAAAACCAAAAAAAAAAAAAAAAAAAAAAGTTACAGTGATGAAGTAGCAACAAAATAACTATGGAGCTGTATTAAAGGATCACAGCTTGAGGAAGGTTGAGAACCACTGGCTTGGTGGCTGAATGGTGTGTGCCGCTAAAGCTGATGGCCTGAGTTCTCTCTCCAGGACTTATACAGTGTAGGGGAGAATTGACACCAGAAAGTTGCCCTGCGGACTCCACGAGTGTGCCGTGGCATGTGCCCACTTGCGTATACACACTCTCACACACACGATTACATAAGCAAAATGTTTAAAAAAGAACAAAGAAGAAAACCTCATGAGTCGGCGGACAGCCTGGGCTTTGTACCATGTCTTCCTCTCAAAACAAAACCAAACCCAGAAAACTAAATACTAACTGCTTACTTTGCTTTCTATTGCTGTGATAAGCACCATAACCAGAACAGCCACGGGTAGGAAAGGGTTTCTTTCAGCGAATATGAAGGGAAGTCAGAGGTAGGAACTGAGGCAGGGGCATGGGGACACTCTGCTTTCTGGCTTGTTCTGGCTTGCTCAGCCTGTTTTCTTACCCATCTCAGGACCACCTGCCCAGGGGTGGCACTGCTCATTGTGGGCTAGCCCCTCCCATGTCAATCATCAATCAAGAAAAATGCCCTCTAGGCCAGTCTGATGGAGGCAGTTTCTCAGCTGAGGTTATATTATTATGTTATTGTTATATATTATAGAAGATGAGGCTGTGGGGCATTGTCTTAGGCAGGGTTTCCATTCCTGCACAAACATGATGACCAAGAAGCAAGTTGGGGAGGAAAGGGTTTATTCGGCTTACACTTCCACACTGCTGTTTATCACCAAAGGAAGTCAGGACTGGAACTCAAGCAGGTCAGGAAGCAGGAGCTGATGCAGAGGCCATGGAGGGATGCTGCTTCCTGGCTTGCTTGCTTGCTCTCTTATAGAACCCAAGACTACCAGCCCACAGATGGCACCACCCACAAGGGGCCCTCCCCCCTTGATCACTAATTGAGAAAATGCCTTACCGCTGGATCTCATGGAGGCATTTCCTCACCTGAAGCTCCTTTCTCTGTGATAACTCCAGCTTGTGTCAAGTTGACACACAAACCCAGCCAGAACAGGCATTTTCTTCATGAGTGGTTGATGGGGGAGGGCCCACTGTGGGTAGGGCCATGCTAGGCTATCGGTCCTTGGTTCTGTAAGAAAGCAGGCTGAGCAAGCCCAGGGAAGCAAACCAGTATGCAGCACTGCCCCCAACCCCATGCCTCCAGGCTCCAGCCTTGATTGAGTTCTGTCTTCTTTCAATGACAGTGATCTGGAAGTGTAAGTCAAATAAACCCTTTCCTCTCCAACTTGTTTTTTGGTCATGGTGTTTCATCACAGCAATAGAAATACCAAGACAGCACGGTTTGGAGATGGGACTATTAATGTGTCCCTGAAGCCTCGGAGATCATGGAAGTCCCACCGTGGCCTCTGGACTCCTTTACTCTGGGACTGCAATAGTCTGTAGTGTGTGTGTGTGTGTGTGTGTGTGTGTGTGTGTGTGTGTGTGCGCGCGCGCGCGTGCGCATGTGCGCGCGTGCGTTTTATAGAGACTTATTAATATTCTGTATGTGACATTGTCCAGCTGTGGTGGCCACACTTGTGACCCTTGCACACTGAAGGTGGAGGCAGGAGAACCAGGAATCCAGGCCTGAGTCACATGGTTCTCAAAGAACCAAAAGCCAAAAATGAAGGGCTGGAGAGAGCACTGCTCTCACAGAGGACTCAAGTTCAGTTGCCAGCACCCATGTCAGGCAGCTCCCAATCTCCTTAACTTCACATCCAGGCCCTGGACTCTACAGGCACCCGTGAGTGAGTGCACATTCACACATAATGTAAATACATGATAAATCTAGAGAACAAAACAGCAGAGCATGGTCTCACATGCCTTTGATTCTAGCCCTTTAGAGGCAGAGGCATCAGTTCTCTGAATTTGAGGCTAGCCTAGGCTACCTAGTGAGATTGTCTCAAGGAATAAAAAGCAAACAAACATAAAAACCAAAAAGAATTGTTGGGAGCTGGATATGGTGGTGCCCACCTGTAACCTCAAGCATTCACTGTGTTAAGTCAGAGACTTATGTTTTGGGCTAGCCTGGGCTACCTAGTGAGATTTCCATTTTAGAACCAAAGCGTACACAAATAAAATAAAAAGTCAGTTGGAAGAAGAATCCTTCTGGAGACAAGGAGCCTAGGGTAGTGACCTGACAGTAAAATATGATTCAGCACCTTGGGTGTGGTCCAATCTCTGCTTGTCAGTCACGATGATTGTGAGACCATTTCCTTTCCAGGTCTCAGCTTCCCCAACTGTGCCTTGGCACACACAGGGGGTAGAGGACACCCTATCCTTCACTATGTATCTTTATTTTTTTTAACTTTGAGAGACAAGATCTCAATTGGTAGTTCAAGCTAACCTTGATCTGTGACAGTCCTCCTGCCTCAGGCTCCCAAGTGCTGGGATTATAGCCTGTATCATTACATCTAACTCATATGTCTTCATACAAAAGGTCTTTTGCGCACATATATGCATGTTAGCTGTTATCCCTGGTCTTGGTGCCTGACTTCCTTTTGTGGCTTGTATTTTGGTAGGGAGATTTGTGGTGTAATAACACATTGTGTTACTTCCATAGATTCCAGCTCTCCCATGGGCTTCGTGCTTGGGGTCGATCTTCTTCACATATTCCCTTTGGAAGGAGCAACTTTCCTATGCCCTGCTGATGTGACTGACCCCAGAACTTTCCAGAGAATTTTAGAACTGCTTCCCAGAAGGAAAGCAGATGTGATTCTGAGTGACATGGCACCCAATGCCACTGGGATCCGAGACCTCGATCACGACAGGCTCATTAGCTTATGCCTTACCCTTGTGGACATGGCTTCAGACATCCTGCATCCCGGGGGGACACTGCTGTGTAAAACTTGGGCCGGAAGTAAAAGCCACTTGCTGCAGAAGAGACTGACCCAGGAATTCCAGAGCACAAAGGTCGTGAAACCGGAGGCCAGCAGGAAAGAGTCTTCAGAGGTGTACCTGTTAGCAACACGGTACCATGGGGGGAAGGGCTCCAGAAGCAGTGAGTCTGCCCTGCCCTTCCGGTAGCGCTTCCGCTTCCTGAGCGTGGATCCAAGCTGCTTTGTGGATATGAACAGCACCCCGAGGCACCTCTGGGTTTTTAAGAGATTAAAAAAAAATATATTCAAGGGCCATGAAAAAGTGCTAAGAGTGGGCAGCACCATGGCTCAGTGTATAAAGGGGGCTTGCTGCTAAGCCTGCTATCATGTGTGCTGTGTCCAGGACTCCTGTAACAGCAAGAGAACCAACCCCTGGAAGTTGGCCCTGACCCTCCACGTGCACGCACGCACATACTGCACACAATATGAACAA
The DNA here is from genome assembly GCA_028551405.1 of Uromys caudimaculatus. Taxonomy (NCBI): domain Eukaryota; kingdom Metazoa; phylum Chordata; class Mammalia; order Rodentia; family Muridae; genus Uromys; species Uromys caudimaculatus. The sequence continues at coordinate 12,043,197 of CM052721.1, forward strand.
ATAAATATATTGCTAGGGTTAGTTTTTGGCAATTTGACACAAACCTACCAATGTCTGGGAAGAAAGAATCTGACTGAGGACCTGCCTCCATTGGCTCGGCCTGTGAGACATTGTCTTCATGATGGAGGGCCCAGCCCTGCTGGGGTGCTGCCATCCCTAGGCAGGCGGGCCTGAGTTGTCTGAGAAAGTGGGGTGAGCAAGACTGAGGAAAAGTCAGTAAGCAGTACTAACCCCCGTGGTCTCCGCCTGAGTTCCTGAGAACCCACTTTGATTTCCTTCAATGATGGACTGTGGTTGGAATGAGAGAGCCAAAGAATCCCTTTCCTCCCAAGACTTTTAAGTGCTGGAAACAAAACAGTCTTCTCTATCATGATTTTATTTTTCTGGCTTTTGTTTATTTGTCTGTCTGTTTTGAGATTGTCACTATGTAACCCAAGCTGGCTATGAGCCCACAATTCTGCCTTGCTTCCCAAGTGCTGGGATTTCAAGTGTGCCCTGCCACACCTGGCTCATGCCATGTTGGAAGAGACCGGTTATGAGGAACCTGAGTGTGGACCGTAAATGCTAGAAAAGAGGGGAAAGAAAAAAGCGAGGCGGTGGTGGCACAGCTTTTAATCCCAGTAGAGGCCAGAGGATCTCTGTGACTTGGGACACCAGCTTGGAGGCCAGCTTGGTCTACAGAGCGAGTGCCAGGACAGCCAGGGCTACACAGAGAAACCCTGTCTGGAAAAACATAAATAATAAATAAATAAATAAATAAATAAATAAATAAATAAATAAACAGATGGATAGATGGAGGGAGAAGGACCATTGAATTGGTTGGGCTGGGATCAAGGCTCAGCAGTAGAGAGCCTGTCTACTGTGTGAGTGGCCCCAAGGAGATTCCCTAGTACCCCCCAAACCAAAAATAGACCAGGGAGGGGGTAAAGAACAAAAGCAATGGAACCCTTTTGTTAGGCTGGGAGTGTGGCTCATTGGGTAGAGCACTTGCCTGGCACTTAGGAAGCCCTGGGTTCCATCCCCAGCACTGCAGAGACCAGGTGTGGCAATGCATGCCTGCAATCCCAGCAAAGAGAGGAGGATCTGGGCTGGAGAGATGGCTCAGCGGTTAAGAGCATTGACTGCTCTTCCGAAGGTCCTGAGTTCAAATCCCAGCAACCACATGGTGGCTCACAACCATCCATAATGAGATCTGATGCCCTCTTCTGGTGTGTCTGAAGACAGCTACAGTGTACTTACATATAATAATAAATAAATCTTTAAAAAAAAAAAAAAAAAAGCCCTAAAAAAAAAAGAGAGAGAGGAGGATCAGTCAACCTGAGCTACAGAGGGCAGGCATGCCTGGCTCTGGCCTTAAGGCATGTCTTCAGCTCCTGGACCTGGCAGTTGGGAGGAGCAGGCATTCCTGTGGCGCTCTCTGAGCACAGCAAGTCCGCTGCTGGGTTGACTGGTGGGAAGAGGCGGAGGCTGACGTTTCTATAGAGGGATTGCTCTCCTTGTCCCTGGTGAGCTCTGGCAACGCCTCTGTTCTGACAGAGACAATCCCTAGAGCAATTAGGGGGAGGTGTTCAGTGTGAATTCATGCCTGGGCGGGGGGAGCTTTGCTTTTATTTATTTATTTTTTTTTGGTGGAAGAATACACTGCTAGGATACTTGTGTTCCAAAGCCCATAAAAGTCATTGCCAAAGCACGAGGCAAGGCGCTTGCTCCACTGAATGTCACCTAGCTTTAGAAAAGAATGGGTTACATGGTTATCATCATCTGTGAGGGTGTGTATGTGTGTGTGTGTGTGTGTGTGTGTGAGAGAGAGAGAGAGAGAGAGAGAGAGAGAGAGAGAGACTTGGAGGGGCTGGAGAGATAGCTCTTTCTCCAGAGGACCCAGGTTTAAGTCTCAGCTCTCACATAGCAGCTCCCAACCGTTAGTAATTAGTCCCAGGGGATCCAAGGTTCTGTTCTGGTCGTCACGTGCACTGCACTGATGTGGTGTACAGACACGTACATTCCAGCAAAATACCCACACACGTAACTAAACAAAAACCATGGGAAGAACCCGTCCTTATAGACCCAGAGAGAGGCCGTGCAAGCTGTGTCTGCCCCGTTATCAGCAGTCCTTGTGCTGTAAAAGCCCCATTTGCACTAACCACAGGCCCGCTGGGCACTCTGGGGAAGTGGTCCCACTCGGCCTGGGTAAAAATGGCTGCAGGGGGTTCACAAAGGCTTTTGGTGGCAAAAAGTCTAGACAGGTGAAGCCAGATTCACACTTCGGCACCAAGCCGTTGCAGCTGCTGTGTCGCTTCCTCAGTGGGTCTGTGCAGAGTTCTTAACAGCTGGATTGCGGTGGTCAGCCTAGCTGACAGCTAACATGGGTAAGTGAGGGCAGAGGGCTCCTAGACCAGAAAGTGTGGATGCAAAATATGGCTTCCACCTCAAAGGGGGTATGAGTTTATTCTGGAGCTGGATCTGAAAGGCCGTGGCTAAGGAATACACATTTAGTAAGTGTTTATAGTAACCGAGAAAAGTTCTAGTGAAAGCACTTTTGTTCTTGTTTTTGAGACAGGGTTTCTCTGTATAACCCTGGCTGTCCTAGAACTCTCGATGTAGACCAGGCTGGCCTTGAACTTGATCCACCTGCCCTTGCCTCCTGAGTGCTGGAATTAAAGGCGCTACCGCCGCCGCCGCTGCCACCACTGCCTGACAGTCAAGCCTCTTTTGCAAATACACCAGTGGAAACTAAGCATTAGGTGGCTACAGCAATGCAGAGAAATCTGGCCTACACGCCTTAGACATTATCTGATGACATTTATTTAGCCTTTTAATTGATGGATATTAAAGGTTGTTAGGTTAATGCATTCTGAGAGGTTTTATCTGTTACTCACAGGATGTTAGGTCAGACACGCGCAAGCAGGCAAGGAATGGCTATTTAGGGAGTCTGAATAGTCAAGAAGTTCTCATTAGGCTCTACCTCTGCAACTTCCCAACCTTCCCATGAGTATCGAGGTTCTGATTCGTCAGGCAGACTGCTGAAGGTTCCGTAGAAAGCACAATTTCTTTCTTTTTTTAAACAGATGTACTTATTTTACGTATATGAGTACACTGTCGCTGTCTTCAGACACACAGAAGAGGGCATCAGATCCCATTACAGATGGTTGTAAGCTGCCATGTGGTTGCTGGGAATTGAACTCAGGACCTCTGGAAGAGCAGTCAGTGCTCTTAACCGCTGAGCCATCTCTCCAGCCCGAAAGCACAATTTCTTTGTGGAAGTTTTCCTTCTTAAAAGATAGACTGTTGGAGCCGGAGAGTCGGCTCCGTGGTTAAGAATACTTGTTGTTCTTTCTTGCAAAGGAACTGGGTTCGATTCCCAGCACCTACTTGGAGGCTAACTGCTTCCTCAAGCACCAGGCATGCATGTGGTACACAGACATATGTGCAGGCAAAGCACCCCTATGAATAAAATAATCTTAAAAAAAAAATGCTATTAAGCCTTTAGGAGCCAGGCATGTCTGCCCTCTGTAGCTCAGGTTGACTGATCCTCCTCTCTTTGCTAGGATTACAGGCATGCATTGCCACACTTGGTCTCTGCAGTGCTGGGGATGGAACTCAGGGCTTCATAAGTGCCAGGCACTGATGGAGGACGTGTTTAATTCCAACCACTTGGCAAGCGGAGTTCCAGGAGAGGCAGGGCTACACAGAGAAACTCTTGAAAAACAAAAAACCAAAAAGCCCAACCAAGCGACCAAGCAAAAACCAGATACAGTGTTCCTAGAGACACACTGGGACAGAACAATGTTGCCATCCGTTAGGGCTGACCTGCCTCTGCCTTGGCTTCCATGGTGCTCCTCAGGGAAGAGCCCGGGTGTGTGTGTGTGTGTGTGTGTGTGTGTGTGTGTGTGTGTGTGTGCAAGACAACACTGCAGAGGTGAGTATGCGCATTATCACTTACCTGTAATACAAATGATTTGGGAGACCAAGGCAGGATGACCAAGAGTTCAAGGCCAGGCTGGGCAACTTAACAAGACTCTGTCAAATAAAGTAAGAGAAATTCTGGGAATGCTCCAGCCTAGCAAACAAAAAACAAGGAACAAAAAAATCTTTGGCTGGGCAAAGTGATACACATTAATCCCAACCCCAGGGAGGCAGAGGCAGGAGGATCTCTATGAGTTCCAGGCCAGCCTGGTCTACATAGTTCCAGGAAGGCCAGGGGCTACATAGTGAGACAATATTGAAAACATCAAAGCCAACCAACCAACCAACAACAAAACCCTAAATCTCACTGAAACACACCAGCTAGGCTTGGTGGCATATGTTTGTTATCCCTGTGTTAAGAGAGTAAGTGTCACAGCCTGGGTCCCACCAAGCCAGGCGTGGCCACTCCTCCTCAGTAATTTCAAGGAGCCAAGTTGATAGCAAATCAGAAACAGGAAACTTATCTTCGGTGTGGCCTCAGTGGGAAGAGGGACACAAAGCTGGAACCAGGGTATCCCCATGTCCCAGTGTCAGGGGCCTAGGGTTGTAGTAGAAGGTTGAGAAAAGCAGAAGGCAGTTGTCAGGCCTGGGTGTGCTCAGCCCTATTAATGTCTCTGCACCAAGTCTTTCCTCAGCTTCAGCTCAAACAGAAGTCATTATCCCCAGAGAGAAGCTCTTCCCCTGTGTCTGCTCTAAGGGCGTTAACCTTTTCTCCTCTGGGGAGGCTATCCTTAGGAGGAGTCTAGTATCTAGTGGGTCTTTCTTTTTTCTTTTTAAAAAAGATTTATTTATTAATTTTATGTATATCAGTGCTCTATCTGTATGTACACCCGAATGCTAGAAGGCATCAGATCCCATTACAGATGGTTGTGAGGCACCATGTGGCTGCTGGGACTTGAACTCAGGACATCTGGGAGAGCAAGCCAGTGCTCTTAACCACTGAACCATCTCTCCAGCCCTTGGCCCTTTGTTTCAATAGTCTGATAACCAAAGGGCCAGTTGAGGGGCAGGGCTGTTTCACTGACACTCAGAAGGCTGATGGGTCGCTATGAGATCCAGGCCAACCTGGGCTACAGGGTAAGATTCTGTTTCTCAGCTTGACCCCAAAACACAACATTCATCTCAAAAGGGATGATTTTTTTGTTTTTATTTATTTATTTATTTATTTTTGAAAGATTTATTTATTTATTTTATGTAATAATGAGTTTACATAATATCACTGTCTTCAGACACACCCGACACATTATAGACAGATTACAGCTGGTTGTGAACCACCATGTGGTTGTGGGGAATTGAACTCAGGATCTCTGGGAGAGCAGTCAGTACTCTTAAACACTGAGCCATCTCTCCCCGCCTATTTATTTATTTATTTATTTATTTATTCCAGACAGGGTTTCTCTGTGTAGCCCTGGCTATCCTGGAACTTGCTTAGTAGCCCAGGCTGGGCTGGAACTCAGAGATACTCTTGCCTCTGCCTTCAGAGTGCTGGGAGTAAACGCATGTGTCACTACCAACCAGCTGGAAAGATCGTTTATTCTTGAGCCAAATACACATGATTATGTCCCAGAAACATAGACTTAGGTTATCTCAAATTCCATGTTCCATTCTGGAAGCAGTGAGGAATATTTTATAGTAACAGAACAAAGGAAGTCATGATTCAAGGCACTTTAAAAATACATTAGTGGGGGTCAGGTGGTGGTGCACTCCTTTATTCTCAGTACTTGGGGCGGGGGCGGGGGCGGGGGGTAGAGGTAAGTGGATCTCTTTAAGTTTGAGGCCTGCCTTGATTCCAGGACAGCCAGGGCTACACAGAGAAACCCTGTCTTGAAAAACCAAAACCAAGGCCGGGAGTGGTGGCGCACGCCTTTAATCGCAGCACTTGGGAGGCAGAGGCAGGCGGATTTCTGTGTTCAAGGCCAGCCTGGTCTACAGAGTGAGTTCCAGGACAGTTAGGGCTATACAGAGAAACCCTGTCTTGGAAAAAAAAAAAAAAAAAAAAAAAAGAAAGAAAGAAAAAACAAAACCAGACAAAACAAAAAACCGAAGCAAACCAAACCATTGGTGGCAGGCCGGAGAAATGGCTCGGGTTAAGATCACCGGCTGCTCTTCTAGAGGACCCAGGTTCAATGCTCAGCACACACATACATCTTGGCTCACAGACATCTACCTCCCGTTCCAGAGGATCTGATGTCCTCATCTGGTCTCTACGAGCATCATGCATGCACACAAAACATCCATACACAAAATAAAATAATAAAACATAAAAAAACGGACCGGTGGAAGATTTAAGTAGGCGGTTACAGCAAAGCAGAGAAATACTAGCTATATGCTTCTTATGCTGTCCATGGGCTTTTGGTTGGTAGAAACCGGGTTTTAATGTATTCCAAGAGGTTTTTCTTCCATTAGTCACAACACATTAGAGCCGACACAGAGGTGGGTAAGCAATGGGTATGAGGGTGGTTAAAGATATAGCCCTAGAGAAATTACAATCAGGTTCTGGACCCGCAACAGGACTGAGGGCAAGCAGCCAATCCGCCTTCGCAGTCACAACTTCTGCCAGGGAACTCTCATTCACAAAAGAAAGAAAGTGAAACAAGCTAACCAATCAAAACACTGATGCCCCAAACGAAACAACCCGTGTATACATAGTGGCAAGATTCAGAGAAAATTCAACTTGCCAAAACTTTGTTTCCTTTCCATGCCCAGCAGTTGTGGTGCAAACCGTTAATTCCAGCACTAGGAAGGCAGAGGCAGGGGCAGGTGGATCTTTGAGAGTCGGAGGCTACACAGAGAAACAGTGTCTCAAAACCAAAACAAATGTTCCCTCCCAAGCGGTGCTATTCCACACATTACGGCGCACCCAGTGGCATGGGTGCCTCGCCTGACAGGCAGCCTGGTCCAGTTTGGTTCCCAGCCCCTTGGCAGGACAGCAGTTTGTCCTCAGGACATGCCTGGGGAGCACATATTTGATTCTTTACGGGCCGTTTTCTTGGATCTCGCGAGACCCTGGCGGAAGTCTCGCGATTCCTAGGCACCGGCGGAGAGGAGGGAGATCTGAGCGGCTGCTGCGGCTCCCGACTCCTCAACTGAGGTGAGTGACCGAGTGGCAGGCTCTGCGAGTGCCCCAAGCGCTGCGAGCGCTTCCGGACCGTATCGAGGCCGTGGGAGGGAGCTGTCTGCTGCCATCGGGCACGCACACAGTCCCAGTCGGTCCTGTCGCGCGCCTTCCCTGGGCATGGTCTCCCGTGTCGCCTTCTCGGGGCCGCTGTGGACGGTCTCCCATTCCCGTGTCCCGCT
>CM052721.1:12050556-12069526 GCA_028551405.1 Uromys caudimaculatus
GCCCCCCCCCCCCCCGTACTGCTGATTGGACCTAGGACCGTATGCACCGTGTGTGTGTGTGTGTGTGTGTGTGTGTGTGTGTGTGTGTGTGTGTGTGTGTGGCAGTACTGCTGATTGGACCTAGGACCTTATGCACTCTCACTGAGCTATGATGTTCCCAGCCCTTTTAAAAACCTTTCTCCGACTGAGAAATGTTTGGACTCCTTTGCCACGACCCTCTCCACCTACCATAAGGAATGCCAACACCTTTCCTGGTCCTTCAGTCTAACCTGGCATGACATACATGTCAGCCTCTCCATTCTGTCCCTAGAAGATTGTGAAGGAGTTTGGACAGCTACTGAGGCTAATTAAGTGTGTGTGTGTATCTGTTTTTGACAGTACTGTTGATGACCTAGGACCTTATGCATTCTACCACTGAGCTATGTCCCCAGCCCTTTTAAAACTTAATTGATCAGCTAATTAATTAATTAATTAATTAATTGTGTGTGTTCGTCCGTATATACCAGGCTTTCTGTCGAGGTAGGAGGATAACTTAGTTCTCTTCTTCCTCCATATGGGTCCTAGAGATGGAACCTTGCTTGTCTGTCTTGACCTAAAGTGTCTTACAGATTGAGCTGTTTTTGGTCCCCATTCTCCCTGTGCAGTAGGTAGGATTGAATTTAGGGCTTCATGCATGCTAGCAGTCACCCACTCCTCTGCCTCCTCAGCCGGATTCTTACTTTTTATTCTGTGATGGGGCTTCCCAAGTTTTCCAGGCTGGCCTTGCATTTGCCACCAGCCCTTGAATTTGTCTCAGCCTTCTGAGTACCTGGGATGACAGACCTGTGTCACCAAGTGCCAGGTTCCCAGGCTGTCCCTTGGCTAAAGCCAGAAAGAAGGGGTGTGTGTGTGTGTGTGTGTGTGTGTGTGTGTGTGTGTGTCAGTACTGCTGATTGGAAGCTAGGGCCTTATGCACTCTCACTGAGCTATGATGTTCCCAGCCCTTTTAAAAACCTTTCTCTGACTGAGAAATGCCTGGACTCCTTTGCCACAGACCCTCTCCATCTACCATAAGGAATGCCAACACCTTTCCTGGTCCTTCAGTCTAACCTGGCATGACATACATGTCAGCCTCTCCATTCTGTCCCCAAAAGATTGTGAAGACAGCTACTGAGGCTAATTAAGTGTGTGTGTGTATCTGTTTTTGACAGTACTGTTGATGACCTAGGACCTTATGCATTCTACCACTGAGCTATACCTGTCAACTCAGGAGCCATGCAGAGCAGCTGGTGTTCTGGAAGGTCTGCTGTCTGGAGGTTCAGGGTTCTTGTAGAGGGGGTACAGCTTGAGGTAGGCCTTTATTTAGTTACTTGTGTGTTAATGGTTGAGTTCCCATGTTGGCCCAAAGAAGGAAGACAGAAAGTGTGACTTTGGTTTGATCTTGGAGAACAGAGGCCCATTTCTTCCCACTGTGCCTGCTGTGCACCTGGACACTAGCTTTTGCTTTGTCATGTATGTAATTGGGGTGCACATTAAGGTTCTTGTTAAGTGGGAAGTTCAGAATAAATTTCTGCAAAGTAAATTCCTTTTTTTTTCTTTTTTGAGATTGGGTTTGTTAAGTGGGAAATTCAGAAGAAATTTCTGCAAAGTAAATTCCTTTTTTTTTTCTTTTTTGAGATGGGGTCTGTCGGTGTATTTAGGTCTCTGTGTATAATCCAGGCTGGCCCACAACTTGTGATCTTGCCTCAGCCCCTCAAATACATTCCTTTTTTTCTCAAGGACCTTTCTCCGACTGAGAAATGCCTGGACTCCTTTGCCACGGACCCTCTCATCTACCATAAGGAATGCCAACACCTTTCTTGGTCCTTCAGTCTAACCTGGCATGACATACATGTCAGCCTCTCCATTTTGTCCCCAGAAGATTGTGAAGGAGTTTGGACAGCTACTGAGGCACATGCAGATTCCTTCCTCACTCAGGACAGGGACCACATCCCCATTGGTTCACTCACTGTCCCCTGGGCTGACACTAATTGGAAGTATTAGGACAGCTCAGGTGACCTCTGAAAGAAAGGTTATGTGATTACTTAGCTCTTGGTAGAAGACTGAAGAGGCTCGGGGTCCTCTGCCCTTCCACCATTGTGATTTCTGAACCCAGAGCAGTATTGTTAGTTGCTGGCAAGTCTATTTTGTTCTGATTGCATTAAGGGTCTACTTATGCAGACTTATCAGAATATTCTGGACCTGTCCTAGAGTCCTCTGTTGTAGGGGACCAGGCAATCATTTGTGGGGGCACTGAGAGTGAGTTAAAGGCTAAAATGTTACCTAGTCTGGATCTGTCTGCTTTTGTTGTGAGGGTACTCCATAGACCCCATTTGTAAAAAGACCCTCCTGTGTCTGAATTCCAGGTGTCACAGTGTGGGAATCAGTTCTGTCCTTCCTCCTCTTGAGTCATGGGCTCAAACTCAGATCAGCAGGCTTCATGGGAAGCATCTTTACCCACTAAGCCATTTCCCCAGCCCCACACCAGGTAACTTGCAGACACTAAAGTTACAGACATCCCACATAGATTCCATTCCCAAACCGAGAAGAGCACCAACCAGGGTCACCAAATCCCAGCCAAGTTGTCGGCCCTTACAGGGCCTAGTTCTCTCCGCCTGACTAGATGCCATCTGTCACTGCTTGCTACTCAGGAACCTCAGTACACCCGTTTCCTGAGTGCCTGCACTCTCCAGCTTTTCATTTTTCTAGCTCCTGGCCCAGCTGACGGCTGGGTGCTGTCCGCTGTCTTTATCCAGGTCTCTTGTAAGAGCCCCGAGCTCTCTTTGCTTGGTCTCCGTGCCCGTGGGAGGGCAGCAATCCTGCCAGTGTAGCCCTTGTGAGCTCAATCAGTGCATACATCTCCACCTCACTTACTCGACTCCTTCCCTGGTCCATCCCAGTCACAGATCTGAAAAGAGGTTCCAGGTTTGCCCTTCTCCATCCACTGGCTATTCTTTCAGAAAGCTTATGATGAGCTGTTGTTTCCTGTCTCCAGCTCAGCCATATAAGCCTCTCTTGGCTATTATGTACCTTTCATGCAGGCCCCAGCCTTGTCCTCACCCTTGCTAGGCTGGGCTGGATAGCAAGACCAAGTCTTGAAAAGCAAGAGGAGCCCACCATGGTAGTGCATACTTAAGTCTAGACTTAAGGCCAGTCTATCTTGCATAGTGAGTTCCAAGCCAACTAGGTTTGTAGATTGAGAGCTTATGTGAATACAAAACAAACAAAATAACCATGTACCAGTTCTAAAAAGTCTTAAGACCAAAAGTAACCACTTTGTAAGAAGCCTGGGTTGGCAGATACGCTGTGGACTGAGCAGTGTGTGTAAACAGAGCCAGCAGATGGAGGCTCCTGTGAGTGGCAGTAGTGGCACAGTAGTGGCACCTCCAGCATTGGCCCTCTGACTCCTTTACAAGGTGGGGTACAGTCCAGGTGGGTTTATGGGTGAGGAAGGTGAGGCTTAGCGAGGGTGCTAGGAACCTACAGGACCCTCTGTGTGTGCCACCCAGTTGATGGCAGTGGGCAGCACTGCTGGTAACAGCATTGCCGGGGCCACGTTTACCTGACTATTTCATGCTTGTTTCTGACCCCCAGAGGCTACATTTGCAATGAGTGTGACTTTGGGGTCGGGAGTGTTCTTGGGCCTCTGAGCCTCTCTTCTCAGGAGCTGGAATGTCTATCTGCCTGTCTGATGTATAGACCAGCCCTCATTTGCTTAGAAGGTTGCTTGAAGCTGAAGATTTGTGGTATGAACATTTTACAATCTCTCTCGCTCGCGCTCTCTCTCTCTCTCTTTCTCTCTCTCTCTTTCTCTTTCTCTCTTTGCCCTTCTCTCTGTGTGTGTGTCTCTTTGTCTCTGTATGTGTCTCTCTTCATGTATATCTCTGTGTGTGTCTGCCTCTGTGTGCCATAGAGGCCAGGAAAACTTTATGTTGATTCTTGTCTTCCATTTTGTTAGAGACACAATTTCTTGCTCAGTGCAGTGTGTGCAAGGCTCTGTGGCCTGTGAGTTCTGGAAGATTCCTTTGCCTTTATCTCGAAATTTGCAGTGGGAGTGCGGCATTGGAGACACTCATCACCATGTCCAGGTTTCTGGGGATTCAAGCTTAAGCCTTTCTCTTGTAGGCACATGGGTGCCCTGGTGTGAGTGAAGGACAGTGGTGCTGCCAGTCTGTGGGCTCCGTGGGCGGAGCTCAGTTGTCAGGTTTCATCCAGTTTACCCCCTGAGCCAATTTACTCGCCCTGCTTTTAAGTTTATTTTTATTTCTGATTGTGTGCATGTCTGTGTATGAGTTCAGTGCTTAGGGAGGCTAGAAGAGGGCACCGGATGCCCTGGAACTGGAATTGCAGGCAGTTATTAGCCTGGTGTGGATGCTGGGAACTGCAAGAGCGGTAAACATTCTAAGCAATGAGCCCCCTTTTAACCCCTCACAACTTTTTGGAGATGGGGCCTCTCTGTGCAGCTCCTGCTGACCTGGAACTTTATGTGTACTGTGTAGACCAGGCTGGCCTTGAATGCTCAGAGCTCTTCCTGCCTCTGTGTGAGTGCTGGGATTAACAGCTATGCCACACCCCCACCCCTTTTGACAAGCAGGTCTCACATTGCTCAAGCTAACCTTGAACTCCTGTAGCCCAGGCTGGCCTTGAACTTCTGCCTTGACCCTCCTGCCTCCACCTGCTGATAATCTTTGGCATATTGTGTGGCGTGCTTGTGCCTCATTTCCTCTCCACAGTACTGGCTTCATGTTAGTGTTGAAAACATGGTTACTCAGTAAGGGTGCACTGGCTGGGTCTGTGTCAGAGAAAGAAGCTTCAGGTGAGGAAATGCCTCCATGAGATCCAGCTATAAGGCATTTTCTCAATTAGTGATCAAGGGGGGAAGGCCCCTTGTGGGTGGTGCCATCTGTGGGCTGGTAGTCTTGGTTCTATAAGAAAGCCAGCTGAGCAAGCCAGGAGAAGCAAGCCAGTAAGAAACATCCCTCCATGGCCCCTGCATCAGCTCCTGCTTCCTGACCTGCTTGAGTTCCAGTCCTGACTTCCTTTGGTGATGAACAGCAATTGGAAGTGTAAGCTGAATAAACTCTTTCCTCTCTAACTTGTATATTGGTCATGATGTTTGTGCAGGAATAGAAACCCTGACTAAGACAAATAGGTACCAGGAGTGGGGTATTCCTGTGACAGCCTGACCATGTTTTGGGGAGGACTGTGGAAGGACTCTGGTACTTTGGGTTAGAAGATCCATTCGGTGTTAAGAGCTCTGTGGGATGTTGTGTAGGAGCTTGGAAGATAATGTTGAGAACAGTGCAGAAGATGGAGGCCTGGCTTGTGAAAGTTCAGAGGGAAGATTAAAGACTCTTATCAGGGCCGTTGCTATTTTGATTGTGAAGATTCTGTGGTTTTGGTTAGCTGGGGCTGAAGAATCAGCTGTGATTAACAAGATACCAGAACTACCAAAGCAAAAACTTTGCATTACTGAGACTATTGATGCTGGTTAGCTGGAGCTAAGATATTAGCAGTGATTAAGAAGAGACCAGCATCATTGAAGTGAAATTTTCTGGGAGGTGTTTTCTGAGAGCACAGAGGCTGCATTCCAGAGATAGCCAAGCTTGTACCTTGTGCTGTGGCTGGACTTGGTAATGTATAAGAGTCACTCAGGTGGTACTGGTTTTGAAGGCATGAAGGGGCCATGAAGAGCAGCAGCTGAGGCTCAGCACTGTGAGAGGCTGTGGAAGGCCATTGGTGAAGGTGCAGCCTCAGTTGCAATTGACAGCCCAGGACTGAAGGGGTCATGCAAAGGAGGTGAGGCTTGGCACCATGAAGAGAGCCTATGAGAGGCTATTGGTGAAGCCTAGTTACAGCGGAAGACAGCAGTGTTTTGGGGATGCCAGTACCATGAGATGACCACCAAGAACAGCAGCAGCAGTGGAGTACAGGCAGCTGGAGCCTAGAAGACAAGGTGTGTGCTACAAAGGGCAGAGCTGGAGAAGTGACCCAAGCCCTTGTAGGAATCCAGAAGATCGTGAGTGGATCCCAGACATTGGACAGTTGGAGTTTGATTTTGCTTTTGATTGTGACTGTGCCCTGATATTTTTCCCTCTTGAAGAAAGAAAGTATTTTAGTGGAGCCCACAGTTAAGAGACTTTGAATTTTTAAAAGACCTTGAATTTTAAAAAATATTGGATATTTTAAAGGTATTGAACTTTTAATATGCAAGACTGTGGGACTTTTAAAATTATTTAGATCTTGGGGATGAATAAGGAAGTAAGGGTTGAGGCTTATTGGTGATGTGTTTGTGTGTCAAGTTGACAAGGGGTCAATTGTACTGGCTGGTTTTGTGTGTCAGCTTTACACAAGCTGGAGTTATCATAGAGAAAGGAGTTTCAGTTGAGAATATGCCTCCATGAGATCCAGCGGTAAGGCATTTTCTCAATTAGTGATCAAGTGTGGGAGGGACCCTTGTGGGTGGTACCATCCTTGGGTTGGTTGTCTTGGGTTCTATAAGAGAACAAGCTGAGCAAGCCAGGGGAAGCAAGCCAGTAAGAAACATCCCTCCATGGCCCCTGCATCAGCTCCTGCTTCCTGACCTGCTTGAGTTCCAGTCCTGACTTCCTTTGGTGATGAACAGCAATGTGGAAGTGTAAGCTGAATAAACCCTTTCCTCCCCAACTTGCTTCTTGGTCATGATGTTTGTGCAGGAATAGAAACCCTGACTAAGACAAGGGACATGGGAAGGCTGTCTCTGACCTTTGCTCTGTCTCCTAGAAGGAGAGTGACCATGGAAAACCTCGAGGAGAACACCACAGTCCTGTCCACCCTGAGATCTCTGAACAACTTCATTTCTCAGCGAGTGGAGGGAGCATCAGGCCTGGATGTGTCCACATCTGCCTCAGGGTCCCTACAGAAGCAGTATGAACAGAACATGCAGGTGAGTAGCCCTCTGGGTATACACTTGGCCTGGGTGGGGCCAAATCATCTTGGAGGCCAAATGGATGTCCTGCAGACACTTGTAGACATTTATCAACTGGAGCAATAGCTAGAGACCAGGGCCTTGACCATGCTGGTTAGAGGCTGCATTGGTTCCCTCTGTCCTTCCTTTCTTTCTTCCTGGAGACAGGGTCTCACTACGTAGCCCTGGCTGTCCTGGAATTCAGTCTGTAGACTTGGCTGGCCTTGAACACACCAAGATCTGCCTGTCTCTTTTTCCTGAGTTCTAAGCTAAAAGGCAAACATGAGGACCTGAGTTCAGATCCCCAGCTCCTGGGTAAACATCTGCCATGGTGACATGTCTGAAGCCCATTGCTCGGAGCGGACAGCAGGTAGAGACAGGAGGGTCCCTGAAGCATTGATCAGCCCAGTGGAGTGGACAAGCTTTGGGTGCAGTGAGGACTTTAAGGAAATAAGGTGGAGGTGATCAAGGAAAATGCCCAGAGTTGACCTCTGCCCTCCAGGTATACATGCCCACCCATGTGAACACATACACATACCACAGATGCACAGGTGGAGGGATGGGGAAGGCTTGGCATCAGGCCTAGGTGGGCCGGATAGTTGTGTGGTGTGTGGGATTCCATAGCAGAATCCCTGGCTTCTACCCATTAGGTGTCAGTTGCATACACACCTCTAACCCTTTGTGGAAACTGGAATGTTTCTAGAGTCTAAACAGTGCCAAATGTTCTCTGGGGACAACATTTCCCTCTGTAGGGAGCCACTGCTCGAGCCTGAAATTCTGGGTTTAGAGTGTGTATGAGTACTCCAAGGATGCACCTAGATTAAACGTTGGTTCAGTAAGTGAGTGCGTCCTGAGGGTCTGTGAGCACCCAGGGCGTGCTGTGGAGTGGGGCAGTAAGGCTCCCGTGGACTCAGTGAACTGCATGACAATGAGTGGCACTTCCTCTAGGGCTCATTGAGACTGACTCTTGCTCAGGCACCCCTCTGGCAGTTGAGGATTTTGGCTCCCCAGTTCTGGACTTCCAGCAGACACTGTTGTCTGTCTTCTGCTTGTCCAGATGTTGGCCAGGTGTTGCAGTGGACTGAGCAGCTGTGCCAGGTCTCTAGCCAGCCTTCTTCAGGGGAGCCTTTGGATTGACTCAGTGACAAAGTCTGTGAGCTTGGAGGTGCAAGCCTGTAATCCCAGAACTTGGGAATTGAGGCAGGAGGAGCCCAGCAAGTTCTAGAACTTGCCAGAAGTACAGAGTGAGACCTTGTCTAAAAAAAAAAAAAAAAAAAAAAAAATCAAACCCAAAAGTTAGTCATGGTGTGGTGGCGTATGCCCATCGCCCAACCACCCATAGGGTAGAGACAGGATGATCAAGAGTTCAAGGCCATCCATGACTACAGAGCAGGTTGGAGGCCAGCCCTAGCTAGGAAAGACTGTAAGTCAGCTGATGGTGATGGTACATGCCTCAGCTCCTGTGACCTCAGCTACTCCAGCTATTCCAGATACTTCAGCTGCTTTGGAGAATCCCAAATTCAAGGCTAGCCTCAGCACCTTGGTGAAACCATGTCTCTAAACAGCAATTACAACAGGCTGGGGTGACTCAGTGGGAGAGTCCTTGCCTCCTGGTTTTGACATCTCATCAGGGAAGTGGACCTCTGTCCTCTCTGTGGGGTTTTCAGAGTGAGACTTTACACATGTTGTCCTGGGTTGTGCAGATATGCAGACTCGAGCTCCAGATAGCATAACTCCTGACTGGCTTAGCCTTGGAGACAAGGTCAGAGCATGGAGCCCTGGAATCCAGACTCCTGACTTTCAGAGCTGTCAGCTCACAGTGGTGTACACTGCCTTGCTTGCGGTAGCTTGTTAGCTATAGGAAAACAAATGCACCCTCTCTCTTAGAACAAGCTCACACGTGTCACTTTCAACCCATCCTCCCTTTTCTTCTTGCTCTCCGTGTGTGCACATATAGAGGCCAGAGGTTGGCATTGTGTCTTCCTCCATTGCTCTCTGTTATTTTGAGGTGGGGTCTTTCACCGAACCTGGAGTTTGCCAGTTCAGCTGGGCTGCCTTGGCTACTGAGCCTTGAGGACCCTCTTGTCTCCTTTTTAGGGCTGGGACCTCTGTCTCCTTCTTTCTAGGGCTGGGGACCTCTTGTCCCCTCCTTTCTAGGGCTGGGGACCTCTTGTCCCCTCCTTTCTAGGGCTGGGGCCCTCTTGTCTCCTCTTTTCTAGGGCTGGGGACCTCTTGTCTCCTTTCTAGGGCTGGGGACACTCTTGTCCCCTCCTTTCTAGGGCTGGGGCCCTCTTGTCTCCTTTCTAGGGCTGGGGACCTCTGTCCCCTCCTTTCTAGGGCTGGGGACCTCTTGTCTCCTCCTTTCTAGGGCTGGGGACACTCTTGTCCCCTCCTTTCTAGGGCTGGGGACCTCTTGTCCCCTCCTTTCTAGGGCTGGGGACCTCTTGCCTCCTCCTTTCTAGGGCTGGGGACCTCTTATCCCCTCCTTTCTAGGGCTGGGGACCTCTTGTCCCCTCCTTTCTAGGGCTGGGGACCTCTTGTCCCCTCCTTTCTAGGGCTGGGGACCTCTTGCCTCCTCCTTTCTAGGGCTGGGGACCTCTGTCCCCTCCTTTCTAGGGCTGGGGACCTCTGTCCCCTCCTTTCTAGGGCTGGGGACCTCTTGTCTCCTCCTTTCTAGGTCTGGGGACCTCTGTCTCCTCCTTTCTAGGGCTGGGGACCTCTTGTCTCCTCCTTTCTAGGGCTGGGGACCTCTGTCCCCTCCTTTCTAGGGCTGGGGTTATGATGCTCACAGCTGCACCTGGCTTTTTCTTGCTTTCTAGTTTTTGTATTTTTTTGTTTGTTTTTAGAGACAGCATCTCTATTATATAGCTGTCCTGGAACTTACAAGATCTACCTGCCTCTGCCTCCCAGGTGCTGAGATTAAAGGCCTGCGCCACCACGCCAGGCCTGTGGGTCTTTCTTTCATGTGGGTGATGAGGATCTGTACTTAGGTCCTTACTCTCATGCAGTGTCTTAGTTATTTTTCCTTTTGCTACAATGAAATTCCCTGACATAAGCAAATTAAGGAAGAAAGGGTTTACTCTGCTGAAGCTCAAAGTGGAGAAGTCAAGGCATCAGGGTCTTGAAGCAGCTGGTCACATCACCCTCACACCAGGGAGAGCGAGGTGAGTGTGTGCAGCTGGTCACACTCACACCAGGGAGAGCGAGATGAGTGTGTGCAGCTGGTCACACTCACACTCAGACCAGGGAGGGAGAGGTGAGTGTGTGCAGCTGCTCACATCACACTCACACCAGGGAGAGAGAGATGAGTGTGTGCAGCTGGTCACATCACACTCACACCAGGGAGAGCGAGGGGAGTGTGTGCAGCTGGTCAGCCCACTCTCCACTTAAACAGCCTGGGATCCCAGACAGGCAATGGTACAGTCTGCAGTGGGCAGACCTTCCCACCTCAATTCAAGATGCTCTACAGACATGCTCAGAGGCCCATCTTCCAGGTCGCAGTAGATCCTGTCATGGTGACAATTAGCTCATTGCACGCAACAAGAACTGTTGGGCTGACTCTAGACCCTCTTCCTTTTAATCTTTCTTGCTGCCTCCTGCACATTTCCAAATAAGAACTCAAGCCTAAGACAGTGCCTTGCTGGGACCGGTGCTTGGGCAGTGTGCACAGAACTCAGACATTCACCCACCCACGCACCCACCTTCCTTCCGTCCTTCCTCCCTTCCTTATCTATCTTTTGAGACAGGATCTTGCTATGTAACAATCCTCTTGTCTCAGCCTCCCATATGCTGGCCTTGCAGGTTGTCACTTGCCTTATTTGACATGGCTACTGAACCTTCTCTTTTCTCTTTGGGTACCAACTGCTCAGCTGGAGGAAAGAGCAGAGCAGATCCGTTCAAAGTCCTACCTCATCCAAGTGGAACGGGAGAAGATGCAGATGGAGCTGAGCCACAAGAGGGCTCGAGTGGAGCTGGAGAGAGCTGCCAGCACCAATGCCAGGAACTACGAGGTGGGTCAGCCAGCCCTGGAGGCAAAGGCCTATGTGTAGCACTTATCAGACCACCAAAGCACCAGAGCATTCTTCTGTGGCCACCTAATGCTAGCAGGCTGGAGAAGGGTGGCCTGATGTGGGCATGTCTGCCGAGGGGCTTTTTGCTGTGTCATTTGCTCAGTGACCCTGTGGTGTGGGCAGACCTGTCTCTGACTGGTCTCTGCTTCCTCTTTTCTCCAGAAGAATTGTAGTGATCTGGAAGAAATAGTAGGTGCTGGGGTAGGGGTGGGGTGACAAGCCCAGGAAATCTCAGGCTTGCAGACAGTCTTGGGGTCTATGTTGTATCCTACCAGAGCCTCATTCTATAATGGTCCTGGGCAGCTTGGTAGTGCAGCCCTATGACTTAGGGATGTACGGGGCAGGAAACTATAATTTACTGTTTATGTGTGTGTTGGTGTGGATGTATGTGCAGAGGGCATAGGGGGACCTTGGTGTCATCCTTAGGAATGCCACCCATCTCCGTGGAGACAGGGACTCTCATAGGGTGTTGGCCAGTGAGCCTTGTATCCACCCGTCTGTCTCCCACAGCTAAGATTAAATGCATACCCCACTCTACTCCTGACTTTTTACATGGGTTCTGGGGATGAGCCCGAGGTCCTCAGGCTTGCAGAGCAAGCACTGCTGACCAGGCCACCCTCCCAGCCCTCGCTTCAGGTTTCTTACTGGCTCTGCTGGGGCTTTCTAGGACTCTGATCAGTATGCGAGTGTCACAGTGACTCAGGCTGTGCATCAGACCTCAGAGTCTGTAACCTTCTTCCCTTCCCTGTGACGGCCATCTGCCCTGTTCTTGTCTGATGTACCCATCACAATTTTTCCTGTCCTTGTGGGAATGGCTGGCCTCTTCCCTGGTATGCTGCTGGTTGGCCAGATTTAAGTCTGGGATGTAGAGTGCTGGCCCTCGTGTACTGTCCCGGCTTGTCTCCTTGTTAGTGTTCTGCCTGCCTGCCTTTCTCCCTCCCTCTCTCCCTCCCTTCCTCCCTCCTTCTTTCCTTCCTTCCTTCCGTCCCTCCCCTGTTGCTGTGATAGATACAGACAAAAACAGCTTCAGGGAGGAAGGGCTTACTCTGGCTCACCAGGTGCAGTCCGTCATGGCCGGGAGAGCACGGCAGCAGGAGCACAAGGCAGCCGCTCACGTCATATCCAGTCAGGAAGCAGAGGAGGTGGATGCTGGGGCTTAGCACTTTTTCTTTTTATTCAGTCTGAGACCCAGACTGGGACCAGACTGCTTGTTTCAGGGAGGTCTTCCTTCCTTAGGTAAAGCTCTGTGAAAACATCTTCATAGACATCCCCGAAGGTGTGTCTTCTAGGACATTCTAACTCCTGTTATTTGACAGTTAAGATTAACCGTGACGAGTCAGTCTGTTCCAGTCCGGCCTACGTTCTGTGCTGGTGGCCTGGTCCTACCTCTTATTCAGAGCCTGTCTGCTCACATGGCCTCACGGGCATGGAGGACACATGAATGACTGAGGGACGGCTCCTCCTGGGGGAGAAAGTGATGAGAAAGTGAGGACTTGGCCCTTCTGTCTTCTCAGAGGTTTGTCCTTCTCTGTCCTGCTCAGAGATACTCTAAGGGGTGGGGTGAGCCATGAGGTGCTAGAGATGTCAGACTGTCCCCGGAGTCTTGACATCTACAGTGGCTTTTCTGGGACAGCTCATTTGATGGTGGGTAGATTAGACAGGTCAGGTGCCCCCTCCACCTTGAAATAGCTACTTGGGAGTGAGGCAGAAGGTCTGAAGACCTGCCTGAGCAGTCTCCTTTCTGTACAGTGCTGGCAGTAGTACTCTGATACATCCTCCTCTCTCCTTTCCCTTCCCTCCCTCCCTGCCTCCCTCCCTCTCCCTCTCCCCGCCTCGTTCAGTCCCAGAGCAGGCCTCTCTGACTTGTAGGAGGGTGTTCTGCTGTTTGAAGGCTGCACTTGGCAGTTGCTGTTCTCTTGGGTCCTTTCAACCTTCCTTCTCTCTAGGGGCTGCAGCCTGTGTGTGTGTGTGTGTGTGTGTGTGTGTGTGTGCGCACGCGCGCGGGCATGTTCAGTCTTCCTTGGTTAGGGGCTGCAACACTGTTTTAGACACAGGTGACATCTACTCTTATGGAGTAGGGTTGGCTGCTGAAGTTTCTGGAAGTTCTGAGTAGGAGCTTGGGTAGGTGGTTTCTACTGAGGACAGAGTGACTGGTGTTAGTCCTGTCCTCTCCAGATTCAACTGGAGAAGTCCAAGGAGGCTGACATAAGTGATGGTGTCATGATGTGACCGGACCTCAGTGCTGTCCCCACCTCTCTGAGCCACACAGCTCTCCTGGAGATTAGTGTGGTGGCCCTGAAGGTGTGTGTGATGGACACTCAGGCAGTAATGGTCCTGCCTACAACTGCCATCCATGTCCCTTCCTAGCGGCAGTCATCTTCTCCGTGGGGAGTCTCAACGCATTTTAATGACAGCCTGAGCATGGCCAGACAAAATCTGCTGGCGCTGCAGAAGCTTAGCTTCATTCCAAGGTCAAGTCTGAATTGTAGCTTTTCCATGCTTTATCTTCTCTTGCAAGGAGGGTGGCGTGAGCAGATAGTGTGACGAGTGTGTAGTGCTGTCCATGCCAACTGCCTCGCTCCCAGAGTGGGAGTCACCATGCTTCCGCACCAGGAGCCCTGGTGTCCGGGTCTCTTGTCTGGTCCTGGCTCTGTCCTTTGTGACTGATAGGCCCGCCTGGCCCCTTGGTGTGCCACACTCCCTGACCAAGCTCTTCCTTCTCCACAGCGCGAGGTGGATCGCAACCAGGAGCTCCTGGCACGCATTCGACAGCTCCAGGAGCGTGAGGCCACAGCGGAAGAGAAGATGCGGGAGCAGCTGGAGCGTCACAGGATGTGCAAGCAGAGCCTGGATGCTGCCAGTCAGCAGCTGCGGGAGCAGGAGGACGGCCTGGCTTCTGCCAGGGAGGTGAGCACAGGCCCGGGCCGGGGACTTACCTGGTACAGATGGCTGCTTTCTAAGAAGAGTGCATGGACCCATAATTCAACATGGGGACAGCAAGACGTCTTCAGTTTAGTTTTCATCTGTCTCTGTGTGTGAGCATGCCCACATGTGGATGGGTACATGTATGTGTGTTTGGCTGGGAGGCCAGGCACCAACCTTGGCTGGTTTTCCTCAGGTGCCATTCACCTTGTTTTTATTTTTAATTATATCTAAGCATATGGGTATATGCATGTTAGTGCAGGTTCTCATGAAGATGAGAAGATGGCACGATCCCCTGGAACTGGAATTACAAAGCAGTTGTGAGCTGCCCAGTGTGGGTGCTGGGACCTTAACTTGGATCCTTGGATCCTTTGTACAACAGCCCGTGTACAGCCAAGCCATCTCTCCAGCACCCTCCCTTGCCCGCATGGTGTTTGGAGATAGGATCTCTCTCTGGCCTGAAGCTCACCGAGTGTGTAGACGGGCAGGCCAGCGAGGCATCGGATGCACCTGTCCGTCTCACCAGGCCTGGGGTTATGGACACCGTCACAGCCAGCTTTTTGCATGGGTTCTGGGGGTGGAGCTCAGGCTTTCATGCTTGTGTGCCACACTTGTTACTGACTAAACCATCTCTCCCCTGCACCTTCATGTTATTCTGTCTGTCTGTCTATCTATCTATCTATCTATCTATCTATCTATCTATCTATCTATCTATCTATCTATCTATTTAGTGGTTTTTTGAGACAGGGTTTTTCTGTATTAACCTTCGCTGTCCTAGACTCACTTTGTGCACCACAGTGGCCTTGAACTCAGGCCAGAGATGGGCCAGACTCTGCCTCCTGAGTGCTGGGATTAAAACTGTGCCACCACACCCAGCTTCCCACCTTCATTTTAAATACATGCATTGAGAGTAACTTCATTTGGGGCTGTAATCATAATGAAAACACTGATTTTTCCATTCCTATAGGGTCAGTGAGTATGTTGAACATAGGTGTTGTTTGTTTTGTTTGAGGCAAGGTCTCAGTTTGTAGCCCAGGCTGGATTTGAGCTTGAGACGGTCTACCTATCTCAGCCTCTACAGTCCTGGGATGACAAGAGTGAGCTGCTCCATGTTTCTGACTTTGGTCTTTGTAAATGAGAATTTCATGATTGGCCAGACGATTGATTTTGTGTTCTCATATATGTTTGGTACATGGCTTCCTGTGTGCACCCATTGGCTTCTCCACTGCTGCTTTGTTTGGGCAAGCAGGGTGCAGGGTGACAGGCCTCGGGCAGTTCTCTGGCTGCTGCTATCACTTGCTGGGCTGTGTTAACAGCTACTGTAACTGAGGTGTTGGTGTCACTGTCATCTTGTCTGTCATGGATAGGGAATGTTCTGTAAGTCCTGTTTCCTTTTTTCCCCCAGAAGATGTAAGACGGTGCCTGTGGATTTGCATGTCTTTGATTAGCAGTGAGTTCTGTTGGCATCAGAGACTGCCTTTGAAGCAGGGTGCAGGTGCAGCACAGTCCAGGGAAGCTGCTGCTGGTGTTGTGTTTTGAGGTTGCCTGAGTGAGGGTTTGGAGAGCGTTGGACCCCCCCCAGGCCTCCCGCCCCCTTCCGTGGTGGTGTTGAAGATCACAGGTGCCAGAAGGGAACAGCTGAGAGCTGCAGGGGCCAGCCGCATTGCATCATTTGTATTCTGTCCTCACACCTTCTCCACTTGATAGATCCTTGGAGCGGGCTGTAGGCTATTTTTGCCTCTGCAGTGCCGGGGAGCATGTTAAGGTTGTTGGCGCATCTGTCTTCCGAAGCAAGTCTTGGCAGGAGAGGAGCCGTGATCTGTTTCCAGACGAGTGGGCTCTCGCTTCACATGGGCACAGGCCTGGCCCGGGTCCTTGGCCTTCCACAGTAGAGGAGGCCTTTGCATACCCCTCAGTGATGAGTAGGAGAGGAGAGGCCCAGTGCCTTCCAGGCCAGAGGCCCTTCCTTAGGGAAGCACTTCCCTGTCACACAGTCCAAAGTCACAAGCCCTCCACTGCGGGTTTCAGTCGTGTGCCCTGATTCATCTTCCCCCCGCCCCCTGCTCTACAGTTCTGCCATTCATCTGCTCACTTGTGGATTCGCTCACCTCCCGCCTGGCATTTGTCCTTCATCATGGCAGGCCATCCCTGTCATAGTG
This sequence comes from Uromys caudimaculatus, assembly GCA_028551405.1. Lineage (NCBI taxonomy): Eukaryota > Metazoa > Chordata > Mammalia > Rodentia > Muridae > Uromys > Uromys caudimaculatus. The sequence goes on from CM052721.1 coordinate 12,066,672, forward strand.
CCTGGACCTATGTACACTGCTGAATGCAGAAAGACCGCCACAAGGTGGTACTCACCGTTAGATAATTTTATTTATTTTATGTGTGTGTGTGTATGGTGTCTGTAGTGTGTGTTCTTGTAGGTATGCATGTTGCATGCAGGTGCACATGTGGAGAGCAGGCGTTGCTGTTGGGGGTCCTTTTCAGTCACTGCCCTCCTTATTTTGTGATATGGAGTCTCTTAGTAGACCTGGAGCTGTCTTCTGGTTTGAGTAACTCCAGAAGTCTCTTGTCTGCTTCCTTAGTGCTGGGATTGCAGGTGTGTGGTGCCACACTTAGTGTCCCTGTCAGGGTTTCTATTGCTGTGACAACACACCATGACCAAAAGCAGCTTGGGAGGCAGGAGTGTTTTTTTTTTTTTTCAGCTTAATAGCTTACTGCCCGTCATGGAGAGAAGTCAGGTGAGGGCTCAAGGCAGGAGCCCAGAGGCAAGAGCTGAAGCAGAGGCTGTGGAGGGACACAGCTTACCACCTTGTCCCTCATGGCTTCCTCAGCTTCCCTTCTCGCACCCAGGCTCATCTGCCAAGGGTGACACCACTCCCGTGAGTCAGGCCATTCTGTATCGATCACCAATCAAGAAAATGCCCCTTAGACTTCCTCTCAGGTTAGTCTTCTGGGAGCATTTTGTCCACTGATGTTCCCTCATCCAAAATGACCGTACCTTTTGTCAAGCTGGCCCAGAACTAGCCGACATAGCTAGCTTATCCCATGGGAGCTGGGGATCTGAGCTCAGCGCCTCACGTTTGTACAGCAAGGCACTTCACTGATGGAGCCTTTCCTGATTTAAAAAAAAAAAAAGTTTCTTTCGTTTTATTTTTTGTGAATGCGTGTTTTGCTTGGTTGTATCTAAATATATATTACATACATGCCTGTTGCCACAGAGGCCGGAAAAAGGCATTTAGGTCCCCTGGAACTGGAGTTGTAGATGGTTGTAGGCCACTTTGTGGGTGCTGAGAACTGAATCCAGGTCCTGTGGAAAAGTGGACGGTGTGTTTAACTCAGGGGAACCAAATCTCCAGTCCCTGGATTTTTGTTTTTATCTGTTTTCTTTGAGACAGGGTCTCACTGAGTGGCCCACGCTGTCCTCAGACTTACCATGTAACTCAGCCTCAGACTTGCCTACCTCTAGCCTCAGGCTCCCAGGTATTAGGATTAAAGGTCTGTGCACTCTTTTTTTTTTTTGGTTTTTCGAGACAGGGTTTCTCTGTATAGCCCTGGCTGTCCTGGAACTCACTCTGTAGACTAGGCTGGCCTCGAACTCAGAAATCCACCTGCCTCTGCCTCCCAAGTGCTGGGATTAAAGGCGTGCGCCACCACTGCCCGGTGTCTGTGCACTCTTATCTGGTTTGAACATGTTCTTTTCTCATTTTGATTTTTTTAACTTTATTCTTACTAGCATGAATTATGTGTGTGTGGGTGCAGATGTGGAGATCGGAGGCCTACTTTGGAGTTGGCATTTCTCTGCTTTATGTGAGTTCTTTCTGAGTGCAAGTGCTTTGCCTGCTGAGCTGTCTCACCAGTCCTGTTGACTGCCTGCCTTCTTTCCTCCCTTCTGTTCTTTCTGTTATTCTTTTTTTGCGACATGGATTTATGTAGTTCAGGCTGGCCTCAAACTAGCTATATAGCCAAAGATAATGTTGAGAGACTTTTCTCCCTCGGGAGGGCACTAGGCAATGTCTGCTCCTCCCCTTCTAAGGGACGAAAGATCCTCTCGGGGAACCATTGAATCTGTTAGGTTTCCTGATGAGCATGCGTGACAGGGCACTGATAGGAGTGTGGGTGACCCCAAAGCAGCCTCACTGGGGGTCTCTGCCCCGTATGGGTGATGCCCTCCCCACAGCTATGTGGGTGGAGCCTTCTTCCTTTAGTCCTTCCCCGCCTATGTGCTCTGTCCCCTCCCCAGGACCCCAAGGGCATGTGCCATTAGTGCACACTTGAGTCTAAGTGGGTGGGAAGGGTATGTGAGTGTGAGCGGTCAGACGCTCAGGAGAGCTCCAGCCACCCTCTCACCCCTTCTCTGATGCACTGTCTGCCATCAGCAAACCCAGCGGTGACAGCTGAAGTCATGAAGATAGCAGCTGTTTGCGTGGGAGAATAGCGTTCTTCAACAGTAACCTTGACTTCTGGTCCTCCTGCCTCCACCTCTCCCCCATGCTGACGTTACAGCCACGTGTCACCACCACCAGGCTTTGCATGTGTTCTCAATGCCATCACAGTCTGCATGTTGTGATAAGGTCTCAAGCTGCTGTGAAATAGGGTTCCCCGAACCAGCCCCCCACAGGACGTGCATCCCAGTGGCTTGTCAGGCACAGGGAAACAAAAATTGTAGCCTCTTTGTAGAGGATGCCGCTTAGAGAGAGCTGCTAGGCCCCAATGCCGGGCTACCCAGCATCATTTATGGTCTTTTTTAGGACCACTCTGGTAAGATTTTTTTTTTTTTTTTTTTTTTACAGTGGCTTCAGGCCACTATTTGCAAATATTAATTCGAGTAGCAGGTTCTAAGTAGGTTGGTTCTCTGACTGGCTAGGCTCTTTCTTGGAAAGCAGCTGGTGAGATCTGCTGGTGAGATATGGGTGGAGCAAGGGTAGAGGTTCCTGCAGGTTCCTTTTTGTGGACATTCAGTGGTGTCAGATGTACTTCCTGTCCATCCTTGAGTCTGCTGGACAGGGTCTACTGGCTTTGCTCTGAGACTGTGCTTTCTCCAAGTACAATGGCTCCCCATTAGCTTCTGGCCCAGCTCATTGGCTTGTTTCACATTTCCCTATCCTGAGGGCTTTTATGGGAGGGATTCTAGGCAGGGGCTCTACCACTGAGCCAC
>CM052721.1:12070026-12112545 GCA_028551405.1 Uromys caudimaculatus
GCAGGGGCTCTACCACTGAGCCACGACCCCAGCCCCTCACTGGGGATTCTAGGCAGGGGCTCTACCACTGAGCCACGCCCCCAGCCCCTCACTGGGGGATTCTAGGCAGGTGTTCTACCACTGAGCCACACCTAGCCCCTCACTGGGGGATTCTAGTCAGGGGCTCTACCACTGAGCCACGCCCCCAGCCCCTCACTGGGGGATTCTAGGCAGGGGCTCTACCACTGAACCACACACCATCCCCTCACTGGGGGATTCTAGGCAGGGGCTCTACCACTGAGCCATGCCCCCAGCCCCTCCCTGGGGGATTCTAGGCAGGGGCTCTACCACTGAGCCACACCCCCAGCCCCTCCCTGGGGGATTCTAGGCAGGGACTCAACACTGCATTGATTTCCGTGTGCCCCATAGGAAATTTCAGGTAGTTATTCTACCATTATACTGCATCCTCTGCCCACTTCCTCTTTTTGAGATTAAAAAGCCATTTTTTAAAATTACATTTATATATATATATGTATGGAGTATGTGTGCACCCCCCTCCCCCAATGTGGTAGTGCATGTGATGTAGGTGCTTGTGGAAGCTGGATGCTGGAGGCATTGTATTCCCTGCAGCTGGTATTATAGACAGTTGTGTTGCCTGAGGTGGGTGCTGGGAACCGAGTCTGGGTTCTCTGGAAGGGCAGTGTGTGTTCTTAACAACTGGGCTGTAGCTCTATTTTCAACTTTTTATTTTTTTTAAGGCAAGATCTTACTACAGAGCCCTGACTGGCCTTAGACTCATATAGTTCTTCTGCTTCTGTGTAGTAAGTGCCAGGATTACAAATGTGTGCCTTTGTGCTTTTACCCTCTTTTGACTTTTTATTTTGAGATAGGTTGTTCTCATCGTGCTGCGCACATTGGCTTTGAACCTACTCTGTAGCCGTCATGGTGATTTAACTTTTAACCGACCTGCTTCAGCCTCCCAACTAGCTGTCCTAACAGGCCTGGTCCCCCAGCTGAGCTCTGAAGCTAAGTTCTGACGACGGCCTGCATCTTGGCCAGGACCTTGCTGCCTTTCCATCCTGGGTTACATTCTGTTGGAATGTTGACATGCAGGCTTAGAGTGTGATGGTGGTCTGAGGTGTGGGAAACACTGAGGTAGAGACTGTGTTTCTACTCACCGTGCTCCGAGGACAGTGGGCCCTTTTCTGTCCTGGGTAGCATATGGAAGGTGTGCTGTCCTTCCTTTCTCCTTGGTCTCTGTGTGAAAGCTGTGCTTGGGTACTTTTGCTTCATTGTCTGCATGCAGACCGGGCCCCAGTGAGCAGCCAGGTTTTTTTACTTGCAGATGATTAGTTCACTGAAGGGGCGTGTCTCTGAGCTGCAGCTGAGTGCGATGGACCAGAAGGTCCAGGTCAAGTGCCTGGAGTCTGAGAAGCAGGAGCTGAAGGAGCAGCTGGAGCTGCAGCAGCGGTGAGAGCATGGCCAGCCCGTGTCAGTCGCTCCGATGGTCCATAGACTGCATGAGGGACACAGTGAGGCCTCTGGACCTGGGAAGTGTGAATAAGTTAGAATAAGAGGGTGACAACTTAGTTCCTCTCTTCCTGGAGCTGGCTTCCCCAGGGGGGCCAAGCTAAGCCAGGTTTTGAGGGCATGGGTTGCTGTGTTTGGGCAAGCCATTCTAGGTCACAGAGGACACAGATACGTGGTGGCGAGGGGGTGGCAGTCAGAAGCCTTTGGATTCTGCTCTGAAGGTCTGGCCCTCACCCTGGGGCAGGCACTGTCTTAGTAATGTTCTACCCTTAGTGTGAGCAGGCCTGGGTGGCCTCTGATGCCTGCAGTGACACCAGGCTAGCAGACATGTGGATCGAGTAGTGGACAGAGAGCTAGGTAGTGCCACAGATAGCCTGGGCTCCCTTGTAGCCCCATCAGACAATGCCACAGTCTTAGAGCTTGTGCAAACTTTGGCTCAGGACTTGAGGTTTCCCTGGATAAGGTGTGTGTGTGTGTGTCCCAATGTTGGGGGTAAGGTTAAGGTGGCATTATGGACTGTCCTTGCATGTACTATGCCCTTCTCTCACAGGAAATGGCAGGAGGCAAATCAGAAGATCCAGGAGCTGCAGGCCATTCAAGAAGAGAGAACTGACCATGAGCAGAAGATTAAGGTAGGTGCTTCCTGTCAGTCTGTGCAGCTTCCTATACTAGGCAGGGGTGGGTGCAGCCCTCCTGTCACTCACACGCCTTCCTGCCTGGAGGTGTGCTCAGTGGCATGTGAGGATCCTTGCTGATTGTCTTGTGGCTGCCATGCCCTGTACTGACTCCTTGGAAGGACATGATGAGTACTCAAGTGCTCAAGTGCCCCAGTGATGAAGACCCACTAGAAATCCACGGGAAAAGTCTAACACAGAGGACTGCGCAATCTAGGCCTAGAGAGGTGTGCGTACGACACACCTGGGAGCCTAGCCCATGGAGGCTGAGATGAGAGGTCATGAGTCTGAGACCAAGTGCTCCATGAAGTAGGTTTAGAGGGCTGGAGATCCTGTTCAGGTTTGCATGGCCGAGCTAGGTCATCAAGCCAGGGCTGTCCATGTAAGTTCAGCCTCCTTTACTCTAGTGGCTGTTGCTGGAAAGTTGGTGCCTCAAACTCTCTTCCATGGTTCCCTGTTGCCTTTAGTGTGATAGCCAGTTCAAGGAAGGAGACCTGTATCAATTGTTTCCTGTTGCCCCTGCGCGCTCTCTCTGTCTCTCTCTGTCTCTGTCTCTCTCTCTCTCTCTCTGTGTGTGTGTGTGTGTGTGTGTGTGTGTGTGTGTGTGTGTGTGTGAGAGAGAGAGAGAGAGAGAGAGAGAGAGAGAGAGCGAGCTCCCCAAGACAGTAGGCTTTGCTCCTTGTGCCTCTGGCCCTGGTTTACCTGGCTTTATTGTCTTTTTTATTTATTTGCTTAGAGATCTATTTTTATTTTTATATATGTGTGGGTCTAGGTGTCTGCAGAGGCCAGAAGAGGCCTGGAACTGGAGTTAAGTTGTGAGCTGCCTATCCAGGTGCTAGGAACTGAATTTGGGTCCTCTGGAAGAGCAGCAAGTCTTGTTGGTTGCTGAGCCTTCTCTCTAGGCCCGAGTCCAGCCTTCTAACCTCCCATGATTCTCTTGTGCATAGAGGCTGACCCATTGGTCTTCTCTGTCACTTTGTTCCCACTACTTGACTCTACGTGGATGGAACTGGGCTCTACGAGGGTCCTGGTTTTATATACATCTTGTTCAGTGACTTGTCACTAGGTGCCCGTGCTACCTTGTTGAGGGCCATAGTGACAGGCGCAATGTAGGCAGGCTTGTTACACAGTGGGAACAGATGCAAATGTTGCAGGTTCACCACCCACAGCACAAGCTGACCACAGGTGGCCATAGGGGCCTGTGGCACTGGTTGGCTGGGGACCAGAGGGCTGGATGGTGTGTGGCCGGGCACAGGCAGGAGGAACAGTGGTGTGGGTACTGGCTCTTGGGTGCTCCAAGGCTGCTATAGTGGTGGTGCTGAGGATGCAGCATAGCAGGTTAGCCCTGGAAGACTTTGCAGACTGTCTGGGCGGCGGAGGCCATTGAGGTCCTAGGACAAGGTAGAAGAGCTTTGAGGCTCCCGTGGCTTTGTTTTTTTTTAAAAAAGGCTTATTTAATTAAAAATTACGTGTATATGTATGTATGTCTGTGTGAGAATGTGTGTGTGAATGCAGGTGTTACAGGGGAGCCAGAGATGTCATATCCCCTGGGCCTGGAGTTATAGGCAGTTGTGAGTTTGATGTATGTGCTGCCATTAGTGCAGTTCCTCGGGTGTGTGCGCAGTGGTTAGTGCGGTTCCTCGGGACGTGTGTGCAGTGGTTAGTGCAGTTCCTCGGGCTGTGTGCGCAGTGGTTAGTGTGGTTCCTCGGGACGTGTGTGCAGTGGTTAGTGCAGTTCCTCGGGTGTGTGTGCAGTGGTTAGTGCAGTTCCTCGGGCTGTGTGTGCAGTGGTTAGTGCAGTTCCTCGGGATGTTGCCTACTTTTTTCTTTTCTGGATAGACCTGACTGGCTTGGTTTTAAATGTAATCTTCTAATATTTATTTATTTATTTATTATTTATTAATTACTTTATTCATTCATTCCTTCCTTCATTCAAGTCATTCTATGTAGCCCTGGCTGTCCTAGAAATCACTATGTAGATCAGGCTGGCCTTGAACTCACAGAGATCCACTTGTCTCTGCCTCCTGAATGCTGGAATTAAAAGCCTATGCTACCATACAAGTCTTTTAAAAATGTGTGTGTGTGTTTGTGTTTGCGTTTGTGTGTGTGTGTGTTGTAAAGCATTGAGGGGATTTAGGGCCTCATGTTCTTGCATGGCAAGCGATTACTGACTGAGCTAGCTCCCTAGCTTCTGGCACCTCCATTCTTGTGTGTCTTCTCTTAAACTGACCACCATGATCTCCATGTGTGTCTGCTTCTCCAGATCATTCCGTAGTTGGAGGCCTCTGCGTCCTTCAGACCAGCCTCCATGTTTCACAGAGGCTGTGTTTGCAGATCTTCTGGCTGCTCACTGTTCTTTCTCCTCTTCGCCTCTCACAGGACCTGGAGCGGAAGCTGTGTCTGCAAGAGCAGGATGCAGCTGTGGTGAAGAGCATGAAGTCTGAGCTGATGCGGCTGCCTCGGGTGGAGCATGAGCTGAAGAGGCTGCGTGAAGAGAACACTCATCTAAGGTGAGGGCCCCTGCACAGCCCGCTGCCCCTAGTTGGGAGTTGGCTCCCTGGGCTTGGTGTCCCTTGGGCTTGTCCTCCATGTGCGTGACTGTTCTGGCCCTGTAGGGAGATGAGAGAGACCAATGGGCTGCTCACAGAGGAGCTGGAAGGTCTGCAGAGGAAGCTGGGCCGCCAGGAGAAGATGCAGGAAGCTCTGGTTGACCTGGAGTTGGAGAAGGAGGTGAGTAGTGGGTGAATCGTTTCTCCAGGGCTGTCCTCTGCCGTGTCCGGAACACCCTGGGCATCTATCTCCATTACACGTTGTAGCTGGTCAGCTGTGGAGACGCTGTGCTTGTGTGGGGTAGTGCAGTCAGTTATGAGACTCTGCAGTCATTGCTGTCTGTTGCAAATAGAAGCGTCTTTGATTAAAGCTGACAGGGATCTGTTCTGTGGGCATACTTAGAGGGCAACTTGACAGACCCACTACACACACCAGTATTTGTTGCTTCTGAACTAAGGTCTGTCCTCACATGACCTTTTGACTGGGTTTACAGTACCAGATGGGGGCGCTCTCTTCTGCAGTGAGCATCAAATCCAAGCAGAAAGCAGTTGGTTATCCTGGTAACATACCTGCCATTGTTGCACCTGTAGGCTCATTTTGGCTGCTTGTTATTGTGCACACAGGCTCTAAAGCCGGGTAAGACTGTTGATGACAGTCTTCCCAGCAGCATGCATCGCACCTCGCAGAACACCAAGGACTAGATAGCAGGGAGGAAGCGTCTAGCTCAGTTCTAGCTTGATTTATCTGTTCTCCATAGTATGTGCTCTCGTTAGCAACAGTGTAATTCTGGTGGGCAACCAATAGCAGTGGTTATTTGCCTGCATTGTATTAGAGCCTCAGAGGCCTCTCTGACCTTTTTGTTTTGAGACAGGGTTTCACCCTTAACCTAGGGCTAGCTAATTCAGCTAGGATGGGTGATGAGTGAGCTCTGCCTGTCTGTTCTCCTCTAGCATGGATTTTAGGTCTTTGTTCCTATGCCCAGTTTTTGTTAAATGAGCACTGGGGAGTGAATGCAGGTTTCATGTTTATGTGGTAAGCTGTTTGCTGACTGAGCCATCTCCCCAGCTCCATCTCTGTCGTCTTTTAGAAGTCCAAGCCAGCTGAGTGCCTGCTGGCACCAGAGAGTTCTCTGTGTCCAGCCTGTGCTGCAGTTCCTATTTATTCGTGCTGTCCCAGACAGGCCTCTCTTGGACACTGACTTTGTAGGCAAAAAGACCTGAAACTTTTTTTGTCCTTTCCTCTGTCTTTCTGTGCAGAGAGCCATTCTTTCATTGTTGCATGAGGGAGTTAAGTATAGAGCAAGCAAAAGTAAAAGAGAAGTGCATGCAGTAAGCAGCAGTAAGCAGCAGCTAGAGAGAAGCAGCAGACAGCGCAGAGCGTCTCATTGGGAGCTTACAGCATCCTGCAGATGACTCAGAAGTCCTGCTGGCATCCCGGGAGACTGTTGTGGGCACAGTGTCTCTCCATGGCTGAGGCTTTTGGCTTCACACTCCCACAGCAGGCGTTACTATACCGTGAATAAGCAATGGTTACCTTTGGTGGGTGGTTCCCCTTTTAGCTATTCTTCTTAAGGGCCCAACCTCCCCTCCCCCCAACTCCCCAGATAGGGTTTCTCTGTATATCCCTGGCTATCCTGGAACTCAACTTTATAGACTAAGCTAGCCTCCAACTCAGAGATCCACCTGCCTCTGCTTCCTGAGTGCTGGGACTACTGGGAAGGTACCAGGATTTTGTAATGTCACAGTCAAAGAAGCTTGTAGTTCTCTTTTCTCCTTGTCATAAGACCAGGGGCCAGCCTGTCCCAGAACTTGAAATAAGCTGGTTGGACTCTGAGACAATGAAGGCTACCTTGGTTCTTGAGCCCAGATGTCATGCAAACAACACATGGCCTTTACCAACATAACTTACATTACACCTGGACATTTTGTAATGTCCAGTTTGTTTGTTTGTTTGTCTTTGACAGTTTTCGAGGTTTAGGGTGCTTAGCTTGAAGTGCTACATGGAAGTGTGCTTGCTGTTGACACTGGGTCAGTCCGTGCCCCATCTGTGGGAAGTGGTCAGGGCCTGGCTGGGAACAGTGTCCCATAACTCTGGTAGTGGGAAAATTAGTAGCTGAGCACCTGTCCCACCCTTTTAAAGTTTTTATTTTGTGTTTGTGTATGTGCATGTGTATGTGTGTTAGAAAGAGTGAGTGCACGTGCCTCAGTGTGTATATGTGTGCATGTATATATGTGTATATGAGAAAAAGTGAGCCCATGTACCACAGTGTGTATGTGTGTGTGTGTGTCCATGCTTGAGTGTGTATCTATGTGTGTATGTGGGAAAGAGCAAGGGAGTGCACGTGCTGCAGTGTTTGTGGGGACCTCCCAGGGCAGCCTGTGAGGGAGTACATGAGCTGCAGTGTTTGTGGGGACCTCCCAGGACAGCCTGTGAGGGAGTGCATGAGCTGCAGTGTTTGTGTGGGCCTCCCAGGACAGCCTGTGAGCTGCAGTGTTTGTGAGGACCTCCCAGGGCAGCCTGTGAGGGAGTGTATGAGCTGCAGTGTTTTGTGGGCCTCCCAGGACAGCCTGTGAGGGAGTGCATGAGCTGCAGTGTTTGTGTGGACCTCCCAGGACAGCCTGTGAGGGAGTGCATGAGCTGCAGTGTTTGTGGGGACTTCCCAGGACAGCCTGTGAGAGAAGGTTTTCTCCTACTGTGTGTATTCTGGGGCTCAGACTCAGGTCACCAGGCATGGCAGTGAGTTCCTTCACCATCTTGCTGGCCCTTGGTACAGTGCCAGTACTGGGCAGGCGTTTTTTAAAGTCTAGTTAGTGTTTGTTAAACAAATCTCCAAAAACTTTTCAAGGGAGAGTTGAACGGCCAATCAACAGATTGTTCACAAGACTTAAATATCCATTTGGGTTAAAAAGTGAGTCCATACATAGACCTTAAACATTACTCCAAAGTCAGCTCCAAATCAGTCATTGATCAAAATGTAATATAGGAAACTATGCATACAGCACAATAACATTTACAGTATCTTGGGTTTTATATTGACTGTTTAGCTATAACTTAACACAATTATTTATAAAGAAAAGACCATGATAATTTGAACTTTACTAAAATTGGAAACTTCTTTGCAAAATGAAAAGCTGACAATATGAAAATATAAGCTTGTGCACAGGCTTTTTTCCTTGTCAGTGTCTCACTGTATGCTCTGAGCTGACCTGTAATTTGCTGTGTAGCCCAGGCTAGCCTTGGACTCAGAGGTCTGCTTGCTTCTGCCTCCAGAGTTCTGGGATTAAAGCCGTGGGGCATGCCTTGTGGGCCGAGAACCCTTTTTAAACATTTGTATTTAACTCTTTATTGAATTTGTGGACCCCAATTCCATTCATCTCTGTGTCCCTGTGTATCTGCCCTCTGCCCTTGCAACTTCCCCCCAAGAAGAAAAAGTTTGTTGTGGAAACTGTAGTGTTTGACAGTGTCCGTACATCTTAACTTGCAAATGATCATTGCAAAGAGTCTTTGGGCTGGTTTGAGGACTCTGGCTTCTGCTACACTATTGGCTCCTCACCAGAACTCCTCTCAGATAGCCTGTTGTTGCCCTGTGTCATAGAGATCTTGCAGCTTTGGATCTGTAGGACTGGTGGGCCCAGAATCATGAGTGAACCCCTGGTGTCAGCTATGTGCTGGCCCTAAAGATGGGGTTGATCTGAAGCACATGGTCATTTCAGTTCCAAAGGGGTAGGGAGAGAGACTTTGTGGGGTTCAAGCTGGTCTGGAAAGGCACACAGGCATAGGTGGCCCTGTCTCCTCCTCATGGCTGACTAGGCCACATCTAAGTCACCCTTGGTCCTGGCCTACCGTAGAATTGGGGAAAACATGGCTCTAGAATAGAGTTCATCGGTCTAGGACTTAGCATTCTGAGAGAGATTTCTGGCTAAATTTTGGCTGGACTTGCACCATGGGGCAGGAAGGAGCAAAGCCTAGGCGAGTCATGTACCTTCATGTGCTAAGGTCACCCAACCACCTGTGATCACAGATGGGATGGGGGAACTCCAGTACCTTTGTCATTGTTTGCTTTCACATGACAGTTGCTGGGCAAGAGACACTGATGGCTATGATTGCCTTTCTAGAAGCTGCTTGCAAAGCTGCAGAGCTGGGAGAAACTGGACCAGGCCATGGGCTTGAACCTCAGGTAGGTGAGCTGCTGCGTCTTCACCCCGGCTGCTGGTGTAGGTGAGCTGCTGCGTCTTCACCCCGGCTGCTGGTGTAGGTGAGCTGCTGCGTCTTCACCCCTGGCTGCTGGTGTAGGTGAGCTGCTGCGTCTTCACCCTGGCTGCTGCTTCCAGGACTTTCTTTTGCCTCCTGCTCAGAGTCCGCAGAGGACAGAGCAGGCTCCTTGTGCTGTGGTGAGGAGCTCTTGTTTCGGCTTAATGGATGCTTTCCATGGGAGGGAGGCTGAACCTTGTTAAGTAAAGACTGTTAGACTCTGCATATCCACAGAGCTGGGGGTGAGGACAGGGCATTGCAGTGGCCTGCATGCTCACACGACCCTGTGTATATAAGGAAGTGACTGCTTTGGGGAAAAATAATTTCTTTTAGGTAATGATAAACTTTGGGGATTGACTGAGTTAAAACCCAATCATACTGAACGATTCCCACTGGGTCCCTTGGAGCATCTCATGTGACTGGTCTGTGTCAGGTCTGAGTGCAGAGATGTAGAATGGGCCACAGGGCAGAGCTGCTGGGCACTGTGTGTTCAGCACATAGCAAGGGCAGAGTGCTCCCTGTTGCTTTCCCATCTGTACACTACTCTACTCTGATGACCTGACCCATTTGTAGTTCAGTTTTGGGTTGCTCATCAGCTGCCATCAACAGCTGTGATCCCCTGAGTCTTCGCCTAGATGTCACTCTTCATGGTGGCTGTGTCTGTTCCAGGACTCAGGGAAGTCGGGGGCACAGGCCTGTGGGATTGTAATACTTCCGGCTTGCTGGCCGTCTTTCCCGATGCCCTGAGAAACAAGGGCAGATGGAGACTGCCCGAACTCAGCTGCCTGTAATCACACTGTCCCCTGCTGGCTCTGGAGCAGGTACCTTCTGATGGCAGCACGGCCTTCTGTTTTGTTACCTGACAGTGGCTCTTCGTTTCCTCCCCAGCCCATCTGCAGAACCCTTCTTTCAGAGACTGGCCCAGCAGGCCCAGTGCTGTGTGCTTCCTGCTGTCTTATGGGCTCGTTAGCTGCCGGCAAGGGTCCTTCTTACCCCTGGGGATACTCTGCCCAGACAAGATACCTCCGTGACTTTTTTCTTGTGATGGAGATCAGAGGCCCCTCATGCCCAGTTGGACCAGCCCTGTTGGAACACTGGTGTGCTGGTGTGCCTGCGTGTCTGGTGTCTGCCTCATGGTACTTAGTGTCAATCAGGCCTGTGGAGCCATTGCCCTGGCTGAAGTAGCACAGGTCACAGTGGCCAGGTTGCAGTGTCTAGCTGCTCTGTGAGCCCTTTGGACATATTTCCCCAACTGACTGCCCTGTCAAGAGCTTGGCTGATCTAGCTACCTGTGCCGAGCGGGAGAGAGGAGTGGGTACTTATGGTGCTCCATGTTCTTATTGAGGAAGGTGGGGAGACCTTTCTTAGGAGCCATATTGCTCTGGACCCCTCGTCTCTTAGCTGGAGAGGAGTGCAGGGCTTCTGGCAGCTGTGCTTGTAAGATCCAGCAGGGCCGTGTCCTTAGGAAGCATCTCAATGGTAACTATCCTTTCTGGAAGGCAAAGGGCACTGGCCTCTGTTCTCAACCCCCTTGGTCTCCTGATAGCTGCCATTCGTGCCTTGCCCTGGGCTGCTGAGGCTGCCTGGCACTGTGGAAGCTCAGTATCACCTGCTTACCTTCCCTGTGCACCCAAGGGCAGAGATTTAGGTACAGGCCAGGGTCAAGGCTGGACCCTGGGTGACATGGATTCCACCTTCGTGGCTCCACTTGTTCTGTGATGGTGTCGTGTGCAGACCAGCTGTATTAAATGTGCTCCCTTAACATGTAAGCTGGGCCTGAGTGCTAGGACACTTAGAATGTGTGATGCCCCGGGTTCATTTCCTGGCAACCGGTCCTTAATAAGTGGACGGGGGCTGAGATGGCTCAGTGGGTGAATCCGTTACCATGTAAGCCAGACAACCTTGGGCAGATCTCTAGAATGTAGGCAAGGGTACAAGGAGAGAACCGGTTCCACACAGCTGTCCTCTGACCTTCATACGTGAGTCACAGCACTCAAACCCCTCCCCCATCTTACATATACAATAGAAGTAATAGAAACAAAAAAGTAAAACATTAGACTTTGGAGAAAATTAATATTCTTGATTCTCTGGTGTGATGAGGATTCTGGATTTTCTGTTTCCTATCTTTCTATCTTTCTTTCTTTCTATCTATCTATCTATCTATCTATCTATCTATCTATCTATCTATCTATCTATCTTTCTATCTATGTATCTATATATCTATCTATCATGTGTGTGTGTGTGTGTATGCACATGCGTGTGTGAATTCATGTTCATCCAGTGTGTAGGTGTCTGTGGAGGCCAGAAGAGGGTGTTGGACCCCCTGGAACTGGAGTTGGAGGTGGCTGTGTGCTGTCCTGTGGGTGCTGGGACTGAATCTGGACCCTGTGAAAGCGAAGCAGTGAATGCTCTTAACAGCTGAACCATCTCTTCAGCCCCGAGGCTTCCCCTGCCTTCTTTTTTTTGTGGGTAGGTTTTGGGTAGTTTGTGCAAGGCTTGGAGAATGACTGACTGAAGCCTGGAGTGCTGAGATTAGACATGATGCAGGACAGGGCGAAGTAACGGAAGGATGGGGGCAAGTCAGGGTTCAGTGCCGGGGCTGTGACTCCTTAGGAGAAGCCATACATTTGCCTACTTACATAGTCATACATGTATGGATGTGTGCTTATGCACACAAGCACACGCACACACCATGCGCATACACATACATGACTGTGTACTAGTTCAAGGATGCTCTTTAGCTGGAGACCTCACCAGGCTTTCGGAGGCAGGCACTCCTGCCTGCAGGCCTGCTGTCTGACCTGTGGCTCTATGGATTCTGAGATGCAGCTACCAGTAGGTGGCACTGCCCCCTTGATGATATGCTTTCTTCAGGGAGGCCTGTGAAGGAGGCCCTTGGCAGCCTGTCCTGGGGCTTACTGCCCTTCCTAGGGACTTCCTCAGGAGTAGCAGGGATCTTGTTAACTGAGCTGTGAGGGATCTGGGTCCACTGGCTGCCTTCTTACAGACAGAGAGCGTGTCGCTTTGGCCTATGCCCTCCCTGTCTGTCTGTGACCATCGTCTCAGAGTCCTCTGTCCCCTAGGGTCTGAGTGCTGCTAGGGTCTGGTGCAGATCCTGTGAGGATGTAGCTCTGGCCACCCTGAGGTGCTCAGCCATACTGTAGTTGTTACTTTCCCAGTTGCTGTGACACGATACCTGCTAGAACAGCTTGACTCTGGCTCCAGTGAGTGTAGTGTCTATCAAGGTGGAACGCGTGGAGGCAGGAGCATGAGGCAGCTGCTCACATTGTGTCCACAGCTGGGAAGCAGGGAGATGAAGGGGGCTCACGCCTCCTCCTTTTTTATTAAAGTCCAGCTCACTGAATAGTGCCACCTTCATTCAGGTTGACTTGAAACTCCATGGAAACACCTTTATAGTAGTGCGCAGATGGTGACTCCTAGGTAACAGGAAATCAATCAAGTTGACCATGCAGATTAACCGTCACACCTAGGTTAGAACAGGGGTTTGGCCTGTGTGAGTTTCTCATGGTGCAGCAGTGTTGCTCTCTGCAGTGTGATGCTTATGTCTGAGGAGCCTAGAGCTATTAGGGGGAGTGTTTAAGCAAGCTGACTGGGGTGGTTAGCCACTGTAAAGCAGGAATCAGATGCTGAACTGCAGACAGACTGTGATGTGTCCTGTGCACTGGGCCATGTGCTTGAGGACAAATGGGCCTGTCTCCCTGTGTCCAGTGCATGGAATCACGTGGGCTGAGGCAGATAAGCTCTTTTTACCTGAGTGTCTAGTGCACAGAGCCATGTGGGCAGGGCACATGCTTCTGTCTTCCTCTGGTGAATCCAGTGTATGGAGTCACATGAGCTGGAGCACACGGGTTTGTACCTGTTTGTGTCCAGTGTAGTAGGGTCATCTCGTGCCATGGGTCATGGGGGCTGGGACAGATAGTACTGTTATGGATAGTGTGTTTATGCACAGAGTACATGGGACAGGGCACCCAGTGCTCTCTGTGATGTGTCCAGTACATGGGGTCACATGGGCTGGGGATAGACAGGCTTTGTGACATGGAGAGTAACAGGCAGGAAAGTGCCTGGCAGTGTATACATACGATGCTGTGGCGTAGGACCAGCAGAGCCCTCTGGGTTGTGGCAAGTACCAGTGCGGGTGAGCTGGTGGCCTTCTTACTCCTCAAGGACTTTTTGGAAGTTCAGTGGGGGGTTGGCACAATGTTGTCATGAGGGGCATGGAGAGTGGTGACATCTTCACCTTGGTCTCTCAGGGTAGACTGTGGGGAAGGGCTTACAGTATGGAGAGTAAATGACTATGACAGTAACAGCCTGCAGGATGGAGTGGCTGTGGAGAGAGGCTGGCAGGATGGTGGAGCAGGAGTAGAGGGCGCTGTCTTTAGGAAAATCAGCTGTTTCCATAGAGCATTTCAAGTTGGGAGATCGCCTAACAAGCCAGTACTTTCCATTGAGAGCATTCAGCAAGCTAGCAAAGAAGGGAGGCTCTGCAGCCAGAGAGGGCGCCTGGGAACAACTGCTGTTAATCCAGCTCTGGTGGTCCTGATGCTAGGGATGAGGCATGTGTTCTCAGCCCGAGGCTCACACTGGAGATGCTGGACTTACTGCTGTCCCTCACTGGGATCAGGCCACATGTTCTTGCCTTCCTGTTGAATGTCCTCACCTGTGTGACTAGGTAATTAAAGAGCAGGTCATCCTGGGGGTGAGTAGATGCTCCCTTGGGTAAGTATGCTTGACCTGAGTTCTTTCTGGCCATCAGTACCCATGTAGAAAGCCAAGCATGGCTGTGTGTGCCTGTAACCTGTATCCCTAGCACTGTGGGGCAGAGACAGGATGTCTGGGGCTTGTCGGCTGCTAGCCAGGCTCTAGGTTTAGTGAGAGACCCCATCCTAAGAGAATAAAGCAGAGAGTGACAGAGCAGGACACTTTGACAGCCTCTGCACATTTGCATATGGTTGTGTACACTTGCACATATGTCTCCTCCCCTGCAGAAATCAGGACGTGTGGCCTGGATAGGAAAACCCTATCTGGAGACAACATAGCATGTAGGAATTCCAAAGTATCAGTAAAAAGCTGTTTGGGCCCATTAGCCAGGTCCGCAGGGTCCTAGAGCTGGTGTCAGTCGACAAGGATAGACGGTATTTCTGAGTACCGTGGCGACCTGTGGGAAGGACACGGCGTGTACAGTAGCATCAAAACAGTGCAGCGCTTAGGGATAAATTTAACACAGCATGTCCAAGATCTGTGCTTTGCAAACATTAAGGCGCAGCTGTCAGTAATTATGGATGACCTAATAATGGCGGGACGTGGTAAAAGACAGGGGAGGAGAAAATAGACCCTTCCCTCTTTGCTCCGTCGCCTGCTTGGCCCCGCACCCTGACACCAGATGTTTTTTTTTTTTTTTTCTGCACAGCAAGCAGTTCTCCAGTAGATGCCAGCTGGGCGTCCTACAACCCAGCTCAGTCACTGTCAGAGTTCGGGTTGGATCCCACAGGTCGAGGCCTCAGACCCAAACGATTGGCCTACTCGGCTGCCTGTTCTCAATCCTAGGTTGTCACCAAGTTCCAAAGACTGGCTCCAAGGTGAGGTTCCCAGAAGCCCCTTGGGTTAATTTGCTAGGAGTGCTCAGAGAATGCAGAAACGACTTTATTGTGCTTACTCATCCTTGTTTGGTTTGTGTTTTTGAGACTCATAGCTCAGGCTAGCCTCCAGCTCACTGTGTAGCTGATCTTGAACTCTTGATCTTGCTGTTTCCACTTCTGAGTACTAAGATTTTAGACACCACTAGGTCCACTTTATAGAGTGCTGGGAGTGGAGCCCAGGTCTTAGGGCACGCTGGGTGTGCTGGCTAGTTTTATGTCAACTTGACACAAGCGACAGTCATCTGGGAAGAGGAAACCCCAGTTAAGAAAGACTTCCTCCTTACCCCCCAGATTGGCCTGTGATGCCTTTTCTTGGTTAATGATTGATGTCTTAGGGACCAGCTTACTTGGGGCAGTACTGCCCTGGGCAGATGGTCCTCAATGGTATCAGAAGGCAGGCAAGCAAGCCATGAGGAGCCATCCAATCAGCACATCTTACTCCCAGGCTCACGCCTTGGGCTTCTTCTCTGACTTGCCTGGATGATCGACTGCTAGCTGTTATCAATAAACCCTTTCCTCCCAGCTTGGGTTTGGTCATGGTGTTTATCACGGCAGTAGTGTGCCTAGCTAAGGCGCTAGGCAAGCACTCAGCACTCGTCCAACTGAGCCACGTCCTGTGTCTGTCAGCTAATCCTTGCCCTATACCTGTATCAGGTAGAGTATTTGAGCCACTCCCCAGTCCTGCATGATGTGGACAGACCAATTTCTCCATGCTGAGGGACAATTACTTTGTTTTCCCCAAGTAAACAGCATTAGCATCGCTTGGATAAATTCCTAAAGGCATGTTTGGTTTTTTTTTTTCCTTGGTTCAAAAGAAGCTGTGTGTTTAGAATTGATAGCTGATGCCAAATTGCCCTTTGAAAAGCTGTATTTCTACACATTTCCGTCAGGGAATGGGAGCCCATGGCTTAATTGGGTGAGTGTGCTTTCGAAGGTTCAAGCAGAGATGCAGAGTGAGTCACAACAGAGCGAGGAGAGCGGGCGACTTCACTGCTCGGCTTTTAAAACACTATACTTAGCAATTCAGATGGAAGCGAGAGGCTTATTAAGCAGGCTCAGAATGAGTGTTAGACCCCTCTGTAGTCAAGCCTGTGTTCTGTGTAGGGAATAATTTGCCAGTGGCTGAATGCCTCTGCTGCTTGGCACCTGACTCTGTCACTTTTGTGCCTGAGCCTGGCCTTGCTTCAGACTCCTCTGGGTGGTCATTATACTTGTCAGCGTGTGTGTGTGTGTGTGTGTGTGTGTGTGTGTGTGTGTGTGTGTGCGTCTGCGTGTGTGCGCGCACACGCACTGAATGGCATTGAGTGCTGTGGTGTGGGCCCCAGGAGGGCAGGCATCTTCTCACTTCAAACTGCTGACCTCGAATCAGAGTTGGAAGCCAGCAAGTGCTGACCTCGGCTTTGCTGAAGCATCTCCAGGCCAGCCAGATGACACATTCTGGGGACTAGCTTCCCTGAGTGCTAGGGCAATTAGGGGGACTGTGGGGAGAGTGAGTGGGTAGACTCACTTCCACCATGGGAGCAAATTGGCCAACCCAGCCCCACACTCTGTTAACCTTTCTCTGCTCAGTGCTTGTAATGATCCGGGTGTCTTGTTGATGGATGTCCAGAGCTCCCAGTGGTTGGAACGTAAGCGAGCTGTCAGGTGTCTTGAAGAACTGATACCATAATGGCTGGCTTTTTGTTGAGGCCTAGATGTGAAGGAGGGAGACTCATACCTGCAATGTGGCCTGTTCCTGGGCTTCATTTGGTTTATTGCTCACAGCTGCTTATGTGGGGCCTATGTCCTGGAGAGGGAGGGCTGCTGGCTTATGTGTTTGTGGTGGGCTTTCCCCACCAGTGATCTCGGGGGCCTTAAGTATTCACGCATTCCTGACAGTTCCTGCTGCCCTCTGCTCTGGTTACGTGTCAGCTAACTCGTAAGTTTGATGATTTGGTACCTAAGGGAGGGGTTGGTCTTCTGAGCAGTAGGCTTTCAGTAAATACTGGGGAAGTGTGTGATGAGGGGTGTGCTGTGGTGCTTGGCTGTTGCCTCTGGGCGGGCCTAGCAGCTCTGACAAGGCCCTGGGGTTGCCCATTTGTGCCTGCCAGTGGGAAGCAGGGGCTTCAGGACCACAGAGCCTTCCTGACCTGTGAGGTTGGGGAGGTAGATCTTTTGTTTCTTTGCCGCTTATAAAATTGCAGGAGGGTCTTCTTGGGGTACTGATGACCATCTGCTTAAGGGTGGATGGTCTCATTGTCCCATGGGGAAAGGATGGGAGATAGATGTTCGGTGTTGGCTAGTGTCATGTCTGTGCCTGTCATGTGCCAGAGCAGGGCTGGAGGCAGTGGGCTGTAGAATGTGGAGATCAAATGCTTTCTGGAGCAGACCCCACACATACACACAGGCAGCTAGCTGCATGTGTAGCAGGGAGTGGCTTGCTCAACCAGTGCTCTGAGCTTGTTCCTCACAGTGCCTTTGGGCCTTTCTTCCAGGTTGTGTAGCTAGGGCTCATCTCACGTGCCTGCTTTGAAGCTGATTTAGCAGAAGCCTTGAGAGCACTGGGGATGTGCTGTGCGTCCGGGGTGATGTGGCAGGAGGTGGCTACGGCAGCATCCCCGGGTCACAGTTGGTTTTTGTTCCCTTCTTTACCCCATTTTTCTTTTTTTTGGTGTGTGCATAATATATGTGTGTAATTATTTTCTTTCCTTTTTTATTGTTAGAGAATTTCACACATGCATATGTGTTTTGATCAAATATTCCATTTCTCTCTAGCTCCTCCTCACTATTCCCTCCCAACTTCCAGTGTCCTGTTTTTCAGCCTACGGAGTCCACTTCCTGCCAGTATGTGCATAGGTGTCGGGCCATCTACTGGAACATGGGTAGCTTTCACATTCCTAAAGAATGCCGGCTGCCTTCCCCAGCCCCTCTGCCATCCACGTTGGGATTTTCGCTGGCTTGCTCTTGTGTAAGTCTTGTCCATGCAGCGAGAATCACTGAATTCCTGGTGCAGTGGCCTGCCATGTCTGGAGAACACTGCTTCACAGCAGGTACCTCTGGCTCTTAGGAATTTTCTAACCCCTCTTTCACAGTGACCCCTGAACCTTGGGGGATGGCTTTTGATATAGATGTCCCATTTAAGGCTGAGCACTTCAGTCTCATGCTCTGTACACCAACTAGCTCTGGGTTTCTGTATTAATGACTGTGTACCATACAAAGAAGCCTCTCTGATGAAGGCTGAGGGGTGGGTATGAAGATAAGTACTTATGGGGCACTTTAATGCCAGATCCCTTTAGCAGAATGGTGGTAGTAGGAGATTCTTCTCCAGGGTTCTTGATCTAGCCAACAGTACAGGTATAATTTCGTCTGTGTAATGAGCCTTAAATCAATTAGAAGGTCGTTTGTTACACTGTTGCAGCAGTACTTCTCCTGCCAGGCCGGATGTATAGACGGAAGGATGTATAGACAGAAGGTCTTATGGCTCAGTAAGACTGTGGGTTGCTTTGCTGTCTAGTAGCTTGCACTGTACCTTCCTGCACTAGGAAAGCTACTCACTAGGAATGACGCTTTCAGCTTGGGATCAGTTTGATTTTTCTGTGTCCTATGACCCAAGTATGTGTCTACCGTAATTTTTAAGGCAGGGTCTGTCACTCAAGCTGAAACTCACTGTTCTGGTTAGACTGGCCAATGAACTCCAGGGATCCCCCTGACTGCTCTCCAGCTGCTAGAAGGTCTATCCCACTGGGCCTGGCAAGGTTCCCACCTTTCACATGGGCGCTGGGGCTTGAACTTGGGTCCTTCTCTTGTGCTGCAAGCACTCTACTGACTAGCCATGGTGAATTTTGTCTTGGCAGATGCTTCACTCAAGTCCTGTTACCTACTCTGTCTCCTCCTCTGAAGTCAGGAACCTCAGGGTGCCAGGCCCTTCTAACTCTAAGCAGAGTGACAGAGTCCTGGAGCCCTAGGGAGCTGAGCCGCTCTGATAGAGGAATTTGAAGGGAGTTTGGAGGGTGAGACCAACGAGCATAGGCTAGAGCAGGGACTGGAGCCCTCCTCTGAGGCAGTCGGGGCCAGCCTCCTTTTCACTGAGGCTTTTCCAGAAGCTTTTGGGGTCCTGGGCTTCCCACATGGCCATCACTCTTCTGACCATGAGGTGTGAGATGTGACCCTGAATGTGTGGATGATGTGACCTAGGAGCATGCACCTGTCAGTGGCCTTGGCCTTCCTCACAGCAGCTGTTACTGGTGTCAGAAACTGCAAATCTTTCTCAGGTTCATAATAACCTCTCTGTGCTGGACTGTCTGTGTTTGGGGATTCCCTAGCTGTAGAGTGTCATAGGACCCAGGTCATTAGTCTCCTAGAGCCTCTGCCCCTTTTCCTGCATCTGGCCTCTCACCTGCAGAGTAGAGCTCTGGTCTTCCCAGAGTACAGGTGGGGGAGCAGCCTGGACCTGGGGGTGGCAGGCCCTTGTCCCACTCAGCTGGTGGGGAGCTGACGCACTGAACCCTCCAAGCAGATGTCTTTGTGTGGAGCTGCAGCAAAGAGAACAGGTTTGCATTCACAGCAGCAGAATGGAATTCTCATTTAAAGCTCAGGAGGCTGCAATGCCCTTCCATTCTCCTCCCTGCCTTTGTGATACTTCAGCTCTTACATGAATGAAGAGCTCTGACCACTCCTAAAAGCAGAGCTGCCTCGTTTCTGGGCCTGTTAAGCTTAGGTGTTCATTTATACCTGCCCCACACAGCTAGCTACTGTGCTCTGCTGCTGGCATCTCAGTGAGGGAATTGGACTTCTACCTCCCATGTGAGCATCGGCCTGAGGCCGTGGCTCAAAGTCTTCACTGTTCACCCAGAGCAGGCTGCCTGCCAGGGCAGGAACTGAGAGCCTGGGTCCTGCCACCCAGCTTTGCACTGGTATGTGCTCTTCCATCCCAGGGCCTGGTTGGCTGTGGGGAAGGAGGTCTTGCAGGCAGGGCTCTTGCTGTGGGGAAGAAGGGCTCATAGGCAGGTTTCAAGAGTAGCATCCCAACTCCTGCTGCCCACGTAACTTCTTCACTTTGACCCTGGCCTGTGTCACTAGGCTCCAGCAGGCCACCTCCTGCCTTTGGTTAGGCAAGGTTGGCTGGGTAGTGGGAGGTGGAGGATTCTGAAATGAAGCAAGAAGCACTGTCACTGTAGCTGTTACACACGGGACACAGAGTGCCAGACCATAAGCTGCAGGCATCCTTCCATGTCTACAGAACACACACAGCTTGACATGGGACATAGTGACAGCTGTCAGGATGTTCTGGGAGTCTGACTTTGGCTGAAGCGTGGCGTTTGCAGAGATCACGGATGGCAGCACTTGTTGAATGGTGCCAGTGGAGCACATGACAAATGACACACAGCGCTTCTTCATCTGAACACGAGTGTTAAGAAAATCCTGGGATTGCACACTTGGGCATGTGCCTGGAAGATGCAGTGTGCTCTTTCTGATCATTTGGGAGCCAGCAAAGCCTCTGAATTGTTTGTTTGTTTGTTTGTTTCTTATTTTGTTCTTGTCTTTAAAAGATAACATTTTATTGCATTTATTTAGTATATGTATGTGCACATGTGCTATGGTGCAATCTGGCGGTCAGAGGGTGGTTTGTGGATGTCAGTTATTTCTTTCTACCATGTGGGTTCCAGTACTGAACTCGGGTAGGCAGGCTTGGTCACAGGTCCCTCTTTAGCCCCTGACACGTCTCTGCCCTGGTTTTGGTTTTTGAGATAGTTTCTCAGGTAGCTTTGGCTAATCTCGAACTTGCTAAGTAGCTAGGAATGACTTTGAACTCCTGATTTTTCTGCCTCCGCCTCCCCACTGTTGAGATGACAGGTGTCTGTCACGATGTATGCCCAGTTCATGTGGTCTCTCTCGCCTTTGTGTATGTTCAAGCATTTTGCCAACTGAACTATATCTTCATTAGGGAAACACTTTTGATATAGCTCTTCCCTTAAGTGAGGGGTCTCAGTTTGGGTAGAGTTGTGGTTGGGTTCACTCACGGTCTGTCTGTAAGTGAGGAGTTATGATCAGGTATACTCACCAGGCTGGTATTCTATAGACCAAGTGTGCTTGTACTGGAGGGACACTAGGATGAAGCAGAGGAGGCCTGTAACCTATGCTTAGTGTGGATCTATCTGTCCTCAAAGGCCTGGCTTCGTATGGCTTATGCAAACTGGAGTGTGGAACTTAGGAATGTCTGTTCTGTAGCTTGTCATTAAAGGTAGCAGCCAGGTGACCTGTGTTTTTAGACTGTACACCTGGCATGTGTTCTAGGGCACCCTACTAGATAGGGGCCGCCCTGCTGTGTGTTTGCTGGTTTGACCCTGTTGATAGAGACACAGCCCAGGGCAGGTTCTACTCTGGAAACAGGTGTCTTTTCAGAGAACCCACAGTCCACTAGTTTGAAGATAGTCCATGTTCGGATGGTTCTGAGGTTTCTTGTTGCTTGCTGGCTGCACCGTTCAGGATATCAATGCTGTAGTAGCTGCGCTCTAGCCTGCTCCTTGATCTCTACGCTTCCTCACCTGCCTGTGGCTCTTTATGGCCTCTGCCTGACAGTATGGGACAAGAGGCTCTTGGAGGGACCCGTGGCCCAGGGTCAGCCAAGTAAGCGTGTGTCTTGCTGGGCTGCATGGCTGACCCTGAAGGGGGCTGGGCTCTGCTCTCCATCCATCTGGCCACCTGTGCCGGGCAGCTGGCCCTAAATCTTTGTGGGCTGTTCAGTCCCCTGCTGTCACATTTCCTTTCTGCCAGGGGCTGCCATTTTGGAACATAACACAACGCACATGTGGCAGGAAGCCACAGCTGGAGGCTCTCTTACAGACCTGTCACTCTGTAGTACTTTGGCAAGGCCTGCTGGAAGGCTTGCTCAGCCCACCACCTTTGCCCTGCCTCCCAGCTGGGTCGGGAATTGCTCCTGGCGTGGAGGCTGCCAGGTAGAGCGCAGACAGCCATCACTTGGGAGAGGAAACATTTAACTTTTGAGGCAGCCACACAATACCATCTCCTCTGTGGAGGCGGCCGAGGTAGAAGATTAGCAATTAATTCTTTATTACGCGCAAACTCCTCTTCAGTTCTGTGGAACCAAACAGTCCTCCCACCTCGAGGAGGGGCGGCTCCACTCAGTTCATTCCCCAGCGCACCACTGCTCGTCTGCTCTTGAGCTGATATGAATTGCTTAGATTCTTCATGGAAGACATTCAGACACGCAGTTCTCTGGCTTCCTACTTGCTCCCCCGCCTTTCGCCCTCTTCTCTGGTATAGTTTATTGTGCTTCGGTCTCAGGAGCATCTTGCTGTTTATTGGGATTGCAATTATAGAATGCCAGTATCAGCTGCCTTTTAGGCTAGACAAGTTGTAGTACGTTGATTTTCATTTTCTTTAAATTATAGCTTTTTTTTTATTGACTTATGAGAACACTGACTCTGAGGAGAGTCATTGGGTGCTGTTATTGGTCTTGCCTTTAGTTTGGACAGTTTTATTGTTTACTGTAGCTTGGATGAACTGTCAGAGACATGTCGGTAGGTGTTGCTTCTCAGTTATCTGCAAATTTTAAAGTGTGATGGTTTGGTTTTGAAGGCACTGTGGGCTATAGGTCATTGCTGTAGTCTTTAAAACAAAAAACAAACCAACAGCCACCATGGACAGTATGAGTAGCTGGACTCAGCTATGCTATGTCCAATAAAACTTTACCTTTGGCCTGAGCATGTACCTCCGTGGTAGAGCCCCTGCCTAGAATCCCCCAGGGAGGGGCTGGGGGCATGGCTCAGTGGTAGAGCCCCTGCCTAGAATCCCCCAGTGAGGGGCTGGGGTGTGGCTCAGTGGTAGAGCCCCTGCCTAGAATCCCCCAGGGAGGGGCTGGGGGCGTGGCTCAGTGGTAGAGCCCCTGCCTAGAATCCCCCAGTGAGGGGCTGGGGGTGTGGCTCGGTGGTAGAGCTCCTGCCTACAATCCCCCAGTGAGGAGCTGGGGACGTGGCTCGGTGGTAGAGCCCCTGCCTAGAATCCCCCAGGGAGGGGCTGGGGAGGTGTGGCTCAGTGGTAGAGCCCCTGCCTAGAATCCTCCAGTGAGGGGCTGGGGGCGTGGCTCAGTGGTAGAGCCCCTGCCTAGAATTCCCCAGTGAGGGGCTGGGGGCGTGGCTCAGTGGTAGAGCCCCTGCCTAGAATCCCCCAGTGAGGGACTAGGGGCGTGGCTCAGTGGTAGAGCCCCCTGCCTAGAGTCCTCCAGTGAAGGGCTGGGGGCGTGGCTCAGTGGTAGAGCCCCTGCCTAGAATCCCCCAGGGAGGGGCTGGGGAGGTGTGGCTCAGTGGTAGAGCTCCTGCCTAGAATCCCAGTGAGGGGCTGGGGTGTGGCTCAGTGGTAGAGCTCCTGCCTAGAATCCCTCAGTGAGAGGCTGGGGAGTGGCTCAGTGGTAGAGTGCTTACTTAGCATGTGTGAGGTCTTGGGCTCCATCTCCAGTAGCATAAACAAGCAGAACAATATCTGGTCATTTGGTTTAAAAGCAGCCTAGAACCTGTCTCTTCCTCCTTAGTAGCTTAGCTTACTCCCTGGTAACTTTCTGCTCTGAAATACCAGAAAGTTTTCTCTTCTTTTGGTCTGCGAGAATCTACCAGCATCTTGTGCCCTTATTTGACAGTGATTGTGTTGGGCCGCAGAGCCTAGTACAGGGTGGGGTGGTGTTCCCAAGCTACAGGCAGTACTTGTCTTGGTTAGAATCTTGACCTCTGTCAGATTGGACCTCACATAATGACCTGCAGGTATCTGAAGGACATGGGACTCCCTTGTGGAGATCTTAAGAGACCCAGCCCCTGTAAAGTGCTTCAGGGTTTAGAAACATAGTCGCAGAGTCCAGGGCCATGGCATGAGGGGTACAAAGAGCAAGAGAACCTGCCTGCCACAGATTGGGAAAGCCTCCCTGTCACCGTTGGGCTCTCAGAGCTGGCTTTATGAAACTCATCCTTATAGATTGGATAGCTGGTGCTAGGGGCTGCACAGGGACCTACAGGTCTGAGTGCACAGTCAGCTCTGGGTAACATGCTCTGGCTTTCTTGGGTACAGTGTGAGCTTTATTCTTCTTACCATACCCCCATCCCCCATTCCAGCCTCCTTCACCCCGAGGCTGGGGTTGGGGTTGAGACTGCTTGTCTCCCCACCCTAGCAGTGCCTGGTAAGCCGCACATCTGTCTGTACAGTAAGACCTGCTTTTGTTTCCATCAGCAACATGAACCCTTGTTTACGGCCTTTTCCACTTACTGACAACCCTTGCCAAATTAATTTTATTTAATTATCTCCCAGGGCTAAGCTTGAATACATTTTGTGTTAAATTCACAGTTTTTTCCTTTTCTAACCGAAATGGACTTAATATCCTTGTTAAAATCTGATTAAAACTAAAATTGAGTTTTTTGAAGTCTGATTATCCCATGAAATGGAATTTTTAAACCTAATTACGAGTGGATTTGCATACACTTTTCAGCACCATTGAAAAGAAAGTCGAAGGAAATTTATTAATGACAGCCTTTCTTGCATTTCCTTGGGGCATGACGTTGCTGTGGGAGCATGGCGGAGGCCTCCGAGGAAGGCCGTGTTTCTCCCCACCCCTCTTTGGAAAAAATTAAAAAAATGCACTCCTCAGAGAGCCCACTTCCCAGAAGGCTGTGCTTCATCTTGTTTCTATTCTCTCCCTGGCATCAGTGTTCGGACTGTTTTCTGTCTCCCTTGCAGAGTGCTGACCTTTATGGAGGGCAGGGGTACCAGATGCAGCCCCTCCTGGGCTCCGGACCCACCCCACAGTACAGACGTCATCAGCAAGCCTGCCAACAGCGAGACTGACTTCAGCTTAGGTCTGTGGCATGTGTGCCTTCTCTCTGTCCACTGTGTGCAGTAGGCGAGGGTTTCCTCAGCCAGTTTCCACTGAGGTCTATTTCTGTGCTGTGTTGGGAGCCATGCTCACGTTTTCTTGTGGAGCGTGAGGGCCGTCAGGCAGGCAGTCGCTCAGCCACTGAGCTGCACAAGTTCTGTTCCCAGGAATGGGCCTGTTAGTGATGTTTCTTTCTTGTAAAAATTACCTTGTTGTCAAAATTAGGCTGGGTCAAGCTTGGCTGAGCAGAATCACTTATATCACGGTGCCCAGGAAGTGGGGAAGGGGGAGAGAGAAAGAATGAACGGATGAACAAGAGAAAAGTAGCTAGTTTCCTTCTCCCCTTTGCTTGGGCCCACAGCCAAAGAGGCAGTGTTGCCCACATTCCGAGTGGGTCTCCCCCTCAGTTGATCCTCACAGACATGACTGACTAAGTTTGGCACTCTTCAGTCAAGTTGACAATCAGAGTTACGTGTCCAGGGCCCAGTGTGGTGGCTCAGTGGGTGTAGGTGCTTGGAACACATGTAAATGTGGAAGGGCAGAAGTGACTGCACAGGCTGTCCTCAGACCCCCACACTCATGCTATGGCTTGTATACCCCTCTCCCCATAACGGCGCAGCCCTCACACACAACTCGTCTTGCTCACTCACTAGACACTGACCCTGGCAGCCCCTGTTCTACTGTCTTGATGGTTTTGGATCTATGAGTCAATGTATCTCACAGGAGCAGGGTCCTGTGGTGTTTGTTACTTTGGGGCTGGCACAGTTCATTGAGCGCCATGTCCTCAAGGTCAACTTGTGTTTTAGCAGGTGACAGGATTTCTTTTCTTTTCTTTTTGTTTGTATATATGTGCGTGGTTCTATGTGTGGATGTGTACATGTGTGAGTGTGTGTGCCTTCAGAGGCTGGAAGAGGGCATCCGATTGGCTAGAGCTGGCATTTCCAGCAGCTGTGGCACATGGTGTAGGTTATAGGAACTGACCTTGGGTCCGTTGATAGAACAGCAAGGCTTCTCCATTGCAGAGCCGTCTCTCCAACACCTTCTTCCCTCATTTTGGAGACAAGGTTTTTTGTTGTTCAGGCTTCAAACTCGCTGTGTAGCCAAGGATGACATCTGATCCTCCTGCCTCTCCTTGGTCTGGTGTAGTGCGGGAGAACAGAACCCAGGCTTTCCTGTGCACTCGGGCAGGAAGTTCCTGCTGACTGAGCCGCATCCCAGCCCAGCCGTTGTCCTCAAGGCAGCAGTTTCCCTTTAAAAGCCATTTTTCTGGGATGGAGCTATGGCTTACAGTTAAGAGCACTGGCTGCTCTTCCAGAGGTCCTGAGTTCAATTCCCAGCACCTACATGGCAGCGCACAACTGTCTGTAACTCCAGTTCCAGGGGATCTTACACCCTTACACCACAGTACATTAAATAAATGTTAAAAATGAAAAAGAAAGAAGAAAAGACATTTTTCTTTTCTTCCTTTTTGGGGGGGTTGGAAGGGGCAGTTCTGGGTATTGAACCTACTTCTTTATGCGTGCAAGACAAGTGTCTACCATTGACCTATAGCCCCACTGTCCTTCTTCTTAACGCTCTCTCACTCACTGTGTGGACATGAGATTTTCTTTTCTGTCATGGCAGTGATACTGTTTTGGTTTGGGGTCCTGGCTCTTGTGAAGAACTCTGCACATGTATGTGTAGACACTTGAGGTTCTCACTTCCAGCTCTGGGGTCCACACTCAGGCCATAAGCTTTTCCTAGTTTATGTTATTTGAGGAACCACAGAGTGGGACCTGGGTTCCAGGAGTGCTCCTACGTGGGACCAAGGTTTCCCCCAACATGTAGGTCAAGAAGCTTGCCAGCAGCATCGAATTCAGTGCTGAGGTGACAGTGGGGCCTCCCGAGTGTTGTGCGGAGCACCTGTGCTTGTCTTGTCACCACGGGGCACACATCTTTGGCTGCCAGTGCCCTGGGGTTAAAGAAACCTGCTTTAGAATTCTAGAAAGAAGTGGTCCACTTCAGAAAGTCTCTGTCACCCTTGTTTGACATGTTGTTCTGCATAAACTTCTGAGGGACACACAGAAGACTTGCTTTGGACTCGTCTTCAATAAAAAACAAGTAGTGTGAGTGTTCGGGGTGTGTGTGTGTGTGTGTGTGTACGTGCGTGTGCGTGCGTGTGCCACAGACATAGAGAGAGCTCAGAAGACAACCTTCGATGTTGATCATCACCTCTTACTGCTATGCTGTGAGCTCCAGATTCTCTGATCCGTGACTTTCCTGGAAGGTTCCTCTGTCCCCACCTCTCGTCTTACTAGAGGACTGCTAAGACCACAAACACCTGCCTCTGTGGCCAGTGTCTTCTGGGTCCTGAGGGTCTGAAGCATTGCTTGACTAGCACTTTGCGCCCTGAGCCATCTTTCAGTCTTTAGTTTTTTTTTTTTTTTTTTTTTGTTCTTCGAGACGGGGTTTCTCTGTGTAGCCCTGGCTGTCCTAGAACTCACTCTGTAGACCAGGCTGGTCTCGAACTCAGAAATCTGCCTGCCTCTGCCTCCCGAGTGCTGGGATTAAAGGCATGCGCCACCGCTGCCCGGCTCAGTCTTTAGTTATTCTTCCTTCAAAAATACCGTGTCCGTCCACCATCCATCCATCCATCCATCCATCCATCCATCCATCCATCCATCCACGTGTATTTACACATGTACCACGTAATGGGCGTGTGGAGATTAAAGGACAACTTGTAGACTCTTTCCTTCAAACGCATGAGGGATTGATCTCAGGCTGTGAGGTCTGGCAGCAACCATCTTTGCCCACTGAACCAATTCTCCTGGATTCTTCTTTAAATCTCTCTTCTCTCTCTCTCTCTCTCTCTCTCTCTCTCTCTCTCTCTGTCTCTGTCTGGTGTGAGTGTGTGTGTTTAGGCATAACTTTGTCATTCATCTGTTTGAGATAGGGTCTCCAGTAGCTGAGAGCACAGGCTGATACCACAGTTTGCAATGAGATGGTAATGACATGCAGTGCGATGGTCGGCTCCTCGGTACATGATTGAAGGGTGTTGAAGACACGTCACCTGTGCTCCTCTCCTCAGGCAGGCAGGTCACAGCATGTTCTCTTACTTTCCCTGGCGTTCCTCTCTGTTCCTGCCAGGCTGTTCCTGCCCCCGGGAGACAGCACTGCTCTCAGTTCTGTTTCCACCGATCAGTTTCCTCTGTTCCAGAATTGTAAATCAGGGAAATGCGCTGTTCCTGCCTTTGATGGCTGCTGTTTTTTCCTGGGGCTGAGACAGAGGCTGGTCTCTGTTGCTCATAACTGTATGATGGGGCCTGGAGATATCGTCCGTGCCTGTGCTGCTGATCCTCTAGCTTCACCGTCCACCTGGCCTTGGCTTTGCTCAACATGATGCTTTTCTGATGAAGCATATTTTGGGGGCACATCAGGGGTCGTTCCTTCTTATGTTGGGTGGTGGCCTATTGCAGGGACATGGGGGTTGCATCTATTTCATGTTGGGAATGTGACATGGATACCTTCATCTTGTTGTGTACAGATTTACTGTCTTCACCTAGGCTGGAACCAGTTGGTTAGTGTGTGCTTGACCTGTGCGAATGACCACGGGGGTTTCCAGCGAGGTCGCTGGCTTGGTGTTCCTCTTGTAGCCTTGAGATTCCATCTGCTCCGTATCAGTTCATCAAGGCTGTGTATTTTATTTTTTAAGGCAATTATGTAATTATTCCAGTGGGTATGAAGTGCTGTCTGTCTGAGATTTTAATCCACATCTGCTCAGTGACTGATTCCCTAGTGTCTGTCAAGCTCCTTGTCATGTTCTGAGTGGTTTGTGCTCTTCTGTAAGCGTCTGTTCTGTGTGTTCTACAACCTTTTATTGATTTATTTTATTTTACTGTCCTTTGTGTGGGATGGTCATATTCTCATGTCTGTGTGGGTGTACACTTTGGACCACCCATGTGGAGGTCAGAGGACAGCCTCAGGTGTCCTCGCCTGCCACCTTGTTTGAAACAGGGTCATCACCTCTGGGAACTCCAGATTGAGTGCCTGTGAGATCCCGGGCATTCGTGGGCATTCTGTGGCCACCTCCGATCTCCCCAGAGGTGTGCTTAGATTAGAGGCGTATGCATTTTCCTTTATACATCTTCCCCCCTCCCCCAGAGAGCCATCTCCCAGTGCAGGGGGGATTTTATTTTAAAGATTTATTTATTTTTACATGCATTGGTGTTTTGCCTGCTTGTATGTCTGTGTGAGAGCACCAGATCCCCTGGAAGTGGAGTTACAGACAGTTGTGAACTGTCATGTGGATGTTGGGAATTGAACCCAGGCCCTCTGGAAGACCAGCTAGTGCTGTTAACCTCTGAGCCATCTCTCCAGACTGCAGGAGGAATCTAATCCAGGTGCTGATAGCTATTTGCCACCCTGCCATGTAAAGGGAGCAGATCAGGGAGGTTTCTGAATTTGAGGACCTCAGAGAGGATGAGACTCTAAACTGTTGTAGGTTAAAAAGTATAAGAAGGATTGCTTCTTTCCATGTTTAGAACAGAATATAAACATTGCCCACGGATGGTCTCAGTAAGTCTTCCCTCTTTAGCAACTCAGTTCTGTATAATTAGTTCTTAGTGGGTCTCATCTGGGCTGATGGTCTCATGGGACCATGTGGCTCTTCACTAAAGAGCAGTCCAGAAGTCTGGATGCTATTGAAAATTCTTGCTCAGGATCTCTGGGCGTCCTTCCCACAGTACAAGTGAGCTTGGTCCTCCATGGGGGAAGATGGTGACTCTCCCCACGCTTGTCCTAAGCCTCCTGTCCAGCCTGAGAGTGCAGAGTGACGGCCTGGAGATGGCAGACTTACTCTCTGGTGACTTACTACTGATGGTATTCAAGTGGAGGCATCTGAGGCAGACCTGCAGCAGTGGTGTGAGCGAGGGGGGGACTGGCTTTCTTCTAGCATCAAAGGCAGAGCATAGAAAGGCAATGAGAAAGTTAGACAGCATTGCTATGTATACTGATTAATCCTCTTTGAAGGAAGTGGAGGTCAGCATCTGATTCATCAGAATGGATGGACGTCATTTTCTACAGAAAGTCTTGGTGTACAGCAGTTGGGCGGGCAGAACATTCCGGGAATATACCGAGGATTGTCAAGGGAAGAGATTCAGTGAACCTGGCCAGTGTCCGCTGTTTTTATTTTTATAGAACATCGTGGGCAGGTCTGAGGCGCACCCACCCAGTTCTCGTGTGTGTATGAGAAACAGCCTGTTGTGTGTATTGACTTGGTATTTGTTGCTCTGCTCACTTTTCTTTTCCTGTGCTAGTATCTGCTTTAGATTCTGGGATTGTGTGCGGGTACACTTCAGTGTGTTCACACAAATGCATGTGCTGTGGAGGCCACGCACAGTCTTGGTTGGTGGTGTCTGCTAACGCTTTCTGTCCTTTTGAGACATAGTCTCACTGGCCTGGAATGTGGTGATTAGGCTGGCCTGCCATCGAGCCTCAGGGATCTTTCTGTCCTTGCTCTTCAGGCCAGGGATCCCTAGCATGTGCTACTATGCCTAGTTGGTGGTTTTTTTTCCTCCAAGAAGTTATTTTTATTTAACTTTGTGTTGTTATTTTATGTGTATGGATGTTTTGCCTGCATGTATGTATATGCAGCATGTGTATGTCCTATGTTCAGGGAGGACAGAAGAGGGGTCAGGTCCCCTGGGCTTGGAGTTACAGATGGTTGTGAGCTGCCATGTGGATGCTAGGCCTCTAGAAAAGCAACCAGTGCTCTTAACTGTGGACTCATCTCACCGGCCCCCATGCCTCGCCTTTTAGTGTGTGTGTGTGTGTGTGTGTGTGTGTGTGTGTGTGTGTGTGTGTGTATTGTATATGTCTTTTTATCTTCCTGACACTCAGTTTCCAAACTGAAGAAAGTTTGTCTTAGAAGGGAAAGCTCATGTGGCAAGGGACAAAGGGAGGCTGGTTTATAGGAGAGTTGGGAATGGACATTGCTGACTTGAGAGAACTGAATGTTAATTTGGGAGAAGGGAAAGCCAAGAGCCAGGTCAGTTTATGACGTGTGGCTTTCAGCTGTGCTCAGGAGCTGCGGTCACATACCTCCAGGTTGGCTATGAATAGGGCAAGTAAGAGTGATTTGTAACAGACACTGTGAGTATATAAGGGTAGCAGAGGCCTGGGGTCTCCAGTGTAATAGTGGGGCTGCCATATGCTCAGCCTGGCAGAGAGAAGGTGCGGGGCCGAGAGTAGAGCCTCCAGTCCCTGTGGTTGGTTCCGTGGTACATGATGAGGTGAGCTTGTACATGGCTGATGCTGAGGTTACTTGTCTCCATCTCACTTGGCATTGAATCTGCCCAGCAAGCCGTCCTCCGAGGAGATGAAAGTGTTTCTTCTAGAGACTCTGGCTGTATGGAAAGGCCATCATGGTGTACTAACCTGGGGCTTCTCAGCTCCCTCTGCTGTAGGGCGAGTCTACAGGCTCTCTATATCCAAGTGTGCTTGTTAGTGTTAGTGTCAGCTTGATGTGATCCAAAATTGCCTGGGAGGAGAGTCTTAGGGGGTAATTACCTAGGTCAGGCTTGACTGTGGACACATCTCTGAGGGACTGTCTTCATTGTTAATTGGTATAGGAAGTCCCAGCCCATTGTAGGTGGCACCATTCTTTACGCTGGGGATCCAGAACAGTTTAGAGAGAATACTAGCTAAGAACGAGCAGGCAGGCAGGCATGGATCCAGATCTAGGTGTTTATCCTCTCCTTTGGACGGTGCATGTGAGACTTTCTGTTCCTGCCATGACTTCCTTTCGCTGGTGGATCTTAGTTTGGAATTGTAAGTAAGGTAACCCCTCTTTCCTAAATTGCTTTTGTCAGTGTTTTATCACAGTACAGCAATGAAACTAGAACACCAAGGGAGCTGCACGTTGGTGAGTCATCGACCAGACTGATAAAGGAACTTGGTGGACATGGGAGCTATAGGAGGGGAGGCTTCAGAAGCAGCGCCCTCCCCTGAGGGAAGATCCAGAGGAGGAAGAGAGTCCTGTGAGAGCAGAGCATCCAGTGAAGCCGAGGAGCTCAGGGAAACAGCGACACTGAGCGGAGAGGAGGCGTTCCCATAGCTGCAGAGATGGAGCCCCCTTCAGTTACTCTTCCTCCCGAGACCACAGCACTGTGCAGCTGGGGCAGAGGCCACACAGCTTGGAGGGGGTGCAGGAGGAAATGGCTGGGATCTCAGGTGGGGTTACTTGTAGGTGGTCACAGCTATTCTCATGAAGGTGGTGACCCATGAGAACCCATGGCTGTTACCCATGGTGATGCTGGAGGACAGTGTTCCACAGCAGGAATTGTGGAGCTCAGACTCGCCATCCTCCTACGGACTCAGCCTGAGCGTCTAGGACCGTGGGGGCAGGTGCCGTAGTACACAGCGCTAAGCCTACGGTTCTCTGTCTGTCTGTCTGTCTGTCTGTCTGTCTGTCTCTTTGTGTGGTATATGCATGTGCAATTATATGTGCGTACTTGTGTGTGCATGCGTGTGTACGGGGGCAGAGGAGGATGCTCGGGGACCTGCTCTGTCATTCTCTCCTTTGTTCTTTAATGGTAGGGTCTGTTCTAGTTTGCTTTCAGTTATGGTAAATATCGTGACCCAAATCAACTCTGGGAAAGAAAGAGTTTATTTGGTTTGCAGGTTATAGTCTGTCATTGAGGGAAGTGAGGGAGGGAACTGAACTGGAGACCATGAGGAATGCTGCTTACTGGTTTGATCTCATGACTTGATCAGCTTGCTTCTGCTTTCATACATATCTTAGGACCACCCCCCTAGGGATGGCACCACCACAGTGGACTGGGACCTCCTACACCAGTCATCAATCAAGACAATGTCCCAAGATATGCCCTCAGGCCAATCCTGATAGCTAGTTCCTCAGTTGAGGTCTGTGTCCTCCCTGGTGTCTCTAGTGTGTGCCACGTTGATAGAACTGACCAGGACTGGGTCTCTCACTGAATCTGGAGGTAGGATGGGGACACCCAGCAAAGTTCTGTTATCTTCCCGTCTCTGCCCAGGGCTGGGTTAAAGGCATGCATGGCTATCCTTGGCCTTTTGCATGGGTACTGAGGGTTCAAACTCAGGGTTTTGTGCTTTCACAGTAAGGTCTTGCAGCCTTCTCTCAGAGGCTGTGTCAGGGATCCATCCAGGCTTGGGCTGAGTCCTGCTAACCCCACTCGATGGCCCAGTGTAGTCTGCAGGGAGGCTGAGGGGTGAGCAGCTGCCACAGGCTGGGACCTAAGCATGTAGTTCTCCTTCCTGTGACGGTGGCACCAGCCCGAGACCTCTGTTGCCCTTTGACAAACAGTTTGGCTTTGCAATTTAAGTTTGTATGGAACTTGTTATGTAGCTTAGGCTGGCCTCAAATTACCCTCCTGCTTTGTCTTCTTGAATACTGGGGCTGTAGGCCCAGGCCACAGTGCTGGCCTCACAAAACTAACTTTTCTCAGTGTTTGGGACCAGGCCTGGAGCCGGTACGCGGTTGGTAAGCACTCTGCCAATGGAGCCACATCTCCAGCTCTTGGTGGTGGTCGAAGCTTTCCACAAGGAGGCATGAGAGTTCTCTGGAGACCAAGGGACTTTAGCACCGAGGCTGTAACTTCCTCCTGAGAGCTTGTCTCAAGGCATGCTGCCTCCAGCCACCACAGCGCTGTGACACCGAGTAAATAAGCCATCCTTTTTATGCACTGTCCCAGGCGTCCTGCGCCAGGCTGCGCCTTCCAGCTCCGCACTCCATCCTCCAGAGGATCTTGGGGAGAATCAGCCACAATTCTGCTCCCAGCATGCCCTGCTGGTCCTGCTCATCTTCCCACAACCCTTTCTTGTGGCACCAAAGATGGAGCCTAGGTGGTGCACATAAACCCACACAGGTCATGTGGCATGTGTGCACATGTACACACGTACACACACACATACACAAATAAATGACTAGATAATGTCTTGTTTTGTTTTTGAGACAGGGTTTCTCTGTGTAGCCCTGGCTCTTGTGGAACTCACTCTGTAGACCAGGCTGGCCTCGAACTCACAGACATCTGTCTGCCTCTGCCTCCCAAGTGATGGGATCAAAGGTGTGCGCCACCACTGCTTGGTTATAAATAAAGATCATAAGCCTTAGGGGCAGGAGAGCTGGTTCAGTGGTTAGGGGCAGTTGTTACTCTTGCAGAGAGCTAGAGTTCCATCCCTAGCGCCCACACGCAGCGGCTCAGAACAGCCTGTAAGTCTGGCTGGAAGCTCCCAGGAGTCCCAGGCCCTCCTTTGGCTTCCATGGACACCTTCACACCTGTGCTTGTATGTATACTCACACACGCATGCGCAAACATGCTCATGCGTGCTCTCTTTCAAACACATCTTAGGGGTGACCTGATGGTTTGTCAAGTGAAAGTGCTTGCTTTTAAGCCGAACACCCCGAATATGATCCCAGGGATCCACCTAGAGCAGCGGTTCTGGCCTTCCTAACACTGTGACCCTTTAATGGAGCTCCTCATGTGGTGACCACAACCATAAAGTTATTTTCATTGCTACTGTTATAAATCATAATGTAAATATTGGATATATAGGATATCTGATGTGCCACCCCCAAAGGTGCCATGACCCACATGTTGAGAACCACTGTCTTAGCACTTGTGACCACATTCCAGCCTAAGCGGTCAGCCATTTGTTCTCTGATATGTCACCTGGCACAGGCCTTGTGCCAAGCTTCCTGTTCCTGTTGGCCTAGACTTCCTTTGAGCGCTTCTGCTGAGGGGGTTTGTCCTGCTTTCTTGTCTGCCTGCATTCTTGCTTCGGAGCTCCACACAATGTCTGTTTTCTCCTCACTCTCATGGCCAGAGGGATGAAAATCCTTCCAGAGAGAGTATCATAGATCAGAATGTGGCCTTCTAGCCTAGTCCTCTCCCTTACAGCTGGGCTAGATTAAACCAGAGTTCAGAAAGGCCAAATAACTAGCCTAGGGCCACACAGCAAGCTAGAGAGCAGCCTGGGCTCACAGCCCAGGTCTGTATGGAGATAGTGCTTGCTTCCCCAAAGTTCTGAGATCTTCTCTTCCGTTAGCTGTTCAGGGAGTTCAAAGTGAGCGCCTCACTAATGATGGCACCTGTCTGAGCCTCTGCATCCACCAAGTCCTTTGTTCAGCCGTGCGTTTGATTGTTTCCCTGGAAGCCAGGTGCACTTGATTTTTAATTCACTCTTCCCTCACCGAGAGAAGTTCTGGCAGGTAGGTGAGTGGGTCGGGAGTTCTAAATTTATTATAGGAGGTTCCCCTCCCCTTCCATTTAATATTGAAAGTCCTGTCAAGAGTGGAATAGGTTGATAACCCAACATCCCTGAAGTCTGATCCGAATAAGTCTACTTCTGACCACACATCTGCTGCCCACAGTGAAACACCTGTAGGGGACACATCTTGTCTCACCTACTTTCTTGTCCTTAGACGCCATTGTCCAGTGTAGGTAAGTTTTCCATGCTGAGGTCATTTGGGTCCTCTGTGGGGAGGCAGGCAAGCTCGGCTTGTTCCTAGTCTGATGGAGACCTGTCCCTCCCACTCCTGTCTCCATCCCTGGTATGTGGACGTTGTGAGGAGTGCACTCTTCAGGTAGGTGAGGTATGTGCTTCCTGGCTCTCCCTCCCTGAAGTTTGTTTGGGGCCACATTTTTGGATGTTTATAGCTTCAGACGACCAGCTCTTCCAGAGCAACGGATGCGGGAGAGGAATCAAGGCATTTGTTTGAGAGCTTCTGAGAGCTTTTTTTAGTGTGAACAGTTCAAAGAACTCCTCTTGTTAATCAGAGGAATATTCCAGCATCCCTGGGGTGGTCACACTGGCTTAATTGGAACCCAGGCTGCTTTGAAGTCCTTTTAATCCTTCCTGAGCTAGGAGAAAGAATTTGGAGGCAGCAACTGTAAATTTGAAATTTCTTCATTTTATTTACATGTGTCTGGGGACCCGCAGAACTCGTTTCCCTGAGGCAGTTAAGCTGTGTTTCCGACTGTAGACAGTTGAGTGAGATGTGGACATTAGGTGGCTGGTGTGGGAGTGTCACAGGCCAGTGGGTTACTTAAAAGTGGCAGCAGTGGGCCCTGGCGTCCATGCGGTCCAGCAGCCTCTGGCCTTCTTAGGAAGCATGCTGTCTTGCTGCTGGCCTCCAGCTGCCCATGACTGCTGGTCATTTATTCTGCTACATGAAGAAGGGACATTAGCCACCCAGCAGAGCTGTTCTCCACACCTCCTTAGTTGCTCAGAGGTAGATCCAGGCTACTGGGCCAGCTAGACATAGCAGGACAAGCACTCTTGTTTAGGTCTTCCTGAGCTGTTTAGGGTTAGTTGTGTTTTTTTTAAAAAAGGATCTTATTGTCTAGACTGGCCTTGAACTCTGTGTATAGTTACAAATGACTTCATGCCACCAGGCCAGGTTTATGCAGTGCTGGGGTTGGAACTTATGACTTCATGCATGCTAGGCAAGCAGTTGACCAACCGAGGCATGCCCTTGCCTTGTTTTTGCTTTTGAGTCAGGGTTTCACTATGTAGCCCAGGCTGACCTGGAACTCATGACTGTCCTGAAGCAAGCTTCCAAGTATTGTGGTAGGAGTTTGATTTGAGATTTCATTTTTTACACATGCTTTTGGGCATTCTCTGTCTCGCGTTTTGTATTCCTGCAGGAGTGCTGGGATTACAGATGTGGGTGCCACTGTGTCTGGTTATTATGTGGTCCTGGGGACTCAAGCTCCAGTTATCCAGCCTTAGTGGCAATCCCTTTACCCATTAGCCATTGTCCTGGCCTCAGTGTCACCCTCCTGGAGACTGTTTCTGAATGGCTTGTCAAGTGACCACCTCACTTTAGTCACTCTGTGCCTTTTCCTTGCTGGACTCTCACTGTGCTCATAATGGAAACATATTACACGTTGGTTTTGTCCCAGTGATCACCAGCCCCAGCAGGTAGTGAGTGTCTGCGACTCTGGATGCCACCTGTTCTGTCAGTGCAGTATCCATGGTCTCAGGATGAGCCACGCACAGAACAGGGCCTTACTTTGTGTATGTCAGGCTGGCATGGAACTTGGTTGGAATCCTCTTGCCTCAGCCTCCTGATCATAGGCTAAGCTACTGTCCCGGGCTGTAGGTTGCCACCTCCACCCCAGAGCCTGTAAGTCCTCACAGGTGCTGTGCTGAATCAGATGCTCCCTCCTCCATGTGCTCAGGGTTGACCTTTGGTTGGTGGCAGTGTTTCCTTCCTGTCTGCTATCTACCTACCAGCCTGACTCTTGGTGATTTTCAACCTGATTCTGTCATCGGGCAACTTTACTTCCCTTCTGCATGTTCCAGAACTGGCAGGCCTGTGTCCTTCAGGGCCAGCATGATGGCTGGAGGTGGTGTGTGTGTGTGTGTGTGTGTGTGTGTGTGTGTGTGTGTGTGTGTGTGTGTGTGTGTGTGATTACAGTGCTGTGCGTTGTCCTGGGCAACCCAGCAGCAGCAGGGACCACAAAGGCCCAGTGATGGCCCAGTGCCTCCGTTGCTGGGGCCATCAGTCAGGTAAGGCAGTGTCATTCCTGTTTCCCAGATCAGGATGCTGAGGCTTAGCTGGACCTGAGCTCGCTCCTGGTCAGCTCATAGTCTTCTCACCTTTCTCTGCTCATTTTTCTCATCAGCACTTTGGGGACAGTGCATAAAGATGTTTGGAACCTCACCTGTCTACCCTGGAATGAGGCCAGGGGGACAGAAGTGTGTATTCACATTGCATTTGTGTACTTGTGTGAAGGCACATGTGACATGACATACATGTGGAAGCCAGAGAACAACATGAAAGCTTGATTCTTTGTTTTCACTACGCGGGATCTCTGAGGTCACCATCTAAGGGAATCACTTGGGTCATTAAACTTGGTGGCAATCACCTCTATTCTCTGAGCTGTCTCGCTGGCCTGAAAGTGTGCTGCTGTCAGTTTCTGTATGATTCTTGTCAGCACACTCCTGCCAGAGAGCAGCCACTGCTCCTT
Source organism: Uromys caudimaculatus (assembly GCA_028551405.1). NCBI lineage: Eukaryota > Metazoa > Chordata > Mammalia > Rodentia > Muridae > Uromys > Uromys caudimaculatus. Next base: position 12,107,516 of record CM052721.1, read on the forward strand.
GTGTTCCAACTGAGCCTGTCCTAAAGAGCTGACTGACTCACCATCCCATAGAGCTGTCACAGTGACCCCTTCTACTGAGCGCTGCATTCTCACGACTTCATTTGGAGTGGGCAGCTAAGTCTGCAGGGTCAGTGTTGGGTGTGGGCCTGAGGCCTAGGTGAGGGCAGCTCAGACTGCCTGTGCTGCCTGGCTTCCCAGTGAAGCCCTCAGTTCGTTGCCTCAGCCTCCTGATGACTGTGGAGCTGTCTATTTGGAAATAGCAGTGAGACCCATGAACACATTTCTGTTTTCTGTATTTCTTGCTGTCTGGACTTGCTCTGTGCTTGGGGTTGGATTTGTGAGGACAGCAGGGCACAGGCTTTGGAGGACCATGGCCCTGGGTGACCTCCTGGGTTGACTAGTGCTGCCTGTGATAGCCTAGGCTAGCTCTGGCAAATTCTGGCACTCTGGCAGCTCTAAGTTGCTTCCTGCAGGCCATTTGTGATTATTTTCCTGTTTCTTTCTCTTATTTGTTTGCGTATATGTGTGTGAGTGTGTGTGCATGTGTGTGAGTGTGTGTGCATGTGTGTGAGTGTGTGTGCATGTGTGTGAGTGTGTGTGCATGTGTGTGAGTGTGTGTGCATGTGTGTGAGTGTGTGTGCATGTGCATGTATGTCTGTGTGTGTGCATGTGAGGTCAACAGTGTCTTCGTCAGTCAGTCAGCCATTTTCATGTTAGTTTTTGAGACAGGATGTTTCCCTGAACCTGGTGCTCACTGATTTTGCTAGAGCAGCGGCCACTGGGCTCTAGAATCTTCCTGTGTCTTTTCAGAGCTCTGTGGTTATAGGCAGGAACAGCCACCCCCCGCTTTTTATGTTCGGACTGAGAATCAGTCAGGCTGGTGAGATGGCTCAGTGGGTAAAGGTGCCTGACACCAAGCCTGCTGACCTGAGTTGGCTCCTGGGACCCACATGGGGGCAGGAAAGCACTGACTTTCAAAAGTTCACATGTTGCCCTCTGACCTCCACAGGACTCCCTCATATAAGTATAAATAAGTGTAAACAAACAAATCAGGTCTTGGTTTTTGGACTGGCATTTTATCAACCTAGGCATATCCATAGGCCCTCCCTTTGATTTTTTTCTTTTTCATTTTTTTTCATTTTTTCTTTTTTCCTTCCTTTTTTTTTTTGTTACTAATTTTTTTTTACTAAAAAAATAATCATGTCATCTTTGTAGCCATCTCAATTTACCAAAACAACAGTGCCTTTGAAAACAAGGAGCCTCCTCCATTTCACCCTGGCTCTACCTGATGCTCACCCCAAGTGAGCCCTTGATGTGCATTGTTCCGAGCTCTGGGCTAGCAGTGGCCTTGCTCATACAAGCTTCCTCTAGGAGGTGCCTGTGGGTGCCAGGTGCACATGCCTTGTGACTGAGGAGAGACCGAAAGCTCTCAGCAAAGCAGTGCGCAGAGAAGACGCTCTTGTGTGGACTGAGTGCTGTGGAGGGGCTCACGGGAAAATCCTGGGAAAGTTGTTGGTGACAGGACCACCTTAAACGATTGAGATCACAGGTCACACATTCAGATCGGATGGCACAAAGCTGAAAGTCATGAGTGTGTCTTCTGGGTATGGCCTGTGAAGAATACAAGATAGAACTCCTGTGAGGGGTTTTGGAGATGATTATGGGTGTGTGTGCGTGCGTGCGTGCACCCTTCTGCATGCTTGCCCAGGCAAGGCGGTGTGGAGGCCACAGATTGACATTGGGTGTTTTCCTCAATTGCCGTCCATCTTGGTGTTTTGGGAACAGGATCTGTTCCTGAATGTGGACCTCGCTGTTCTGTCTGCACTGGCTGGCCAGTAAGCACCAGGGATTTTTTTGTCTCAGCTTCCTGTCCTGGAGTTACAGGTGTGCTCCGCTGTGTCCAGCTGGTGCATGTTGGGGAATCTCATGCTTGTGCCCAAGGACCCATCTCCTCAGCCTCCATTTTATTCTTTCTTTTTAAGTTAGAGTGTCTTGGGTATAAGCCAGGTATGGTGGCACTCACCTTTAATCCCAGTACTTGGGAAGTAGAGGCAGTCAATCTCTATGAGTCAAGGCTAGCCTGGTCTACATGTGAGTTCCAGGTTAGCCAGGACTAGATAGTAAGACCCTGTTCTCCCACCCTCTCCACTAATAACTTAGATACATAGATTTTTGATTTCTCTCTTAAGCAACTTTAGGGATCGAATCAGAAGCCTTGAGTATTTAGATAGAAAGCCCTACTCTCATGCTAGCACCCCCCTCCCCCTCTCCTCCCCTCTTCTTTCTTTCTCTCTCTCTCTCTCTCTCTCTCTCTCCCTCCTCCTCTCTTCTCTCTTCTCTCTCTCTCTCCCTCCCTCCCTCCCTCCCTCTCCCCTCCCCCCCTCCAGATTTCACCAGTACTCCTGTAATGGCCTCATTTGTAATGCAAGTGATTTGTTACGTGTAGCTGAACCTCATTTAGGAATGGTCTGATTGCTTGCTTATAAATGGTTATAGTTGGATTTCCATGTCTTAATTTGTCATGGGAATAGCATGTTTGCTTTTTTTTTTTTTTTTTAAAAAAAGAGATTAGATAGCAACTACTTCATAAGGTTTCAGAGCTAAACTTTGAAATCAGTAGCCATTGGTTACCTATTATTGAATTAATTTTCACGGTGCAAAATATTTAAGAAGGGATGGGTGAACTGGCTCAGCATGTGAAGGCACCTGCCATCAAACCTGGTGACCTGTGTTTGATCCTTAAGACCTACATGGTGGAAGGAGAGAACAGACTCTTGTAAGTTGTTCTCTGACCTGCACATGTGTGCACACAACCCCCTAATAAATAAATGTAATTTAACAATATTTAAAAAGCTTATAAACATTTGGAGAGAAGTCTTCTGGTCATTTTTTCACCATTCCAGGAAGCCACTTCTGCCTTCTCCTTTGGCCCCTACACCCTTGGCATATATGCAGGCCAACACAGCCATGTTTAATTTCTGGTTTATTCAAATGACACAGTGTATTCACATTCTGCTTCTCTTTCAGGAAGTAATGCATTTCATATATATATGAAAGACAAAATTGAGTGGTTTTTTTCTTTCTTGATTTTATCCAGATTTCATCATCTGGGTGGACTTTAATTTGGCCAGTAACACTGAACCTGCTTTTGTTTTTCCCAGTGTTTGGGCATGGAGCCCAGGCCTGGTTCAAGTGAGCCGGCCTTCTGCCACACTTTCAGCCCAACATTGAACTTGTTAATCCAGTGTCTTGACTTCAGATTCAGGTAGAAGTTGGCTGGATATATTTTTCTAGAAAGCTCTCATGGGTTTCCATTCATTGTCTGTCTGGAGTCTCTGCAGTGAAGAGCCAGAACAGAATCTAAGGTGCATTGCTCTTGTGATCTGACACCTGAGGGAGAAAGATGGCTGTGGCCAGGGCGGGGTGCTTGGAGTGTGAGCCTGTGCCTTGGGCTGGGCGAGGGTCATGGTGGAAGCAGGACCCTGAGGAGCAGGGTGAGGTGGCGAGGGTCCTGAAGATATGTAGGCTGGAGCAAGCTCAGCTAAAGACAGGAGACAGGACACCTAAAGTGACAGGAAAGCTGTGTGTGCACACCACAGGACAAGCACCCCAGAGAAGGGACATGCAGGGGTCTGAGGAGGGAATGTGGTAATGGCTGTAAACTGGAACAGCATCTATCTTCCTGTCCCCTCCTGGCCAGGCCATCTGTGTGACCTCATTTCCAAAAAGGAGGAGGGATGTCATGTGACAAGGGCCTGCTGATCCTTTACTGCTGTGGCAAACCTCTGCCTGAGACAGCAGCTGGCCCTGCTTTGCCTTCCTCAGGGAGAGGCACTGTCCCTTTACACACTTGGAACTGGCAGCTTTGGAAGGTGAATGAGTGATAATTGCCTACTTCATGGCCAGGCTGTCACAGGGTGGTCCTGCTCCAACAACAAGACAGACATGTGCCTCTTGAGTGTCTCTGGAAGCCTTAGTGGCTGTGGCCTCAGTATCTGATGTTCCAACTCTGATGGGTGGTGGCCTTAGAGCTGTGGGCAGCAGGCACGGCCACTGTAGGTAGATCTGTAGTGCCTGGCACAGCCCACAGCTGCTGTGCAGTGCTGACTTAGTGTGCTGCGTGCTTGTCTCCGGTGCTGGACCCTCCATCCTGGAGAAATCTGATTCTGCGTCTCCATAGCTGTGGGTGCCTATCATCCTTTCAGCTTTTAGCAGAAGTTTTGCTGTCTAATGTGTTCTGTTCTGGACTTGGCATACTTTTTGCAAGAACAATAAACCCATCTCGGTGGGGGTGGGGGAAGGCTGCGCTCCCTCCTTCCCCCTTTTTTCGATTGGGCCCTGGCTGAAGCCCAGTCCTCGCAGTTTTGGACCGTGGTCTCAGCCCTGTGGCTTTCTATTCATTGGAAAGAATGGCACCTTGGAAGAGAGCTCATGGCCTGGCGTTTGCTAATTGGGTCTGTGGCTGCTGCCACTTCATTCATTCTCGACACTGGTGTCCTCGGGATTGGGTGTCTTTCAGACACTGTGAAACCAGCACTTTTGGCTTCAGTGAGAGCCATGGCACCTGCTATTAGAACTCAAAATAGCCGTGGTTGGGGCTGGAACTGTCTTCGCCTCAGAAATAAACTAGCGGGCTCAGGCCCACAGCATTCTGTGCCTGCAGCTGAGTTTGTGTCACAATTCAGCTGTTCATGGAACAAAGAGACCTCTCCCTGAGAGCCCCCGTCAGACCATGAAAGGCCGTGCAGCTGAAACCACGGTTGTTCGGCAGCAGATGCCACAGCTTGGGCCGCAGTTGGAACTGTCACTCCCGTCATCCCATGTGTCGGAGGCCCCAGAGACCCTGAGTGCCTTCCACTTTGTAGTTGCGAAGTGCAAGTGTCACGCTTGCTGGACCGGACTGGCAGTGGTATTTTTAGGCCATAGTGGCACTTTGTGGGACGCCTTGTAGTTGAAAGCATTTTGCTAACCCCTCGAGTGCCTGGAAGCATCTCTGAGCAGCTTTACCACACAGGGCAGGAGGCTTCTGA
>CM052721.1:12112645-12225130 GCA_028551405.1 Uromys caudimaculatus
GGCCCCCCCCCCCCCCCCCCCCCAGTATAGAGATTAAAGGTGTGTGCCGCCACCACCACCTCAGCTTCCCAAGGCTTCGTAAGGATTGCTTCCCACCCCCACTGTCTTGTACCCTTCCTCCTGTGCCAGGGCTCATGCCAGGCTGACAGCTCACAGCTAGTGTCCTCTTCTCTGAGCTGGGTGCTTCTGATGCTTTTCTCCCTTGTTGCCTTTTCTTGTCTTCTTAAGGTTTTTTTTTTGGGGGGGGTTATTTATACTTACATATATATGTACTGTGAATTTTCTTCAAAATTCACACAGTACATAGAAGAGACCCTTGATTGTCCCTACCAGTTTGGGCAAGCACAATTTCACTGAGTCACATTTCCCACCAGGGCACCGTCTGTGAATAAAGGAACATACGTGTTATTTACTCTTATGTATGTAGCTCAGCCGCAGAGAATCAGTTTGTGCCTGACTCTTTCTTGGGCATCCTTTGCCTGGCACACTTGTTTGGTCTTTTGTTTGTTGCCAGATGGTGTACGGGTGAGGCTTTGGGGCCCGGGACTGACTGTTCATGGGTCTCTAAGTGGGTGGTCCAGTGCTGGTGAATGCTCCTCCTCCGCCTCTCAGATGGTTGGTTTTACGACCTCATGTTGCAGAGGGGGAAGAAGAGAGGTTCTCCATATATTTGTTTTTGGTACTGGTGTTAGAACATAGGTCTACTAGGCAGGTACTCTACCACTGAGCTGTCTTTGCAGCCCTTTACACAGGGTTGTGGTAAGGTCAGAGCTGAGTCCATTGCACAGTGAACAGTTGGATGGGTAGCTCATTTGCACCCAGGACTAACCAGTGTCCTGCTCATGAGGATTGTAGGTCTTTGAGTTAGCAGCCTTTTCTTGGCGCAGGGTTTTTGTTTCTGTAGCTCTCCCAGGCGGACCTAAAGCCTGAGAGTACAGCGTACAGTGTGTACTGTACAGATACAGTATACGGCTCTGTGGGGTGTCTCCGGGTGCTGTCTGTGCAGCCTGGCTCGAACCTTTCACCGGCACATGCACACAGTTGGAGCCTGCCTTTTTGGGTGAAGTTGTAGGAGTCCTAAATGAGTGGGTGTGACCTCAGTGTGCCTTGTGCTCGCTGTGGCCATAGTTGATGAGGAAAGCAGACGCAGCTTTACTACCTGCCCTCATGTGTGTCTGGGCATGTTCACACTGCTCTTAGAAACACAATGAAATTCAGAGTATGCATCCTGCTATGCGCCAGTCAGACGACCAGGCCCACCTCATGTCTACTTGCACTCATGGGTGCACCCAGGCAGTGTCTGCCTGTCAGTTTTCTCACTGAAAGATGAAACAATAAAGACCAGGTCCGTTACTTTACACTGAGGCAGGTGATAGAGCATTTGGGGAGCTGGGACGCACGCACGCGCATAGCACCTCACTGCTGCTCTTTCCTTTTGCTGCCTGGTCTATTTTGCAGAAGCAGCTGACTGTGTGAGGTCATCTGAGCCTTGCCTTTGTGCCAGACCATGGTGGTGCTCTGTGCATCTCATTTCCTAGGCACAGTGGTACTGTTATGTGGTCTTCCTATATTTATAGCTAGAATAAAGTTAAGGTTGTGTGTGCGTGCCTGTGCGAATACACATTTAGATGCCAGAGGCCAAGCTTGGGTGTTATTCCTTGGTGCCATCCATCCAACATGTTTTTTAGGTAAGAGTCTCATTGGTCAGAGACTCACCAAGTAGGTCAGGCTGACCTGCGAGTCCTAGGCATATACTTGTGTCAATCTCAGCACAGAGCAGGTGCCATCACATCTGGCTTTGTATGTTTTTAATATTTTTTTAATTCCATTTTGGTTAATTAATTAGTTGTATGTGTACATGTGTGTGTGCATGTGGGGCTCAGAGGACAACTTGAGAGCATTGGTTCTCTCCTTCCATGTGGAGCCTAGGGATTGAACTCAGGTCCTCAGGCTTGGTGCCACGTGCCTTCTCCCCACTGAGTCATTTTCTCAGCCCAGCACACACCCAGCTTTTTTTTTTTTTTTTTTTCCTTTCTTCTAAACATGGCTTCTGGGAACTGAATTTGGGTCTTCAACTGAGTGACCTCCATTTAGGAGTCAGTAAGGTATATTTTGAAAGTAGCCTGCCCTCCGAGATGTTTGGGCCTGGATGCTGTGAATACTTGCTGCTCTGTACATGGGCTGCAGAATGAACTCACGCAGACCTCTGAATTGACAGTGGATGGTGTGGCTTTTGGTTTTCTGTTTTGTGTGCACAATGTGGTCCATTTCTGGGGAGAGAAGGAACTAAGTGTGTCTTCTTTATTCATCAGGACACCAGAGGACCTTTCTAGGTTCGTGGTTGAGCTGCAGCAGCGAGAGCTGGCACTGAAGGAGAAGAATAACAGCATCATCAGCAGGTAGATGGCCTGGGGGTATCTGACAACGTGATTGCTCTGGGCAGTTTGAGTCGTGTGTGCCTTCCTCCTTGTTTACTTGGTGTGTTTGTCTGTTTTCCATTACTGTTACATAGTACTTGGGGCTGGATACTTTTCAAGAACTTGTTTTTAGGGTATAATGGTGGCATTATTAGGGTGTGGCTCTGCTAAAGGCCACACAGGTGATAGGTCTGTGGGTAGTGCAGGCTTGCTTGCATGTAGGAGAAGGCTAGAGGGGAAGGGTGGGAGTTTTGTCTTAACAGCTCTTTTGAGCACCAGCCAAGGGTTTCTGAGAGCAGTCTCAGTCCCCTTGAAGGTCAGTGCGCTCAGTGACCTGAAGGCCTCTTACTCCACCCACCTCTAAATATGAGTGCTTTTGGCAGACTCATTTTTAAACTCTGTGCACTCAAGTCACAGTGTTGGGCGTGGCTGTGCCACACTGCTCCATGGTGGACGTGGGAGTAGTTGTTACCTCATATGCCACATAGCAGTGAGACTCTGGAACCACTCTGCAAGTTCTAATTAAGTGCTGTTCACCACTGGGTCCCCACCTAGATCAGGAGCCTTGCAACTTCCAGGCAGTATGTGGACTCCTGATGGCCCCTGGGTGCATGCATGTGTGATGTGTGCGGCCTTGTGTGCTCACAGGTGTGAACACTCTGCTCGCCTGCCTATGCTCTTGATGACAAGTGATGAGATCTCACCCTGAGATGAGCAGCAGGTGTACTTGTCCTGCAGTCCAGTAGGAAGCCCAGGGGCAGCTCCAAGACCCCAGCGGTGCCCGTGCCGTGTCCCCCCCAACACCACACACTTCCTGCGGTTTTAGAGCCGTGTTCCCAGGCCCTACACCAGCTGTGTGCTTTAGGCTTCTGTTCTGAAACGAGGATCTGCTAAGTCAGTCACAAGTGCCAGATGCCCAGGTCACCCACACTCCCATCCCACCTCCCTTCCTCGGGCTCAGGAATTTTCAGAAATTAAGAGAGTGTCTCCCTTGAGACTTCTGAAGAATCCAGCCCCGGAGCAATGGGCTGGCTGTACTCAGAGCAAGGGCGTGTTTCAGGCAGGGACATGACTCTCTTCAGTTACACCCCCCATCACCACCTTGATGCACTCACCAATCTCAGTGTATTCAAATCCTATTGTGAAGAGTTTCATAGTCCAGCTCCCAAGTCAGTGGTGGGGGTGGAGCTTCTCCCCTCTGCTTTCTAGTCTTTCTGTGACCAGCTCGAACCTGAACACGGTGGGGCTTGTGTTACTAGCTTATCTCATTAGCTTGTTGTGAATATCGACAGACAGGCCTGTCACCCAGTAGAGCCCAAGAGTTTTAGGGCTCTGCCAGGAACCAGAGACTGAAGTCAAACATATTTGGTCTTCTCTCACATTGGCCTGGGCTCTTGTCCATTTGCCCTGTGGCTGGCTACTTGGCTGATTTTATGATTTTGAAGTGCCTTCCCAGGTCTAGCCTTATGTCCAGAGACAGAATGGAGAAGTGTTCATGGAATAAGGAAGGCTTTCCTGTGGCCACCGTCCACCTGATCTCCTTCACTGACCAAAACTGGGCTGTGTGCCTGTCCAGATTCTTTACCGACATTAAGATGAAGTTGCCATGGTGAGCCCAAGGTTATCGTGTGTGTGTGTGTGTGTGTGTGTGTGTGTGTGTGTGTGTGTGTGAGAGAGAGAGAGAGAGAGAGAGAGAGAGAGAACGTGCTACCTGAGGCAAGTGGGATGGGCTTCTGTAGAGCCAGAGGGAGGGGTGTGCAGCCACCAGGAAAGAGCACCTAGCACCACAAGTGGACTGACCTTCATGGATGGCTCTAGGAGGAGCGTGGAGCCAGCCTGTTGTCGTGGGTGATACAGCTGTAGCCTTGTCGTCTTACAGAGACAGTGTTTTCATCATTCATTACTAGCCAGACGGAAGGGTTCTCACTGGAGTGCTGATGTCACTCTGAAAATTGCCTTCTAGAAGCATCTGGTTATGTTGGACACAATCACATCCATTTACTTGAGAAAGCTCACGTGGCGTGATAAAGATTGCCTTTCGATTTCAAAGCCACTGTCAGATGAAACGGGCATGAAGAGTGACTTGGAATTAAAGCTTTGACAGTTTGCCTGGCGATCCTCTTCATTTCCTCTGCCTATGACATGGAATGAGCTATTAAAGGCAAGGGAACCTGTTTGCATTTCCCTCGCACCCAGTACGTAGCTGCTGTGACCAGGCATGCTAACACCCATGTCTGCCCACAAGCCACGAGAAAGGGGCCAGTGGCACACTTCCCAATGTACCTGCCTTGTGTTTGCCAGTTTGGGTTGAGTCAGCCTGTGGCTTGGTTTTTGTAGGTTTGAGACTAGAGTCTTGGAGTAGCCAGTGCCAGGGGCGGGCAGTGCTGGGGAGGGGGAAGGTCCCCTGAGTCAGTACAACTGTGACCTCAGGACATCCCACGGATGTGCCTGGTGTTTTGTCACCTTCTGTAGAGTGCTGTGGTTCCTAGTTAGCAGGGCTCGGACAGGAGAGGCCCAGTCCACACTACTATCTCTGCTCCCTGGGAGTGTTTTTACAAGATGGTCTCTCCTTGGGTTTCTGTGTGCTGGCCTTCTGTGCCTGGGTTCACGTGGGACCTGTGACCCCTTGTTCTACGTGGCTTCTGTAGCCTAGAACGAGGCTTCTCATGAAGCTGGCTGAGCACTGCCTGCCTTGTGAGTCTCACAGAGCCAGGCTGTTGAGCTGAGGAGTGGAGAGGCAACAGCTGTGGGACTGGGGCTGGGTTCCCAGGGCTCCTCGCTGGTGGGCTGAGGGCAGAGGCTTTCTTAGGAAGGTGGGAACTGGTGGTCACCGTAAGTCCACACAGCCCGTGCCCTGAAACTGAGATGGCCTAGATGAAGGTAGTTGCTACTTTGGTAGGGTGGAGTCACTCAGCAGATGAGCTAAGACCCTGTGTTTCCAGCCTATTGTGTGCTAGGTCATGGTTTTGCCTTTCCCTTTAATGCAGGTTCCAGATGGAACCAGAGCTCAGGACGGGGAGGTAACAGTTAGGGTGACACTGGCTTTGGTGGTTGGGTAGATATTCCAGTGTCAGTGCTTCGGCCCTTGAGGCCTGAGCTTACAGGGCAGGTTTCCACCATTTTTTGTTCATGGGACCAGGAGACCCTGAAAGGCCAAATGTTATTCCTTGGCCTTTTAAAGACGGTTAGGCAGATTCGAATGAAATGAGAAGGAGAGAGTATCACAGGGTAGGCCAGGCTTTTTTTTTTTTTTTTTTTTTTTGGGGTGTGTGGTGTGCAGTTGGGGAGGAGCAGGCCATCAGTCCTACCCCAGGTCATGGTGTCCGATGCTGTGGTTCTGGTCATATTTCACAGCTATGCAGGCCAACAGCCTGCACTCCCATCGTGCTGTCCTTGTCCACTGTTTCAGCCTAGCTATTGATCATGTCTGAATTTTGCAAACACGTTTGCTGCTTTTGTGGCTTTTAAACATGTTCTTTATTATACCCATACACTGCCCACCCCTGTTTTGCTGTTTGGAAAAGTATGCCCACTGGCTGTTAGAAGACAGATTTGTGCCCCCTGCCCCTCCTGCCCCCATGTTTCTGCTGTGAAGGGCGTGGCAATACCCCCACTCATGAGGACACTCATTCAAGTGTGCAGTACCTCCCAAACCTGGTGCATGAGTCACCTGTGTCTTCTGGCACTTGCTGTGTTAGTAAGTTGGTGTCAGAGAGTTTCCATAGGTCCACCTCCTTGGAGCAGAGGAGCTGCTAGAGTCGGGCTTTTGCCTGTTGCTGTAGTTACCTCAGCAGGCCCTGGCATATGTGGGGCAGGACCATGCCTTTGGGAAGGCTGCTAGGCAGGGCTCTGCCCTGAGCCCTGTATGGGCGAGGTGCAGGGCTATAGTGTGCCTCATTGAAGGAGGTGGAGCCACAGACATCATCTGGGCCTAGGAAGGTCAGATAATGTCACACCCTAGAGTTTCCACCCAGCCAGGAGCAGGGAAAGTGCTTCCTACCTTTGAGATGGGATGACCTTGATCCCTAGCTGGTCAGGCACGGTTCTGAACTCATTAGACTGAAAAGTTCTTATGTGTTTTTGTTTTTGTTTTTGTTTTTGTTTTTGTTTTTGTTTTTGTTTTTGGAGATAATGTCTCTTTATATTTCCAAGCTGATCTGGAACTCTCTGGAGTTCCCTGTGTAGCCTATGCTGGCCTTGGACTCTGTGTGTGTGTGTGTGTGTGTGTGTGTGTGTGTGTGTGTGTGTGTGTGTGTGTGTGTGTGTATGTGTGTGTGTGTGTGTGTGTGTGTGTGTGTGTGTGTGTGTGTGTGTGATCCCATACAGCTGAATTTGTTCCTTCATTTGTTTGTTTTCCTCTTTTCGCTGAGTGTTTAGGTAAAAGCTCAGAGAGGGGAGTGGCCCTTCCATCTGATAGGCGACTGGTGATTTTGAGTAGCAGGAGCTGGGGTGGGGGATGGTAGCGGGGAGTAGGGGTTGGGGAGAATGTCACAGGGGTATATGGATGGAGGAGGGATGGGTGGATGGACGATGTGTCCTGTTCAGTAGGTGGGGAGGACCTGGGAGCCTTCGCTCGGGTGGTTGGAGAGCATGTCTCAGCAGGGCTGTGTTGGGGGCTGCACCCCTGGTTGGGCAGCTCTCTGGTTGGTGAGGACAGGAGGGAAGGTCCCTCTGCAGCACGTGTGCAGCTGGAGTCAGGCAGATTCCTGCTTGGTGGGTGGCTTGCCTAGTCGGCACTAGGAGGGAGTCCTCAGAGGAGGTGCTGGTCTGTACATTCCCACAGCCCGCTGCGGTGAGCATCGGCCTGCGCCTGCTCTCCTTCTCACCCATCCCGCACAGCTCACAGGCACCATCGATCATGGATATGGATGGGGCTGTCAGGGCCTGCCTGTGTATCCTCAGTACCTTCGGACAGGATCTGATTACAGTGTCGGGAACCTTGCCCTCTTCCCTGTGCCAGCCTTCCTTTTTGTCCTGTCGGGCTAATAATGCCTCACTTGGTTTTGTGGCTAGGGGTCTGGCAGGTTGCCTGGGGTATGTGTGTAGATCTTAGGTGTGTTCTCTATTCAGTAGCCACTGCATTAGGCTGCCCAGCACTGCCTGAAAGCCCCCTCTGCTCTTGATGGGGCTCTTTAGGGTCACGAGTTCAGGAACCCAGGTCCCCACTGCATCAACATCAAACTTGCCCGCTTTCTGTAGGTTGTGCTGAAGTGCTGTGTCTGAGTGTCATGCAGGAGGCTCACTGACTGTACAGTTAGGTTATCATGTAGACAGATACTTATAGGGTGCTCCACTGTGCCCTGGTGAGTGCTGACAGTACTGAGAAGCGTATGCAAGGATTTGAGGGGATTTCTGAGTTTTGATGGATATGGAGAGGTTGGTATCAATAGCAGGGCCTCTTCATCATCGTTGCCTACAGAAAGCGGTGTCCATGAGCGTTTCCTTGCTTGGAATACTCTTCCTAGCATACCCCAGGCAGTGCCTGACCTGTCCTGGGTAGGTATGGTCTCCATTCCCTCATTCATTTTGCAGAAGGTGAGTTGGAACCCTGGCGGGTCTGCAGGGAGTCAGTAGAAACAGAACTTGGCCCAGCCTGTCAGTCTCCCAAGCATCCACGCTATCGCTGAGGTTGGAGCCTAGGTTGCCAAGGAGGTCCTAATAGAGCTGCTGTCTGGCCACCTCAAGTCGTCACCTTCTGAGATGCTTACGTAAGGCAGGCTATGTAGTGATGTAGACACGGACGTTTCCCCCTCCCCCCTTCCCTGTCCACTCCGTCCACCCAGGCAGACTGAGCTCTTGGGGCCGAGGCACTCTTTTCTAGCCAGCTTTCATGAACTATGTGCTCAGCCCCAGGACTCCATTCACATAGCCTCACCTTGTGCCTGTAGTCCAGAAGGTCTCCTGCTGCTGGGCAGAGCCCTGGCCTGCAGTCATGGGCAGGCTTTGAGGAGGGGGGGGCAGGCATATTGAGTTCTTAAGTACCTGTAGTCCAGGTCTTTGCTGAACAGGTTGGGCCTCTTTGTTAGAAGCCACGTTCCTCATGGATGGACAGACACAGCCCGCAGTGATGATGCCACAGCAGCATACCTACTTGTCTAGCAGAGGGACCTTAAGAAGAAACAGTAAGTGGAGGGTATAACCCATCTGGGTCACAAAGGCTGTGCCCTGGCTTTCTCCACTGCCTCCCAAGAGCGGTTAAGCTCAGAGTCTGAGTCATAATTCTTGCCTGTTTGTCTAGAGCTGTTAGGCCACCCTCTCACAGCATCTTGTAGTATAATGAGGCCTTGTCACCTATGTGAGCCAGTGTCCACATGAGTTATAGCGCTCTCGAGCTGTCTAGAGGCCAGCAAAGCCAGTGACAGGTGCTCAAGATTAATGATGCGAGGACATGTTTCGTGCTTCCAAGGGGGTGTCATGCTGCATCCTGGAGCTGTGATGGGGATGCAGTTATTGCTGGCTCCAGACTCAGGCTGCCTGTGCTTGAATCTCAGCTCCACCACTGAGGAGCACTTGGTCCTTGGACAGTTTAATTAGCTTGTTCACAGTGAAGATAACCTTTTCAGGTGGGGTGCGTACAGGAAGGTAAAGTATATTAAAGGATGTGACCGTAAAGGATACAGGCTAGTGTCTGGAGGGGTAAGCACGGGGCTGGCCAGCATCATAGTCCTCTTTATTGCCATCTTCTGTGTTGGAGGAACCACAGTGAACAGCTGCTAAGACATGATGGTCCTGGCATTGGAATGTCCCCAGTGGGCACCACTGGAAGATGAGTTTTGGTAGATGACTGCTGGTGATGGCTAAAGGGGCTGGGGCCTGGGCACATCTTCAGTGGAGAAGATGCTGGAATGTGTTATGGTTGATTGAGTGGGCAGGAGGAGAAGAGCAGTGAGTAGTCCTGGCCTGGCCCATCTCCCATGGCTGTGTCCCCTGCCAGGTCTTATGCTCATTCCAGTCATTTACTATTTGGGCGTGAACCAACTCCTGGGCCTGTCAGGAACACAGACAGAGGCCTCAAATGTCTGCCTGGCTCTTTCCACCCAGTGTGAATGGACTTTGGCAGAGTAGTTGAACCAGCTTGCATCTGGTGAGCTCTCTCCATGTGTCCTCTATGGCAGCTCCCACTATGTGTTTTAGGGCTGCTCACTCTAGCTACATGCCTGTCCTCAGCAGCTCCAGGTCAGGCTTTAGGGGTTGCTGGTCACAATTCATATGCCCCTAGACATTTGGCTGGGGCCTCTGGAGGCGTGCCCCGAGAATTTGTACTTTCCTTCTTGGGACACGGGGAGGAAACACCCCCTGTAGGCCAGGGCTTCTCTTTACTAGTAGATCGGCTCTATCAATACTCGTTTCTGAGCCGACTATTGTCTAGGCTCCTCATGGAGCTGTGGGACGCTTCATTTGTTGACTGAGCTCCCTAGCTTACAGTTTAGTGCTAAGGCTGAGAGTATGGCTGCAAACACTTCTGTTTCCAAAACTCAGCCAGGTGGGCCCTGCACAGCTGGCCACACAGACTGACCTCCCACCTGCTTTCTGTGCTATGGTCTGTCTGTCTGTGATGGTCCAGGGCCTGTGTCCTATCTCAGGTCTTGCTAAGATGTATCTTTTGTTCTTTCATGCTAGAATTCATGCCACTCCGGGTCATTGCCTTTGCTAAAGTGACAAACTGTATCATTCTTTTCTACAGGTGTCTCTAGATATCTGCTTTCCACGCAGCTGTCTGAGGGACACTTTAGGACTCAGGTCACGCCATATTGTCCCCACACCTGAGCCTTCCCTGGTGCTGTGTCCTCAGAGTGTGGGCAGCGTCCTTGCCAGGTTCTCACCACACCAGCATCCTCTGCTTCTGCACTGGCCTTGTCCAGGGTCTGCGCGCCTCCTCTAGGCTGCCTTTCCACTCCTTCCCGATGCATTAGCATTATGTTCTTGGCCTTATTTCCCCTGCTGGGGATGGGCAGACCCAGCAAAGGTAGGGTTTTTGTTAAAATGAATATATGTTTGCCTCTGTCTAACTCTGTCTGTGCCCCTCTGCTTGTCTTCCTCAGTGCAAGGCCTGTGCTGGCTTTTCTTATGGTGAGCCAGCCTGTATCCCCGCCACCGAACACGCTCTCTGCAGCTGAGGTAGATGAGCCAGCACCATTGGCAGGCCCGCAGGCCGGGGATTTGGTCCTCTCTCACGTCTTAGCCAAGCCATGACGTTATTGGCTGTACTTGGAACCCAGCAGGAGCCCTTTCCCCACTAGCCTGGAACTCAGTATCATCTGAGGTGTCACAGGGTCACTGCCTTTGTCTCCTCTTGTCCCACAGTTGTGGGAACTCTGAATGCATCTGTTCTGCCCTGTCAACCTGTCTGTGGTCACACAGCTCTAGGATATGCTACACCTGTCCCCACAACTTGAGGGCTTCTCCCCTTCTCACCATGGCAGCTTGGCCTCTCATCTGCTGTGGAACCATCATGGCCTCCCAAGTGCCCTTCCTGCTGTCAGACAGCAGCTTCAGCTTTCGTCTGCACCCTTGTCAGTTCACATGCTCCTTTGGGTAGGACATTTCTCCCAGATACTGCATTGTTGGGTAAGGTGTCTCCTTACGGAGACATGAACAGACATCTATTCCCCCCCAAAGGGAGCATCCGTGACTGACCAAAGGAACGACTCCACCTGCCTCCCTTGTAGACCCCTGAGTTACTGGGCTTCTCCACATAAGAGCATGGTGGAGGGGTTACTTACAGAAGCATAGGTGACACCCACACAGCCATGTCAACTGAAGATTCTCATGCCAGCCTGGATGAGGACAGCTGCACAGCTGCGTAGATGGAGTCATGATGTCACTTGACACAGCAGACACCTTTCCCTTTTCCGAGAGAGTATCAGCAGGCCTGTCTTTTTTGGGGGTGGGGGTTCAAATAAGGTTTCTCTGTGTAGCCCTGGCTGTCCTGGAACTCACGTTTGTAGACCAGGCTGGTCTTGAACTCACAGAGATCCACCTGCCTCTGCCTCTCAAGTGCTGAGATTAAAGGCGTGTGCCACCACTGCCTGGCTAGCAGGCCTGTTCTTCAGGGCTGTTTGTGAGTGGTCACAGTTGCTCTGGTATGAATGGTAATGGCTGTGATGGTCACTGTGTGCCTGGTATCTAGTTCATCCCCAAGAGGTATTTACTGACTACATAAATGTCCCATCAACTCAAGAATGGGGTGTTGTGATGGCTCTGGCTTCTTATGGGCTTGCGTCGTTGAGTTGTCTGTGGCTTGTAAGCTCATCTTTGTCTCCCTTCCCTGTTGTCCTCTGCTCTGTCACTTGGGCCCCTGTTTTACCAAGTGTGACAGCAGCAGAGCTGGGGACTTGGTGCCTTGCATTGCCTTTGGCTGGTCTGCCACTTGGCACCAGTAGTATGTAGCGTCTGTCAGCTCCTAGCCACCCCAGCCTACCTGCTCCAGCCTGGGGTAGCCGAGTGGCTTAGCATTACTAGCAGAGCATTTGACTGGAGGCCACACCCTCGTTTCTGTTCAGTGCCTAAGCAATAAGCTGTCCCAGTTTCTTCTCATGTGGTTCCTGGGAGGCATTCTGTGCAGACCTGAGGCTGTGCCAAGCAGGAAGAAGCAGAGTTCAATTCTGGTAGGGCTTTGTGTGCACTGGGCCTCAGCACAGGTCTGCAGGCAATGGCAATGCTGGGCAGCAATGGTGTCACCCTGGGCTGTCTGCAGAGACACAGGGTACAATGGAGACAGGTGGGGGAGGGCAGCATATAAGTGTGTGTGTGTGTGTGTGTGTGTGTGTGTGTGTACACACATGCGGGCCGGGGATACATGTACTTGTGTGGGTAGGCACAGGCATGGTGATACAGAAGTGTGGAACTTGGGTAAGGTGTATGCATTCCATTGGCTATAAAAGTAGGTGAGGGGAGATTGCTTAGCAGGTGCTAAGATGTTTTGTTTAGATCCTGTAATACCAGAGCTGGTATTAAGCAGCTTGGAATTTGCGCTGAAATGAGAGAGGGGCTACCTGAGACTGAGCCCTGTTCTCATGCCTTCTGCAGCACTAGTGACATAGAGCTCAGGCATGACTGTCCTGCAAGGAGTTTGTTGTCCTTAGCCTCCTCTACAGACCCGGGAGCGCCTGGTCAGGACCCATGGTCACATGAGGATGTCTGGCTCCATGCAGGTTCACCTCCCACCCACACACATCTACCCTTCCCTTCCTCGTGACAGTGGGCTCTGTGGCCCTTTTCTGGAATCTGGAGTGCCTCAGCAGGGAACCTGCCACAGTCCCTCTACCCTGATTCTCTTCTTTAACTTTTATGTCAGCTCTGGGTCAACACTAAGCCTGCCTCCCCGTAACCACTCACATAGTAACCGCATGGCTCTGCAGGCTGCCCACACCAAATTGATCTGGTCTGGTTGTGTTCTGGACTGCAGAAGGCACTAGGCATTGTGGTATTTGACTGATGGGCTAGCCCAAGCTCAAGACAGTTTACCTACCAAGTAATGGCTCCTACTTACCATCTCTTCCTCTTGGCATGCTTCTCAGACAAGGGCTTTGAGCATGGCTGTGTAGCAGTGTGCTTGGGGTCTTGTTAGTCCCTGTGTGCAGGGTAGTCACCTTCCATATGGTAAGTTAAGGTCCCGTAGAACAGACCCAGTGTGCTGCTGTTGAGGTTTAGGGACCCAGTGGGCTGATGTCTGACACTATCCTGCTTATACAGTCCCCTTAGCACACTGTATTCTGAGGGGGAACATGAGGGCAGGTAAGTTTACCTGGAAGCTCCTACAGTGCCCACCATAGCTGGGGATTTCTGGTCTTTCTGTTTGAGGCCCCCCCCCCTTTAAGATACCCTCTCTTCTTGCCTCTGTGTGGACCGTGTGTGTGTGTGTGTGTGTGTGTGTGTGTGTGTGTGTGTGTGTGTTTCTTCCATCTAGGAACAGAACTCAGTAGCACTGTCCAGAGCTGTCTGTGCTTGAGCTGGGCCAGCCTCATGCTCTGAGCACAAGGCAGCTTCTGAAGGCCTTGGTAACTGGCTGCAGTGCCCAGCTTTGGACATGAGATGGTGCCTGCAGCATTCGGAGCCCTGTCTGCTCACTCCTCAAAGCTTCCTTCCATAGCCCCCTCAGTGGAGGCATCCAAACCAAGTCTTTACAGTTTGTGACCAATCTGTGGGAGAGAGGGAGGGGAGATAAAGAGAGGCTGGGCAGACCTTGAGACGAGTGGGCATCTGTCACAGGTGCCTAGTTGGAGGGTGTATCTCTCTTCTGCTCTTGAGCTGTGTAATCTTTGCCCTCCCATTCTTTGTTGGGGTGGGCTAGTGGGTCCAGTGTGTGTGTGTGTGTGTGTGTGTGTGTGTGTGTAGTGATATAATCCCCAACCCTAGCTTGACCTTGGCCCTGTTTAAGGCACTCTGTTTCAGGCTGCCTCTATTCTACTGCTTTGCCTTGAGACCAAGTCTGGGTTCCCATGCCCCCAAAAGAATGGCCAGTGCATCCTGGGATGCAGAGCAAGGTCTGGGTCCTTTATTGAATGTTTGCAGATACACAGCAGTGGGGGTGAAAGGCCCACTGAGGATGGGCCCTGTGTGTGGTGGGTAGATATGCCAGGTTGCTGTTCTCCAGACCTGCCCAGCCCCCACACCCCAATCATGGAGTTGGGGAGGGCCAGCCTTCCAGACCTGGCCCTCTTAGTCTGCGTGTGCTGGCTCTTCAACTAGGGGAGCTGCCGTTAACATTTCTCACCCACACGGACTGTTGCTCTGTGTGTCTTGCATATCCATATTTAAAATGGTATTTACATATTCATGGGTTTTTAAATAAGCTCTTATTGTTAAGGGATGTAGAAGTGGATAAAATGTGAAACTCCCTCTTTTATTCAAGCACCAGAGAAAAAACGTCACCCCCACCTACCCCAATGCAATCACTTTCTGAGTGCTTAGCTCTGTTGCCATGGGAGATTATTCTGGAAGCGGCTGCCCTGTCCCATAGCCCTCTCAACTCTGCCCTGCCCAGCCCATGTCCAGCATACAGCACACAACACATAGCACAGCTCACTAGGCTCCTGCCCACAGCCATGTCCTTGTCTTGGCACACCCTGGATCCTTCTGATGTGACCCTAACCTCCTGATAGAGTTCTGAAGACAGCATCCCCATTTCTCCCTCATTCATTTGTGTGTGTGTGCATGTGTACATGTATGTGTGTGTGCATGTGTACATGTATGTGTGTGTATGCATGTGTACATGTATGTGTGTGTGCATGTGTACATGCATGTGTGTGTGTGCATGTGTACATGTATGTGTGTGTGCATGTGTGCATGTATGTGTGTATATGTGAAGGCCAAGGGTGTCGTCTTCCATTCCCCTCACTTTTTGAGACAGTGTCTCTTGCTGAACCTGGAGCTCACTGATTTAGGTAGATAAGCTTCTCCAGTGTCCTGTCTCTACCTTCCCAGCGCTGAGATTACAGATACCCACTATTGCCCCTGGCTTTTTGGAGGATATTGGCAATCCAAACTCAGGTGATGTTTGTATTGCAAGCACTTTACCCACCAAGTACCCTGTTCCCACATCACCCCCACTTTTTTGGGGAAGAAAAACTTAAGACAGATAAGGCTTGTCATTTTAGAAGTGGCAGAGTCAGAGATGCTCTTACTTTACCCACCAAGTACCCTGTTCCCACATCACCCCCACTTTTTGGGGGAAGAAAAACTTAAGACAGATAAGGCTTGTCATTTTAGAAGTGGCAGAGTCAGAGATGCTCTTATCTTTATGTGTCCCTGCCCTGGCCTCAGGCACTCCTTGTTACACAGCTGGTGAGTGGGGATCTGAGGGACCAGTGTCTTTGCACTTTCCTTCTCTGTGGAGGCAGGAAGCAACTACTCCCTTCTCCCTTCTCCTTACATGGTCCTCTAAGGATCATGGGTCCGAGGTGACCTAGGATTGCCAGTTTTACATCTGGGGGCTGTCTGAGCCTTGCTTCTGGAATGTCTGTCTGTAGGAAGCCCATTGCAGTTCACTGTAGATGGAGAGAGTGGAGGAGTCAAGGAAGGAAATTCAGTGGGCTAGCCTTGACTAGGGGGAGGCAAGTCTGAGTAAGTATTGGGTAGGTTCCAGAGTCCAGGGCTTTAGGATCCATAGAGGTGTGGCTGTGTTCTTCTGGTCAGTGGTTGGCTAGCGTGAGGCAGCGGATCGGTGCTAGGCTCTAGGGTCTGAGCAGTAAATACTTGGCTGGAAGGGCCTTCAGGGACTCTTACTTGACATCACTTTGACAGAGTCAGACTGAGGGGGCATAATTTCTTGTCTCTGCCCTTTACACCCTTTTCCTGAGCATGACATCATGTTTTGTCATCTCAGTGAGGCCTTCTTGTAGACCACGGTGTCTGCGAAGCCTGAGGAGACAGCAGTAAACGTGACTGTATCAGTGGTAGAAAGCAGATGTGCAGAAAACAGTGTGAAGGAAAGTAACTGAACAGTGCCGTCCACGTTCCACATAGCTTTAGGAGTCTCTGCTGAGGCTGCAGCCACTGAAACCGCTGAGCATATGACACCCTTCCCCTGCCAGCAGCCACAGGCCTCACCTGCACTGCTCAGCAGCCCAGTCATGACTGGAATGCAGCCACACTGCTGCCATTCCTTGGGACTCCTTAGGAGTGAGTGGCATGGCTTTGCCTGTTACCAGAGGGCAGTGAGAGCTGCCTGCCTTTGTCAGTGAATGGGAGGTGGCATGGCCAGGTTACTGGTACCTGAGCTGCTACTAGGTCCTCTGTGTAGAGACCCTAACTCTGGCCTGGCCTGGCTGGCTGGCTTGATGTGAGTGCTCTGTGGCTTGGATGGTTCTCAGGGCCAGAACCATGGGAGGCAGGCATTCTGGCTAAGGGCGGAGGTGTCTTGCTGGGTTTCAGGCTGGGCAGCTCTCTTGCTTTACAGCCCTGGTTGCAGACCCATGAGCCTGAAAGAGGGCCGTTCCGTGGCTCAGGGTCTTAGTTCTAAGCACTCCCAGCTCAAGGTCAGTCTTTGCTTGGCTGTGAGTGCCCATGATTTGAGGCTGGACTTAGTATGCTCCATACTAGGGCTTCTGTGGTGTCATATGCCTCCGAGGGGTCTCTAGGGCCAGCTGTATAGTTGGGGAGAATGAAGCTGCGGCTCATAAAGGTCCTATATTCATGACCCCTAGGCCCTTACACCAGCCCTGCCTGCTAGGTGGCACACTCCTTGTCTTCCAGCCAGTCCCTGTGGCTATCTGGGTCCTAATACAGGCCTGTCTGTCATCTCTGTCTCACAGTGTCTCGTTGGGCAGTACTTTCTCAAGCTGGGTCCGTCAAGGATTTCTCTGGGTTGTGAGACCCCCATCCCCGACAGTTCTTAAAAACCCAGACCAAAGACACAGTTTTGCATAGAGCGGTGGTGTTCCTGAGACTGGGGAATGCGACACTGGCCCTTGTGCTATTAAGCACTGCTCATTCACGAGCCGGCATGCGATGGATGTGGCCTCTGTCAGAAAGGAGTTCCCTGTGACGTGGAAGGGTAAACAGGATCAGTGGGAGGGCTGGGGAGGGTGGACTTGGGGGTCCCCTTCCCAGCAGTGCTCCCTTTACACTTGCTGGTCCCACAGGTTCCACCAGCTGCTTAAGGAGTCCGTGGGGGGACAACCCGAGGCAGCTGAGGCTCCACTGAGGCCCAGACCAGTTGCCTCTCCCTCTACCAGTGCACTTGAGTTGCAGTAGAGAGGTGGCGGGTGCATTCAGCTTGCCACCCTCGGTCCCATATCAGTGCTGTTTGGCATCTGGTTTCAGGGGCCCAGCACAGCGGTCACCGAAGACAAAGTACTTATATCTGAGAGTTGCATCAGTGTTTATCGCTTTTTAAAATATATGTATATATATGCCAGGCATGGTGGCATACACCTTTAATCCCAGTACTCAGGAGGCAAAAGCAGACAGATCTTAGTGAGATCGGGGCCAGCCTGGTGTACATAGTGAGTTCCAAGCCAGCCAGCAGGGCCACACAGTGAGACACCTAACCTCAAAAAACCCTGAAAAAAAAGGAAAAACAAACAAACAAAAAACCCCAACAACAATAAAAAACACCCAAAAGACAAAAGCAAAACAAAACCAAAAAAGCAACAGCCCCCCCAACAACAACAAAAAACCTCAATGTGCCAAACACACACACACAGAGACACACACAGACACACACACCCCTTATATCCATGTTAAATTATTTCATTCAGAGTCACTTATTGCCCAAGACCGTATAAAATCCTCACGCCTCACCCTGCTCCATCCCTCTTGCTGATCTTCTCCCTCTCCTGCCGAGCTCCATGTTCTTTGTAGTTAGTGCCTGCGATGTTGCAATGTCTTCACTTCTGTGAGGAAGGCGCATTGACTGGAGAAGGACAACGTAGCGGTGTGTAGCACTGAAGGACATCCTCCACTCCTGGTGTGGCAGCTACTTCTCTGTTGCTGTGGTGAAACACCACAACCAAAAGCAGTTTATGGAAGAATGTTTCTTTTGGCTTACAGTTGCAGCGAGAGTCCATATTGGCAGGAAAGGCAGTCACAGCCGCAGTGGCCACCCCAGTGAGGAAAGAGATCTACCTCATCTTCAGTTGTAAACTTCAAGTACAGTGAGGCTGTAGACTCTCTCAGTGTCCCCAGTCACTTCGAAAGCTGTCTCTAAAGTCTCCACACCACTGGGGGACAAGTGTTCAAACACAGGCGCCTTGGGAGCATTCCTCATCTGAACACCACAGCCAGCAGCTGTGAATGGCCAGCGTCTCCTTAGGGAGAGTTGAGGCCTCCTAAGTCCCTCCTCCATTCATAATGGATTGTTGGCTGGTCCAGTGTGGGACCCAGCCTCTGTGTGTGGTCGCAGCTGCTGTGTACTTATGACTCAGCAGCCATGTCATTTCCAGAAGTCTGTGTTCCCTGGCACCCCTTCCTTTACGTTCTGTTTCCCCCCAGAAGGTGTTGCCAGGTTTAGTGAGAACAGTGATCTGTCACCTGCTTTACTTTTGGTTAAAGGAGAAGCAGTGGATTCCCATGTCTGCCTCTGTGGTCAGGCTGCTGTACTGGTCTGTTGAAATCTGGTGACTTCCCAGTGTTGGGGGTGTGCAGCTTGTAATATGAATACGGTGTGATGGACTGCTGTTCTCTCCCCCTGCCTCTCTCCCCTCTTCTCTGTGTGTGGCCGTGTGTCTATGTGTGTTTCTGTCTCTGTCTGTCTGTCTGTCTAGAATCCAGAGACTCAACAACAGCAGAGCTATAGAGCAGCACAGTGCTTTAGATCACAAAGCAATGATCAGGTCAGTGCCACGCTCAGCATGCAAAGTCAGAAACAGACTGCTATTTACACAAACACAGTCAATAGAGAGAAAAAAGTTATGGATATGGGTGTAGTCAATATGAGGAAAATTATGAGTTTGAAGGAAAAAAAATCAAAGATATGAATGCTCAGAAAGACATCCCATGCTCATGGATAGAGGAGTCAGTGCTATGGACATGATAGCTCTTACCAGCCTGGTCTGGATGCAGCGTGACGTCAGCCACAGTCCTGGAAGTTACTGTGTGTGTGTGTGTGTGTGTGTGTGTGTGTGTGTATGCATGTTCACGTGTGGGTGCATGCATTGTGTCTTGGGTGGATGAGCACACGGCTGTACATGTATGTGGAGGTCAGAGGACAGCTTTGGCTCTCGCTCCTCAGATGCCGCCCACCTTATTTCTTGAAATAGGGCCTCTTACTGGTTTGGATATCAAGCAAGCTAGGCTGGCTCCTCCGAGGGCCCCAGAGATCTGCCTGTCTCTGCTCTCTGCTTCCCCTGCTTCTGGTTACAAGTGCATGCTACCATGCTTCCTCTTCCTCTGTGTGGATTCTTGGGGTTCAATTTGAAACCTTGTGTTGCTCAGGGAGCACTTTTCCCGCTGAGCCATCTCTCCCAGCCCTGTTGTCACAATGCATAGTTTCTTAGCCTGGATGGGAAAGCAGGAGACCCAGAGTGGCCAGGATGCCTTGAGTAAGACTGAAGGGGCGTGGCTGACATCTGCCCGCAGGGCTGAGTGAGGATCTGCAGTGATGGAGGCAGTCTGACCTCACCAGCATGGCCAGCTAACTCTGACAGCAGTGCCGAGGTGGCTCAGAGGGAGAAGGAAGTTTGCTACAGGTACCGAAGGACAGCTCAGTATCCACAGGAAAGAAACCCAGGCCCAGGCCTATGCCTCTCACCAGCACCATCTCTAGGAGGCTCCTAAACCTCAGTGTAAAACATAAAACTTGAAAATTCCTATGAGGGACAGGAGAAAAATCCAGCTGACCTTCAATTTCATGTTGACTTTTAACCTCCAACACGAAAGGCACAATTCCTGGAAGAAATAATTGATATGCTGGGCTTCATTAAAATTAAAAATGTCTTTTTCTGCTGACTATATTGCCAATAGAATAAGAAGAGAAATCATGGCTGGATGTAATGGTGTGCAGACCTGTCATCCCAGCTAGTAGGAAGGCTCAGGCAAGAGTATTACAAGTTTAAGGGCTACCTGGGATACAAAGTGTGTTTAGGTTTAGTTTGAGCAACTTAGTAAGGTCCTGTCTAAAATTAAAATCCAAAGAGAGGGCTAGGAATTAATTTAGAGGGAGAGCATCGATGTAGAACTGCCCTGTGAAAGATTATGGATATAGCTCAGTGGTAAGGTCCCTGCCTAGAATCCCCCAGTGAGGGGCTGGTGCGTGGCTCAGTGGTAGAGCCCCTGCCTAGAATCCCCCAGTGAGGGGCTGGGGGCGTGGCTCAGTGGTAGAGTCCCTGCCTAGAATCCCCCAGTGAGGGGCTGGGGGTGTGGCTCAGTGGTAGAGCCCCTGCCTAGAATCCCCCAGTGAGGGGCTGGGGGCGTGGCTCAGTGGTAGAGTCCCTGCCTAGAATCTCCCAGTGAGGGGCTGGGGGCGTGGCTCAGTGGTAGAGCACCTGCCTAGAATCCCCCAGGGAGGGGTTGGGGTGTGGCTCAGTGGTAGAGCCCCTGCCTAGAATCCCCCAGTGAGGAGCTGGGGGTGTGGCTTAGTGGTAGAGCCCCTGCCTAGAATCCCCCAGTGAGGAGCTGGGGGTGTGGCTTAGTGGTGATGTGTGACATGTGTAGAAGCTAAGATCCAATACCTAGTCTTGAGGTCGGGGTCAGGGAGTAGCAGCCATAAACCATGAGAAACTATTTGCACAATACATGTTGAACAAAGGACTTTTACCAGAATACCAAATATGCAATGAATCGTTAAAACCCAATAGAATCAAGTTAACAAAATGAGTGAAAGATCTGAGAGTAGACTTCTCATTGAAGAGAGAAACAGATGGCAAATAAGCTTTTGAAAAGATGCTCACCATCACATGTCACTGGGGAATTGTAAATTAAAATGAGACACCTCTGTACACCTATTGAAATGTCTCAAAGCCAGAACATTGGCCGTTACCAAATGCCTGCAAAGGAATAGACAGAGCTCTCATTCTTTGCTGGTGGGAATGTGAGATGGTACAGCTATTTTGGAAAACAGTTTTGCAGTTTCTTACAAAAGTAAACACACTTTCACCATATGGCTCAGCAATTGCACCCTCTGGAGCATACCTGGATGAATCGAAACCTGCATCCACACAGCAGTGTGCACGGAAGCAGTAGCAGCAGCTTTACTCTGGTTTTAGCCCCCCTCTTCCCCCTTGCCTGCCCCCCTGTGTGTGTGTTCATGTGTCATTGTGGGTACACATGTTCCACACACGTGTGATGATCGGAGGACAACCTCAGGTACCAGTGCTTGCTTCCCACCATGTTGGAGACGGGGTCTTTCTGTCGGTTTCCACGTACATACGACTAGTGGGCTCACAGGCTTCTGTAGATTCTCCTGTCTCTGCCTCCCATTTCCCTGCAGGAATGCTGGGATTAGAGCTATGCACTACCAGGTCTGGCTTTACCTGGGTTCTAGGGTTCTGAACTCCAGTCCTCCTGTTTGTTTGGCCAGTGCTTTACCCACAGAGCCATCTTCCTAGCCAAACTTTAGTCTTAATTGCCAAAGCCTTAGAAGCAGCTAGAATGACTTGAAGAGGTGACTGGATACATAAACTGTGGTATACTCAAAAAGTGGGATCCTGTCAAGTGCTAGAGAAATAGACTCTGAAGCTGTGGGAAGACAAATGGACTCTTCATACTTTCTCTAAGTGGGAGTCTGAGGTTTCTATTGCAGGACATTTTAGAAAAAGTGTCACAATAGCAGTGGCTGGTGAACTGTGGCGGGATGAGGGATGAATGGATAAAGCGCACGCGCCTGTGTGTGTGTGTGTGTGTGTGTGTGTGTGTATGTTTATAGGGGGTGCAGGCCACAACTTGATGTCCACCTTCTATCCTGAAGCAGGGTCTCTAGCTTGAACCCAGAGCTCCCCCAGTTTCGCGTGTCTAGCTAGCCACGTTGCTCTCTGCAGGATGACTCTGCCTCTTGGTTTCTGGAGGTTTGGCAGGCTACTGGCATTCCTTTGGTGTTGGGGAGCTGCACTGTGCTCCTCCAGCCTGTGCTGCAAGTGCTTTACTGAATCATGGAGGGCACATGTATTCCAGGGGAGCATGGCTGGCTCCAAGTGTCTATGAGATTCCTTCTGTTCATTTTTGTTAATGATTCTAACTTTCTCTAAATAATAGTGTCCATTAGTACAGAAGCGGGTCACTGTGTGAGTTCTTTTCCTAGTTGCTGTGACCAAATACACAACAAAAGTGGTTTGAAAACAAAAAGGTTTATCTTAGCTCACGGTTCTGGGCTCCTGTCCATCACGCCATCATGGCAGGGAAGGCATGGCTGCTAGCTGCATGGTGTCCATAGTCAGGCAACCGAGAGTGAAGTGCTGGCACTCAGCTCCCTTCCTCCACATTTAGTCCAGGGCCCAGCAGGACCCAGCAGGGCCCAGCCCAGGGAACCGTGCCGCCCATATTTGGGGTGAGTGCTCCTTCCTCAGATAATCTAGAAATCCCTTCACAGATGACCCCAGGTGTGTTTCCATGACGGTTCTGAATCCACCCATAGTCTGTATGAAGTTTACCCATCATAACTACTCAGAAAGATGGGGCTAGAGGAAGTGTCTCAGTGTTGAGATTCTCTAGACCTTGACTGTCAGCATGGAGAACCAAGGATGCCCATCTGAATGTGCTGACTTGTCCTTCCTTAGCTCTGGCCCAGGGGCCTCTTAACTGTAAGGGTTGCTCCCTGTCATCCTTCTGCCTGTGGTTGGGCAAAACAGGCGTCTGTGGCTCTCATTGAGCTCTGGAGAGTCAGACTGACTTAGTGACCAGAAAGACGGAAGTGAGGAGCTAAGGTGCTTTGCCCCCAGCCTCACTTGAGGGTATATAGCTGGGCTGTAGCTGGGAGGGTTGAGCCTGGGGTCGTGCAACAGTCAAGTGGAAGATCAAGTGTGGACCTGTTGAGTTCCCCTGAGCCATCTGTAGTCTAGGCCTAGCCTGGGTCTAGCCTGGGCCTCTTGACTCAGGCAGGAAGATGCTTGCCTATTGTGAGCATCTTGGTAGGAGTGAATAGGCCTTGGACTCAGGCATCTGCTGACAGTGCCTGGGCCTACCAGACAAGGGCCAGTGGCTCTGTGAGTTCCTTGAATTTAACAGTCTCTTGTCTTTCTGTTAGAGAGACTTTTCAGCACCCTCTCATTTCCACGCTCTGCTAATTTTATGGTCGTTCCATATTTTCTTGTCATAAATGTTACAGGTTTTATTGTGTTTAAACCATTTTTAAATATAGATCCCCATAAAAAGCTGGAGAAGTGAGAGGCTTGTGCCTCATCAGACCTTGGAGCGCTCACCCACCTATTTTCAAGCATTTGGACCCCATCCACGGAGCATTCTGGAAGTGCCCCTTACGTGCTTGCTTGGATATTCTGTCTCCAAGGGGCTGTGCTCTTGCTTTCCTAACAGAAGTTCCCAGTGCACAAGGTCCTATCAGATACATGGGCTCGTTTGTAAACAGTAGACTCACAGAGAGGCACGACCAAGGGCCTGGGTACAGGTCTCCTGTCACACAGTCCTGGTCATGGCATAGAGAATTTATCTCTGGTCACTTGGGTTGTTTCTTAGCCCCAGATTGTCCAGTCTGCTCATTCGGCTGACCCCAGGAGTATTTACTGGGGAAGACTGTCAGGTGCCAGGGCTTGTAGAGCCAGAGCTCTGTTACCTTACTGCCCCTGCAGTCCCGCTCGAGCCTTGAAGGTGGTGACACGGTTCACAGTGCATATTAGGTATGGGTTCCATGTTGTCCCTAGCCAGTCACCTAAGAGTTGGGGCACTAACTCAGGCAAGCTACCCCAAGAGGGATGCTTTGTGATTTATCTTGGAGATCCATAGCTGTCTTATAATTTGTTCTGACCATATCTCAGTGTCAGTTTAAAAACATTGGAAGATTTTTATCTATCTTTGTATGTGATTGTGTGCAGATGCCTGTGGCTCACATGTGGAACTTGCAGGGGTTGATTCTCTCCATCCACTATGTGGGTTCTGGGGATTAAATTCAAGTTGTCAAATGGGTAGGAAAGCCATTCGGTTGGCTCCTCAGTGTTAGTTTATAAAATATCTGCCAAAGTTGGTTTCCAGTATATAATTCTGACCTCGTTAGATTCTTTGCTGTGCTGTCTTCTCTGATG
This sequence comes from Uromys caudimaculatus, assembly GCA_028551405.1. Classification (NCBI taxonomy): domain Eukaryota; kingdom Metazoa; phylum Chordata; class Mammalia; order Rodentia; family Muridae; genus Uromys; species Uromys caudimaculatus. Next base: position 12,136,692 of record CM052721.1, read on the forward strand.
GTTCAGGTCTCCATGGCTTTGTTCTAGAACAGACCTGGGCTTTGCAGGTTATTGCAAAGGTATTGCAATTATATCTTATGCACTTGCAGGAAGCCAGTACATGAAGCCAGGTGTTGACTGAAATCTTAAAGCATTGGCTGGGCTCTGGCAGTTCCAGTAGGCTGCACTATGGGTGGCCTTGAGGGCTTCCAGTCAGGTCTGCTGAACTCAGGAAGGGAGTGGCATCTCCTCAGTAGTCTACAGCACATGGCTGACTCTCATATGGGGACTGAGCTGATCCAGGAGGTCAGGCATTCAACAGGGTGATGTCTAGACCCCTAGGCTATTGCTAGAGAGCCCCTGTCCCTCAGCTCTCCTGGAGACCAGATCCCTGGCACTAGGAGGTGCTTCTGTGGCAGGTAGGCTTCAGTGGCCACGTGGTGCCTGCCATCTGTCAGACCCTCCTGGCGCTCACCCCTCCCCTGGGGAAATGTTTTCTTCACAGTTCACTGGATCTCAACAGGACAGCTTTCCCGACTCGTCAGGATCATGCTGGCAGCAGATCCCATGATACTATGAGTCCCTCTGTGCTGCCCACCTGTCTGTTCCTCTGACAGGGGCTGCTGTGTTAAGCCTGGGCCCTGTGTTCAGACAGGACCTTGGGGATGTCTTTTAGCCTTTCTCTGAGCTGCTGCTGCTCCAGCTTATTGGATCAACTTGATGGGTGGGCAGAAATAGGCACATTTGTTTTACTGGTCTTTGGGAGGAAGCAAAGAGCCAGCAAGGCTACCATGTTTGCCTCCTGTCTGCCTTTTTTCATACAGGGTCTGCCAGGCACACGTTCTTTTCTCAGAAGAAATGCTCAGGCCTTTGAGTCTCGTGATTTCTAGCCAGTGTCCCTGAGAATCCTCACATTTGGGATAGTGTTGGACAGTGGCTGCTCAGGGAGAACATTGCTAGTCATGGTTGCAGGGGGAGTCCTGAGGAACCTTTGGATGTGGCAACCTGACCTGTTGGATGTATTCCCATAGAGAAAAGCCTTTCTGCTCTGTGCCTGTTAAAGGTCAGGCAGCACTCCTCTGAGCCCCCCCCCCCCCCGGCCTTCCTGTGAAGGCACATGCATCTTCCCGTCCCCTCACATGACCACCCCCTGCCCCCACGTTGGTTCTAGCTAGTGTCTTGGGGCTCAGGGATTCTCTGAGTACACCTTCAGGACCACAACGCTGCTCAGTTCTGGCTCTTTCCAGGCATTGAACAGAGGCCTCTGGGCCTAGAGAGCTGCAAGTTGCAAACTCAGGTCCCTTTCTGCAGAGATCCCTTATGCCTGGCCCCTTGAATTCACATGCTGCAGCACACTGGCATGGCTCTGCTCACTGCTGTCCTTCCCTCATGGGGCCATTGGACAGGAAACTCTTGGAGGAGAGGCCACTGGGTTCCCGATGCTGTAGGCCCATGTCCTGGGTTTTCTTCTTTATTCCTGTCAGGCCCATATGAAGTGCACAGGCAGGCACAAAAATAGGTCATCTCTTCATGGAGGAGGTCTTTTCTTCCTGGCCTGGGGAGCTCATGGGTCTTCAGGCAGTTCTGTTGGAACAGACTGAGGGAGGGCTCTAGCTGCTGTGGTCACATGCTCGATGACAGAGAGACCTGCAGACGAAGACAAGCCTATCTCCTAGCAGAGCGTACAGTGAACATGCTGAGTGGCTGTTAGCCTCACCTGTATCCATGTTTGTTGTGCTAGGAACTTTCTGCTGCTCAAGGTGCCGGATCCAACCTTCAGCCCTCTTGGATAGAAACTGGTGTGTGTGTGTGTGTGTGTGTGTGTGTGTGTGTGTGTGTGTGTGTGTGTGTGTGACAGAGAGAGAGAGAGAGAGGAGAGAGAGAGAGAGAGAGAGAGAGAGAGAGAGAGAGAGAGAGAGAGAGAGAGATGCTTACAGCCATGCAAGTATATACTGAGGCTAGAGGCCAACCTTGTGCATCATTTCTACGAGCTGCCCACCTAGTGTCCTGAGATCTTTATGGCCTCAAGCTTGGTGATTTAGGTAGGCTGACTGGTCAGTCCACCCCAGGGTCCTTCGTTTTTGACTTCCTTAGCTCTGGGTTTACAAACATGCCATCATTCCTGGCTTTTTACGTGGGTTCACCAGGACAAAGTTAGGTTCCTATGCTTGTCTCCAGCCTCTATTATTTTATAGACAGAGTCTTGCTATATAGCCTAGGATTGCCTTACACTCAGGATGCTCCTCCTGTAGCCTCTGGAGGGCTTGGAGCCCAGGAATCCACTATCTCAACTGGCAACTGGTCATAATTTTTTGTTCTTTGGTTCTGCTTCAGACTTGGCCTCAGGAGGCACACAGTGCTGGTCACTTCCAGGACATGGGGGTGGCCTTTGTAGCATAGAAAACACACACACACACACACACACACACACACACACACACACACACACACGGGGGGGGGGGAAATCGGCTGTGCAGGATTCTTAAGGGGGCTGTTTATTTACCACAGCTTATGTGTCCTGAGCTTCTGGTGACTTCTTTGTCGGCGAGTGCTATGTCATGACCCAAAGTGCCTGTTCTCCACACTGCAAAGGCCACTCTCATGTCCTGGAAATGACCGGCACTGTGCCTTGTGAATGGCCTGCCAAACTTTGGAGAGCCATCTGGTGTGATGAGAAGTGATTGAGTGTCTGGTAACAGCCATCACTCAGTGACAGAGATGTGGAATAATTAGTCTGGGACTGGAGAGCTATAAAGAATCTGTAGGCGGTGGAATAATCACCTGGTTCATGGAAGCCAAATTGATTTGGCAGCAATCTAGGGTGGAGCCTTCAGCAGCCACTGAAGTGCTCAATGGTGGAAGGACCGGAACCATTCATAATTTACTATTGCTTGGAGCGGCCTCTGTGTGTTCTTCCTTGTAAGGCGTGCATGGCGTAAACACTTGTATTCTTTGACCATTTTAGTCTTAAGTGATGTGCTTTGGTCCTGTCTCCCCACTGTGCTGACTCCCTTCCCCCAACCTTTTACATTCAGCCTGTCCTTTGCCTCTTCTTTCCTCCTATCTGCCTTTATGTGTGTCTCACTGCATTTAATTAGGGCAGCTTCCTGAACACGGGTGGGGTTATACACTTGGGCAAGCGCACCTTACCTGAGACTATACCACTTAGAAACTGACTCTCCTCAACCCCTTAGCAGACTTTCACTGCCCATCAGCTCCTCAAGGAGGAGTAGGGTCTCATGAGCGCCTTCCTTATCATTGATAGGATGTTGAACCATTGGCACCGTGAATTCTTGGGTTTGAGGCAGGATCTCTTTTAGACCACTGTGTAGGCAGTCTAGCTAGCTCACAGCTTCCAGACAGGCTCTTCTCTTTGCTTCCTGTGTTACTATAGGAGTCTGGGAGTACAGGTTGGTTACCTGCCCAGTGATTTGAACTCACATGGCAAGCGCTTTCGCACGGCCAAGCCATCTTGTAGAAGATTTTGGTTACTGGTGTGTGTGCCTTAAGGCCTTGTTGCAGCCCTTTTATGTCCGCACATCTTGCTGTCGTCTTGCTTAGGTGTTTGCGGAGTTCCAGGGGTGGTTGCCTCGTCCACCCCTCAGGTGGCCTTTATCACTGAGACAACTCCACGCGTGGACCCAACACTGGCTGCGCTGAGGCTTCTCAGTTCATGGCTGTAAATGTCAGGAAGCCAAATGATGGTGGGCTGTGCACTAATTGGCCACGTACTTGGAAGCTGCAGGTGGGTTCACTTTTAAGTAGGCACTTTGATCTGGCCTTCCTGCTGTCCGCTCTGAAATTCTGATGCTGGACAAATGTCAGGAGGCTTTCTCTACACCGTCACTTTTGCCTTTTTGAAGAGACCCTGGAGGCCATTACTGAAGACAGAAGTGGCCCCTGTCTGGTTTAAGAGAGTCACAGAGAGCTCACACCACTCGGCTTCTGGCCTTCTCAGGCAGAGGGCCAGCAGCTGTCATGACCCACCCCATCTCCTGTGTCAGGCACATGGGCCATTCTGAACCCTCTGGTCCATAGTTAGTGCTTCTTCTGGAGTGAGCTAAGCAGGTTCCCAGGCTCACCTGGACAGACAGGAACTTATAAATATTTATAAGTGTTCATGTCAGAAATTGTGCCCTAGAAAGACAGTTGAAGCTTTGATTTTAAGCCTGGGGAGGAGGGTCTAACTGACTGGTAGTCTGAAATATCACAAAGTGTCACACGTGTGGATAGACAAAGGGCCATCATGTGATACATGGCTCCTGCCTAGGTTGAGTACCCCCTCCATCCTGCCAGTGTCTGTACTTGCTGGTACCTGCTGCAGTCATGCTCCCTCTACAGGGTTTGTTGGCAGCACTAGGGGCACTCAAAGGAGGTGACTTGAAATGCCTGGCAGCTTTTTCTGAGTTTCATCAACAGTCTACCATCTGCTCAGCCTCAGTTTACCGTAGCGTCCCAGCATCTTGTGTTTTAAAGCTGTCCAGGCATTAGACAGGTTGTTGTTTCTTCTTCTTCTTCTTCTTCTTCTTCTTCTTCTTCTTCTTCTTCTTCTTCTTCTTCTTCTTCTTCTTCTTCTTCTTCTTCTTCTTCTTCTTCTTCTTCTTCTTCTTCTAATTCTTCTTCTTCTTCTAATTCTTATTCTTCTAATTCTTCTTCTTCTAATTCTTCTTCTTCCTCTTCCTCCTCCTCCTCTTCCTCCTCTTCTTCCTCTTCCTCTTCTCTTCCCCTTTCCCCCTCTGCCTCTTCCCCTAACCCTCCCCCTCCCCCCTCTTCCTCCTCCTCCTTCTTTTTTAAATGATAGGGTCTTACGTAGCCCATGCTGACTTGCTGAGTCGCTAAGAATGGCCTTGAACTTGTGATTCTCCCTCTGCTACCCAAATGAGTTTATAGGTATACCACATCCAATTTATACTGTTCTGGGAATCAAACACAGAGCTTTGTGAAGGCAAGGAGTCACACCTCCAGTCTGTCACTAGGTGGGTTTCTGATGTCACTTTGTTCTGGCTTTGTCTACTAAGAGTAATGGTTCCTCCTCTAGGTCACAGGTCCTTGGTAGCTGTGAGGAGTTTCTTCATGTGGTGAGCATGAGAGGAACCCTGGCCTTTCTTAGTTGTCATGATCTTTCTCTTCCTGCCCTGACACCATAGACATGGCCTGCTTGGCTTGCCTTGTATGTATGTCGTGTGGGGTGGGCACTCACTTGCCTTCCAGGGCTCTGGGCCACCTATTTGAGCTGTGGCCCCTCTCTGCTTTTCTCCTTAAGTTCTTGGGGTCTGTGCCTCTATAGTCACCTCATCCCAAGAGTGCATCTGTGCAGTGTTTCCCTGCCATACATGGCACTTAATGTGTCTGACACACACCTGTGCCTGCTGGTCAGTAGGTGTTCCAAGTGAGTAGTGCTGGGTGGGGTGGGCACTAGTTCGGCTGAGATCGCCCCCTGCCCCAGCAGTCCCTGCCTTGTGGAGGCATGACTAAGGAGCTGTGAGGTCCTGAGGCCTCCTGCCCATCAGAGCGGGTCCCTCACTTCTGTTCCTCCTGTTTCCCTGGGCCATTTGTTTCCAGTTAGTCGCTGGGTTCCTTGATGTTCCTGTATGCTCCTTGATGTTCTAAGCCTTCCTACTGGCTCTGCTCGCTGTCCATCCTTCCCCTAGGCCTGCCACTGACAGCCCTGAGAGCATCTGCACTAGATGGCAAGCTGGCCTCTTACTGAATCCAGTCCCCAGACTGACCTCCCAGTGTCACCATATGGCCCTCTTTACATTTTGTATATCTTATAAGTATGGGGCCTTTGGAGTCCAGTCCCTCGGAATTTAGAAGGATGAGAGGGGGCTTTCTGGTTCGTGCATGTGGTTCCACTCTGAGTGTTTCTGAAGGGTCTGTGTCCTAGGTCCTGCCTCATGCATGCTGTCTGTCCTCTTCTGGTCTGTAGAAGGTAACATGGCCTCTAGCTGCTTCAGAGTAGATGGCATTGAGCACATGTCACCGTAAGCCCCACATGTGGTGTTGACTCATGTACCTGTTGCCCATCTACCATCCCTCACCTCCAGGTTGGGAGTCTTGTCTGTTGGGACACACTTTTTGGGTAGGGACACCTGGCAGGGTAATAGAATATTTTTGCTGAGTGCTGACTCTGCCCTTGCGATGGCTTCTGGGGCAGGAGTTTACCTAAGTAGATGGATATGTGGCTCTTGGGAGAAAAGGCCCTCTTCCAGAATGGTCCATCCATGAGGACGTGGGGTGGACACATGAGAGCTGTGGTAGCCTCTGACAGTGCTTGCATCCCCCTTGGCTCTCAGGGTTGGTGCCTGGGTAACCTACCCTGCCCAGGTGAGCCTACATGTGGGCTTTCAGCCCTCGGCTTGCTCCTTCCTTCACCCCTTCCTTTGGAGCAGCATGCTGCCTGAAAGCCATGTGGGAACACTGGCTTTCTGGAAGTAGCTGAAAAGCTCTTGCCAGAGAGACAAAGGTGCTGACTAATTGACAGCTTTATTTATTTATTTCCAGGCCTAGATGGTAAACAGCTTTGATTCTCTGCTCAGTGGGAACAGGCGGGAGGCACTCGCCTGATTGATTCCTCACCTGCAGGCATGCATGGGGGGAGCCTGTCGATTGGGCACCGCCTGCCAAACCTACTTGAGAGTGGCCTTAATTGCCTCAAGACTGGCCTGCTCACACCAGGGCCCAGCGAGCTATGCTTGGAGGTGTCGCTCTACTTGCTGAGGGTCTCCCATGGTCAGTGTATCCTTGGAGGCCCCACAATTCCATCTGGGTGCTGTCCATTCAATGGTCCTGGAGGTCCAGGCTACTGGACACACTCCCTAGGTTGTTAGAGAAAGAAATGCAATGAGGACAGTCTCGTGGAGTCAGGGAAGCTGAGTGACCTTTGCAGAGACAGCCAGAGGCTGATCAGCATCCTCTGCCTCTGTACTTGGAGTCTCCTCTCACAGTGGCCATATGTCTGGCTTGTATGGGCTCCTGTATGTCATTTCATTTTGCCCCTGGGCTGGCAGGGCTCTGCTGTGGCTTGTGGAGTGTTTTTTAGCTGAAGTGGACAGATGCCATCCCTGTCTGTTGACTGAATAGATTCCTTACCCTTTTGTGGTCAATGTGGGCAGCAAAGATTGTGCTGTATTTGGGCAGGAGCTCCGACTTTGTGAAGCTGGGTGTGAGGACTATGTGTTGTGGTCCCCCCCCCCAACCTCTTATCTTGTTAAAGGGGATAGTAGTCTAGAACATTCATTTGCAATGAAATAAATGTTCATGTGTTTGGTCTCTGTTATTGGTCCATATAAGGATTAGCCAATAGAGTGAGTCCTTTGCCCTGGCCTATGTGAAGGGTGGCTTAGCCAGGGTTCTCTGAGCCTGCTATCTTGTCTCCCCCCAGGACAGTCACTTTAGGCAGTTAATGATCCCTGGGCTTTACCACTCTTTGCTTGTGTATCTGTGATTCTTCTAGTGTCCTCTCAGGTGTCCATCCATGCATAGCTGTTTGCTGTCTTTGGACCAGCCTTTGCAGGGGACAGAGCAGAGGCCAGTTTGATGGTCCTCTCTGCTGACACAGTGAAGTCAGACTTTCTGCTTTTACCAAGTGATGTTCTGATGGCCCCTCACTTGGGGCTGGAGACTTGCCTGTTTTCTACTGGGGGTCTGTGGCTGGTGGCTGATGTCCTTGGGCTTGCTTAGCTCTGGGCCCTTTTACCAATCACAGACTGCCTGCCTGAATGCACAGCACAATCCTGCACCTCCTCTCCTCAAACGTGCTTAGAGCTAGTTACCTGGAAAAGCAAGATCAATGGCTCCACTAATGAGCCGATTGCTTGTAGCTGTGAGGCTGCACCAGCCACCCATGGGGAAACTCCAGGCAGGCCAATGTGCCCTGACTTTGTAGACTAAAGTGTGTGTGTGCGTGTGCTGTGCTTGTGTCCCTTTCATTGGAGCTGGGCACAGCAGGCTTGGTCTTGTCTTCAGAGCATACTGTATGTGGACCTTTCAGCTGTGCCAATGCTGGCATTAATGTGGCAGCAGGGAACTGGTCAGCTACTGGAGACCAACTCATGAAGGGTCTCAGCTGCACTGTCTAGCTCTGTCCTGTGGATGATACCACACAGGCCTACCCTACCAGAGCTTGTTATCTGAAGCAGCAGGGCCTGGATGACCCTTTAGATCTGCACTGCCACAGGTGTGTCTCCCCTGAGACTTTCACATTTAGCATTTGTATGAGTCCTGTGTTCTGTGACTGCATACTTATACTTTATATGAGTGGTGTGACTCTTTCATCTCTCCAACACCAAGTGCTGTGTAGCAAGGTATATATTGGCTGTTTTGTGTCAACCTGACACAAGCTGGAGTCATTTGGGAAGAGGGAACCTCAATATAGAAAATGCCACACCAGATTATTCTGTGGTATATTTTCTTGATTAATGATTGATGTGTGTGTGTTGGGGCAGGGGGCTAACTCACTATGGGGATTGTTACCTTGGGCTGGTAGTTCCGTGTTCTATAAGAAAGCAGGCCAAGCAAGCCATGAGGAGCAAGGCAGTAAGCAGCACTCCTCCATGGTTTCTGCTTAAGTTCCTGTCCTGACTTTCCTCAGCAGTAGAGTGTGATCTGAGTGTTGTAAACTGAAATGAGCTCTTTCTCTTCCAAGTTTCTTTTGGTCATGGCGCTTTCTCACAGCACTAGAAACCAAACTAAGTCACAGGGCCATAGTGTCTTCTTGGCTGAGCTCTTTCCAGCTGACTTCTGTCATCTTTCTTAGGTGGAGCCAGTACCTACAAATAGAGTTCTCTGCTCTGCCCATAGAAGCCACTGGACTCAGCAGGATCAGTCATCCCCATACTGTAGCCTTGATGGCATTGAGAGGCATACCTTTCTGTCACTAAGTCACTCTCTACTCTCCTGCAGATGTGGCTTAGGTTACTGGTCCACCTCTGTTGTCCCAGCTTGGCCTTTCCCTACAGGCTAACGATCCATCTCTCGAAGCTAGGCTGCTTGTGTTTCTAGAGTATGTGGGTGTTGTTAGAGAGTGAAGCACAAAGACAGCTCCTGGGTTGGGAGCTCGGTTTTAGGCACTTGCTTGAGGGCTGCACTCAGCTCATCCCATACTCAGGCCTCCACTTGTGATATCCTGTGGCAGTACTCCCACGGCGGCACTATGTTAGATTGTCTTGGAGGATGTTGTCCATGTTGGTGAGGGGCAGCAGCGAGCGTGTGGAACACTGCCTTTATCCTGCACATAGGAAGACGTGAAGGATCTTTTGAGAGAGAGAGAGAAGAGAGGGGGTCTACTGAACTTGTGGTTCGGTTTGTAGGAGGGGGAAGTCAAGAGAGTATGATGGGTTGGGGCCAGGCAGGTCACATGGTAGCAGACCACACAGAGAGGCTGGCGAGGGCAGGGGCCCTGGGAGGAGAGCAGGACCTGAGAATGAAAGGCATCTCCAGGTCCCCAGAAGCAGAGGTCTTGGGAAGGGGGCCGGACAGGATTGAGGCTCAGGAGGAAGAGACTGATCCGGGGCTCCTTTGCACAGGGCTTCTTGGGGAGGAGGAAGATGGTAGACAGACCTTGGAGATCAATGGCTCTTAGCTAGAGGGTTTGGAAGGAGGAGGGGCTCTGGAGGTGGGTAGGGTCAGTGTTGCTATGAAAAGTGAGGGTGCGGTGCAGATTTGGCAGGGTGAGTGTCTGGAAAGTACTTGAACTTTGGGGTGTATCACTCCTTAGTACAGATTGCCTCCAAAGCCAGTCTGCCTGTTGCCTCTGTTGTCCCTGTCTCTGCACAGTACCTACGATACATGTGCAGGAATGTGCTCCTGTGTGGGGCCCAGAGACTGATGCTGGGTATCCGCCTCAGCTGTCTCCTATTGCATCCGGCACTTAAGTCTGTTAGATCAAATGGGTAATGAACTCCAGGGTTCCTGTGGCTTGTTTTCTCCCCGTGAAGCTGGATTTAAGCACCTGCTACCATGTCTGTCTTTTTACCTGGGTGCTGGGGATTCAAACTCAGGTTCTCATGCTTCTTCGGCAAATACTTGACCAAATAAGTCATCTCTCTAGTCTCTGCCTCTGTCCAGAGAGAAGCACACTCACTTCTGGAGCTATACTCCTGCCTTGCTCTACTGAAGTAAGCATGCTCTAGAGGAGCCCTACCCACATTGTTCAGGGGCAGGTAGAAGGCTCCCCCTTCCTCCCCTGGGAGGAGATCTGTGGGGTGGAGACCTACTATGTGAGATGTGAAGGTGCCACAGCCTGTGAGCTGCCTTCTGTGTCCTTGAGACGCTCAGCTCAGAGCCAGGGATGAGGGCAGTGCATAGAGAGAATGCCGAGGGCAACAGCACCCTGCACAGAACCATGAAGCATGGCTGTAGGCCCAGGCCACCCTCTGTGGATAACTGGGCTCTGATAATTGCATGTAGTCAAGAGGGTGGGGCAGCTGGGGATGCAGGGCATTGCCTTCTACCAGCGCAGGCACCGAAAAGGCAACCCAAGGGCAGAATTTGTTTTCTGGCCTGGTGGTTCATGTGAACGCCAGTCCGCTTGGTGTCCATGAGCTGTCCTCGTTTGAGCAACCCCAGACCTCACACAGGTCTCTCAGAACTGCAAATCTGCAACCAGAACGCAGAGCTTTGCTTTAACTGTGGCGTCTGGTCTACCTGCTGTGTGGCAGGCAGCTTGCTCCCCACTTCCCAGAGTTGTGTTACTCATGGGGTGCAGGCTACGGTGTCTTCTGGACCATTTGTCCTTCTGTGTGGTTCTTAAAACTTAACATGACTGGGAGCTAGAGAGATGGCTCAGCATGCCCTATGGTTGAGTGTGAGTATTGCTCTTATACAGGACCCAAATGCTTCCCAGCACCTATGTCAGGTGACTCATAGCCATCTATAATTAAAGTAAATAAATAAATATGTATAAACACACATGTACACACACATAAGGTTTTTTGTTTTTGTTTTTGTTTTTGTTTTTTTTTTTTGGTGTTTCGAGACAGGGTTTCTCTGTGTAGCCCTAGCTGTCCTGGAACTCACTCTGTAGACCAGGTTGGCCTTGAACTCAGAAATCCGCCTGCCTCTGCCTCCCAAGTGCTGGGATTAAAGGCATGCGCCACCACTGCCCGGCTCACACACATAAGTTTTAAAAAATGACATAAACCTTTGTTTTTTATCATATGTACTTATGTGGATTTTCACCTCTCCTTTGTCATGTCCAAGTCATGGCGTAACAGTTCTTCTCCATCCTGTTTCACCCAAAGAAGAGGTCTGTCTCCAGCACCTTGACATATGTCATCTTGCCATAGGGATTTTGGCTATTTCCAATTTGTCAAAAAACAGCCGAAGGTTCTTCATATGGTTACATACGGTGGATGGCACCACTTCTCTTGCTGCATAGTACTCCACCGTAAGGGCAAACCACAGCTTAGTCTGTTTTCTATGCAAGGACATCTATGCTGCGAGTATTTCACCATAAGGGCAAACCACAGTTTATTCATTCATTCTCATTTGACCTGTTTCTGGGCTTTGGTAGAGGGAATGAAACTGCTACATGTGCCCCGCCCTGGTGTGTGTGTGTGTGTGTGTGTGTGTGTGTGAGTGAACCTTTCTGGTCATGTTGCACTTTTAGCTTCATGAGAAATGGCCGAAAGTTCTGGCATGGGCATCCTCAGAGTGCTCTTCCTTGGGCTGATGCTGGTCTCTTTGGTCTCCCTCAGAGGTGTGGGCTACAGGTGTATTTCCAGCTGCGCAGCTCTCCAGCCCTCACTGTCTCTGGAATTTTCCATTTCCTTGGCAATGCTCCAGTCATAGCCTGTTTTCTGTATTCAACTCTCTGTGCACCAAGATCAAGCCCCAGCTCCGAGACAGGTTTTGTTCCCTCTCATTCTGCTCCAGCAGCCCTGCAGCCGTTTATCTTTCTTCCTTCCTCAGCCTCTTTTTCATTTAGCTCAGGACTCTCTCATGACTTCAGGGGAGCTGCATCCGCAGTTCGTCAGAGCCCCTGCTCCTCTGTATGGTGCAGCATGGTGGCCGAGCAGACACGATCTTGAATGAAAGTGGTACCCAAAGGTGTGGTGTCCAAGGTCCACGGAGGAAGGAGATCAGGCTGTCCTGAACTTGCCTGTTTTAGAGTCTGTCATATTGCCTGGTAGTGGGGTGTGACAATAGTCACATGGCAGGATGCGTGCAATGTGATGGGAAGCACATGTTGTGACACAAGTATGTATGTGTCATTGCATGACTGTAGAGTGACATGTGTATGATTCAAGATATCAGCTGTCTGTCCTTCTTGCTGCTGTTCTCTAGCTCTTTTCTGTGCCTTTGTGTGTTTGTTTCCATGTGTGAGTATATGAATGTGTGTCTGTGTGCATGTATGTGTGTGTATTCATGTTTTTATGTGCATGCGCAGATGTATATATGCGTACCTGCTTGTTCACATGCATGTGGTGTTATGTGTGTCTGTGTGTGCACACATGCATAGCCCAGAGGTGAACCCTGGGTGTCTTTCTCAACCACTCTTCACTACATTTATCATTTTACAGAGCTATTATTTTCGTAGCGATGTGCATGTGTCTGTGTGCATGTCAGAGCCCTAGAGCCAGTTGCAGGTGGTTATGAGTCACCCAGTCTGTGTGCTGGGAACTGAGTTTGTGTCCTCTGGAAGAACAGCAAATGCTCTTAACTGCTGAGCCATCTCTCTAGCCTGTCCACTGTCCACCTTGCTTTAGAGTCAGGGTCTCTCACTAACCCTGGAACTCACTGACTGCGCTAGACTGGCTGACCAGTAAGTTCCAGAGAGCCTTCTGTCTCTGCCTGCCATGCCCTGGGGTTATGATTGTGTGTCGCCATATTGACTTTTTATGTGGGTCCTGGGGATCTGAACTCTGGTCTTTATGCTTGCATGGTGAAGACACCCATTGAGACACCTTCCCACATGCTGGCTCCTGTTTTTCTGAGCTCTTCCCCCAGTCCTCAGCCTCCATGTACCTCTTGCCCTTCATGCAGAGCTTCCATCCTGCCGTCGGACTTAGCTGTCTCCTCCGTCTGTCTCTCTTTAGGTGTAAACAGAGCTTTCAGCAGGAGAGGAGTGGGAGGAGGAAACAAGGGAATGTTTGGGTCAGAAAGTATTTATGTATTACCTGTTGAGGAACCATTTTGAATGTAACAAGATCCCAGGGCAGGCTATCTGCCCTTTTCTGTGAAGAGCAGGAAGACTTCTTACCCTGTGCTGTAGATATCTGGGTGACAGTGGCGTGCAGTGGTATAGAAGCAGGATTTATTGGTGTGTGAGCCCATCACAGGATGCCTTCATAGTCTAAAGAGACAGGACAAGAGCTGCCTGTATTGAGCATGCAGAGGTTCTTCCTCAGCTTCTTGCTTGTACAGCCCTTGAGAATGGCCCAGACAGTTTGCTTCAGCCCCTTTGTTCTGAGCGCAGGAGTCTGCTTCCAGACTGCACCCCTGAAGTTGAGAATATATGGGAAGAGTGTCACCAGGCCCTGCTGTGGCCTGATACACCCTGGGCAGTGCTCCTTCCCACGAGTGAGAGGCCAGGCACAGGAGGGACAGGAGCAGCCTCTGTCCTTTATCATAGCTGTATCTTTTGTGTGTCAAGGCAGTATGAAGTGGTATAGGGCCTTCTGTAGCCAGCACCATCGTAGTCTGGCACTAATGAGGCCCTGGGACTCTGAGCCCCTGTGTGAGGACAGTGTGGGCCTTCAGCCTTCCTGTCCTCTCACTAGGCTGTAAGATTAAACAGTAGAGGACACTTTAGGAACGGAAACTGTATCTTTTAAAACAAATCATTTAAGCCGGACATTGGTGGTGCACACATTTAGTCCCAGTATTGGGAGGTAGAGGCAGGTGGATCTCTGTGAGTTCAAGACCAATCTGGTCTACAGGATAATCTAGGACAGCTAGAGTTATACAGAAAAACCCTGTCTAAAGAAAAATAATTTAAAATTTCATATATATATATATATATATGTATATGTGTTTGTACATATGTACATATACGCACACACATACATACATACATGTACATACACACACACACATACATACATACATACATTGATCATCTCCCCCTCCATTATTTTCTCCACCCCCCGTCCACCTCCTGATGAACAAGTCCCCTTTTTTTTTTTGGCCTAGTGCATTTAATTAGGAATGCTTGGCTGAGCATGGTTGGAGATGATTTACTTGAGCAAAAGGCAACTTATTAGTGTCCTTACTGAGGAGTAAGACTCCTACTCCTCCTGCAGCCATTAACTGCCATTAGCTCCTCAGGGAGTGGTGGGGCCTCCTGAACTCCTCCCCTCCTGTGAGGGACTCCTATCCCGTGTAGTCCTCATGAGGTTACTGCCGCTGCTGTGAGTTTGTAGGTTCACTAGACACGTCCTGTCCAGAAGTCAGGTTCACACACTCTTCTCCATCCCTGGCTCTTACACTCTTTCTGCTCCTTCTTTGGTGACTTTCCCTGAGCCTTAGAGTGGTTGATATTGATATCTTACTTCAAGCTAGGCACTCAACAGCCACTTATTCTCAGAGCTTTGACCGGTTAAGAGTCTCTGTAGTAACTGCTGTCCACTGCACACAGAGGCCCTAGACCCAGGCAGAGAGCAGCACTAATGGGCTGAGCCCTAGCACACACCTGTTGCAGTTGGGCCCTGCTGGCTCCGTCTCTTGGGTTGGCCAGGCATGTGGTCTCTTGACAGCCCTCCCTGTGGCTGGGCCATGTCTGTAAACAGTTTGACCTCCACTTGTGTCACTGCAGTGAACACCCTGGCAACTGTTGGGACTTCCAGCATGTGTTCCAAAAGTCCCCACATGGATCCAGGGAATAATTAGTATCCAGTAAGATATGAATCTTAATTCCTAAATTACATATTTAGCAGATGGTCCAAAATAGCACTCGTAATGGCAACATTCAATTAGTGAGTTTAAAAATGTATATTATTGCAACATTCTCCGTGGGTTTTATTCAGAGATTTCTAAATATAGTGGATAAAAACACAGAAGTGTTGCAGACGATTTAGACTCACACTGCTGAAGTGGGCCCTGTGCTAAACTTCCCTGTTAACCAGAGTGACTGCACAGAAATCTTCTGATTTATTACTCAGTCTCCAAAACAAACCATCACCAAGACATTCAGCAGCATGCCTGATGCCCACAGATCCTGCACCTCTGTGCCTGTGAATTCTCATGTCCTTAGAGTTCTTGCGACTTGCTGTGTTTGATTGATGTGGGGCTCCAAGGGCAGCCTTGCTCCCTCTGTGGTAAGGTCAGTGCATCCTGTCTGTGTTCCATACTCTCACAATCCTTGGTTCTGGTTCTGTGTGGGCCTGAGGTGGTCCCGTAGGTGGGTTAGAATGGGAATTTCTGTGTGGGCAGGAAGCAGCTGAGAGTTTGCCCATCCCAATAGAGGGCCTTTGACATTGCAGGAGGAGCCGAGCTGGGGGAGGTAACCCAGAATTCAGGTGATAGAGGTCCCAGACACAGGCCTGTCCACTTCTAGGCACCAGAATCTTCCCAGCTACTAGGGAGGCTGAAGGGAAATGCCAGTTGAAGGCATGCCTGGGTTACAGAGTGAGTTTGTTCAAGTCAGCCTGAGTAGACCCTAACTCAGGACATAGTTGGGGGGTAGAATGCTTCATGAGGTACTGGGTTCAAACCCTGGGCATCTGACAGAACAATACCAGGAAGGGAGGGGAGGGAAGAGGAGGGGAGGAAAGAAGAAGGAGAGGGAGAATTTCTTTGTAGGTCTTCATACTAAGCCCAGGCACAGGCTTCATCCTGCAGAGCCTAGATCCCAGTGTATGAAAGCAGAGCCTAGATCCCAGTGTATGAAAGCAGAGCCTAGATCCCAGTGTATGAAAGCAGAGCCTAGATCCCAGTGTATGAAAGCAGAACCTAGATCCCAGTGTATGAAAGCAGAGCCTAGGTCCCAGTGTATGAAAGCAGAGCCTAGGTCCCAGTGTATGAAAGCTGAGCCTAGATCCCAGTGTATGAAAGCAGAGCCTAGATCCCAGTGTATGAAAGCAGAGCCTAGGTCCCAGTGTATGAAAGCAGAACCTAGATCCCAGTGTATGAAAGCAGAACCTAGATCCCAGTGTATGAAAGCAGAGCCTAGGTCCCAGTGTATGAAAGCAGAGCCTAGGTCCCAGTGTATGAAAGCAGCCCTTAGTGTTAAGCTTTATCACGGGATCTGCTCTGCAGAGCCTGGATCCCAGGTCCCTGAAGCAGGCTTTAATGGTGAGCCAAGTCATAGGCTCCCACACTTTGGGTCCTGGTCCCCCGAGCAGGCCTTTCTGGTAAGCAAGTGTTTACAGCAGAGTCTTTGTTCAGACCCCCCACCCTCTCTGTATATTTAAACAAAGAGCTTTTTAGACCTAAACACAGATGTTCATTTGAAAATGAGAAATCAAATTAAGCGGAACCAGCCTTTGAAAGTGAATGCCCTGTAGCAAGCCAAACAAAGGGAGAAAAACACTGTGTGTAAATTTCACTTAAATCACTTTTTCATCTTAAATAAAGTTTTAAAGGAACAAAGTATCGCGTCAAAGCGCTCATCACCCTCCTGTCCTCCAATGGAACATCTGCGCTCGTTCTGAGTGAGGAAGGAGGAATTAAGCCAAGCTGGGGAGCGCCCCCCCCATAATTGCACCTCGTCCCTTTCTCAGACACAATGCAGATGAAATGCGATTGAGCTGCTGACAAGGGAGGCTGAATAGCCTAGCCGGGTGGGCGCCGTGAGTCTCACTGAGCCTGTCCAGCGGATCTGCACTGGGGCCCCCAGTTTCTTCCTTTTGACAGAGATGCCATCTCCTACACAATGAAAAGACTGCTCCCACTCAGCTCTCAGAAGCCCCATGGTGGAGTACCTGCTCAGCAAGTTTTAAAATAGGTGTTTCCGCACACCTGGACGGGCACATTGCTAGGCTCTCTGGCTAGCTAGTGTCCTCTGGAGGGCTACATTGCCAGTGGCTCAGCAGGGGCCAGTCACTGAACCCACAGAGACTTGCTTTAGATTGGAAATGGTGGCTGTAGGTTGGTGTTTTACATTATTATTATTATTATTATTATTATTATTACGAAGATTCTCATATATTCCTAGCTGGTCTCAGAGTCACTATTTAACTGAGAATGACCTTGAATTTCTGATTCTCCTGCCTCCACTCCAACTGCTAGGATTATAGGCTTGCACTACCAGGCTTAGTTTTTGCAGTGCTGGGGAACTCAGGACCTTACACATGCGACCACCACAACCAACCAGAGACAGTGTTACCATCTGTTCCTCTCCTCCCCTAACCCCGAGATGGCCTCCAATGAGAGAGAATAAAGAAAAGTATATCCCAGCGTACAGGAAGCTAAGGCAGGAGGAACTCCACAAGTTCTAGGCCAGCTTGATTGATACAATGAGACACAAAGCAGTTTCCAGTTATAGAAAGAGTTGAGGTGATTTCAGTGGTAGAACACTTGCTTCATGCACATGAGGTCTTGGGCTCTGTCTCCAGCACTGGGGAAAAATTGTGGGGTCTCGGGAGATGGCTCAGCCAGCAAAGTTACTCGGATCATATAAGGTGAGGATCTAAGTCTAAGCTCCAGAGTCCATGTAAAAACTAGCCAGGCATGGTGTACGCCTTTCACCCCAATGGTGGCACAGTGGAAACAAGAGAATGCTTAGAAACTCTGACTGTGCAGTCTAGATCAATCAGCTCCATGTTCAGAGAGAGACTCTGTACCCCCAAATAAGGTAGAGAGTGATTAAGGAAGATACTTGCTGTTGACCTCTGACTCCCATGTGCATACATGCATCTGCACTCATGCCAAACACATGTGCGTAGACCTACAAATCTGTACATGCATGCAGGCTGTGGAGAGTAATCTTAGATGAGCCCGGAAGTGGCTATTGTCGGAGGAATGGGCAGGGCTGTGGGTGCTGTGCTCAGCCATGGGAAGCTCTGAAATAGGCGTGGTGTGTTTAGTTGGCTCAGAGGGGTGGCCTGTGCTTTAGGGAGCAGGAAGCTCTGAGGTAGCTGTGGACCTGGGGTCCCAGGAGCAGGCTGTCGGCAGCTCGTGAGCATCTGTCCACTCGGCCCTGGCTGCTGGCTGCTGCTAGGGTCTGCAGTCCCCCACCGCAGCTGAGACTCACTATCTCTTCCTTGCCCCTTTCCTCAAAGCCTCCCCGCCTGCAGGTGAGGAGCCCACTGCTTCCCTGCGGAGCTAGGGGGGTGGGCCAGGTCCATCTGCGGCTTTCTGTTTCCTTCCCACCCGGAAGAACGTTGCTGCTTAGGAGCCTGTATGCCCCAGCCAGCTTGATGCCCACATGGTGGCCTGTGCGTGGGCACCTTTTCCTTTCCTTCAGTACCAGGCTGTGGGTCTGAGCTTCTCACAGGTACTGCCTTCATGAGCACATGCAGTGTTCAGCACCCGCCGCCTCTTCTCGAGGGACTGAATGTCTTCAGAATTGAACTGGGTCAGCTTCATCTGTCCCCAAGGCCCTACCAGAGTCTGTATTGCAAGAGGTCAGTCAGGACCCAGGGGAATCTCCATAGACAGCAGGGGCAAGTGTCCCATCTGTGGAAAGTGCTGGGCCCTGCCACTGAAGTACTTCCTGACTGTGGGAAGGTTAACCTCTGCACCTTAGCAACTGCAGAGGGGATGAGAGCCATCTTTCCCCCTTTGTTTTTGGCTGAGGCCCTAATGGCTGCAAGCAAGAACTTCCAGGTTCGGGGCCGGCAGGGAGCCAGACTTCCAATGCAAGGGTACTGAAGGTTTAGGGAGGCCCGGCTGCCCGAGTCGGCCAGGCCAGAGTGGCAGCCAAGGAGCTCCTCTGGAAGAGATGCAAAGCTGCATCCTCCCTTTGTGGTGGGGCTAAGTCTAGAACTTCAGCCTTGGTTTCAGAACAGAACAAAACATCATTTTATTATTTTTATGTATATGGGTGTTTTGTCTGTGTACCACATGTATGTCTGGAGCCCATGGAGGCCAGAAAAGGGAGTCAGATCCCCTAGAACTAGAGTTACAGATGGTTGTGAGCCACCCTGTGGGTGGTGGGAATTGAACCTGGGTCAGGAAAAGCAGCTGGCATGCCTCACCATTAAGCCATTTCTCCATCCCCCTCATACTCAGTTTTAGACTGGGCTGGGGGAGAGCCCTCCTGGCTGGGCAGAGCGTTCACAAGAACGCTAGTTGGGAACGAAGCAGGTCTGTGTCTATGTAGGAGACCTGGGAGGAGGGAAGGGTGGTGGACGGTGGACATGTCGAAAACTCCCACCTTCTGAACGGCCCCAGGAGCAGCACTGCATGGAGAGAGCCTGCTTGTCTTGTCCTCCACCCATGGTTCCCGGTGAGGGAGAGGTGAGTTGCAGGAGTGCCAGGCCTGAAGCCCACAGGACATGGCTGTGCAGGGGCAGGTTCTGATGGGCATGTCCCTAGGGAGCATCTTTCCTTCCTTAGCTCCCTTCCCCTCTGATCTCTGTAAGACCTTTGTCCCATGTCCTGTGTTGCTCACTGTTGTCACTCCCTCCCTGTTGTCCCTCTTACCCATGTAAGCATTCTTACCTGGCATCCCCAGTGAAGATTTGGTAGTATCTCATATGTGCTCTTCGAGAGAAACAGGGACCCTTTTGGGTTGCAAGGGCGTCTCACCCCAAGACCCTTGGAACTTCCCAAAGGACCCTCCCTTCTGCACCTGCAGTGGAGACAAGGCAAACTGTGGCAGGTGTCTTTTGTGTGATGGGACTCCAGTGTCTAGTTTTTTCATGGTTTAGTGTCTCAGAAGTGACTGGTCACATTTCTGTGCCACAGGAAGAGTCACCAAGCCTAAATCTAATCTTACCGTTTGAACTGTGGATTGGAAGCAGAGGGCTCTCTCTCTCTCCCTCTCCCTCTCCCTCTCCCTCTCCCTCTCCCTCTCCCTCTCCCTCTCCCTCTCCCTCTCCCTCTCCCTCTCCCTCTCCCTCTCCCTCTCTCTCTCTCTCTCTTTGATGGTGTAGAGGCCTAGAGCTTAGATGATTTGGCCACAGCACTCTTAGGAGACGTTAGGAGAGTCTGGGTCCTCTCTTCACAAAGAGTTATGTGGTCAGGCTCACAATTTAAAGGAGTCAGTTCATTTAAACCACAGCTGCCTTCAGGGAGCTTTCTGCACTGAAAGCCCATTGAGTGTCTCTTTTTGCAGTGACTGCTGGGGGCATTGTGTGACACCTGCATGTGGCTGGGGCAATGTGTGACACCTGCATGTGCTGGGGGCAATGTGTGACACATGTATGTGCTGGGGGCAATGTGTGACACATGTATGTGCTGGGGCAATGTGTGACACCTGTATGTGCTGGGGGCAATGTGTGACACATGTATGTGCTGGGGGCAGTGTGTGACACATGTATGTGCTGGGGCAATGTGTGACACATGCATGTGCTGGGGGCAATGTGTGACACATGCATGTGCTGGGGCAATGTGTGACACATGCATGTGGCTGGGGGCAATGTGTGACACATGCATGTGCTGGGGGCAGTGTGTGACACATGCATGTGCTGGGGCAATGTGTGACACATGTATGTGCTGGGGCAATGTGTGACACATGCATGTGCTGGGGGCAGTGTGTGACACATGCATGTGCTGTGGACAGTGTGTGACACATGCATGTGCTGGGGCAATGTGTGACACATGCATGTGCTGGGGGTAATGTGTGACACATGCATGTGCTGGGGGCAGTGTGTGACACATGTATGTGGTTGGAGGCAATGTGTGACACATGTATGTGGTTGGAGGCAATGTGTGACACCTGCATGTGGCTGGGGCATGTATGTGTTGTAGGCAATGTGTGACACATGTATGTGGCTGGGGCAATGAGTGACATGTGGAAGTAATAGAGTCCTCCTCAAGCCAGGGACCTAGGGTGCATTTCCTTGGTCTGTCAGCACGGCCTTATGTGGAAGCTGCTGCCATGTGTGCCTCTCACTGGGTTCGTGTCCTCCTTGAGCCTGTGCACTGGCACGCTGGTGTCTCTGGGTGGCAGTTGACTGCTTTGCTCTCCTTGCATAAGTAGTGTTAGTGGCAGGTGTGGCCGGTGGTGTGGCCAGCCTACCTGGAGAGCTGCATCCTGGGCCTTCTGCCTAGAGACTACTTTATTCCATCACCAAGACCTCTGCTCTTCTCCCTTTGGCCCACGATTCCAGGCTCTAGCTGCAGGCTCGAGGCTGCTCCCTTTGGATTAATTCCTCATAATCCCTCTGGGATTGGAGTGTTTTAGATCATACAGTTATAATCGGGGGTGTATGGAGGTCTCTTCTTCTCATCTTTAGAGCCTTGGTGTTTTATATGAGACCCTTGCTTGGCCTGGGGATGTCCTCTTGTCGAGATTGAGATGGCTGCTGGTGCCACCTGCCAGGGTGCCTGCTAGTGTGCACTTTGTTACTTGTTCTTCACTGCTGCTAAGAGCCCCTGCCTAGAATCCCCCAGTGAGGGGCTGGGGTGTGGCTCAGTGGTAGAACACCTGCCTAGAACCCCCCAGTGAGGGGCTGGGGGTGTGGCTCAGTGGTAGAGCCCCTGCCTAGAATCCCCCAGTGAGGGGCTGGGTGTGGCTCAGTGGTAGAGCCCCTGCCTAGAATCCCCCAGTGAGGGGCTGGGTGTGGCTCAGTGGTAGAGCCCCTGCCTAGAATCCCCCAGTGGGGGGCTGGGTGTGACTCAGTGGTAGGGCCCCTGCCTAGAATCCCCCAGTGAGGGATTAAGATGTGGCTCAGACATAGTTCTTGCCTATTGTGAGCAAGGCCCAGGGTTCAATTGTGCGCACCAAGCTACACCACTCCACCAAAACTAAACGAAAACTAAACAAGCAAAAACAGTGACTACTAAGGCTGCCCACAAGTGTGCTGTGTTGCATCCCACTGTTGCTGAACCTGCTGCCCTCTAGCAGGGAACAGCACTGGACAGGGATCCCCAGGAACTTATGTGCATGCAGCCTCCCTTGACAGCAGATTCTATAGCAAAAGACAACACTGAAGTTGGCATAGCTAGTGTAGCTAACACTCCAGTAATTGGAAGGGGAGTTTTTTCAGGCTCTCATGACGAAGGATTATAAATCTTTTCTATTAAAGGTGAGGCAGCCACTGAGGGTAGGAAGCAAGCGGTTGAAGCACGTTGGCAGCCCTCTGTGCTCTTCGTTGCAGATGGGGAAAGTGGTTAGTTAATTAGGTGATTTTTCTCTTCCTCTGACACGTGCAAATGAGCCTCCGTTAATAACTGAGTTGTTACATAAATGATAAAATTTTAACACTAATGTCAAGTTGTCAGGAGTTCCTGGACAAGGAAGGTGAGCCTGGGGAGGTTCCTCACTCCACCCCAGCTGGTTATTTAGTTATTTAAAGTGGTAAGTGAGCCTCTGGGAAGTTACTGTGAGCAGCAGGGCCAGAGGCTCTTTGCACCCTCTGGCAGGAATCTGCACTAGAAGCTGCCTGTTTTTTTTTTTTAAAGTACTTCTGGCTCCTGGATGGAATCCAGCACCCTGGACAGCATCCTTGTTGCTCTAGCTTTGGAGGAGCTAGCTGCTCTACAGGCCTCTTTCAGGTCTAGGCTCAGAGTTCTGAGACAGAGGGACCTGCAGGGCAGGTCTGGGAAGGGAGCAAGCAGCAGCAGCCACTCTGTGTTCCTTGCTGGGGACCAGGCTAGCTGTAACTCCCCAGAGCAGGACCCTGCCTCGATGTCAGAATCTGCCGAACAGAAAGCCAACTCAGAACGTCTGAGGACTGAAGAGGCCAAGGGCAGCCTGGTGTGCTGGTTCCAAGCAATGGGCTTTCCTGAGTTAGCCTCAGAGCTCTTAGGCTTAGGTGGCTCCTGCTGGGGAGGGCTCTTCTGTAACATGCGGGGTTGGATTCAGACTGACCCCGAACTTCCGATCCTCCTGGCTCTGCCCGCAAAGTGCTGGCATTTGAGGTATACGCTGCTATGCTTGGTTTCCGTGGTGCTAGAGGTGGAATCCAGAGTTTTGTGCATACTAGGCAGGCACGTGACCAGCTGAGCTACAAGCCCCAGCCCCACGTGACACCCTTTTAATCTCTGTGGGAAGCTGCAGTCTGAAGACCTGTTCTCTTGGACATGATTGAGAGTTCAGTGAGTTAGTCAGAGAGGACTTGTTCTCTGCTCAGAAAAGCTTTGTCTCCGGCTGTCCGGACCGGAAGGCAGTAGGGTTACTTAATCTAGTCAGTTGGCCAGGGCACCGCACCTCTGCAGCAAGGGGGCATGCCTATCACTGTGAGTGTCCAGCAGGCCAGCACAAAGCGCTTGTGCCATAATATGTTGTTAGGCTTTGTGTAGCTGGGAGTGAAGGCCCTCTTGGCAGGGAGCTTGCAGCCAGCTGTCGGATGAGATATGTGAACAGTTGGAGAACTTCTATGACTGATCGGCCCCAGGTGACATTAGGGCATATGGGAACATGGCTTTCTGTGTTCTTTTAAATGCCCCTCCCACCCCCCACCCCCCAAAGTCTCACTTTTTATCCCTGGTTGCCTGGAACTCACTGTGTGGACCAGGCCTGCCTGGGTCTTGCAGAGATCTGCTTGCCTCTGCCGGAATTACTGGTGTGACTCACCAGACTGTCTTACCTGTGTCTGATGTATGGAGTGGTGACTCGGTGGAGTGACCCTTCAAGGGAGTGGTCTTTGTATTCTAGAGACTGTTTATGGGCCTGAGGCTCTGCTGCCCTCCTGTAGCTACGCTGGTGGGTTTTGGAGTCCGGAGAAAAGTGGGTCTATAGGTCAGGCTTCTAGGCTGCCTGACCCTCCCACTTCTGTGAGCTCAGCTCCTACCTGTCCTCTGGGTGGCAGACTTTTTTCGTATAGTAAATATTGCTGGCTGTCTCTTCTGGAAATCTAAAATGAGATTTCACTTCTTTTTAAGTTAAAAAAAAAAGAAGCTGGAACATTTGCAGCTGGGCGATAGCAGAGATTTCAAATGTTACTTATCTCTTGCACAAAAGGAGGCAGGAGAGAGGACTCAGTCAAGGCTGAATACTAACGATGTGGAGGTGGTGGAAAGCACTGGGGGATGCTCTTGCAGAACTCGGTGGGAGATGGTCAGAGTGCACTGCAGCCAGGTGCAGTGAATGATCCGTGGAAGGAGGCGTGAGAATGACCTTGGCCTCCTGAGCTGCCCTTGCCCTTGGGACGCTTGTTTGCAGAGCTGGTCCCATTTCGTCTCCCCCACTCTTAGTCTAGGCTCAGTGGCCCTGGGCCTACCGTTCCTATTCCTTTGCTGTGTGCTCTCAGCCCCCTCTCCCCAGTCCGTGTCATTCTCTGTCATGTTAGAAGGATGCCCTGTTCTCTACGTATATCCTGTTGTCTTCCTGCCTGGAATTCCACATTCAGATCCTGGGTTTAGCCCATTTCAGCTTGGCTTTTAGGCCTGATTCAGATAGCGGGGTGCTCCGGCCCGTCTCACCTTGGCCGCCTCCTGGAGACAGCAGGTCCATGTGTGGGGTAATAGGTGTGCAGTAGGTGTCTCTGTCTCTCCCAGCCCTGTTCGTCACAGCCTGGTGAGTTCTTTGCTGGTTAGGTGTTCACTGGCCCATCTACTTTCTCACAACAGGAGTGGTTCCTGAGGGTTGGTTGTGTCCCTTGTGACCAGACTTGTGCTGACAGAGTTCATAGTCCTTCTTTCTGCCCTGAAGCACCTGGGTGGCACCTGAGCTTGGGGTGTTTCCTGTTCTTACACTAGCACTTTCTGGGTGACAGTTAGTGGCTTGCTGGCCTGACCCTTGTGTCTGTGTTACCCTGTCTTAGTCTCAGTCTCTCTTAGCACTCTCATGCTGTGTCTGGGTCAGCCCTGTGAGTATCCCAGGCCGCAGGGTGGGAGAGGCCCAGCAGCAACTTAGCTGTCCTTGGTTTTCCTCACATTTGCTGTATCTGCCTTCCCCACTTCCTGCAGCTGTGCCCCCTCCCACCTGGGTGGGGGAGAGGAAGGAAAGGACGACAACAGTGCATTTGAATAACCTGTTTTGGATCTGACTACAGAAAGAATACAGTTCATTTAGAACATTTGACAATGTAGAGGAAACAAACAGAAAAGACCAGAAGAAAGGTTTCCCATAATCCCTCTGCCTCCTGAAAGCCAGTCTAAATGTGTTGGCTTAGATTTGGCCTGTGTGTGTGTGTGTGTGTGTGTGTGTGTGTGTGTGTGTGTGTGTGTGTGTTCTGAGGTAATTGTTAGTAAAAACAATACCATGTGTACTATTTGGGGAGTCTACCTATTTTGCTTAATCTTTCCCGACACTTCCCAAATTAAATGTTCTCACAGAACGGTTTTTGAGCCCAGATAATATGTTTAGCATGGGATATACTTAGGTCCCCCCCCCCCCAGCTTGTGACTGTGGGTCTTTCTCATTAAGAGTGCTTTAGTCAGCCATCTCCTGTTAGCTAGTTAATCATCTTTAGTTTCTCACCTCTATTATAAATATACCCTGATTAATATGTGCCTCCAAATCCTTGCTTGCATAACTGCTGATTATTTCTTCAAGAAAAACTCTTAAATTAGAATTATACCCTTAAAAGTCTTTGCATTTTTCAAAGCAAACCACTTGGGAACGCCTTGCTGCGGCCAGGTGGTTTTCTCTACATTATCTTCATTATAGTCAAGCAGGCCCTTTGCTCACCCAGCAGAAAAGGGAAGATGGAATCTGTGTGGCCTTGGGTTAGACCACGGGCTTTTAGTTCCTGCACCAGAAGCAAATCAGCGTAACAGGAAAAATGGTAAATTGGCTCTCCTAGGGTTGGGCCGTAGCTCAGTTGGAGCAGTTCTATCTTAAATGTGTTAAGCCCTGGGCTCCATCCCCAGCATCGCATGTACCGAGTATGGTGGCTCACACCTGTAATTCCAGCACTAGTGAGGTGCAGGCAGGGGCCAGAAGTGTCAGGCCATTTGCAGTTATATAAGTTGAAATCAGTGCAGGTTACGTGATATTCTCTCTCAAAAATAAATAATTGAAGACACAGCTGAAACAAAACCAAACAGCTTTGCCCCTATGAACTATACCCAGACAAAGTGGTTACATCTAAACTTCTTGGAGGACACAAGTCTTTCTGGTATGAAGCCCCAGGTCATACATGTAGCCCTGTACTCTCTCAAGCCCTGTAGGTCTCTTGAGCCTCCCCTGCTGGATGGGCCTTGCTGACTCCTCTGATGAGCAGAGGGGAAAAGGAAGAGGACCATCTTTGATGAGGGAGGTTGCTGATCCCATACAAGCCTGTGCCTGTGGATGGGAGGTCTGTTGGCTCCTCTGTCACCCCTGAGGGTGTCTGCCCAACTGATATCGCCAGTCCTGTCATGAGAGGAGCAGTATGCATTGTCTAAAACAAACAAACAATAGCGAAACCCCAAATAGACCACAACCAAACTCAAAACTAAACCAAACCAAAAGCACAGATGTGTTAGTGCAGCTGTCCAGAGCCAGAGAAAGACTGGAGATTGAGTCTGCTGTTGCTGTTGTATGTTTCTGGTGGTTAGGAATGGTCTCTGGGAAGCTGAGCCAGAGGCCCACAGACCTCGCATGTTTGAGTGTCAGGTCAGTGGTGTGGCTCGGATGCAGTGAATGAGGGCAGGTGAGAAGCCTCAGTGACAGCTGTGGTCAGGCTGAGGCAGGGGATGAGAGGTAGGAGATGGCTCAGTCCAGAAAAGACTCAAGGTGAGGGTGCAGAGGCATGGGCATACATACTCTGGGGTCCCTGATACTGCTGGAAGCTGTTCCCTCCACCACAACCTGATTGCCTGACATCAGCCAGCACAGCATAGAGGTTTGGGTCCCTCCATGTCCCCTACCTCCATTCTTCTGTGTGGAGTCAAAGGGGAGGATTAATTACATGCCTGTGACGATTGCAGTCTGATTCCCCCCTGCTTTACCTCTGTGTCCCCAACCCATCACCACTTTCCACTTCAGAGTCTTATGGTCTAGGCTGACCTCAGACTCAATATGTAGTCAGATATTTCTTTGAACTTGTGATCCTCCTGCCTCTGCCTCTGAGTGCTGGAATTATAGGTATGCTCCACCACACACGGTTCATCCAATGCTGGATCAAAGCCAGGGCTTCATGCATGCTAGGCAGCCATTCTGATGGCGGAGCCACATCCCCAGCCCCTCTGAGCTACTGTTACCTAGCTGCACTCTCCAGGTCTCAGAAGCTCTCTCAACACACACTTCTAACTTTATCTTTCTTGCCAGCTCTTGGCTGGCAAGCAGCGTTCCCTTTACCAGAAAGAGAAGCCCAGCCATTCCCGCTATGAACCACAGAAGCAGCAGCTTCCCAAGAACTTGGCAATCCTCTTGATTTTTATTTATTGGTAGGGAAACTCTGTTGATGTGTTGTTCAGTGGGTTTTGACAAATACCGCAAACATTAGTGTTGAGCGTCTGCCATCAAGGATGGTGGTTCCCACCTCAGGCCAGGCCAGACCGGCCTCTATCCCAAGGCAGAGTTCAGTGAAGCTTGAAGTCGGGCGTCTACCGAGTAGAAGCTCCTCCCCTCAGCTGTCGGAGCCAAGGCATTTGTTTTC
The DNA here is from genome assembly GCA_028551405.1 of Uromys caudimaculatus. Taxonomy (NCBI): domain Eukaryota; kingdom Metazoa; phylum Chordata; class Mammalia; order Rodentia; family Muridae; genus Uromys; species Uromys caudimaculatus. The sequence continues at coordinate 12,164,192 of CM052721.1, forward strand.
TTTCCCAGTCCAGGATAGCCTCTCCTCCACAGCGTGTCACTTTTAGGGTTCCTGACCACATCTCACTATCTTCTGGGCTTTGCAGTCTTCCCTTCCAGTGCAGACATTTAGTACAAGTAGATAAGAGCAATTACGAGCCATCCAATCCATCACCCTGCAGCAGAATTTACAAGGCCTCAGCTCACAGTGAGGGGCTGGCAGTAGATGAGTCTCAGGCCATCTCTGTTCAGGCTTTGTCCTGCAGTTCCTCAGCAGTCATTTGCAGCTCTTCTCCTTAATTAGCATGTTTTAAAGACTGTTAGTTCCCTGGCTATGACAAGAAGCTAGGTTGTGCCAATACTCTACCGATTCTTTGTGAAGTGCCTTGGTCTTTTCCTTAGCCTTGACTTTGATTGAATGCAGCTGTGGATGAGGCTGGTCAGCATTAGCTGTGTTTCTATTGGGTGCCCTGTTCTTTGGGCAGAAGGGCACCCAATGTGGGAGGTGGTCTATTGTGACAGGTGCTAGTGTCATGCCTCAGCAGGGTTGGCAACCATGGGAAGCCAGAGGTGTGCCTGTGATCCTTACTGGGACCAACCGTAAGCACTGGCATCATTAACTTGGAGAACCTCCTTGTTACAGTCTCTTACAACACCAGTGTGCCCTTACTCTCTGAAATTTATTAGGTAGGACTCTCTTAAGTGGGAGTGGGTATCAGTATGACTTAAAAACAGGTGATAATGCAGTATGTGGAGCTGGGCAGATGATAGCTCAGTTGGTAAAGTGGTTTTAGAGGAGACTTCAAGCCCCGTGCAGCGGTGTGAGCTTGTGATTGGTGGTGAGTGGAAGACAGAGATGGGAGATCCCTAGGCTTGATGGCCAGGCAGCCTAAGCTAATTGGTAAATTTCAGGACAGTGAGAAACCCTGTCTCAGAAAATAGGTGGCTGGCCCCAGTAGGATGCCACCTGACATTGACTGCTAGGTCCACACACGTGTTCACTTACTTTCATATGCAACTGTGCACAAACACCAAGAAAAACAATAGCAACCTAGTGTCTCATTGAAGTCTGGTTTCCATGAGATAGGATGCAGGACTTGTTGGCATTCCCTGTGGGTCAGCATTCCAAGTCATATGTAAAGCATGGCCCATGCCCTGGAAGTGGGCTGCCTGTGTCCCCAGGTGGAGATGACTATTGCTGTGGCCTCTCTCCCCTGGTGTGTTGTCTCTGTTCTTGAATTTCACACATCTTCATGTGTCATACCTCAAAGGAACAATGGGTTTTCATAGGGCACCACAGCACGGCCGACCCCCAGATGCTCTCGGCTGAGGTTGCTTCTGCATTGAGGAGAGCTTGGCACGTTGTCCCTTGCTGTCAAGCTCCATTCCTTGCACACCTGTCTCTTGCTTTTAGGTGTCTGGATCAATGCTGGGTTTTGACCTCTATGAGTTACGGTATGGGTGTATTTGTGCAAAGTTATTTGAGGGCTCACATAATTCGTCTTGACATGGACCTGTGATTGCTGGGAGTTAACTAAGAATTTGAGGTCTGTCCATGTGCACCATTGGACCTCCACATAGGCGCAGCCACGTACTGCGGTGAGTAGGAGAGGCCTGCTGAGCTTGAATTACCTTCAGCTGCCGTCAGCTGTAGGGCTCACGTGCCCACTGCCACTCCGCGGACCTATGCACTCTCAGTCCACTTGGTTGGCTTTCTACTTATAACCTTTGGCTATTTTTCTGTCCTCCAAATTGAATATTTTATCTCAGAATATCATCTGCTCCCCTGTTTTTGAGACAAGTTTTTACTGTGTAGTCCAGGCTGGCCTCAAACTCTCAATCCCCCTGACTCAGCCTGCTGAGCGCTGGGATGACGGGCCCTCACCGGCACTCCCAGCTGCTTTCTCAGTAGACATTTCCCTCTCTGTGTGTGTGTGCTTATCTTCCAGGCATCAGCTCTGAGGTTGTGCGCAGTAAGCTGTTAGTGCTTCGGTTTCGTGTGGGCACAGAAGGCCTTCTGGCCCCTCCCTCGATCATTAAGGTTTCCTTCTGCATCTTCCCCTTTCATGATTTTGACTTTCATGTCTCAAGCCATCCGTTGTATCATTTGTTGCAAACCCCATGTTGTGGTCTTTTTGTCTGCATTAATCCAGGCAGCTTACACTCCACAGAAACCTGTGTGTTACCATCCTGGAGGCTGGAAGGGCGAGGGAGAGGCCGTGGCGAGCTCAGGCTCACCTTCTGTGCTGTCTTCCCATGGCAGCTCTCTATCCCCAGAGCTGACTGAGGGAGTGGGGGTGTGGTAGGGCTGTGTTTGTTTCTTTTCTGTGGACTTGATGTTGTTTTCTGTATTATATGATAATTGCTTTTCTCACTGGTGTGATGAAACTCTTGAAAAAATAGCAACCTATAGGAGCTAGGGTTTAGTTAGGGTCACTGTTTGAGATGGTGTGGTCTATCTTGTCAGGGAAGGCATGCCAGAGTTGGCTGCTTACAGCTGTGGCAGCAGGGTTGAGAGACTGCTTCTGTGTATCTTAGTAGATGAGGAAACAGTTCAGGCCAGGCTGTATGCATAAGGCCCAAGCTCTCAAAATTAGAATTTGTTAGAATTAGCTAGAATTTGATATAGTCATTGCATCCGATAAAAACCAAACCCTTTTTGCTAATCAGAATTGTTATGCTGCCTCAGGACTGAAGGTTATATATCATTTTATTTGACTGCAGAACTAATAATAAAGTATAAAGCTCTTAAACAAAAAAACAAAAACAAAAACAAAAACAAAACAGCACCGCTCACCAGCTAGGAACCACACACTGAAACACAAAAGCCTGTTGGGGACATGTAATGCATACCAAGGACTTCCCTCTCCTCTCAGCTAGTGTCCTCGGTGAAGGTCCCCAGCACCCCTGTTTGGGGCCCCTCCTCCTGTCAGCCCTTTCTCTTTGGGGTAGACCATACCACTTACTTAACATGGGACAGAGTTAAGGGAAATGTCATATGGCCGGAAGTGAGGATGGTGAGGTAGCCTTCATCTTCTGAAGTGTTGGTGATACACATGACTCCTTCTGTAGGCTCCAGAAAATGACCTATGATAACCATGTGTTCAGTTTTTTAAAAAATGTTTTATGTGTATATGTGTGTGCTAGAGTGTATGTATATGCACCACATATGTTCAGAAACCCACAGAGGTCAGAAGGACACTGAATCCTCTGGAATAGGAGTTATAGATTGTTGTGAGCTGTGGGTACTGGGAATTGAACCCAGGTCCTCTGCAAGAGCAGCCAAGTGCTTTTAGCCTGTGAGCCATCTCTCTATCCTACATTTTCAGTTTTGAATACGTGACTTTGTTAAGCATGTAGCAAGAAAAAGTAAAAGAAAAAAGATAGCAAGCAGCAGACAGAGTGCAAAAGATTATCATATCACGCACTTACAACATCCCATAGAGGTGACTCCGTTAGCCTGTTTGAGAGGACAGAGGAAACGTCATCAAACTGAGGGATTACAGCATCCTGTAGAGATGACTAGGAAAGTTGAGGCAGTCAGCTAAGGTGTTGTCTTAGGCAGGGTTTCTATTCCTGCACAAACATCATGGCCAAGATGCAAGTTGGGGAGGAAAGGGTTTATTGAGCTTACACTTCCACATTGCTGTTCATCACCAAAGGAAGTCAGGACTGGAACTCAAGCAGGTCAGGAAGCAGGAGCTGATGCAGAGGCCGTGGAGGGATGTTACTTACTGGCTTGCTTCCCCTGGCTTGCTCAGCTTGCTTTCTTACAGAACCCAAGACTACCAGCCCACAGATGGTACCACCCACAAGGGGCCCTCCCTCCTTGATCACTAATTGAGAAAATGCCTTACCTCTGGATCTCATGGAGGCATTTCCTCACCTGAAGCTCCTTTCTCTGTGATAACTCCAGCTTGTGTCAAGTTGACACAAAACCAGCCAGTACAGGTGTTGTCAGTTGGGCTTTCTTTCCACTTCTTGTTCTCACTGCAGTTTTTATACCACAGGATACGTAATAGTATGTCTGTTAGAATTGGCTCACCTACTGGCTGTTCTCAAGAATGTGGAGTTTTTACTCATGGGCTGTTATGCTGTTCTCTCTCCCCTTTACAAAGCTAGAGAGGACACTGGTGCCAGGGCACGGGGTCTTAGAGAACACTTTGAGACCATCCTGCTTGGGTCTGAAGTGGGGGAGGTAGTCAGTCCCACTTCCAGAGCTGGGCTCTCAGTGAGCTCATAGAGCTTGTGGCAGATCACTGTGCATTACACCTCCCCTCTGCCCCGCATTAGCAACCATCTCCGGCCTCCGAGAGCAACCCTGGGCCTCCAGAGCTCGGGTGCCAGGACGGGAAGTTTGAGGGGCAAATATTCAAAGGTCTGAGGTCAATTCCGAGTGTCTTCTAAGACAGTTATTAAACTCGCTGTGCGTTGCTGATTGAGTGGCACCGCCAGCAGCGGTGGAGTCACACAATGGCTCAGGAAATGTGTTTGCTGGCTCCTGCTCTCTGAGCTGCGTTTCCTGCCTCTAATCTGTGCTCAGCAGATGGGCCTGGCGGGGATCTGCTCAGCAGCAGCAGCAGCCCGGCTCTGCTCTGCTCTGCTCTGTCCGTGGGGGTGTGTAGGAGGCTACAGAAGCGCCACTCAGCAGCTGTACACACTGTACAGCCCTGACCCCCATCCCTCAACTCCACCCTGCAGAGCCCCACTGGTGCTCACAGGTCACTGACCTCTTTGTCACTGAAGACATACTTTGCATAGCTGTGGCTGTCTGCAGGGTCACTCTGCCTGTATCTTGCAGCTGCCTGCTCATGTCTTGCATAGACCTTCAGAACATAAATGTTTCATACTCAGTCATCCCTGCCTGCTACTATCCAGCTCTGTCACCATAGAATGTACCATTAGGGGGCACAGATGGCCTACTGCTCATTTACTTTGAGGACTGGGGTTGGCAGGGGACAGTGTCCCTCCCATAGTGTAAGTCCGTGTGGAGGATGAGCTATTTCCAGTCTGATCTCGTGACTGCTCTGGGGCTGAGGTCTCTCCCATGGTCCTTGCCAGTGAGTAGGATCTAGCCAGGGCTGCTCAGCTTCTCAGCCCCAGGTTAGGGCTCATGGCCACTCAGCCTCTTCTGGAATCCTGTACATGGTCGCTCTGTGCTGTGAACCCTCATCACACTTGGGCCCTTTGGGTTTCACTGTCTTTTTCCAGTGGTGATGCCTACTGCTGCCAGTGATTTGGGGCTGACTGACTTCCCTCCCTCCTTCCCTCCCTCCCTCCCTCCCTCCCTCCCTCCCTCCCTCCCTCCCTTCCTTCCTTCCTTCCTTCCTTCCTTCCTTCCTTCCTTCCTTCCTTCCTTCCTTCTTTTCCAGAGACAGAGTTTTTCTGTGTAGCCCTGGCTGTCCTGGAACTCTCTCTAGATCAGGCTGACCTGAACTCAAGAGATTCTCCTGCCTCTGCCTCCCAACTGCTGGGATTAAAGGCCTGCATCACTACCTCCTGGCCAAAAGTTCAGGAGAAAAATTAAATGAGAAATACAGCAAGAAAATGTAAGCAAAGCATCTGGCACCAGACCCCATGGAAAGTCCTGATGAATGCATGGAGAAACCTGAGCAAAAAGATTTGGGGGCAGAAGGCGGGCCTGCTTCTTCAATGCTTTCCTGACGGCGCCTCTTCCAGGTGCGAGGGGCCTGCTTCTGTTCCCAGGGCTTTCTGCTTTTTCTCTCTCAGCTGTGGTCACAGCCTCCATGGTCTCTGAGGGTATCGCAGAGTCCTGGGGCAGGGCATGCCCAGTATCTGACCACAACAAGCAGGTTTCCTGGACACCCTGGAAAAACTGACCTATGGGACCGGTGGTAGGTTACAGAGTGCTGGGAATACCCTGGCCTCTCAGTGGACTTCTGGGAGAATGGAGAGGTAGACACCCTTCTTTATGTTTGATTTGCAGGCCACCAGCCAGTGACAGGGCCAAGTTCTAGCCCTCAGCACGCTGCTTTGCTCTTATCAACAGTGTGCCTTTCCAGCCTTCACACTAGGGCCCACGTGTTCGGACGACCCCACCACAGGCCCTGCCACTCATGCTGGCACCACCCAGCCCAGACTCCTTGAACCTATTCTTCTGTTCTCCCTACTCACCACCTGTCGTGATGCCGCCGTTTCCTCACTGGGGGTCACTGTGCTGGCAGAGCCTGCGGCCCCTCTCACATTGTGTACGTAGAGGAGTACCATGCCAGACCCAGCAAGCTTTAACCCTGCCCTTTAAAGGGCACTTCTGTCTCAGTCAGCTCTTAAAGTTCAAGAGGAAATAAACTGCTTAGAGCTGGCATTTCTCAAGCCAAGTGTCAACTCTCCAAGCCCGAGCCTGCGGGGAGAGGAAGTGAGATTAATAAATGAGTGGCCATGTTGACATAGTCATCGGTCAGCAAGTGCTTCCTTTCCCAGTCCTCAACAGAGTGGTGGGCAGACAGGACACTGGGGAGTCTCAAACTCATTTTCTCCTCTTGGCTTCCCTTCTCAGCCTGGGGAACACTTTGGAGATATTTATTAATCAAGTGACAGCCTTTAAGCCTGACATCCCATGCATGCTTAGATGGTTCTGCCCCTCAATGGTCCCTGTGCTGAGACAGGTGATTGACACGGGGACATGATGCTTCTTGCCCAGGGGAGACAGGAGAGGACCAGGGAAGTTGCCTCTCCCAACTGGTTATTGACTTTGGGCTTTGGGCCAAGGATAGGGAAATCAATGGGAGAATAAACACTAGAATGGGTTTTATTAATCAGGCGCCACCGAGGCAGCTGCAGGGATTATAACAGAGCCCAGGTGTCTATCGGCAGCATGTGTGGTGTGGGCGCTCAGGCCATGCTGGCCAGCAGGCCACTATCGACCATGCTACACCAGGAACCTCAGCATCAGAACTGCTAATTGGGCTGCCCGGTGATTCCAAAGAGAGAGAGAGAGACATCGCTGAGATTATTCTGTCTTAGCTCCTAAATGCTTGTTCAATTTGACTCACAATCTCAATTAAGCTCACATCCAGCTCCGCCCCTCAGGGCTCTTCTCTCCTGCAGTGAGACCTGAGTCACTCTACTTGTCCTTAGACACAGGCATGGAGGTGTAGCCTCAGTTCTGTGCTCTGAATGACCTCTAGGGGCTAAAGTCACTTCAGTGTTGGCAGGCACTCCAGTCAAGCTCTCCTGGGCCCTCTCACCTCCTGTGTTACGCACATATACACTTATATGGTCAGTAGGCACACACTCATTCATATTCTTACACGTTTCAGCCCATGACCTGTACCCTCCCTCCTCTATACACATACATTTACAGTTTTACGTCACTATACTAAAATACCCGAAGCTGGTAACTGTATTACAAAGAAAAGTTTATTTGGCTCAGTTCTGGAGATTGAAGCACATAACTGGCAGCTCCATGGTTTTGAGTCTCTGGTGATGGCATGTATCATTGGATGAGGCAAGACCATTTATGCCACAAGCCAGAAAATAGAGCGAGACAGAGAGCAGACTGTTAAAATCCCCTGGGAGGGGGTGCTCCTTAGAGATCTGCTGACACTTACCAGGCTACCTCTTAAAGGTCTCTCCATACTGCTCACGAGCCATGACAACCCATGTGTCCTTGGATGACAGGCCATTTCTAGGCCATGGCAGGATTCAGTGCTTCCACACCTTCCCATGTATGTCCTATGTTGAGTCACTAGTGAGTGTGATCTCCCAGGGCTTCCCTGGCCCCTAGTTATGTGGTAACTGGAGGGGTGCACCAAGGAAGCCTGAGATGCTGCTCAGAGGGAGGGAATGAGGAGGGCCTCAGCAGTGCCTGCATAGGAGCAGTGTAGTCAGCCTGGTGGGGAGGTTAGGAGTACCCTCAGCTCCAGGCAGCCTCCTTGTCCTCCTGCTTCTCCTTCAGCCTGTACAGGAGGACCTCTTCCTCCAATCCCCAAAACTGGTTGGCACATATGGTGGTGCAGGTAGAGTGGGCTGGTGATGGGGGAGGGGCTGAGTTCTGTGGACGTGTCAGAGCTCGAGATCTAGATGAGGAAGGGACGAGAAGCCCAGTGCAAAGACCTGGCCTTGTAGTGGCCAGTGCCCTTGTCTGTCAGGAGTCACACCCACCTTCCCTTCCTGCTGCTGTTCTGTCTTTCATGGTGGCTCCAGTCATCTCTTAACTCCTGGTCTCTGTCTCTCTTCTTTCCTCTCAGACAGAGGTTTCTCCCATCCCCTTGCATCTATTCTCCAAGAGTCTAGGCCCAGGGAAGGAACTAGGTTGTATTTCAGAAGTCTTAGGATGTGGGGGAGTATGAGAGACAACTGAGTCTTTACTCAGCTGAGCTCAAGTTCCAGCCACATCACCTGAGTGATGTCCCTCTGGAAGTACCATGACCCAGTCGGAACATGGGGTGAAGACACTGCCCTCCTTAGAAGGGTACCTGGGGTGCTCTTGGAAGAAATGAGTCCCCATGTCCCCAGGCCTTCATAGAGGTGTGAGGGGCAGTCCTTAGTATGATTCCTGACGCTCCTCCATGTGCTGCCAGGGGACGTGGGGCGGGGCCCAGGGCTGCTCCCCTTGCAAGCAGAGGTGGGCTTCTTGGAGGCTTACTGGGTTTCTTCCTTTTCTTCTTTCCTTCTCTTTTTTAAAAAAAATTTATTTACTTTCAAAATTTTATGTGTTTATCTATATACTCTGGTGTGTATATATATCTGAGCACTGTATACGTGCAGCAGCCCACAAAGGTCACAGTGGTCACGAGGTACCCTGGAACTGGTATTAATTTGTGAGCACCACTAGTTTGTAGTTGTTGCTGGCAACTCAACACAGGTATTCTGAAGAGCAGTAAGTGCTTTAACTGCTGAGCACCTCTCCAGTCCTCTTGGGTTTTCTATGGTTTAAAATTTTTTATTGATACAGTGTTTCTCTATGTAGCCCTGGGTGTCCTAGAACTGTCCCACTGTAGACCAGGCTGGCCTCAAACTCAGATCTGCCTGCCTCTGTCTCCCCAGTGCTGCATTAAAGATGTGTACCACCATCACCTGGCTTGTTGGTTTTCTATGTAGGTTCCAGGGGTGAGGGGAATTGGGGGTGATCTATCACTGCTTATCTTTATTTCTATCATGCATCTGTCTACCTGTGTACCTATCATTTATGTTTCTGTCATGCATCCACCTGTCTATATATGATCTATCTCCTTATATATCTGTCTTTTTTGCAGTGCTGGGCATAGTCTCAGGACCTTGTATATGGCAGGCTGCATTGAGGCATGCTGCGTCCCCAGTCTGCAGGGGGCATTTTGTTTGGTTAGAATTCTTGCATATGAAGGAACTATGATTGGGTCAGGCCAGCAGGAGCTTCTGATGGTAAGAGTGCATGCTGGTTAGCCAAGCAGGAATGAGTTAGGTCATCAGTGGCTCTGTGTGTATGGATCTGTGTTTTATTTCTCTTACTTGAGTTTCAAAAGTGAACTGTTTGTGTAGGCCAGTGGTCAGTAGCCTTTCTCTGTGAAGGGCATGGAAGGGAAATGTGTTTGCTTGTCAGCCCACACATGTGCCATTAGAAAATAGCCACAGAGCAGCCAGTGCTGGGTGTGGCTGTGACCTACCAGACTGCATGCGAAGGGAGGGAAGGCTGTTTGCTGAGTTTTAGGCACATAGGGAAGAGCAGGGGTTTTGGCTGAGATCTGGCCTAGCTCTGCCAAAGTTGTGCGACTCTCCTAAGGGTCACTGTACCCAACTCTTCTTCTCCAGACATGTTAGGGCTAAAGTGACCCGTGTGAGAGTGCCCCTTCTCACCTGACACACAGCTGTGTCAGCCATAACTTCCTCACCTGCTTTTAAAAAATATTGTATTATTTTATTTTAATTACTTGTCTCTGTGGGTGTATAAGTGAATGAGTACAGGTGCCCATGGAGGCCAGTGGAGGGCAGTAGACAGCAGTGGAGGCCAGGGGGGCAGTGGAGACCAGGGGAGGCCAGGGGAGGGCAGTGGAGGCCAGGGGAGGCCAGGGGAGGGCAGTGGAGGCCAGGGGAGGGCAGAAGAGGGAGACAGTAGATGTATCTGCTGGAAGGTTACAGCTAGCTGTGAGCAGTCTATCAGGGAACTTCGGGTCCTCTGAAAGAGCACTACCCCCCTGCTTAGCCATTTCTAACTTCTGTTGTTTTATAGCCTGGTCCAGTGCCACAGAGAGTACCATTGGCCTTTGAGTAAAGAGCCAAGAGCTGTGCTTTGTAGCCACATCTGTCTGAATTGTCTCTTTATACCCTTTATCCCAAAAGTTGGGTGCAGGGCACAGGAAGGCTGCTTAGCAAGCCTTGGAGGGGTGACCTGCCCTCCGGTGTCCACATCCTCAGTGGAGACTCCTGAGCGGCCTGTAGTGAGTTGTTGGTTGGTAACTGATCAGTCAAATTGGATTGTTCTTTATGGTTGGGGAGCAAATTGAAATCGTAAGAGGTGATTTTCCTTCTTACATTTCAAGGCCAGATGAGAGTATTTACTTGTGGCCTCTGTGTATCTGGGAATGCAAATTGAATTTTGTGATTGGAATTGATGAGATGTTAGGAGCAGCGCCCATCAGAGGGAGTGTGCCCGGTGACCAGAGACCGACGGCTTCCTCGGCTGGGCCTGTGGTCGGCTGGGCCTGTGGTCGGTAACTGTTTAAATCTCCGCTTTCCGGATTCTCTGGTTGTCTATACAGTTTGGCAGTTTTGTGATTTTTGGGATGTGTGTGCATGTGTGAGTGGTGTCAGGAAAAGGTGGAATAATAATTGGGGGTTTAAAGAAATGGAGTTGATGGTAGAAATACAGACAGCTATGCGCCATGCTGAACTCTTATCAAGGGTACTGGGGACGCTTTGGCTCTTTCTGAGTTTGCATCAGGCTGCCCCACTGCAGGAGCTGGCGCATGGCTGCCACTTGTTTCCTCCTGTATTTGGGATCCTTACCTCCCCTACAAATTCCAGAGCCACCTCATGGCTCAGGCTAGACATGCCAACATAGCCTCCTGAGGCTTGCTCCACACCTGACTGCCCTGAGGGTCCACTGGAGACCTCCCAGTGTGTGCCAGGAGCATCCTTTCACCAGCAGGGCCTTGCCCTTTGGTAAGGACAGGGGGTCAGTGCGGGACATACTAGCTCTGCCTGCAGACTTGGTAGCACTTGTGAATGCTCTGTGCTCGGGGCTGGCCCCTGTGCTGTCTGTGGTGGAAGTCTTTGAGAAATACCTTTCGAGGAGGTAGCTAGGGATAGACAACAGTGGCCACCTAGGATGGGACACCCAAAGGGATGCAGCTTGGGCCTTACTGCATCTCTGGCTGGGGTGTGTGTGGGGAGTGGAGGTGGGTCTGTCTAACCTGGACTTCTTCCACCTTCTGTTGAATATGTAGCTCTCTGTCTGTTGGCTTTTTCCCCTGAAGGCCACACCTACCAGAAATAAGCCTGAATCACCCAGAGCCTGGTGGTCAGCATGCTGACTGCCTGGAGGGTCCTCCTGAGTGGTGACTTAGCCTGTGGTGAGATTCCTGCCAAGCAGCCTTCCTGCCTAGGGTGGCCCTGAGCACAGGTTTCCAGTCCCTTCCCTTCTGTGTCTTTTGTTTCACCCCCTTCTCTTCTGTGTCTGCTCACAGGGGGTGTCTTCTCAGAGGGGGCTCCCCAGCACCCTCCATTCCCCCTTCTGTGTGTCTGTATCTTGGTCTAAGCTGTCCTTGTCACTTTTAAAGCCCTATTGGCAGGCCCTCCCCCCACTCACTGTCTGAGAGCATCTGACATGACGTTCACTGGAGAACGCCCGCTGACCATCACAGTCTGACCCCTATGGCTCTGTTAGGCTGGCCCTGATACCACGGGTGAGTATTTCCTGGGTTTAGGGATAGGGCCCAGTGCAGACTACAGGGATAATTTATTGGCTGACCAGCTGGCCCGCTCCCTGTCATCCATTTCTGGGGCCATAATTCTGTCTCTGGGAGGTCCCTATTAATTCTTCACTCAGTGGACAAGCAGACTTCTGTAATTTTCTTTCAGTTTTTGGAGACTCCCCAGTGGGCTGGAAGGGAGCAGGGTATGCTGACCCCTTCTTGCTCAGTGCACATTATGTAGGGACTGAAGATGACTGCACCGCAGCAGGCCCTGCTCAGAGGCCTCCGGTGTGTGGCCCCACGCTCTGCACATTTCCTCTTGACATAGGGGTGGCGCTTAGGGACCTATAGGCACCTGGTGGCTTAGCTCCTGACCTGGGATGTCTTAGGTCAGTGCTGCAGCTATGCCAGGCACGTGCCCAGAGGCCAGGAGGGGCAAGCATCTAGATGTCCTGGTGCACACAGTGGCTTGACAGAGGTGACTCAGCGGGTTAGATCTGCATTGACTCATCCACAAAGCTCAAGGTTAGAAATCATTTGTGTTAGCAGGTTTTGATCTGTGCTCCTCAGCCCTCCAAGAATAAAGGTGCTGTAGGATTTGAATAAAATTTTACTAGTGTTTTTTTAGCCTCATGAAGGAGATGAATTACAAACAAATTCACCATGTACATGGAAATTCCATTATCATAACCCACTGCTATTGGTGCGTGTCATACTGCTTTGGGCTGTTACCAAAGGCTCTGAGGTAGCCCTCTGTGTGACACCTCTTCTCAAGTGTTACTGAATGGGGGTTATATCGGTGCATTTGGGCTCCTGTCACAATTCTGCTGTAGTTAGGGCTCCTAATTTGCAAGCCTGTCTTTCTCTGGGGCCTGCAGCCAGGTGGCTGAGGTTGCAGTGCTGGCAGAAAGGAGGGCCGGCTTTCTGCTTCTGCTCCTGAGGGTCTTCTCTAAGGCCCCTCATCCTATCACAAGTGCTCTCCCCTCTCTGACCAGGCTCCTCCCAACACTGGCATGTTGGCAATTAGGGCTTCACACGGACCCTCAGTTCTCAGCAGAGATGGTACCTACCTCAGAGATTCCCTTGTCTGTGGAGCCCTGCATGGCCTGGAGCTAGCTCTTATAGTCCAGGCTGGCCTCAAACTCATAGAGATCTGCCTGACTCTGCCTTTGGGGGATTAACAACATGCGCCTTCATTCCCAGCTTCATATTTTATTTTTTAGACAAGGTGTCATGTAGCCCAGGCCCACCTTGAATTTGCTACATAGCCGTCTTAGTCAGGGTTTCTATTCCTGCACAAACACCATGACCAAGATGCAAGTTGGGGAGGAAAGGGTTTATTCAGCTTACACTTCCACACTGCTGCTTCACCAAAGGAAGTCAGGACTGGAACTCAAGCAGGTCAGGAAGCAGGAGCTGATGCAGAGGCCATGGAGGGATGCTGCTTACTGGCTTGCTTGCTTCTCCTGGCTTGCTCAGCCTGCTTTCTTATAGAACCCAGGACTACCAGCCCAGGGATGGCACCACCCACAAGGGGCCCTCCGCCCTTGATCACTAATTGAGAAAATGCCTTACCGCTGGATCTCATGGAGGCATTTCCTCACCTGAAGCTCCTTTCTCTGTGATGACTCCAGCTTGTGTCAAGTTGACACACAAAACCAGCCAGTACAATAGCCAAGGATGATCTTGAATTCTGACCTTCTGTCTCTACTTCTTAAGTGCTAGGATCACAGGTGTGTACTACCACACCTGTTTATGCTAGGGAACTGCAGGCTAGGTGCGCATTCTGCCAACTGAGCTGCATCACCAGCCCTCAGAGGTTTTTGGTTTTGTTTTTTTACACATAGAACCTGGGCTTGGCCATGGCTGTGGAGACACGTGAGCACACTGTGTTTCCGCACCACCGGGTGCTCCAGCACTGGTTTCTATGTGGTGTGGTGAATGCCCTGCAGTACTCACACTTGGGGGGGTTTTGTTTGTTTGTTTGTTTTTCTTCCAGACAGAGTTTCTCTGTGTAACATCCCTGGCTGTCCTAGAACTTGCTTTATAGACCAGGTTGGCTTCAACTCACAGAGATCTGCCTGCCTCTGCCTCCCAAGCACTGGGATTAAAGGCGTGCGCCGCCACCACTGAGCTGCACTTTGTGGTTTTGAATGAGTGACTTTATTAAGTATATAGCAAGCCAGTGTCCAAAAAAATTAGCAAGTAATAGATACATGACCCATAACTAGATAACAAGCATGCAGTTGGGTATGCACAATATCCAACAGACACTAAATTGGGGAAGTTGAGGCAGCTGGAGTTCTGCACTGAGCTTTCTCTTGGTGGCTGAGCTTCAGTGGCTCAGCTCCTGGCTTCTCTTTCCCACTGTAGGCATTTTTATATCACAGGGTCAATGCTGGTAACCTCTGTTGGCAATGATTCCAGCCATTTCAAGAGTGTGACATTTTTACTCCTGGACTGTTTAGCTGTCACAGAGTTAGGTAGGCCAGCCCAGACAAGAGTCCTCAGAGGATACTCATAGACAGATATGCTCAGTCTGACTTGTTGTTAGAGCCAGCTTCTCAGTGAGCTCTACAGCATGTGACAACTCAGCGTATGATGTATATGGACCCACTGTGACTTGGTACCTGGCTTCACTCTTGGGTGGGCACTGAGCTCTTTCTAAGAGCTGCTCTATGGTACCACAGTGTTTGGGGCTCCCACAGCATCTGTTGATATAGGTATGCTTTTCTTACTGCATGAGTGTGGGTTCTGGGTTCCAGCTGGGGAAGGCAGGCCCCAGGGCTGTGAAATGCTGGGTCAGGCAAGGAAGAGCTAGAAGGAGCATTGTCTTGGAGAAGTTTGTTAAAATGTCTCCTGCCGCTCTGCAGTGTCTCTTGGCCTGGCCTGGTTCCTTGAAAATAGATATTCTTAGTCCTGGGTTTCTGATGAAGCTTACATGAAAGTGAGTGACAGTGTCCCGCCACATCCAAAGATGGCTCTCAAAGGCCTGAACTCATTCTCTCAGTAGATGCTGCCTCAGAAAGGCAGCGATCGATAAACACGCTCAGCTTCTCCTTGAAGCACCAAGAGCTTTGCTCTGAAGCCCCAGAGGTTCGTGGAAATGCCGCTGCCCTCAGAGTTCAGCACGCTGTGGAGCGAGAACTTTTAATTTTTTATGAGCTTTCTCTTCTCTTCCTTGGAAGAAAGGCTGGAGTTGAATGGAGAGAACCTCCTGGGGGGGGGGGTAAGGGAGGGCAAGAGAGAGAGAGAGCCAACAACCCCAGGAGATGATGGGGCTCCGTGTTATGAAGAAGTTGCTCAAATTCCTCCAGCTGTTGAGGCTCTCAGGGCCCATGGACCCAGTGGGAGAGGTCTCCATGTCAACTTGAGGATCCTGTATCTCTGCATCCTTGTGTGCCTGGGTGTCCCATCCTAGGTGGCCACTGTTGTCTATCCCTAGCTACCTCCTCGAAAGGCAATGTACTGCGGCCCTCTTATATGTGGTGCTTTGTCTGTCTGCAGGCCCTGGTCCCCTCCATGGGATGCCTCCACCCCTGGAGGGGGCCAACCTGTTTCCTCCATGGAACTGGATGGAGAATACCCACCTGTTCCCACACAGCTCCATTTCTTAGCAGGACCCAGGTTTTCTAGACCTTTGCCCCTTCAACACCGTCTGCCCTCTGCTCACATCTGTACTCCAAGGAGCATCTGGACAGCTTGTGTGTTCCTCTCTCTGTTCCTCTTGAGGTTTTTTTCCTTCTTGCTCCCGTTCCTCGGTTCTTCACTGCCTCCTGGCAAAGGACTCTGAGTCTCCTAGCCAACTCCTATTTCGACAAAGTGTGAGTGCGCTCTGGATATAAGAGTGTTTAGCCTTTCATCCCCTGAGTGTCCCACACATCTGTCTTCTCCTGTGCCTGTGGGGAGAGGAGTCCCTTCAGGATATTAGGGCTCTAACCCAAGATCCTTCTCTTCTTTTACTTCATGCCACCCACCTCACCACGGACTAAAGCATTCCTTTCTTCACTGGTTTTTTTCTTTGCCATGGCCAGTTAGGCAGCAGAACCTCAGCTCTGGGGTGCTTGGACCTGTACCCCATGTTTGCCATACCAGCTGGCACCTAGTTAGCGTGATACAGGTACCAGTGGATGTGCAGGGCCCTGTGCCTGCATGGCTCACCCGCAGGCTTCCCATCTGCTTCCTTCCACACCCCGTCCTCCTGCACACCATCTAAGCAGGTCTGTGATGTCTGCTGTACTTGAAACACAAGCCCCTGCAGGCAACCCCGCCCAGTCCTCTCCCTCCATTCAGGCACCTGCAATCTCAGAAGGTATTTGCTGCAGCCTGTTTGGTTTATGTGAGCTGTTCCTTCCCCTGCAGTCACCTGCTTGGTGATTTATGCCTGTTTTGCAGCCTGGAGGAACCCAGCCTGTTGATCATTGTGCTCAGGGCTTCACTGAAGCTCTACAAATGATGCTCTGGAGCGCCCTCTCTCTGCTTTGCTCTGAACTGCAATTTATAGTATAGCCTTGTCCTGTTGGAAACCTGGGAACCTGTTCTGCCTGGGAACTGACCTTAGGGTCTGCTGTGGTCTGCAGTCCTGCCTGTTGTCCGGCATCTTCTGTAGACCATGCATTCTTCTGATACCTGGTTTTGCCCTCCACAGTGGATGAAATGTGTTTGTTCTTAAGAGAGAGGATGGGGACCGGGGAGACGGCTCACCTGCTACACAAGCATTTGAACTTAAAATCGGGTCTCCAGAATCCACACAGAGCTAGGCACAGTGGTGTATCTCTGTTGGACAGAGGCGAGCAGATTTCAGGGGCTCACTTGCTAGCTAGCATGGTCATAACAGTGAGCTGCAGGTTCAGTGAGAGGCCCTGTCTCAAAAGATAAACCGAATAAAGTGGAGAGAGTGAGGCAGGCATTCTGACGTGGATCTCTGGCCTGCAGCGAGCACAGAGGGCCCCTGTGCAGGAGAGGATCATGGGAGAATGAGTGCGGGCATAGACTGGGGCTGCAGACCAGGGGCAGAGTGCCTACCTAGCAGGCGGAAGACCTTGGCTTAGATACCTAATGTTCCCGAAGACTCTTTTCTTCTTGGGAAGGAGTATTGTGGGGAGGGCCAAAAAGTTCTCTTTATAATCTGAAATATTAAACTCAGGTCTCCTCGATACCCTTAAGACTGCACCTTGTCCTGTGGTGCCATAGCACACACATCTTTGTTCGTGGTCTGCAGGATGTGTGGCCTTCCACACAGCTACCTAGGTGCAGGGCTGAAATTGTGTACCTGTTTCTTTGCCTTTCTTAGGTAGCAGAGCCTACCTGCAGAGTGGCTGGCTCAGGCCAAGTGATAGACTTCCTGGTGTCCAATCTTGCTGCCTGGTTCTGTTACACTGGTCCTCAGTGTCCTGGCAAAGTGGCTGTTATGGCATGACCTTGGGTTTGTTTGCATCTATGCCAGGTGGATAGGACACTGGGTAGCTACGAGGGGACTGCTGTCCCTAAATTCCAGCCTTGGGTTTGGCAGTCTTCCTGCAAGGCCCCCCTGAACTCCTTGCTGAGGACAGTTTATCAGAGTGATCCCACACCCCCAGTCCCACCCTGCATGTATGTACCCTGCCACCTGAAAAGTTGCCTTGCCCTGAGTCTGTCTCTCCGTGCTTGGCTCATAAGTAGCAGAGCAAATGCTGCCATTCTAATTAAATTACCCACTTTGGAGCAGTGATTTAAGGCGCTTGTGAACCTCCCCACCTGAATTCAACGATTCAAGAGTCGATTTCACAGTCCTTGATTATTAAATTGGTCTATGAATAGTTTTCAATTGAACTGGAACTCAAAATAGCCTCTTTATATGTCTGTTTCCCATGAATATTTGCTCTTGCCTTACATTTGGGGTTGTGATGCACCTAGGGTGCAGGTGGCAGTCAGCTGCTTCTCAGTGGGGTTGGGGACAGTGCAAGACGTCCTGAGATTGCAGAATTGAACCCCCCACTGTCCTTGATGTCACATGGTTGGCTCTGTCTTCTGTGGTCATGTTGGTGGCCAGAGCAGGGTTCCCTGTGACACTTTGCAGGACCAGGAGCATTGCAGGCCTCTGCTGAAGCTTCATAAATGTTTGACTTTCATTCACTTTCAAATTACACTTCAGCTGTTTAAATGATTTTACTGAGTTATAATTTACAAAACTCTGTATTCACTCAGATGTGAAATAGACATATTTGCAGGGGCGTCTACCTGACAAAAGCGCTATCTGCCGCCCCTGTGAATTCGGGTTTTCTTGAAATTGTGTAATCAAAGCAAACAAAAATAATTGGTTGCAGAAGTAATCTGAGCTGCAGGTGTCTCTCACAGGCCCCTCCCCCAGATTGTATATTTTCAAAGTAGCTTCAGTGTTCTGGTCACAGTTACTTTGCATGAGTGTTACATATGTCACCTGATAACAGAATCCAGATGCCCTGCTTGTGTCTGTGTGTGTGTGTGTGTGTGTGTGTGTGTGTGTGTGTGTGTCTGTCTGTCTGTACATGTGCATTAGCGGCCTGAGACATGATCAAGTAGTCTAGAGAGCTGGCCAACAAGCTTGCAGGATCTGTGTGCCCGTCTCTGCTTCACATCTTAGCATCGCTGGGCTTACAGGTATGTCCTGCCACGCCCAGCTTATGCGTGGGTGCTGGGGATCCGAACTCATGCGCATGTTTGTCAGGCAGATGCCTTGTCACCTGAACTGTCTCCCTAGCCCCATATCTCAGTTTGCAAGAGCTTTTAGTATTTGCTTTGGGAAGAGGGCTGTGGTTGACAGCACGAACACTGTTCCTGCTGTCAGTTCATCATCAGCCTGCAGTGACCGTCTTGGTTGGTGGACTTGGTTGGTCCTTCCCCAGCTGCTCCTATCATCCGATCCTTTTCTTTCTGCTGCTGTGGCCCTTCTCCAGGTGCAGTCATAAGATGAGCTGGGGCCCAGTGCTCGTGTGAGAGGCACCATGTGGGTACTTGATGAGATCCTTGCCCTTGCTGTTCGGGGATTTGCCACATTCGCTGTAGGACCAGTGGCAACAGAGGCTGCACTGGGCAGCTGTGGGACTAGTGGGGTGGTAGCAAGGGTACTTCCTGAGTGTCTTTGCTCAGCCTGGGAGTGACCAGTGGCCCTTAGAGGCCTTGGTCTGGAGATCTGGGCTTCTGATGTTAACAGAGACAATTGGCCAAATGTGAAGTTGTTGGAATGTTATGGGGAAGGAAGTAGCCAAACCAAAGAGGCCACAGGGGCACAGTAGGAAAGCAGATATTGTAAAGGGAAGCCAGGCTTGGCGGCACAACCTGTAACCCTGGGTTTTTTTGGGATACCCAAACAGGAGATTGAAAGCTCAAGTTCAGCTTTGGAGACTTAGTGAGATCCTGTCTTAAAGTACAAAATAAGAAGACGTCTGGGAATGTAGCTCAGTGGCAGAGCACTTATTTAAGACTGTTCCAATGAGGGCCTGGGAGTGTGGCTCAGTGGTAGAGCCCCTGCCTAGAATCCCCCAGTGAGGGGCTGGGGGCGTGGCTCAGTGGTAGAGCCCCTGCCTAGAATCCCCCAGTGAGGGGCTGGGGGCGTGGCTCAGTGGTAGAGCCCCTGCCTAGAATCCCCCAGGGAGGGGCTGGGGGCGTGGCTCAGTGGTAGAGCCCCTGCCTAGAATCCCCCAGTGAGGGCCTGGGAGTGTGGCTCAGTGGTAGAGCCCCTGCCTAGAACTCCCCAGTGAGGATGTCTTAGTCAGGGTTTCTATTCCTGCACAAACATCATGGCCAAGAGGCACGTTGGGGAGGAAAGGGTTTATTCAGCTTACACTTCCATGTTGCTGGTCATCACCAAAGGAAGTCAGGACTGGAACTCAAGCAGGTCAGGAAGCAGGAGGTGATGTAGAGGCCATGGAGTGATGTTACTTACTGGCTTGCTTCTCCTGGCTTGCTCAGCTTGCTCTCTTATAGAGCCCAAGACTACCAGCCCGGGGATGGCACCACCCACAAGGGGCCCTCCGCCCTTGATCACTAATTGAGAAAATGCCTTACCGCTGGATCTCATGGAGGCATTTTCTCAACTGAAGCTCCTTTCTCTGTGATAACTCCAGCTTGTGTCAAGTTGACACACAAAACTAGCCAGTACAGAGGGGCTGACAGCCTGGCTCAGTGACAGAGGTCTTGCTTAGTATGCCTGAGGCTTTGGTTTTAACCCTTTATACTGCAGAGCCACATGCATACATGTATAAATAGAGAAAGGGACAGCAGAGGAGGTCAGATGCCATTGTCTGGGTGTGTTCCGACATCTGTTATCACAGGGCAGGCCTAGCACCCCGTGTGAGCCAGGACTTTCTCCTTCAGAAACTCTGCAGGCCCAGTGCTTGCTGTGGGGGCTGTTCTCCGCAGCCGCCCGTGCTGCACATCTGTGCCGCCCGTGACTCACATGGGAAGTGTTTGCGCTGGCAATTTAGCTCATTCAGAAGTGCCGTCTTGAAGCGCCTGTGGCTGACAATCTTTCCCATTGTGTGTGGGGTTGCACTTCCCTCCCCCTCGCACCATGTTCTGGGATCACCCTGGGTGTCTTTGAAATCCAGAACCTCCTGAAAGGCACTAAGTAGCTATTCAGGAGCGAGGAAAGGACGAGGTGTTTGCACGTGCGGCTCTATTTTAGGATGCCCCTGTGGGATACACAGTGGGGATGTGTCCTTAGGCATGGGGGATGGGCATGCCTCATGGATCTACCATCTTGCCTTCCCCACAGTGCCCGGGGTCTGGAGAAGGCCCAGCAGCAGCTCCAGGATGAGGTCCGGCAGGTCAATGCACAGCTACTGGAGGAGAGGAAGAAGAGGGAGACACATGAGGCACTTGCCCGAAGGCTCCAGAAGCGCAATGCATTACTGACCAAGGTACAGTTCACCCAGTTGACTGAGCTCACCCATGCCCACACCACCATGCCCCTGCCTGGCCTTTACTCTCTGCTTGCTCATCTTCATTCAGACCCTGTGAAGCTGCACGTGCCTGCCTGTGGTCCATAGCTTTACATCCTCAGTGGGTACCCCACATACCCTGGACCACAGGCTAGCCACACTGCTGGCCTTTCTGAGCTACAAACTGCAGGCTGCAGGCTGCAGTAGAACAGTTCAGTTAGGCTGTGTGCTCTTAGTCCAGACTTGAGAACGATCTTTTGAATGGCAGAAGGAGTCATTCAGAGCCCGGAGCTAAAGCATCTAGTCATAAGCCTAGAATTTAGGAGACTGAGGCAGGAAGGGATGTGGTGAGCTGAAGGCCGGTCTGGGCTCTGTACCCTGACTCTCTCAAAACATAAGATCAAAACCAGTCTCCCAGACTCACTTTCTCTGCATATTTTGACCCGGGCTGACGCAGCACCTCAGGGGAGTGTTTCCTGTAAGCTGGCCTTCCCTAGTGGTGGCCAACCTTCCCGCCCTGTGCTGCTAGCATGAGTAGAGGAAGCTGGAGTGGGCTTCATGATATAGGGGTGGCCACCTGTGTACAGAGCTAACGCTGTGGGTCCTCACAGTGATGCTCTCTCCCTGGTCACAGGCCTCTCTTAGCCTGCATGGTACTCTGAGGTCTTCAAGTGTGAATGGAGTCTCTAATGAGTGTTATGTGGAGCATCTCATAGACTCTGGGCTTTCAGAGCATAAGGAAGGGCGAGCTGGACCTGTCCCCAGATACATGAGAATAGGGAATCCGGCTTGCTGGGCGGAGGCCCAGGATCACCTTGATAGGTGTTGAGTACAAGGCCTAGTGTCTTAAGGTTTTACTGCTGTGAACAGTCACCATGACCAAGGCAAGTCTTATAAATAACATTTAATTGGGGCTGGCTTATAGGTCCAGAGGTTCAGTCCATTGTCATCAAGGCAGGAGCCTGGCAGCATCCAGGCAGGCATGGTGCAGGAGGAGCTGAGAGTTCTGCATCTTCATCTGAAGGAAGCCAGAACAGACTGGGCATCCTCAGGCAGCTAGGAGGAAGATCTCCAAGCCCACCCCCACAGTGACACACTTCCTTCAACAAGGCCACACCTTCTTACAGTGCCACTCCCTGGGTATGAGCATATGCAAACCATCACACCTAGGAAGTTGGTGCACCCGAAGGTGCAGGATGTGTGTGACCAGCTCTGTGCTTGGTGGTGTCTGATGAAAACCTGACTCTTTGCTACTGGTTCTGCCAGGTCTAGACTGCTACAAAGTAAGCCATTCCTCTGCTTCCCAGTGAGGCTTCACAGCTACTCCTGACGGTTCCCCAGTGTCTTGTAAAAGAAGATTTAGCATTTGTGTTGGCCTCGCACACTTCCTCCCAGGGCTGGGGCAGAGCTGAACCCTTTTTTCAGCCTTCAGGGTCCCTGCAGGTAGCCTAGGAAAGAAGTGGCTAGACTGTCTTCTCACAGCAGCTTGGTTCCAGCCTTGTACCTTGGCCTGGAAGATGCTCAGCGCATTGGCATAGTTCTTTTCCTGGGCCTCAGCATCATCCTTTCCTGCCCAGCGCCTGTCAGTGTGAAGCCATGTGATGGGAATATGTGGTCACGGCCCTCAGAGTTGACAGTGCAGTGGGCGAGAGGCAGAGCGCTCAACCATGTACTCACCAGCCGTGACAAAGACAAACACTGCTGTGCGCACTGACACGGGAGGAGCTGTCGGAGGTGAGGCTTGAGCAAAGCCCCAGAGGATTTACTGTTTACCAGAGCATGTGAGGAGAGCTGGCCCCATCCCCACAGAGACATGGTTCAGGGAAGAAGGCTGTCACAGAGCTGCTGTTGATGCCACCATTGCAGGTGCGTGGGGGCAGGAGGTGGCAGATGTCCTGGTCTGCTGGCCCATGGGCAGCTCACTACAGTGCTAGTGCAGGAGGTGTCTGTGCATGGCACGAGTAGACCGTTGGCCATGGGAAAGCTCAGAGAGTGGGGTGGGAAGGGATCTGCTTGATAGACTTCCTTAGTGGGCGAGGTGCTTGTGTCCTATGCCTTACTGTGTGGTGACAAGCGAGAGGTCGGTTCTGAGAATGGAACTGCTTTTGCTCCCTGTGATCTCAGAACCATTGCTCAGACTGCAAGAGTTGGCTCAGAGGGATGGCCCTGAGCTGCTTCAAGTGCACTGTGGAGGTGTTGTTAGTTCCACAGCCTTCTGCAGCATCCTCCCGGCCCAGCAGCGAGTTCTTTGTCCTGTCCAGGGAGGCTCTGCAGTGCAGACCCAGAGACGAAGTTGCCTATGCACGGGGTTGGGGACACTCGGTGTTAGCACCTGCCCTTTCCATGCTGCCAGCCTGCCCTGCCCATCCCAGCCAGCCTGTAGAGAAGCTTCCAGCCTCTGGGTTTCTGTAGCTTGTCCATCGGTCACGGCCTTCTGGCTCCTTGGAGAAATTGCTCTAGGGGTCACAGCTGTTTCGTCTTCTTTCTGGAGAGGTCAGTGGTCTGATCTGGGTGTATGTCCGTAGCGTGCCCACATGTGTACACCCACATGCTCTGGGTGGTTTTTGTCGACTGGGTTTTATAGCATTCCCACAAATATATGTCCATGTGGTTGTTGTGGCCCCTGCTGCTGCTGTATCACCAGAGCTGCTGTGAACTTGGCTGTTTAGGCTTCATTTCAGGTTTGGGGGACAGTGGGGCTTGCTGGCGATAGCGCTGATGCAGTGTGAGCTTTGGCGAGCTCCCATGGTTCCCCCAATAGATCCTGTGAGGCTTGTGCCTAGTGTGTTATGTGGGCGCCTCTGTCCTTGACATACCCACCTGGTGCTCCCAAGTCAGGAACATGGAAATCCAATGGCTCTCTGTCCACAGTGGCCTCACCATGACCCACACTGCACTCCTGCTTCACTCTGAGTCAGTGAGAAGGTAGCTATTGATTACCCGACACTGACTGATTATCTATACCAACTGTCCCTCTGAGAGATTCAATGGATCAATACCCATTGCCTTCCCAGCCCTGGGTCTGGGATGTAGGGATTTGACTTGCTACCCAGCCAGAATGATGAAACTATTCATTAGGCTAGCCTGGTGAGGCACCAGGGGTGTTGCCTGATTTCATAGGCATGGTATAATGTCTCATGTGCTACCTACCCGTTAAGCACCTGGCCTGGGTATCTTGGACTCCAGCCTGGCTTACCTGTAGTGGGGGAGTATCCCGTCTTCACTGTCCCAATGGAAGCTGCTGTTAGGTCTCAGTCTCTAGGTCTGCTCACTTCTGCCTGACTTTGCCTCTGTGCACCTCCAGCCCAGCCCCCTGAGGGGCGGATGTGGGTCCTGTCCAACAGCCATGTGTACAGCCTGGAACCAGCTGTGCTGCTCTTCCTTGGCATCCCCTCCAAGAGGCCTCTGCCTGCTTCGCCTTCCAGTTACAGTGCTTGACATGCGCACTTTTGTCTCGAGACCTTTATTAAGCGGCTCCAGTCTAAGGAGTTAATTGTTACTGATAGCTAAGAGTATAATTACCTTAGTAAAATATCATGACTATTTTAAGCAATTGAAAATTGGCTTCTGGCACTGGGTGAACACAAACCATTTTCCTATTTGAGGCACACTATTTCCAGTGCGCACTAATATTCTATTCCATAGTTGCAGAATCATATTTATAGAATGTAAGCAAATTTTATTTTTATTTTATTTTTTTAATGAAAGAAAGCCTTCCACTTCCCCTATTTGGTCACCCAGGGTCCCTAGGGTAGCAGTTACTAGGGACACAGATTCTAGAAAGCAGGCCTGGAAAGAGGTGGCTTGCTGGGCCCTTGGTGGCCAGTCCCGTCTTTGTTAGGTGGCAGCTGCAGAGGCATTTGATTGTCATGGTGACGTCCTGCCTTAGGACCCCTCATACGGTTTCCATGTGTTTTTGTATGTATTTGCACATGTGAATTCCTCAGGTACCACCCACCTTGGTTTTATATATACGTGTGTGTGTGTGTGTGTGTGTGTGTGTTACATTTATATGTGTGTGCAAATTAGAAAACAGCTTGTAGGAATTGGTTCTCTCCTCCCATGTGGGGGATCAAACATGGAGTGTCAGGCTTGGCCGCAGGCTCTTACCTATGAGACCTTGTCTTTGAGACAGTCTCCCATTTGCCTGGAACTTACCAAATAGGCTGACTTAGTGTCGAGTCCAAGGGACTCTCCTGCCTCAGCCTCCCCAACTCTGGGGTTACAAACATGAACCGTTGCCCTTGGCTTTTTCATGTGGATTCTTGGGTTCTAACTTAGGTCTTCGTGCTTGTAAAGCAGGCATTTTACCAACAGAGCCGTCTCCACAGTTCTGGACTTGGCACTGTGGATGGTGAGTGTTCTGTGCCTGCTCTGCCTGTGTTGCTATGAGCAGGTTCCTGGAGTAGGTCCCTTGGGAGGTGACAGCTGCCTGTCTCTTTTGTGCTTGCTGGGAGACTGAGCTGTTCCCTTTTGTGAAATGTCCTTTGAGTCAAGACGCTTCCACTGTCTCAAGGTCTCTGCTGTGGCACTGTGGCCTTAAGTGCCACCCACAACAGTGGAGCCAATGTGGCATCAATCCCCAGAGGTAAGTAGCAGACTTGTCCATAGTGCCTACCTTTTTGAGTACTTGTATGAGCTACTAGCAGACAGGAGGGATTCTGTGCCCCTCTGTGGAGAGCACACTACCAGATTTCAGGTCAGCCCTGAAGCCTAAGGAGATTCCCTCCACTCCTAACCCACAGGGATTGTGCCCTGACCCTCCTGTGTGTGGCACAGCTTGATTGACAGGCTGGTCAACCAAATCTCCTGTGAGAGCTGGAGATCACATAACAGTTGTGGGTTCCTGTGGCCCGGGGAGGACTGTGGGCAGAGAATGGGCACTATGCCCAAGGGTCTTGTCCCTGGTGAAGATGAGGAGAGGCCTGGTGCTGGGGCAGAGACTCATGCAACCAGTGGGAGACTCCCTGGGTTACCAGCCCTGTCCTAGTCACCCCTGGAGGGTAGGCGTGGAATCAGGTGGGACTCCTCTGCCCTGCCCTTACACCCTTTGCTTTCTGGCACGTGCTTGTGAAGACCCTTCTAGAGGCAGCGGGGCTGTGAACTAGCTGGGTGCTTGCATGGGGGTGAAACAGAACCAGAGCTCGGGGAGTTGCTGCCTCCCAAGCTAACTAGTGTAGGGAGATCCTCAGTTTAGGGTTCTGTAGGCTTACTCTGTGTGTGTGTGTGTGTGTGTGTGTGTGTGTGTGTGTGTGTGTGTATTTTACTGGTCCACAGTGTCCTTCTTGTGTCGCAGCATTGTGCTTTGAAGGTCTGTTCTCATTGACAGAGCTCATTCACTGGCCACTTGTGTGATCAGGGGTAAAAATCCCACTATGTGACCATCCATTTTCATCTGGGCACACCTTTGGCCTTTCCTCGTATGGCTGGTACTGTGGAATATTTTGGAACATGGCACTAGGTACTTGTGTCCATTGTGCCTTTATTCTGCTGTGTGTATTTTCTTCTCCCCAGTGTGTTTTGTGCTGAAAGCTGAATGCACCCACTGCAGTGCAAGAAAGACTGAGGCAGGCTGCTGCCTGTCCCTGATGGCCTTATGCTCCCCTCATTCTCAGGGGACCCACCTGTTTCTGATTTTGAATGTGGCCCAGCTGTGGAGTCACAGGGCCCCTGCTCTTCACGTCTGGTTTATGATATCCATAGTGAGAGTTGTGTGTGGACCTCAAGGTGCTGGACTTTTCCATTCCATGTCATGTCCTACCATGTGAACGAACTGATGCTTTTGTGCATATACTTAAGCATAGTGAGTGCTACAGCTGGTGGCTCTGGTGACCATAGGCTTCCTTGGGATGGCAGACCACCTGTACCTGAGTGCCAGGTGAGGGTGCCGCCTGCATCCTTCATCCTCTAGATTCATACCAACACTCCAGTTCTTTGGCCTCTCGATTTTCCCTAGGGATGAGCAGGTAATCTGGATTCTGGGTGTGGTCCCTTGCATCCGGATAGGACCCTCTTCACCTGTGGCATGCCTTCACTTGTCACCGCCTCTGTGTCTGCAGGTGAACAGACGTTTTTCATTTTAATTGCAGGCCCGTATATCGATTTTCTCTTTCTGCTGGCACTCTGGGCGTTTTGATTAAGTATCTCTGCTGACTGAAGTCAGGCAGATATTAAAGGGAGTCTCACAGCTTCCTTCAAGCAGTCTATGGTTTTACCTTTTATGCTCGAGTCTGACAGGCATCTGGAATTGGGTTTGGAGTGTGATATGAAACAGGTGCCCAGGCTTGTTCTGTCCTCCGTGATCCACTGCTGAATGGCTCTGCTCTTGAAAGGGCCATAGTGGGCTGCCATAGAATCTATGCTGTCAGCGCCTTGTGTCTATCTGCCCGTGTCACCCTGTCTGAATTTCTACTTGAATATAAGTGTTGATATCTGCCCATAGAATCTGCCAGATCTGTTGTTCTTTACAATTTCTTAGCTGCAATGGCCCCGGCCCATGAGCTCAGCTACCAGCTCTAGACCAGTGTGCTCTACAAAGTGAGCTCAAGGCCGGTTTGAGCAAAGTAGCAAGACCCTGCTGCAAAAGCCTGAGTGGGGTGAGCGTGGGTGTTGCAGGTGTGGCTAAGGAGATGAAGTGCAGGGATTGGTATGCAGTCTTCAGGATCCACATGAGATGCTGGATAAGTGGACTGCTGAGGGACCCAGCGGTTACAGATGCTTCTTGTCAGGCCTGGTGACCTTAGCCCCTAGAAACTACATAAAGGTGAATGTGGGAACTGTCTCTACCCACTAACGTGTATATTATGGAGCACTCCCCAAATAAATAAAGTATGTGTGTTGGGGGGGGGGGGCTGGAGAGATAGCTTAGCTGCCAAGAGCTCTTCCTGTTTTCTAAAGGATCCAGGCTCAGCTCTAGCAGTCTCATTAGGATGCTGGAAGTGCATGTAATTCTAGCTCCAGGGGCTCCTTCACTCTTTTCTGACCTCTGCGGACACTCACATAAATGTGGCACACATACAAACACATGTGCGTGCACACACATAAATACAAATAAATCCTTAAAAAAATTTTTGTACTTCCCATACGTGGGCAGCCCCATACCTACACATAAATTGCTTGGCTAGAATGCTTGCCTCATATGCATAAGACCCTAGCTTCTACCCCTGGGACAGATAGATAAATAAATAAATAAATAGAGTGCTCCCACAAATCTTTAGGTCCCCTGCACCTCCCCGTGTGCAGCTGGTTACCTCCCACAGGACACTGCTGGGGTACAATTCAGTCTGCACTGAGTTTCTGAATCGTTTTGGGGAGAAATCGTATCTTGATGTTGTTTAGTTTTATAAGTGGCATTAACCATCCCTCATTTACTAAGATGATCTTTAATTTTTCACAGCAAGTTTTATAGATTTTACACTAAAAATCTGACACAGCATTGGATTTTCCTCCCTAACTGTTTTCTACTCATGGTGTGTGCTCTTTTTAAAAGACTTAGTTTTAGTTACATTTGTATCAGGGCGGGGAGGGGCAGTATACACATGTGAATGGGTGTGTCTGAGCAGAGGTGTAGGGCTGGAGTTACCGCCATTTGTGAGCCTCCTGAGTGCTGGGAGGTCACCTTGGGTCCTCCCTAAGAGCAGTCAGTGCTCCTAACCCCCGGGGCCATCTCTCCAGCCCCCTCTGGTGGGTTTGAAAGGTGTCTTAGGAGACTTCATTTTGTTTCTCTTCTGTCCACTGGCTATGATAGGCCTGGGCGATGCCTCTTATGACTCTGCTGACCCCAGCACAGCCTGGGGCAGAGCATGCTAGAGGAGGAAGCACCTGTGCACTGCAGTCTGAGGCTGGGCGTGTGTGCTGGGGTTTGTTTGTGGGTCGAGTGATCTTGGAGTCACAGGAAGTTTTTTGTTTTGTTTTTGTTTTTGTTTTTTCGAGACAGGGTCTCTCTGTGTAGCCCTGGCTGTCCTGGAACTCACTCTGTAGACCAGGCTGGCCTCGAACTCAGGAATCCGCCTGCCTCTGCCTCCCAAGTGCTGGGATTAAAGGCGTGGCCACTGCTGCCCGAGGAAGTTGAGATGATACAGAGGCATCCTTCATGCCTGTGGCCAGCCTTCTCCTGGCGTACACCTGGAGTGGTTGTGCTGCAGGGTGGGCATGGGTGGCCGACTGTGCCGTCCTGCCATCCATCAGAGCTTACACTGACCCATGACCTTCAGGCTGTGGAACTGTGTGGCCATGCCTGGGATTGTGGTTTCTATCCCGGTGATTCTCATGTTCCAAGCATCTCATCAAAGTAGAATCGTGTTTGTGGGTTTTACTTTTCTGAATGCTGCATCCAGAGGCAGAGAACAGCCTTGTTAGTTCTTTCTTTTTACCTTTATTGGGTTCTGGGGGTTCACTCAGTTCTCCCCTCTGAGCCACCCCACCAGCCCCAGTTTTAGGCTTTAAGCAGTGAGTGGCAAGCCAAGCATTGCTGGTGCTCTTTCCTCTTACCTTTGCCTGCATGGTATCCCATTTGCTGGCTCCTAGGTTCTGGGTCCTGTGCACTGCTGTGGTCCGTGCTCTGGTATGGGGACACCTTGGCGTTGTGAGGGTCACTTACAGGCGAGTCATCTCTGGGGCTAGATGGATGTGGAACTTCCACGCTATAGGTGGCCCAGAGAGCTTTCTCCACCCTGGACACCTGTGCCTGTCTGGTCATCCCTCCCTTCTGCTACTGCTTCGGATGCCTAGTAGCCCCGCCCACCACCTTCTAGGCCATGCCTTCCTGTGTATCCTGTTGGGTAGCATGCAGTCCTGTTAGATGACTTGTGATGCTTCCATGTTTTTCTCATCCCTCTGCCTGGGTGGATCCTTGCCTGGATGTTCATTTGCTAAGGGCATCACAGTAGCCATGGGTTCCAGCAATTGGGCTTTGTGTGGATGTGAGTTGTGAGTACCCAGAAATCCTTGGTGTGACACTGCTGTGCTGAGTTGAGCTTTCCTTTGTGAGTGTGTGCATGTGGAGGTCAAAGGACGACCTCTGGCCTCCTTCTTAAATGCTCTCAGTATCCTGGAGCTTCTCCAGTAGGCTAGGCTGGCTGGCTGCTGAGCCCCAGGGGCCATCCTAGGCACCGGGGTTACAGATGCACTACTGCAGCTGGCTTTTATGTAGGTGCTGGCGATCAAACTCAGGTCCTTGCTTGGGCAGCAAGTGCTTTACTAACTGAGCTGTCTCCTCGACCCCCAGACTGGTATCTTTTACTTAGGAATGTGACTTCAAATTCCTCCATATTTTTTGGCTGGATTGCTCAGTTTAAAAAGTCATTTGTTACCATTGCGGTGCATGGCAGACTGCAGTTTACCCGGCATCCATCTGCTGAACATTTCAGTTGCCTCTGGGTTCCAGTAGGTTTGAATATGGTGGGTTTACTCTTCAGCAGGAGCTGGTGTGGTCACTTCTCAGCCCTGAGTTCTTCTGGTGCCAGACTCTGCTACACACCTCATGATGCTTTTCACATACAGGACTTTCCTGTCCTTTTGTGAGATCTCCTTGATGTTGGGGCTAATCAAGAAACTGAGGCACAGAGACAGGTGGAATAATGGGTGGGAATTCAGAGCAGTTCTACCCCTGATCACCTGCTGTTACTACCTTAACAACAGATTTAACCACAGATTCATAGCTGACTTTCGTGTTTGGTTTGCCCCTCCCCCCATGTGTGCCAGATACGTGTGCAAGGATGAATGTACTCAGGTCAAAAGAGGTTATCAGCACCCCCAACCCCCGCTGCCATTACTCTCATTTCCTTGAGACATAGTCCCACTGAACCCAGAGCTTGCTGGGTTTTTTTATTTTTATTTTATTTAATTAATTTATTTATTTTTTGGCTCAGTTGGCTAGACAGAAATTCCCCATGACCTTTCTGTCTATGTGTTCCACAACTCTGGGGCTATAGGCATGTGTAACCATGCTCAACTTTTTTATATGGGCACAGAGATTCAAACTCAGGTCCTCATGTCTTATAAGCAAGCACTCTTAACCCCTGAGCCATCTCCTTGGCCTTCTGTAGCTTGTTCTTGCTATTGTAGCACTACCCACCACTCTGGGACCTGCACTGAGCCTGTCTTTGGTCTTGTTCTGCCTTGTGAGTGGCAGCCCCCGTCTCCAAGGCAAGTATCAGCCACCCTCCAAGCTGCGGCAGCTCACCTGTGAACCTGGCTTGGAGCTCCAGGCTTGGGCCTTTGCTGTTGGTCCCCCCCCCCCCCCATCTTCTCACTGTCCCTGCAGTGTGGGACTCCAACCACATAGAAGGGAATTATCCGGGCTGCTGCCTTCTCTCTGGGGATTCTGGACCATGGGGAAGCTGTCGTTTGTGAGATGGTGTTCCCCATAATTCTGCAGCCTCCCAGGTCTGGCAGCCGTACAGGCTGTGGGATCTGTGCCGCAGCCCTCCTTTTAGCTCATCCAATTGAGATCTACGTGAGGCTTAGAGGCTTGGCTGCGGCTGCTCGGCAGGAGCTGATGCTCTGTTCTCTTGTTTTCTTCTCATTGTGACCCCTGCACAGTCTCAAGCCTGAATCTGCATGGTATGCTCTGCACAGTTGTGTTTGCTCCTATACTTCTGATGTCGAGGGAAACCCTCTTACCATACTGAGGCTTGAACCATGGGCCTTGAGCATGGTTGGTAAGGACCCTGCCACTGAGCATCCCTAGCCCTTTGTAAAAACGTAAGTTACTCAGAGAGGCCACGGACCCAGGATCCTCCTGCTTCAGCCTCTCGGGTCACTAGGACGCAGGGCTGTCTAATGAGGCATGTCTGGGAGCCCTTTCTCTTGGCCGCTGGGAGACTGGGAGTCTCCTGTCCAGCCCTTGGGCCATGAGATGATCTGGCCTGCTGAGCAGGTATTAGTTCTTGAAGACCTCAGGACCCTCTGGAGGGTGCAGCAGCTACCCAAGTTGCAGCCCTGATCTCTCTTCCTCCTTTGGAAGTTGCAGGGCCCTCCCTGCTGGCCTAGGCAGGCTGACCTGGCACAGGCGTGCCAATATAAATTTGACTTCATGTGGGTCTTCAGTGTTCCCTGGGAGCGGACAAAGTGGCAGGACTTTTCTGGGGTGTGGCTCTTGGTATACCCTCTTCTCTTTGCACCGGTACCTGACCTTTCTCCTTTTTCTGCTTGCTGCAAAGGGGACTTTCAGATCTGATCACACATGAGAGATCTGATCACACAGATCACTCTGGCATGACTTGTTTAGAGACTCTGTGTGTGTGTGTGTGTGTGTGTGTGTGTGTGTGTGTGTGTGTGTGTGTGTGTTGGTAGGCCAGAGGCTGACATTGGATTTCTTCCTGTGGCACTCTCCACGTTATTTGCTGAGTCGGGGTCTCTTGCTGATCCTGAATCCTGTCCATTCAGCTAGTCCAGCTAGCTGGATGCCAGGAATCTGTCACTGCCTCCTGACTGCTGGGCTGCCATGGCCACTTAGCTTTTCACATGGGTGCTGAGGGTCTGAACTGGTCCTCATTGCTGAGCCATCTTCTCAGCACTTTATATAATGACTTCAAGAGGTAGAAATGGGAGAACTAGTGTTGGAGATGTGTGCACTCATGTGCTTGTGTGCACACACACAGGTATGCGCTTGTGTGTACACACAGGGGCACATACAACTGAGTGCTTCTTTTTATTTGAAGAAAGACTAATATACAGGGAGGTTAAGTGGCCACTGGGACACTGCAAGGTTCCTTCGTGCTCTCCTTTGCAGCTTGCTTTGAGGTTGATGTCACTGCTCCTAGGGTGGAACCATAGAGACCCTATAGCACTCTGAAGGAGAACATGCATGCACCATCAGGGCTGGGTAAGATGAATAAAGTACCTAGATCATTTGGGTGGGGCCTCTATCCTGCTGGTCTGGGTACCACTGCTGAGTTGGGAAGCCTTTCTAGTTCATCTGAGGGAGGGCCAGAGTCCTGGAACTGACTACAAGGGTGTGTCAGAACCCGGCTTCTCTGCTCAAGGTTTCCTGTGTGGCCATCTGGCTCTGAGTAGGAAGATGGCAGCTATTGCTTTCCATCCGTGTACCCTTGGTTCTGATGTTTCTCCTCCCTTCCTGCCATCAGAGGCCAGATGTTCCCTGTGGTCTCTTGTTCCTTTCTGTCTATTGTAATCACATGTGCTGTGTGCCATGCTGGGGGAGGCTTGGCTGTACTACCTCATTCCTGCCCCTGTAGGCCCCCTTACCTTCATAGCAGCTCTGCCTTTGTACCTGGGTAACAAGATGGTCCCAGGTCTGTATATCTCCCTCCCTCCCTCCCTCCCTCCCTCCCTCCCTCCCTCCCTCCCTTCCTTCCTTCCTTCCTTCCTTTTAAAGTTTATGTATATGGGTGCTTTGTCTTATTTTGCTTTTACCTACATGTATGCATTTGCATCATGTATGTGCAGTGCTGGCAGAGGCCAGAGGCAGTGTCAGATCTCCTGCAACTGGAGTTACAGACAGTTGTTAGCTGCCATGTGGTGGTGGGAATTGAACCTGGGCCTCTGATAGAGCAGCCAGTGCTCTTATCTGTTGAGCTGTCTGGCCCCTGTGCCTGGTTTTCTGTACTCTGCACTGCCAGCCCCGAGCCACACTGCAGGGAGGCAGGGTGCAATGGGATGGTCTGCCATAAATGTGCCACGCAACCAGGTTCAGATCCAAGCCCACTGGCTTCTTACTTAAAAGTTCCCTCCACTTCTGCTGACATTGGCAGTCAGTTTGGAGCAGCTGTTGGGGTGTCCGACTGCCTCTGTTCCTGCTGCAATTGTTCTGTGCGCCCTGATGTTCTCTTCACTACCATCAGGGTCCACAACACGGAGGTTCGGGTGTTTGGGTATTACCTGCTCAGCAGGCCTTTTTGGGACCTATATCTGGTCTTTTTTGGCTGGCCTCAAACTTGACCTTAAATTTTTGATTCTCCTACCTCTCCCTCTTCGGCTCCAGGATTACAGATATGTGCCACTTCGTCCAAATTGAGCCCTGGACTTTGTGGATGCCAGCAAGCCTCTGCCCAGCCTTTCTTCCTGCCCTTCTGGATTCCATTTTGTCTGTCAGGAAAGAAAGCATTCATTTGGTCTGGGAAGGACTCATTTGCAAAGTCACTTGAAAGCCATCCTTGGCTTTTGCATTGTCCCACCAAGAGTGCCACTAGAACTGGGTTGTGACAGGAACAAAGTTTTCAAGGAGAAAAGCAATTTTAGGAAATAAAATGAGATCAAAACAAAGTGCCTTTTGTTCCTCTCCAAGTTGCAGATGGTTATTAAGATAGGGGCTCCTTGGTGCGTGGGAAGGAGGGACTTGCTTCTGGCCACTGCTGCTGATCCATGAAAGCAAGGTGACCTTCATGCAGGCCATTCCAGGGACCTGATGGGGTCCCCTCTCTAGGTCTCAGACCTGCCAGATCTTTTCCTGTTCACCTTTGCAGCCCACCATTGCCTCAGAGCCTTCGCCGACACTTCCCTCCTCCCTTGGCACTGCCATCACCCTGCCTGGTCCTGGCTCACCCGCTTCCCTCTGCCCTTGCTCTTAACAGGCCCTTTGGCACAGCTGTTTGCAGCTGGTCAAAATCTGGCAATTGTTTGGCTCCCTCTTATGATGAGTGGACAAGCTGAGGACGTAGAGAAGTCACCTGCAAAGGTCATGTGCCCAGGAAGGTCTCTGACCTGGCGATGAGGATGGCAAGCCAAGCCTCAGTGCTCTCTTCTGCCATGGCCAGCATGCATGGAAGAGCATAAACATGTTGTCCCCAGCCCCAAAGATTGGTGGCCCTGTACCTACCCTTTACAGGATTTCAGGGACATCTGGAGACACTGGAACAGGTAGCAGTTACAGATGCTTTGGTTTCTGTTTTTTTGGTTTCAGTTTCATGGCTTAAAACCAACTATTTGGAAGATGTAGCAATTGCCTTTTCGGTTTCTCAACAGTGGAAGAAGAGGAGTTATCGGGGATGGAGCAGAGAGGCGGGTGGTGGGAAACACGGTATCTTGTCCCTGCGACCGTCCGTCCTTCCCTGTCTTAGCCGACACGTTCTGTGTAAGGATGGTAGCCACTCAGGGCCTGGTGTGGGTCCTAGTCTTGATGGATGATGTCTGAAGATACTGAGCCTGTGTGGTTAGTGTCTGTCTCCCGTGTGATGCCCCCCCATGCTGCTGTGCCAATATTCAGTGTACCCACTCCAAAGGGGGCACCCCCTAAGACACCGTTCCTTTCGGTACTCTTCAGAGTGGCTTCTGGAAAGGAGTTGGTCTACACCCTTGGAGGCCACACCACCCTGCCAGCCCTGTCACTGTTTCTGAAACATCCTCATGGTCCCACAGAAGGGGGGCTGGGGCATGAGGGACAGCAGGGATGGCACAGTGAGTCAGGTAGGTGCAGGACAAGACAGAGCCTGCTTCCAGGGGAGGATGTTAGTAGGATGTGGTGCCTTTGTTAACCTTGACTCTCTAAAATACTGCATTCACGTGCTATTGATCTTGGTCTTCAGAGCTGTTGTGAACACCCTCAGATCCAAGCCTGGCGTGCTCATCTGCCCTGCATCATCCTGGTCCAGGGCTCCCTCTCATTTCTGGGCTTTCACATCACAGCTCAATTGGAGTTTACAGTGCCAGTGCTACCACATGTGGTGGTACAGTCCTTTAATCCCGGCACTTGGGAGACAGAGGCAGGTGGATCTCTGTGAGTACAAAGCCAGCCTGAACTACAGAGTGAGACCCTGCTTCAAATTTCAAGCAGCAACTAAAACCAAAACCAGCCAGTACCTTAGCTGGGATGGGTTTGGAGTCCAACACAGTGCTAACCACTAAGGAGAAGGGAGGAGCTGGCCTGGCTAGGTGCCCAGGATGGCCTGGGTCTGGTTTTCTCCACTCAGCACAGGTGGCCTATGGCTTAGCCTTGTGGGGGACGTGTGGCCTCCAATATCCAGGGGAGTTAACAAGGCACCTGGATGCCACCTGAGGCCCAGCTTGTCCCTGACACTTTGGTTTCTATCGCAGAACCCTCTTTGCCTGCGGTGAAGACCTTGTCCAACTTTTTCACACAATTTCGAAGAAATCCAAATCTTTGAATAACCTTGGTCCTGAAAGGAAAGGCGCTGGCTGCAGGTGAAAATTGATGGTGGTGCTCAAAGGCATGGTTCCCTGCCAAGACAGCCTCTCGAGTGCAGCTTCCAAAAATAGCCGCCACAGCAGTGGCGCTGGAACTGCTCCCTGTTCTGCCTGGAGCCTGCTCCAAAGACGTCGAGTGTGCGGCAGCCTCCCCTGCTGCCTGGCCTTCATGTCTGCCCTTGGCCTGCTGCTGGGCCAGGTCAGCACTGGGGCTGCTACTGTGTGGTTCCTCACATAACTGGCTTCCAAGGATCCTATGAGGTCCCCAAAGCTAGAGTGTGTGTATTGGGGCGGGGAGTGTCCCTGGGTACAGTCAGAAGGTGTAGCAGGCTGTATACCCGGGGAGGATGGGCGAGCTCTCTCAGGATGTGCTCAGTTCTGGTTGTCATGGTTGGTTTTTGGGGTGTGTGTGTGTGTGTGTGTGTGTGTGTGTGTGTGTGTGTGTTCCCTTAGTTTGAGACAGGGTCTCAATGTATTTTTCTCTGTAGCCCTGGCTGGCCTGGAACTCGATAATTAGACCAGGTTAGCCAGCAATTCAAAAGAAATCAGCCTGTCCCTGCCTCCCAAGTGCTAGGATTATAGGCATGTATCACCATGCTTGGCTTTTTTTGGAAACAGTTTTTAACCTGTGTGTTCGAAGTCTGTGTGTGTGTTCTTGTGCCTATGTGTGTAGAGACCAGAACTTTGCAATGGGTGTCTTCCTTCCTGAGTCATTCTGAGCCTTATTTTCTGAGATGTTGTGTCTCACTGACCTAGGTGAGGCTGACGAACTCCAGGGCGTCATCTGCCTTTACCTCCCCAGTACTGCATGTTCCTTCCTACTCTCAACCCTAGCTGTGGGTGCCGAGGATCTGAACTCAGGCCCTCACGCTTATGTGGTTAACTATTTACCAGCTGAGCCATCTCTTCAGGCCCTATCATGGTTTCTGTTGGTGAGGTCTTTGCTTTACTTTTCTGGGGGAATTCTGTTACCTGAGGGGCTCAGCCACGTGCTGACTACACCCAACGGAACCATAGTGCTTGCTTTCATCAAAACAACTTCCTTCCATTAACTGTCACCACTTTAATAATCCTGTGTGTGTGTGTGTGTGGGGGGGGTCACTTTGAAAATGTGACTAGAGTTTGCAGTCTCCATTTGTAGAGGAGGAAGCTGCACCTGGCTCAGGATGGGTTGCTGCCCTGGAATTGAGGGTGGGGCAGGGAAGAAGCATCCCTGGTGAGGAGCGCGGGGCTGTCCTTGGCAGCTCCTCTTTCCTCCATGCTGCTGCCCCACTTGTGTCCTAGAGGCAGGGTTGCCAGTATTTGCACACAAGTGTGAGGATGCGCGTTTGTGTACCTGTAGGTAGGCTGGGTGAGCACTCTGTGC
Organism: Uromys caudimaculatus; assembly: GCA_028551405.1. Classification (NCBI taxonomy): domain Eukaryota; kingdom Metazoa; phylum Chordata; class Mammalia; order Rodentia; family Muridae; genus Uromys; species Uromys caudimaculatus. The sequence continues at coordinate 12,201,393 of CM052721.1, forward strand.
GTAAGTGTGGGCGTGTTGTGCACGTGCGTAGGCACCTTTGGGTGTGTACGTCTGGAGAGCAGACGTCTTCTGCAGATGCGTGTTTTCCCATGAGACTCCCATGGAACATTAAACCCAGAGGAGGAGGAGGACCGGCCATGGCCATCGTAATAGTGATTAAATAGCGATAAAACAGGATCAGTATTTACAGACCCGGGGTGCTGCAACTAGAGGGTATTAAATACCATCCATCACCAAGTGGGAAGCGGTCGATAGCTGGGGTGCCGTTTGGAACTAATGTTCTTTTGCTTAACTTCCCCAGCAAAGACCCAGACTGGCTCCAGTAAAATCCCAGGAAGGAACAGGGGGACGTCCCATTAGAGTAGCGTGCCACCAGCTGGCTTCAGAGTCCTTTCTGGGGTTTGCAGTGCTGTCATAGGGGCTGTCAGCTTGCGCTTGGTGACATGGCATGATCCTCAGTGCACGCTCATTACTGGCTTTTGCCTTAGGTCAGCTCATCTCGAGTCTGCAGAGCCAGGGGGAGCTGAGAAATGATTCCAGCCAGAAAGGCTTGAGGACCTGAGGAAAGAGGAGCATGGGCCGAAGGTGGTTTGACTAAGTGGGGGGCAGAACGGGAAGCCCAGGGGCTCTCCCTAGGGCCCTCCCTCATCTACCAAGCCTGACAGTGGGATTTGCCCAATCTAGGGCGTTAAGTGACCAGGCACAGTGCGTGGCTGTGCTTCCCAGGGATTTGGGGTGGGGCTGGAGCACTGCTGCAGTCCCCCTTAAAAATGTTTATACTTTTATCAGGGTGGGGCCCAGGGGCTGGGGGTGGCCCAGGTTAGGGGTCCTGACTCTCTTTGAGAAGAAGGCGTGGTATTGGCCTTTGCTGGCACAAGGTGTTGCCTCATGATTTTATCAAGCCTGAGGTAGTGCCACTTTGGTGTACCTGTGATGGTCTCCGGAGGCCACCAGCCCCAGATGACTTTTTTGTCAGCCTAAATTGATATTCTCTTTGTCCAGTGCTTGATTTCTAGACAAATCAGAGAAATGTGCAGAGTTCCTTCACTACTGTCGTTCAGAGATCTTAGCTTTTCTAAACTAGAACTTTCCAGTGTGTTAAAGATTCCCTCTCAGTCTCCTAAGTCAGGCCCAGGAGGAAGGTAGTACATGGCCAGAGTGTCTGACGTTGCCAGTCGGCGGGCTCTGGTGAGAAGGGTGCTTGGGTCTGCATGCAGAAAGCCATTTTCTGTGTTCTCATGGTTTGAAAGGCTGGCTCTCTAGCTGGGGACACTACAAAGCCTGCAGGCCTGGGACAGTCTCCACTGTGTAGAGAGGAGGCAGGCTCTGTTGGCTTGGCTTGGATAGCACCTGCACGTGCACCCCTAGTGCCCCAGGATGAGACTGGTTCTACGGCTTAGTGGTTTGTAAGGGACACCTCCTCCCAGGTACACTGGGGTGCAGCACTCAGCCAGCCTGCCTAGGAGACGACCTCCCCTCATAGTGCCACCACCCCTGGGACAGGGAGAAAGGACCATACTATGTAGGGAGCCTATGTGGCTGTGCCACCTTCTCTGTGGGGATGCCTGTGCCTCTTTCTGGGGTCCTGGGAGGACTTTGTTCTTAGCTGCAACTCAGATCTCCTCCCTTTGTTTTGCAGGGCAGGCCTAGCTGATGGCATCTTGGCCCTTGCTTTTGGCCATCTCCCTGGGACAGGTTCTGCGGTGGCCCTGGTAGAGAGAGGCTCGCTTGTTAAGTGATAAATTGGTTTCACATCGCTCTCTCTTCTCCTTCCTTGAGGAGTCCTATTAAATTTTTCACTTTGCCCTGGGGTCCGCAAATCCCACTAAGTGACCGTCGCTCTTCTGGAGCCTCCTCCAGCGCTGTAAGAAACCTGTATAAAAGGCTCTATCCACAGCCTGATGGAAGTCTCTAAATAAATTAAATCCACTGGTTAGCCTTCGCCGGTGATTTTTATTAACCTCCGGTTAAAGAAATATTGCTAGCTACAGCTGCGTGATTTATTCCAGAAGAAGCCAGCCTCATTTAAGCCCCCTCATGCTCCCGAGAAGGATGGCATTATAGAAAATGCAAAGCCAGGGCTGACTTGGGGAGTGTATTTGGGGGTAGGGAAGCCTTTCTGTAGTGACCTTGGGAGGGGGCAGGGTCAGTCAGAGTTATGTGTCTCCAGAGCAGGGCAGAGGTCAGGAAACCTGAATTGAGTGGGAGTGGCCTTTCATGCCACTTGCCGCTCCTTGGCACTAGCTGCTTCGTTAGGTACATGTGGCTCCTGCATTTCCTGCCTTGGCTTCCTCTGGGTGCCATTGCCCAGGAGCTGTGGTCTGGCCCCAGGTGACCATGTGCTCATAAGTCATAGGCCTGCATTTCAGGCTCATGAAGAATGACACATACCATGCAGATGCTGACTGGACAGGAAGACAGCCCAAGGTGCCTGGGACTCAGTGTATGAGTGCTCGGGGTTCTTGTCTGACCTCTAGCCCCAAGCTGGTTCTGAAGATGCTGAGCTCACTTTTGCCAGTCACCTGAGTGATGGTCCCACAGGCATTTGCAGTCCTTTATGCAGGGTGTGTGATGTAAAGACAGGGTCATCTCTGCCTCCTTCCCAGAGGCAGGCCTGGGATCCTTCCATGGGGGAAACGGGTCTCTCAGGAACCAGGAACCAGGAGCCACTGTTGCTGGGCTGCTGTCCCTGCTGTCTTGGTGGCCACAGGCAGGCTCCCTGAGCCCAGATTGTTGTGCTAGGCCTTGACTGTGAACCGCAGTCACCACCAGCACGCAGCAGCCTGCAGGATCCCCCAAGAGCTCAGTGGTCCTGGTCACTTAGTCCTGTCTCTGGCAGTGTCATTGATGAAGAGTGTGAGCCAGGTAAGATGCTGACCTGAGAGCCCCTTGCAGCCTGGCTACTAGGAACTCTTGCTGACTTGGCAGCAGGTAGGAGTTGGTGCCCAGCCTGTAGCTGCCCCTCCCCAGCTGCAGCTTGCAGAGGGCTCTTGAGGAGGTGGCTGCATGGATTTTCAGAGGGTTAAAGTTAATTAAAGAGCTCTTCCTTGCTTTCATTTCCTTGTATCTGTCAGCTATTTACATGCAAATGCGGGCCTGCCACTGAGGCTTGGAAAGGTGTCAGCTTCTCTGCACATCACGTGAGAAAGTACAGGGAGCCAGCCCAGCCCAGTGCATTGCATTGTGTTTGTTCCACGCCCCTGTGGACAGCCAGGAGGGGGCCCAAGCATGCTTGGACGTCAGCAGCAGGCTTCTACCCCTGACGTGTCTGCCGGGCTGACTTGAATTTTCTACATTAAGGCTGCTGCTCCTGATGTGTAGCTGAATACATTATGCATGGTAATACCTTCACATAAGCAATTTTATAAATTAGGAGGCTGCAGAGAGGGTACAGACTTCCTGAGTTCAGGGCTGTTGCTTCCCAGGGGCCTCTTCATGGCCAGGGTATCCATTAGCAGTGAGAGTCAAGAGGTGTCCTTGAGGAGGGGTAGCTATGTTTGCATGGCGTCCTGAGGTCCATGGTGTCCTGTGTGCATGTTGAGTGACTAAGTGGACACAGGTACTGTGTGGGATGTACTTCATTGCAGGGCCGGAAGCCATGATGCTGGCATGTCACAACATGAGAAGGTAGGCGGCGGCTGACAGTGTTCATTCTTAGTACCAGGTAGCCCCCTGCTGTTGTTCCCGGGTGATGTTCTCCCTGACCTCTGCCAATGGGCACAAGGCAGCTTTGCCTCTCCCTGGCGCTTGTTTTATTGGCACACTGTCAGGGAAGACAAACTAGGGTGGCTGAGTGCTGTGTAACTTTTCCTGGAGAGACACATAGGAACGTCCTGTCAGAGCATACGGTCTGAGTGACAGACCAAAGGACTACTTCACCCAAATCCAACTTGGTGAGATGAGTGAGTTTACTGAGCTTTTTTACAGTGCACAGGTGAAGGGTTTAGGGGCATCACCACAGTTTCAATCCATCATGGGTGCAGATTTAATGGAGTTCCCCTTAGGACCATCCCTTCATGTCTCCATATGCCAGAAAAGAATGATCTCGGTGTTGCACAAAGAAACACAAACAAATCGAAAGTAGCTCGGCAAGGCAGTTTTATTTTGCAAAAAGGTGACCAAAGCTGGGCTTTTGCACACAGGACAGGAAGGTCACTTAGTTTTATTTAACATAGGTGGTGAGAGTGGCTCATCCCATTGGTGAGAGCTTGACTTTACAGTCTGACACAATTGGCTCATTGGTGCAAAGTGGGGAGCACTAGCATTTCCTAAGATCACTTGCAGGGCTGGGGAGGGATGGGGGTCATAGTCGGAATCTCAGGCTGAATTTCCTGACCCTTTATAGAGAGAGTCAGTAGCTCCCTTATCATTGTGAAAGAGCTAGCTACCTGTAAGGTTCTGTCTGGTTGCCATGTCTACAGTGACAGGCAACACTTAGGTTCAGATTCTCCTCTTAGTGGCTGACCTTGGTGATGCATGGCACCTGTACACCTGGAAGAAACCCTGTCCCTGAGGCAAGGGAAGGGCAGTGGCCTGTTGCCCTGTTCTCCGCCTGCACAGCCAGATGTGGCAGTGGTGACCAGGCTCAGAGGAGAGTCAGCTCCGTTCCATCTGCTGCAGAGGGGACTAGCCTTGTTAGAGGGATACTAGGGGAGTTCGGAGTCTGCAAAGTGACAATTTAAAAAGTGGCTAAGAAGGTTAGTTGGGGTGAACACAGCTAGACAGGCTGTGTGCTGCCACACCCATGAGAGTTAGGCACCCTTCTCACTGAACCTGGGAGACATAGACCTGATCTTCAGGTAAAAGCATTTCAGAAAAATGCTCTTAACTCTAGGAGACCAGCCCAAAGACGTGTCAGAGGGACGGAGACGGGGGCAGTGTATAGACACCTCTTATACCATGAGGCTGTGCGGGTCAGGTGCTTGGCTCCTGCTGGCACCAGCCCAATAGGATGCTCTCTCTCCGCTTTTATTTGTGGCGCTGGAGACTGAACACAGGACTTTGCAATATTAGACAATCAGTCACTGAGCCTCGCTTCCAAGGCCAGCATGTTTTACTTCCGAGCCATTTCCCTAGGCTCTCAATGGGGGATTTTGGGCAAGTGTTCTACCACTGAGCCCTGTCCCCTGCTCCAGACATGTCAGTTTGGATTCTAGGCAGACACTACTGCTGAGCCCAGCCCTCTTTCTCTGCTATAGTCCAGACTAACTTTGAACTTCTAGCCTTGGTACCTCAGCCTCCTAAGAGCTGGGCTGTCAGGTAAACACCACCAAAGGTTGGCTGTCTCCCGCTGGTAGAACGCGCTGTTTCATTATTGTGCTTTTTAAAATGATGAAATGCTCGTAAGTACTGGAGAGCAGATGGACAGGAACCACAGTCCTAATAGGGATGCGGGCTAAATGCTCTGGCTCTCTCCGACAAAAGAACAATTACCGACACAGCCTCTTAGACACCCAGGATATGGGGGTGCTGGCCTGCATACCCCAGGGTGTAACTAGGGTCTTTGCCTGGTCACAGCTGCACTGTGCTCTGGGGATAGCGTTGTGTCCTTAGGAGTACAGGCTATGTGATCTGAGTGGCAGGTGTTTACATAGCAGTGAGCAGTTGAATAGGTGGATGGCAGGAGCACAAGACCTGGTTCCCTCTGCTGCACGTGGATCAGCGTGGAGCAGGAGTAGTCACTGGGCTGCAGGCGTAGAGCCAGCGATACCCAGAAGCATATGTCTTGCTTACTATAGAGGCAGCTGCATTTTGAGTAGGTATCCCCCCCAGGTTAGCATGCACTCTTCCTTGCTCTGACATCTGAGAGCAGCCTAGAAGGGCAAGGACCCCACTGTAGTGAGTGTACCCTGCACCCAGAAGGTGGCCTGTAGGACAAACTGCTGCCACTGAGACTAGGCGGGAAATGTTAAGTGTCACCAAGAGTTTGTTGGAGTGTCAGTGCCCAGCACACTCACACCATAACCTTCATAAGCAAACCAATCAGAGTATGTCACAGCACCCGTCATGTCCAGAAAGCCAGTGCTGTAAGCTGTGGAGGGCAGGGAGGCAGTGGGGGCTGGCCCAGCACATGAATCACAGACCCATGTGTCGTTTTGGCCAGTGGGAATTGGGCAGCAGACTCACTCCACTGGACAACTTGGCTATCTTCCTTTGAGCATGGTCCATCGGTCCCTCTCAGTAGTTGTGGCTTAAGGTGGTAGCTTCCACTCCATGTCATCTGCAGTGGGAGGCCAAGGGACAGCTCCAGTCTTCAGTCACACTGAAGAGGTGTCACCTGACTGTGCATGACAAAACAGTGTTACCCATTTAGCTTTTCCCCTTCTAACCCCAGTCCTTCTGTGAGGAAACACCAAGCGAATTCCAGTGGTGGGGCATCTCAGGCCACCAGAGCTGTCCTCAGAATGATCCAGGTCTCCAGGAATGCAGGAAAGCCATCGAGATTGCTGGAACATGTTGCTAGCAGGCAGTGTGGTATGGCAGTGTGGATAGATTTGGGATGAGAAATCCTGGAGAGCAGGGAGCAGGAGGAGGGAGGGCCGAGGCAGCTGGATGTCTCTGCATAAGCTAGGAACCGTTGCCTGTGCCCCAAGTGTGCCATGAGTAGCACGGAGGCTGGGTGTGGTTTGTGACATGTCTGGTGTCTTCCTATTCTTTGCAAATCTAAAACAGTTCTGAAAAATACAGACTGTTACTAGGGAGGAGAAGCCAGCCTGGCTCTTTTCTGGCAGAGGCTTGGGTTGTGCTGTCTGCTGAGGGTGGAGCCTCCTCTGCTTCAGTGGTGACTTGGGGGAGAGGGGCACATGGCATCTGGAGTGAGGGATACCAGAGGTGGGCTGCATTTAGCTGGCCACTTCCTACAGTGTGGATGACCACCCAGAGACAACCTGGCCTTGGACTTCTAAGTGTATGTCATCATTCTGACTATTGTCCATGTACCCTGCAGCATGTGGCCTCTGACCTACAACTGGGACACAGCAGCTCTATACAGAGAGCCTTATCTTTGGGGATGTGCACAGTGTACCATAGGTCTCTAAGGCAGCTTTCCTAGCCTCATCTTCTCGTCTCCTGTGGCAGCCAGGAGGCCAGAAGTGAGTTGCAGGCCAAGGATTTACCTCTGTATGGGCTGTGAGAAGCCTCCAGCAGCAGGCTGGTCATCTGTGGATGTTACAGGGCTCAGTTCTGGTCAAATGGGATGCTTCGTCCAGTGTGTATTCACCCTTTGACATTGTGATATGATGACATTATCTACAAAGTTCAGGCTTGCAATGGTGCAGTTGAGTTACAACACCCTCCCACGCCAATGCACAAATCTCATATATTTTGAAATACGGTTGTGATTTGTATTGGGCTGCATTCATAGCTGTCCTGCGGTGCACATGGCCTGTGGCCGGATAACCACAGATGCTGACTCATGGGTTAAGGTTCTTACCGGTAGTTCCCTCTCACCCATGCAGTAGCTGGTGCCCTTGGGCCTGGCACCAAGACATTTGGCTCTTTCAAGCTGTGGCCTCAACCTCTATGTTTGATCTCAATGTTACATAAGCCAGATGCGGTAGCTCACACCTATAATCCCAGCACTTGGGAGATAGAAGCAGGAAGATCAGAAGTTTAAAGACATCCAAAGTGAACTGGGGGTTAGCCTGGACTACTTGAGGCCCTGTTTGAAAAACAAGCAAGCAAAGAAACCAACCAAAAAGAAGCATGGAAGCCATTTGGAAAGCTCATCACATCTTTCTCCAAGATGGTACTGAACACACAAGCCTCTTCTCTTCTGTCTCCATACTTACTCTCCCAACTGTTCAGGTGCTGGAGTCAAAGCCGCCTTTGCTGCAGAACATGGTATGGTACTGAGTGTCCAGTCAATGGCACACTGCTTCTCGGTAGCGATGCATGCTTTGACCTTCCTTGTGATTTGGTGGTCTCTGACTTTCCACCTTTCCTGCTGGCATGAGCAAGCTCCGGCAACTTCGCCTGTCAGGTAGAGTTGCTGAGTTCTAGGTCTTTATGCCTCTGGGACCTGGACCGGTGCTATGTGCCTGGTTTTCCAGAAGGCAGGAGCTAGGGGATATTTTTTTTTTGCCTGGGGTGGGTGATATCCCCCCCCCCCCCACACCTCAACACAGGGTTTTTCTGTGTAGCTCTGACTGTCTTGGAACTTCAGACTGGCCTTGAACTCAGAGATCACCTGTCTCCCAAGTGCTGGGATTAAAGGCATGCGCCACCACTGCTGGTGGATGCTCTTCTAAGGACACTTTGGTATTTTACCATCTGCTGTGCTTGAGCAATGGCTTTTCCTGATCTAATCTCACTCCTCTCGTGTTTACTTGCTAGTTTCGTTTCTCCCATTGACTGTTTTTCTTTCTTTCTTTCTTTCTTTCTTTCTTTCTTTCTTTCTTTCTTTCTTTCTTTCTTTCTTTCTTTCTTTCTTTCTTTCTTTTTCTTTTTTGCCTTTGTGATGGTTAAAGTTTTGTCAGCTTGGATAGTGTTTGATAAGGCATTTGCTGTGGCCCTCACATCACAATGGTGTCTGCCTGTGCTACTCTTTCCTTGGCCCTCACCTCTTCTGCTAGCAGATGTTCAGGGAGGACACGGCTTCACCAGGCATCATGCTCAGGGATTTCTTGTCTCACTGGTGTGTCAGGACCAGTACCCGTGCTATCACAGGGACTCCTTGTGTCACCTGGCAGTGGTGTTGCCAGCAGGTTCTGCCTGGGGCCTTTGGAGTCTCTGTGACCGGTTGATGTCCGGCTGCCTTCTTCTACTGAGACCTTTGCTGGGCTCCATGCTGGGGTGCATGTCACTCCTGTAGGCACTGAAATTGTGACACAGTGGCAGTGCTGGCAGTAATCCAAGGTCACCCTGCTGCCAGACAACTCTCCATTCTCTCACCCTCATCTCAGGTGCCCAGGTTTGAGGAGAAGAGATCTAGAAATGGGCAAGATAGGATGAGTCACCCCGCCCGTGGCTGAGCAGTCACCCTTCAGGATCTTTGTCTCCTTGAAAAGAGCAGTCCATAACTGTGGTCCCAGTGCTAGTGATGACTGTGTGAGGACCACCGAGGACTCACTTACGCAGCTTTGCATGCTGGATTTGCCAATGAAGAGAGGAGCCTGAACTGGGGTTTGCAGTGCTGCTTTCTCAGTGTCAGCAAATGAGTTCACAAGAACGTTCTCAGCACTTGCCTGGGGTTCTGGGAACAGCACTGTCTGACTTGGCCCAGTCCCCCTAGACCAGTGTTTCTCAACCTTCCTAGTGCTGTGACCCCATAATATAGCTCCTCATGTGGTGACCCCAACTATAAAATTATTTTTGTTGCTACTTCATAACTATAATTTTGCCACTGTTATGAATTGTAGATATCTGATATGGAGGATATCTGATATGCAAACCCTTGGGAAAGGGTCGTTTGCCCCCAAAGTGGTCATGACCCACAGGTTGAGAATTGATGCTCCAGGTGAATGGAGGTCTCCATCAGGAAGAATAGCTAGGCTTGGGAGGAGCCTTCCAGGAGGGGTAGAGCCTGACCTGTGCAGTGAGGGGGAGACTCTCAGGAGGGGTGGAGCCCAGACAGTGGGAGGAGCCTTAGGTTGGGTAGGCAGACAGGCAGTCACAGAGTGAAGACAAAGTTGTGATTTCCGCCAGCACTCTGAGGTGCCTAGATGCCTGTGGTGTCCCCTGGCGAATAAGCTGCTCAGCATTATAAGACAGATAGTACAGAGTCGTCTGTTTCAGTCTCTTCCTCACTGGTAGGGGAAACAGAAGGTTAGAGAAGACCAGGGACTGTCTGAAGCCAGTGGGACCAGGCTGGGCATCCAGGGCATCAGGTGCATTGAATGCTGTAGACCATGTCCTCCAGCCTTCCTCCTGAGTCGTATGGAATGTGCTGGAGTAGCAGTGACACTGTTCTGGGCCTGAAGCCCTGTCATAGCCCTGTCGTCATGGACCTTGTTTCTTACCTTCTCTCTGAGGATACCAAGGGAGGGGCCTGCTGTAGGACAGTCGGTGAGACTTGATTGCTTTGCGCCTGTTGGTGTTACCCCAGGAAGATCAGCTAGCTCTAATGTATTGCCCACAGAGTCACCCACAGCGGTATGAAGAGTCGCTGCTTGGGAGCACGGGCCAGCTCTGGGTGGGTGCTGGGAATGCATTATACAAGCAGAGTAAATGAAATGGAGTTTGTAATAGAGCAGTGTGAAGCCTGCGTAAGATTGCTTCGGGAAGTCTCAATTGATTCCCACTTCTCCCTGTAATAGGTGTTCTAGAGCTTTTTCTCAGGAGGTTGAAATTGCAGGAACACGGGCCGGGGGCTCATGGTACAGAGTGCTGAGGGCCTCCTTGCCCATCCCCTGCAGCTGAGGGCTGGGCAGGTCATTGAGACAGTGGCTCAGGGAGGGAGGGTGTGTGGTGCCGTCTGCACCGTTTTCCAGCCAGAGGAAGGTAAGGGGTAGATGGGGCATGGAGAAACTCTCACTTTGTCCCTCTGTATTGAGTAGCTATGTTAGCCTTGGTCACCCACAGGGAGCCTCACTGACATGGCTGTGGAACCTGTTGGCTGTTTCTAGTGGGACTCCACAGTCGCTGGTGATGCAGGCTCAGCACATAATGCACTTGGCTTGGTGGCAGGTGAGAGGAGCACCTTAGGAGGCTTACCACAGCTCAGAGAGAAGACTTAGAACTGGGAAGGAAGGGTTGCAGCTTTAAGAGCAGGCTGCCAGGTGTTCAGCGAGGCTGCTGACTGTCCCCTCAGAATGTAGAGTATTTGATGTGGCCCACAAGCTCCATTGTCTCCATGCCTGCAGAGCCTGGTGGCTGATGGTCACCAACAGAAGTCATTTTTCCCATCCCGATACAGTGTCTGACAGGCTTCTGATCTATGTCCAGGGGCATGTGTTGACAGCTTCCTGCACTGTTGGAAGGGTTGAGCTCCTGGCTACCCAGACCTAGCCCACCCAGGAAGCACAACACATGGGAACAGATCAGGGACCTTGGTTAATCGGCTCTAATTGGCCTAAGTGAGTGGTGTGCTAATTCTAAATTAGCCTTATCTACTCATGCAAGAATCGAAGCAAGAAATGCGTTTGGTAACACTTTGTTAGCTTTGTTCAAGAGACTATACGGAAATTAATAGAATGCATTTCGCTAAAATTATCTTCTCGTTCCCTCGTCATCAGTGGGACTGGCCTCACCCAATTAACCACATTTAATGAGCTTTGATGACTGTGAGCACTTTTGTCCCCAGAGACGTTTCTCAACACCCCTTGTTCAAACATCCACTGGGGGAACACACTCCTCGCTTCTTCTAAGTGCGGGGTGTAGAGCTGCCACCTCTCTGTGCTCCACCTGGTGTCTCTGGGCTCCTTTCTCACAGTCAGTGATCTGCGGGCACAGGAGGACATAGCGAGGCCTGGTGGCCTCAGTTGCATCTTGTAGACCTTTCCAACTTGTCTGACACTAGAGCATCAATTGTTGTCAGAACTGGCAAGTGGTGAGGCCAAGTCCAGCCTGGGCCCAGTGCCACAGCTGATGTGAGTGTGGGCTAGCTGTTCTCAGACCCCGCCCCCTTTTCATCCTTTCTTGTCCCTTCTGTCATTAGTGAAGAGCTTAGCTCTCAGATTAATCCTGACTGTGGTCCCTGCTCGACACGCTTGCCTTTCATCTTGCTGGATCACACATTGCCTTCTCCTTTCCCTTTGCACCCCCCCACCATGAATGCTCACTAGCAACACTGTGTGAGGGTGCCTTGTCCTTCCAGACTCATGCTGGCAAAGGGCGTGAGCAAGAAACGTGCCTCAGATGGCTGCCATCAGTTCAGCCGTCTGCACAGATGCTTTCCAAATAAGAAGTTTCATGTTAAGTGGGACATGATGGTGCATGCTGTGACCCCAGACCTCAGGATGCTGAGGTAGGACGATCACTATGTGTTGAAGGCCACCCTGGGCCACATCACTCTCTCTGATGACATCAGATGATGACATCAGCGTGTCTGTAAACCCTGCAGCTCAAGAAGTAACTGGTCTCTGCTATCCTGTGGCTCTCCAAACTCACTGTTATCTTTGCCTGGTTTTGAATTTCACTTTAATGGATGCCTATATACATAACTGCTGTGGTTGGCTTTTTTGTTCATGGTGACATTGCTGGACACAGAGGTTTCATTCTGACCTCCAAGAATGCCATGTGTCTTTCTCTTCTCTCGATGGTGGGTCTTCCTACCCAGCAGCAGTGACCAGTGCTGCTGTGAGTTTTCTGGCCCAGGGCTTGGGCCTGGGGCTTCTGTGTCTGGGCGCCCTCACTTGTACTGCTCTTTTGGAGCTCTCCATGGTGATTCCTGAGCAGCAGCATTCAGTACTCAGTACTCATTCACTCCCCTCTGCTTCCTGACTAAGGTGCAGTGAATTCCCCACTGTGGGGGACTGCATCCTTGAACTGTGAGCAGAAAGAAACCTTTCTCCCTTCAGCTGCTTCTGTATCTGTCTCAGAAAACAGGGAAGGAATGAAGGCAATCACCTCATGACTTGGGTACAGTGTGAATGAAGGGGGTCACCTCATGACTTGGATACAGTGTTTTCTTTGACCTGTGGCCCTTCTCTGGGGCAACAGACATTCCTTTTTGACACCCCCCCGCCCCAGAAAATGACACACAACAAACTCCATTGCCCATTTGATTTGATGATTCATAAGGTTCTTGATACATTCTGGTCACTAGCCTTTTGTTAAACAAGTGATTGTAAATATATCCCCCCCCCCCACTCTGGCATTTTTCATTCTCTCACTTAATTGAAGTTCTTAGTTTTACTGGGTGCTATTCGGCTTTCAGATCCTCCATGATTGCTGTTTGTGCATGTGTGTCTTGATTTAGAAGCCTTTGCCGTTGCCTGTGTCTTCAGTTAAAGTTGTGGCTTTATCTGCCCTGCAAGTCACTTTCACGTCCCTCTGACAAGATTCCTGGCTGGAACAACTTAAAGGAGGAAGGCTTTATTTTGGTCCGTGTTTCAGTGGATGCACCCCATCATGCCGAGGAATGCATGGTGGCTGCAGCTGGCAGCTGCTCACATCACGGTGGTAGGCAGGAGGGAGAGAGCTTAGGACAGAATGAGAAGTAGATATCACCTTCATAGTCGGCCTTCCTCCTGCTCCCCCCCCCCAGCAACCCTCCTCCACTAGAAGGCCACAGTGCTCCAAGTCCACATCCTCCGAAGACAGTGCCATGAGCTAGAGACCCAGTGCTGTCTCTTCTGTCTGTGTGGGAGGCCCGGGGAGGTAGAGGTGGAGTCAGATGGTAATGAAGGGAGGCAGCAGAGGCGGCAGCAGAGTGGATACACTCACCAGCAAGAGATGGAGGGGAGCAGGCAAAAAGTAACCGCCTTTCTCTGAGACCCTTTACATTTGCTGATAGTAGTTGCTGGAAAGGAGAGGTTTGTGTTGGCCTATGGTTCTAGAGGGAAGAAGTCCATCAGGGCAGGGAAGGCAGGTAATGGGGCAGGAGCAGGAAGTTGGTTGATTACATTTTCATCCACACCTAGGAGGCAGAGCTCAAGCACAGGAAGTAAGGCAGAGACTATGAACCGCCAAAGCCTGCCTCTATTGTCGCACTTCCTCCAGTAAGGCTACACCTGTAACCTCCCTAAATATTGCTACCACTGGGGCCCATGTGTTCAAATACAGAAGCCTATGGGGGACATTGTTTATTCAGACTGCCACATTGAGCCACTACCAGAAGGTACCATGTATCTTGGGGGACGGTCTTCCCCTCAGCTAATTCATCTAGGAAATGTCCTGCAGACCTGCCCTGAGTAATGTTGATTCCAGATCCTGTCAACTTGGCAGTCACGGTTACTTCTAAGCACTCAGTCTGCAGTGTAAGAATTTTAAGTGAATATGTGCCTAGGGATTGATCTAGGCCCTGCTCAGCAAGCTGTGTACACTGAACTGCAGCCCCAGTCCTCTTGTGCTTGATTTTGAGACAAAGTCTCCTTAACTTACCCTGGCTGGCCTCGAACTTGCCCTGCTACCCGGGCAGCTCTTGAACGTTGGCTCCTCCTTCCTTGATGTGGAACCAGGCTCTGTTTGTCCTTGATGATCTTGCTCTGGCCCAGCTGCATGGCTAAACATACTTACTTTAGTAATCCTTTGTAGATTAAGTCGGATTATCTGTTCACAGTTGTGGCGTGTGCTGGAAATCCCTATCACCTTCTTTCCCAGCCTTTATTCTTCTGAGAAGCTCAACTCCAGCTGCTTTGAACAGAGGGGTTAGTGGCAGAGTGTCCCTCCCTGCCAGTCTCAGCTAAGCTGGCTGTGCATAGCTGTTAGAATTCACACTGTCTGCAGGAGGAAATCTAGCCATTCAGCAGGCCCACTAGTCTTCATGTGCTAGGAGGCACTTTGGAAATTTTCTTTGAACCTTTACTTTATTCATTATGCGTATGCATGTGTGTCTGTGTGTGAGGGTGTGGCGTATCCGTACAGCACTCCTGTGCAGGTCAGAAGGTAACTTCTGAGAGTTGGGTTTCTCCTCCCACCGTGGAATGGAGGGTGAACTCAGGTTTTCAGCTTTGCAGAACAAGTGCTTTGACCTGCTGGGCCGTCTCGCCAACACCAAGAGGCTCTTTTTTCTTGTCTTGTTTCCATGGCGAATAGATATCAATTTTAAGCAAATGTTTTTTTTTCTGCAAATATTGAGATTATATGACTTCTCTTGTTTATTCTGTTAATGTGGATTAGCTTTCTGACTTTCCAAACATGAAGCTGCACAGATGTCCCAGGACAAAGCAGTTCTCCCTTGTGAGTTGTGCATTGCTGTGTGGTCTTGTGTTTGCATAGCCACCTAGCTGAGGCGTTGGATGAATGATACCTGGAGAGTTTGGCCCTTAGGTTCCCATCAGGTTTTGTGCCATGAATTTTCTGGAATAGTCTGTAAGATGGGTCCCACTTTTTCCTGAATGGTCTGACAGAACACACTGATGTGTAAGTTACTGGGTGGCCTTTAAGTTTCAGCCACCTGCTTGCCTCTTCCCATTCCCGGAGTCACAGTCACGTGGCCATGTGAATTTAAGTGGATGCTGGGGGTCTGAACTCAGATCTTTGTGCTTGAGCGACAGGCTCTTTACCCATGGAGCCATCTCTCTAGCCTCAGCACTTAAATTATTCTTTGTGTGTGAGCATGCCCGTGTCTGTGTCTGTGTTTATGCATGTGGAGGCTAGAGGATGTCTTCTTGAATTGCTCTTCACCAAGGGGAGTGTCAGATACTCCTGGAGCGATGGTTCCAGGCAGGTGTGAGGCACCCAACACTGATGCTAAGGACCACGCTCAAGGTCCTGTGCATGGCAGTATGTGCTCTTTACTCTGAGCCATCTCTTGAACCTAAGGGCTTATTAATTTTATTAGTCATTTGAATGAGCCAGACTTTGGCTTTATTAATTCTCTATAATATTTATTCTGTATTACTTGTGTGCTTTTCATATCGCTCTCTCCTTTCTATGGTGTTAATTTGTGTTTGAATCTGAGTTGTGTATGGAGCTGGTTGAGTCTCATTCTTTCTTCTCTTTGGATTTCTGCTCTTAAGGCTGTAATTTAGTTGCATGCCGAGTGTTTGCTATATTGTATTTTTCTCATTGTATTAAGCAGCCTTCCATCATGATAACAGATTGCCAAGATCGTCCTTATGAAGAAAAAACTGCTTGTTTGGCAGTTCTGTGCTGTAACAGAGTTTGGCTTTAGACTGTGGTCAGTCTATACATCTTGGGCAAGCAGGTGGCGAGTCCAAGCCATTCACCTCCAGGCCTTGACGCCAAGAGATGACAAGGGAGTGCCTGGCATTCAACAATGTCCTTCAAGGTCATGCCCTCAGGGACCTCACTTCTTTTCAGTTGTCCCTGCCTCCTAAAGGCCAGCTAGCTCCACGTAGCATGGCAGGCTGGCCACCAAGCCTTCCTTGTATACGTGGTCCTTTGGGGACACTTGCAGCAAACCCTGAAGCAGTTTGGAAAGGGACCCATTTCCATTGTGACTTTTTCCTTCAATTTGACCAATGGGTTGTAAGTAGATTTCTTAATTTAAAACTACTTGCTGGGTTTTAAGTTCCTGAATTGTTGAATTCTACTATTCTCAAATTATGCTTTGAACAATATCAGTTAAAATTTATCAAGACACATGGCTAGGAATGATGGCACAGACTTACTGTTCCAGCACTCTGGAGATGGAAGCAGGAGGATTACCGTGAGTCTAAGGCCTGCCTAGGCCCAGTGTGAGACTCTGTCTAAGCTCCCATTAGACCTCATGCTGCTATGTGTTGGTGAATGGCCTACAGCTGCTGGGTGTCGTGGCTTTCGGATGCTGTGTCAGTGGCAGCTGCTCTGTTCAACTCCTCTGTCCCCAGAGAAGCTTCCTTTGGTCTGGTTCTCTCTGGACTGCTTGGCTCTCGCATCAGCTCTGTCAGTTGGCACCCTCTGTCTGCAGATGCAGTTTTAGGGGCCGCATGCTGACTGAAAGGTGGAGCCTTCCCCACGAGGCTTCCTGTTCTTCCTATGCACTCAGCTTCGCCTGTGGGCTCTTTCAGGGGTTAATTCTCTCTAGCAGCGATCAGCTTCCATTTTTATATCTGCACCCTTTGCTCTTCCCACTGTCATAGGAAACCTCACCGTTTGGCTATAGATAGTTCTCCTACGAGGGGAATATAGGTTTAGTGGCTTTATTCAGCCAGACAATGTTTTTTGTACACTTGAAATATTTAATTTAGTTGTCTTTTATGTAATGAGAAATCTATTTCTCTGTGAGTGAATCAGAATCCAAGGTTTTACGCATGAAAGGTAAGTGTTCCACCACTAAACCACACCGCAGCCCCTTACTGGGGGATTCTAGGCAGGGGCTCTGCCACTAAGCCACACCCCCAGCCCCTCACTGGGGGATTCTAGGCAGGGGCTCTACCACTGAGCCACGCCCCCAGTCCCTCACTGGGGGATTCTAGGCAGGGGCTCTACCACTGAGCCACGCCCCAGCCTCTCACTGGGGGATTCTAGGCAGGGGCTCTACCACTGAGCCACACCCCAGCTCCTCACTGGGGGATTCTAGGCAGGGGCTCTACCACTGAGCCACGCCCCCAGCCCCTCCCTGGGGGATTCTAGGCAGGGGCTGAGCCACACCCCAGCCCCTCACTGGGGGATTCTACTGCTGAGTCAGGCTCTCTGTCCCTTGCTGGGAGATTCTGGGCAGGGGCTCTACTGCTGTCCCTATCTTAACACATTTGCATTTAAATTATCGATCTTACAGTTGCTTTTTTTGTGCCCCCCTTATACTTTGTCACAGAATAAACTTTCCCTTCTGTTTTCTCTCTCCTCATTATCTTGGTCACCTGGTGTGCTTTTATGTGATTCTTCTTAGTTGCCTCACTGCTTATGAGAAGATAGGCTGTTATTATCTAAGCCTAGTTAAAAACGAGTGCACCCCTCTCTTCCCTACATCTGGCCACCTTGAGCTATTTGCTCCTGTCTTGTTCCTCAGCTATAGGCTCATGGAGATCAACATGAAAAGAAGACGTAGATATACTGTGTACATACCAAGTGTTATGTACACTTAGAGATTCAGAAAGTCACTTTGTTTTCTAAAAGGGACATATGGCACAGGCTGGCCTTGAACTTCCTATGTAGCCAAGGCTAACTTTGAACTTCTGGTCCTCTTGCTTCTGCCTCCTGAGTTGAGATTACAGCTATGTAGCATTGTATTGCTGTTTATATACATTTGAACTTGGCAGTTGTGCCTAACTAGCTGGCTTCACTGTAGTCCATTTGTTATAATCAGTGAGCCAGTATCTATATAACCTATTTATTATTAGTTAACTCATGGCTGTGTCAAGAAGCAGAAAGGGAGTACTTTTGGGTTCAATCCATTGTGGTGGTGGCAGCAGGTGGTGAGAGCTGCCTGTGGCTATACAGTATAAGGCTGATTGTCCACAGATGCATGGCTTCCAGCCCACGACATGGTACAGTCAGTCCTTCCTGGCAACACTAGACCAGCACACCCAGCACACCCGAAGCTGCATCTTGGTGAGGCCCAGGCCGTCCCCACCCCTCTCTCCAGGAGAGTATGTGCATTCGATTGCAGTTGTCTGCAGAGGTCAGAGGTGTTGGATCCCCGGGGATTACAGGGAGTTTCAGCGGTCTGATCAGGGTGCTGGGATGGGAATTCAGGTCTTCTGTAAGAGAAGCGCCGTCGAGCCGTCTCTCCAGCCCTTTGAGGCTTTTACTAGTGTATTAAGTTGATAATTAGAATTGACCATCATGGTCTTAACTTATTATTAAAAGTACATAGCTTACATTAGCATTTATTCTTGTGCTGTATAATTCTTTTCTTCTCCTAAAGATGTGGTGCATTTATTGTATTGTCCAAGTTAGACTCAAGTAATCCTCCTGCCTCAGCCTCTATAGAGTAGCTGGGTCTACAGGTGCATGCCACTGTTCCTATCTAGTGCTGTGAGGTTTGACATGGGAACATTATAGAGCTCTCCTCACAGCAGCTTGTAGGTCATCAGTTTTGTCCACTGAAGGCTTGCAGTGAAGTGCTCACCTCCTTTGTGGAATCAGGAGAACGTGTCCGTCTAGTTGCTAGATTCTAGTGGGACCTTGTGGGTCTGTTGCTTTCCATTTGGAAAACTCAAGTTCCTTTAAAAGAAACAGGCTGTCCTGTCACACTGAACTTCTGTCAGGAGTCACTCCAAAAGCAGTGACTGGGTGGATTCCACCAAGGGGCTAGCTGTCATAACCATCCTAGGTCAGACTAGTCAGGTTTCCAGGGAAAGAGGCAAAGGATGGGACTGGATGCAGTGCCCCCATGAGCTGGGGGAACTGACACACCAGGACTGGCACACTGTCCCTTTGTGACGGTGAGGCCTTTAGCAAGAAGTTGGGGTGTCATATGTTCATGGTGCTAACAACTCAGCTCAGACCCGGGCTGGTTTCTATGTGTTTGAGTCAAGAAACTAAACACCTTCATCAGTGCCTGGGCTGGCAGGGCCCTGGCTTGGGTTCAGGCCTGTGGGGATGTCTAACTGGCCTGC
This sequence comes from Uromys caudimaculatus, assembly GCA_028551405.1. Taxonomy (NCBI): domain Eukaryota; kingdom Metazoa; phylum Chordata; class Mammalia; order Rodentia; family Muridae; genus Uromys; species Uromys caudimaculatus. The sequence continues at coordinate 12,220,442 of CM052721.1, forward strand.
TCACAGCACCATTGCACTCTGTGCTTCAGAGTTGGGACCAAAGCAGAGCAGGCATTGGGTAAGCCTAAGTGTTGTTCCTCTCTCTTTGGTTTTTGGTAGCTGGCACCATCCAAGAACTTGTGCTAGCCCTTGCGAACTCCAGCTGCACCTGCTTCCTGTGGTAGCACTCTGAGTGTTCTTGAGGGCGTGGCTTTTTGGTGTGTGTATGTGTATAATGTGTGTGTGTGTGTGTGTTAATGCAGGTGCGTGTGTACCACATACACATGGAAAGGCAGAAGGCACTCTCAGGTGTCGGTCCTCACTTTCCACTTCATTTGAGGCAGCATCTCCTTTCACTGCTGTGCACCCCAGGCTGCTGGTCCCTGAGTTCCTGGGATTCTCTCATGTTCTTTTCCCTGCCTGCTCTAGGACCACTGGGATTACTACCATGCCTGGCTTTACTCGGTTTCTGGGGATTTGAAGTCAGATCTTTACACTTGCCTACTGAACCAGCTCTCCTGCCCTCAGCCCTTGGCTAAACTGTCAGAGTTTTGCTCCTGGACTGATCCACTGATCCAGTCCTCATTGTGCTTTTCCTGGTTTCTGTGTGAGTTTTCACTCATTTCTGTTCTCGCCTATATTCTTTTGCTTGCTTTGGGCTCACGTTCTCCTTTGCATAGTTTCTCTCCTGGAAGCTTAGGTGATTTTAGACCTTTGTAAAACACACATGCAGGGCCCTAAGGTTCTCTTTCTACAACTCTCAGTGAAGTGGCATTGTCTTCTTATTGTTCCGAACCATTGCTGGGTTTCTTTTTTCTTTTTTTTTCTTTTTGGCTTGTGCATTAATTAGAAGTGGTTTGTTAATTTCTGTGCATTTGGGAACCTCACCCCCAGCTCTTTTGCAGCTAGTGCCCAGTTTAATTCAGTGGCAGCACTCTTGTCTTGTCCGTTTCCTGTGTCATTGTCTCTGGCCCAGTGTGCTGCTCTGCAAACGCTCCCTGTGAGCTTGGGGAGGATGCTGTCCATCACCATCAGGCATGGTGATTGACGGCACCGTTTGGGTCAATGGTGTCCTTACCGATTTCCTGCCTGTTCCAGATAGAGAACTGGTGAATTCTGACATGTACCAGGGATCATCTGTCTGTCTCTGCAGTTCAATCTGTGTTGTGCATGTCTTTCCACTCTAGTATCAGTGAGTTGGTGTGAAGGGCATTGCATGCATGGCTTTCTGTCACAGTGACCCCTGTAATACTGTAGAGCTAGTCTCCTTTCTTGTGCTTTTCCTTAGTCCATTTGACATACAGAGACGTAGTGTTGAGTCTGTGTGTCTTCATGTGAGTTGCAGGTACCTGTGGATGCCAGAAGAGGGCATTGATTCTTCTGGAACTAGAGTTACAGAGGAGATGCTCATTGTGGGTGCTTGGAATCAAAGTCAGGATTTTTGTAAGGACAAGAAGTGCTCTTAACTGCTAAGCCATCTCTGTAGTGCAGTGTTTTCAATCTTCCTAATGCTGCAACCCTTTAATACAGTTCCTCCTGTTGTGGTGACTCTCAACCATAAAATTATTTTGTTGCAACTTTGTGATGGTTTATATATACTTGGCCCAGGGAGTAGCACTATTAGGAGGTGTGGCCTTGTGGGAGTAGGTGTGTCACTGTGGGTGTGGGCTTTAATACCCTCATCCTAGCTACCTGGAATCTAGTCTTCTAGCAGCCTTTGAAACGAGAGGTGGAACTCTCAGCTCCTCCAGCCCCATGTCTGCCTGGGCGCTGCTATGCTTCTACCTTGATGATAATGGGCTGAACCTCTGAACCTGTAAGCCAGCCCCAATTAAATGTTGTCCTTATAAGAGTTGCCTTGGTCATGGTGTCTGTTCACAGCAGTAAAACCCTAAGACATACTTCATAACTTTAGTTTTGCTACTGCTATGAATTATAATGTAAATATCTGTGTTTCCGGGTGGTCTTAGGCGATCCCAGTTTGACCCTCAAGGGATTATAACCCACAGCTGAGCACTGCTGCTCTAGCGCCTCTAACTCTTTTGATTGGAGTTAGTGGGGTATATCTTTCTCCATTTACCTTTAATAGATGTGTCTTCTTGTTCAAAGACACTTCTTGCAGACAGCATATAATTAGGTCTTGTTTTTTTAATGCACTCTGACAGAGTCTTCCAAAGTGGCCTGCTCAGATTAATTTGTGTGCTTAGATGATACACATTTAAAACGACCGTTGACACAGTTTGCTTTATACCCCATGTTTGTTCCTGTTTTGTGCTTGGTCACTGCACTTTGTTTTCTTTCTCATTATCTTCTCCACTTCATCTGCCTTGTTTGGTTTTAATTGCACATTTCTTATCATTCAGGCCCCCCAGCAGCACATGAATTAGGCAGCTCCCATCCACCCCTATACCGGCTTGGACCCAGGGCCTTACATGTGCTACACAAATGTTCCACCATGTATACACACCCCAGCCCCTCCCTGGGGGATTCTAGGCAGGGGCTCTACCACTGAGCCACACCCCCAGCCCCTCCCTGGGGGATTCTAGGCAGGGGCTCTACCACTGAGCCATGCCCCCAACCCCTCACTGGGGGATTCTAGGCAGGGGCTCTACCACTAGCCACGCCCCCAGCCCCTCACTGGGGGATTCTAGGCAGGGGCTCTACCACTGAGCCACGCCCCCAGCCCCTCCCTGGGGGATTCTAGGCAGGGGCTCTACCACTGAGCCACGCCCCCAGCCCCTCACTGGGGGATTCTAGGCAGGGGCTCTACCACTGAGCCACACCCCCAGCCCCTCACTGGGAAATGTAGACAGGTGCTTCTTTACTAAGCCACACCCCAGCCCTTCACTAGGTAGTGGTGGGGGTGGGAGGAACTCTAGACAAGTATTGTACTTTGGCTCCTCCCTCTACCCCCACACCCCATCATACCTTGCAGTCCACTTCTTACATTTTACTTTGAGAAAAGATCTTACTAAGTTTTCCGGGCTGGCTATGGTCTTATTCTGTGTATCAGGCTGGTCTTGAACTTGAAGTCATTCTGCTTTAGTCTCCAGAGTAATGTGAACAACAGGCTGTGTCACTGGGTGGGATTAATTTTGTTTCAGTGGTTTTCTGAATGTTGCTCATGGACATTTAGGAATAATTTAGTCCACGGTTGACAACACTGAATCACTTCATAGGTTAGGGGATGACCTCAAGCTCTCTGAGCCATCTCCACCCAGGGGCACAGCAATCAACAATGTGCTGATTTTAAAGGTTTGCTTTTAGGGGGGTGTGTGTGTGTGTGTGTGTGTGTGTGTGTGTGTGTGTGTGTGTGTGTGTGTGTGTGTGTATTTATGTGCATGTGTGTGCTGTGGGTGCCTGGGGAAGCCAGAAAGCAGCATCAGATTTCCTGGATTTAGAGTGATAGACGGTTGTGAGGTGTTTGTTCAACCGAGGCTCTGGGAATTGCGTTCCTGTCCTCTGGATGAGCAGGCAGTCTGTGCTCTTGACTGTTGATCATCTCTGGAGATGAATGGAGCCCCAGGAGAGTCAGCTATTTTACCTTGCCCTCACTTTTCCTTCTTGTCCTTGTTCCATAAAGAACCTTCCTTTGTGGTGTTGAAGCTCTTGGGACTCCTGTCAGGCAGCTCTGATGCTGGCACAATGACCCAGGTCACACACTCTTTTTCCTTGACAGGTAGTTCTACCAGGCACCTGGTAGGTGGGGCTTTTTAAAGGCCTGTGCTCAAATCTTCACACTTGCATGCTTCTCGACAGGAAGCTCTTGTTCTGGCATCTTTCTCTTTATTTAGTGTGTGTTCGTGTGTGTGCTCATGGACTCATGATGGTCAGTGGACCATTTTCAAAAGTCAGTTCTCTCCTTGCAGCTTGGTGACACAGGGTCTCTGGTGTGGTTTCTGCAGTGCTGGCTGGTTCTCAGGCTCCTGGGTGGTTCCCCCTTTTCTGCCCCCCATTTCCTATCACTGTGAATGCGGGGATTGCAAACATTAGTCCCCACCTCCTATGTTTTTACCTGAGTTCTAGGGAATTGCATTCTGGGCTGAGAGGCTTGCAGGGCAGCCTGCGGAGGCACCATGCTGGCCCTGTCGTTTTATCTTCGTATCATCAGACTTCTCGAAGAGGTCTTATTTAGCTTCCACTTGTGAAAATATGTTTTATTTTAACTTCACAAATATATTAGATGTTGTTCACAATCTGCAGATTGCTCCTCAGGATAACCATTTTTTGTTTTCTGAAGTAGTTCTCAATGATTCTTCATTTGGAATTTGTGTTCTGTCTTCGATGTCATAGCACTTGCTAGATTTTTTAACTGTTACAGTTTTAAAAACAAGATTTTTTTTTTTTTAAGCCATTCCCTTGAGGTTTGATAGCAGCTTACCAGCCTAGTTATTTTGAGGCAGTACCCCACGAAGGCTAGGCTAGCCCCAGGCAAGCCCCAGGATTCAGTTCTAGGGATTGTTTCAGATCCTCATGTTTGTGTGGAAAGTACCATAGGAACCACAGCTCAAGTCAGAATTGGTCTTCACTTCCCACGTATAAACCCTGGCTGTCAACTCACTTGTCACTAAAGGACACTGGCATCTCCACTGTGTCGGTGGTGGACATCCCCTGAAGGACACTGGCATCTCCACTGTGTCGGTGGTGGACATCCCCTGAAGGACACTGGCATCTCCACTGTGTCGGTGGTGGACATCCCCTGAAGGACAC
>CM052721.1:12231317-12255010 GCA_028551405.1 Uromys caudimaculatus
GACACAGCCTGTCACTGAGACCTGTGGCTCATTGTTGTGTGTAGTCTGGCTGACCAGCCAGCCCTGGGGTCGCCACCTCACCAGTGTTAATGTAACAAGCAAGTTCCATCACGCTTGGCTTTACATGGTTCTGGGAGCCCACGTAGCTGAAGTCCTTACACTTGCACAGCAAACACTTACCCACTGAGCCATCACCCCAGCCCATCTACGTTACATGATACCACCAGGTATTTTACTCTAATGTCACCACCATCAGCTGTCTGTTGGCTAGGATGGCCACTGGCTTCTCCTGCCTCCAAGAGGCTCTGCCCAGGCAGCTGACCATCCCCTCTGGTTGTCTCAGGTGATTTCGAGGTCTCCATCTTCAGCTGATGGCTTTCTCAGTACGACTGTCTGCTAGCACTCTCTCCTTGCCATTAATTACGCGGTGAGCAAATTTGATTGCTTTCAAACAGGATTGTTCTGTACCCAAGGAGAAGCACTCAGTGGAAAATACCATTTTGTTTGGTACTTGGCAAGCAGGTCTTTAGGGCTCTGTGGGCACCACCTAGGCGCCTGTTTGTGCTTAGAACCGCCTGTGACTGCTCAAGCGGGACCAACGCAAGAGCGGCATCGCTCATTAAAGAGCCATTACCCAGGCTCGGCACACAGCACCCTCACTGTGATGGCCGTTCCTTGAAAAGATACAAACAACAAACTTCTCGAGTTCTATTTTTCTTCTGTGCCAGCCTGGAGACACTCGAGGAGAGAAGCCCAGAGAAAGGCGGCAGCAGGGAGATTTACCGATCAATAAAAGAGACAATTACAGTTTGTTGATGAAAGGAAATCCCCCGCCCGGCCTCTTGTGGCACTGACACTCTGCTAATGATAACTTGGGTAACCAGCTCGAGACGATAAAAGTCAATGGGAAGATATAGGATTTCAATAAAGTTATGGCACTTCATAAACCTTCCCGTGGAAACAGATCGCCCCCAGACCGGTGACCAGTTCCAGCTGGATTTGGTACTTTAATTTCTCACTTATTGAATTTTTTGGCACTTACTAATTATGAATTCTATGCCAGGGTGATAACCATGTCCCCAGCTTAGGAGGGAGGAGGTCTCAGATGAGGCTTTGGAGACCCACAGGCCAAGGGGGAGGGGTGGTAGGGTGTTCTCTGCACCCCAGCATCCCAACCCTCTTAAACAGAGGGGTTAAGGATAGGCAATATTGGTGCTGAGGGTGGCTAAGTCTTGAGTCAGGGCCTTAGCCTCATGGGAAGGTCCGTGGTGGCCATGGGTGTTGCTCCTGGTACCTGTGTAGTCTAAATGAGCCAGTCTATGGAAGTCATTATTTCCTCCCTGAGCCTCTCCCAGTATGGACAGACATGCAGGTCACATGGGAGGGAGCCACTGGCTGGGGACATAGAACAAAGTTGTTCTGGGCCACCCTGACCTTTTCCAGAGTGTGTGATTTGGGAAGGGATGTGCTGGAGCATCTAGGAGCCACTTCCTGGCCAATGGTAATAAAATCCTATTGTTTTCATGAGTAATGGTTGTCGGCAGGACAGCTCACTGGACACTTTGTCCACAGCAATATCGATCCACACAGCTGCCCTTGTGACCACTTTCTTGCTGAGGGAGGATTTGAGACCTGGAGTGACTAGATAGCTGGCTTCAGAGCAGAGCTGGTGTTGGAAGCTGCTGCTTAGAGTAGGAGCTGTCCCCTTCTTCCTGAGCTGTGCTGTCCCCAGCATCTTCATTGCTGACTACATGAATGGGCAAAGCTTAAGCGGAAGGCACCATGCTCATCAGCAGAGATGCCCCAGGTTCCAGTTAGAAGCACAGAGCTGGGCTTGCCCAGGCCTGCAGGATGAAGAGCCTTGTCACTTTCCCCAAGGTGACGTTCACAGGAGGCTGCTGAAACTGGGTCCTGGCACACCTGGACTTCCAAGGAGGATTTGCCACCCTCACTTGTGCACCCCACGGAACTCTCAGAAGGTGACATCAGGTTGAGGGGAGTCCCCATCCTGGGCCTGGGATTTTGGGGCTGGGTCTCCTTTACCTAGGAGTGATATCTATGTCCAAAGGAGCCCAGTGGCCCTGTAGGTTTTTGGCCATACTTAAGAACCCCAGTCATGGGCAAAGAGAATGCAGTGAGCACCCCTGGGGAAGACAGTCTCCCTAAAAAATGCTGTACCCATATGTAGCCCTCATAGCATCTTGGCTCCCCACACAGGACAGGTTGTGTGTCTACAGGCCTCCTTACTGGCAGGGTGGAGGGCATTCCCCTTCAGCTCCTGTGACCCCTCCCTAGCACCTTAGAGAACCTGGTCTGAGTCTCAGCAGCATCTCTCCACTGCTAGCTTTCTGGTTCAAGCTGTCAACCTTAGGATCTCTAGTGTGCACAGACTAGCTGAGGAGGGTTAGCCACAACTCCAGCTGCCACTCCTACTCTGTGTTGAATATGGCTGGACAGACTGGTGGCCTCATGCGTCTGGGAGTAGTTTGCTGAGATATTCGTTGAGACCACAGTCTGGATCCTCAGTGTCCAGGCATTAAGACAGGGCCAAGGGTTCTGAGTCTGCTCAAGAAGGGTTGGTCCCCAGGCTTGTGTTCTTGCTCTGAGTGTCACTGGTCAGAACTCACACCAAGTTGGTGTCTTCCCTGGCATGGTTGAAGTGAGTACTGTTGGCAGGGCTGGCTTCTTTGATCACTGGCCCGGTGAAACTGAGTCTAGAGCTCTGCATGTCCAGACCTCTATTGCAGACTCTCTGGAGGTGTGCACCACTGGCAGATGGAAGCAGGCCAGAGTCCTGAGCTTTTTGAGCATGTGCAGAGACTCTGGAGCTCACACCTCTGTATTCTTCCAAGCCACCTCAGACACTGTCCCCACCCTGACCTGACCGTCTGTGTCCACAGGAGCGAGATGGCATGCGTGCTATCCTGGGATCCTACGACAGTGAGCTGACCCAAGCTGAGTACTCACCCCAGCTGATGCAGCGCATGTGGGAGGCGGAGGACATGGTTCAGAAGGTGCACGCCCACAGCTCAGAGATGGAGGTAGGTGTGCGCCATGGGTAAGTGGGGGCTATGGTGTGTGTGGGGCTGCCATGGGGGTTATTTTGGTGCGTGCACTACTTTACTTCTTATGTAGCACTTGGTGGTTCCAGGGTTCCAGGCAGCCCCAGCCAGCAGAGGTGGGTGTCAAGGAGCTTCAGGGCGAGGCAAGGCCTCCTCCAGGTTGTTGCCAGGTGCCTTGCAGACAGTCTGTGCTGTGTAGCCATGTGGTCCCTGCAGCAGCCTGCTTCTTCTTGCTGCATGTTCCTGTGGTGTTCCTGTCTAGGGGATGGCACAGTGTCTTCCAAACAGTCTGTGACTTCTTGTTTCTCTCTGTCACCTGCAGTATTGTGAGCCCTCTGTGAAGTTTCATGTTGCTTTAGTGGAGTGAGGGTAGAGAAAATGTTCTGTTTTAAAGAGAGTAATTCTTTGCCCTCTAGGCTGCTAGGCACTGGGAAGCAGTGTGAACCGCACTTGGCCTCTCCTTCCTGGCTGGCCTTTGCCAGTGCAGAACTCCTACATGCTAAATGCTGGCATCCCCTGTAGCCACAGGGGGAAGCCCCTGCTCTCCCTCCAATAGAGTCGGGGAGGTTTGCCTAATTCTCTGGAGAAATTGAATAACCATACAAGGTGAGGCGGGATCCTGCCTGTTAGGAGATCCACACAGTCACACCCCAGATGCTGCCTGGACCTGCTCTTTACACACTTTTCAGTTGTATCCCTGAGCTTGACTCTGGCTGTGACCCTAGAAGCAGGACTGTCATTGCCCACATTTTAGTGACAAGAAAGCTGAAACACAGAAGGCCCAGGACTGAATCTAAGCCACCAGGCACCTGTGCACAAACCTAGGACTGCCTGCAGCACGGCCAACCTGCAGAGCATCCCAGTCAAGGCCTTTGTCACACTCTGTGTCCCATCAGCTCTTTTGGTCTTGATGCTCACATCTATTTGGCTTGTCTTTGACCTTGGTGTGATGCAGTCTCCCAGAGAGGTGCTGCTGCGGCCAGTCATTCTGTGCAGACAACTGGACCCTCACCCAGCTAGTGTTCCTGTTGTCCACTTGGAGAAGTGTCTAAAGGAACAATCAGGGTGACAGCATGGCCATATGCTCTTCCCAGAGAGCACTGGAGTCCACACTGAGCAGGACCCTTTCCTAGGCTTGCAACAGAGCCTTTGGTGACGGGGATGTTTAATAGTAGACAACTTGAGCTAGCCTGGTGGTACAGGCCTGTAGTCCACCAGGGAAGTGGGAAGCTAAGGTATGAGGATGATAATAAGTTTAGTACCAGCCTGGGCTATAGAGTAAATTTAAGACTAGCCTGAGCAACTTAATATCTGTCTTTAGTAAAAAGAAGGTGGAGGATATCGCTTAACTAGGGATACAGGTGTGGCTCAGTGGTAGAGCACCTGCCTAGAACCCCCCAGTGAGGGGCTGGGGGCGTGGCTCAGTGGTAGAGCCCCTGCCTAGAATTCCCCCAATGAGGGACTGGGGTGTGGCTCAGTGGTAGAGCACGTACTAATTTTCATGAGTCCCTGCATTAAATTCCTAGTTATTGCAAAACAAATGAATAAACAAACAAATAAACATATAAATAAAACCCATGATAACTACAAAGTGCAATAGCATATTAGGTGTGGGCTCCCATGAGGGAGCAGTCAAAAATGCCCAGCATTGTTGTAACTTATCTGGAAAAGTAAGGAAGCACCTTTGAATCCACAGCTCAGAGGACGGCTCTGGGTCTCATAGTGGGAAGGCTGGGGCGTGACTAGAGTGGGAGCTACTGCGCTTCAGCTCTGGGGATGGCCACAGTCCAGGCTGCCCTTGTTCTCTCTGCCCATGAGAGTCCCCTCCGGCACATTGGGCCTATATTGTCCTTGCACGGAGTAGCATCCCTCACTGACACTCTGGGCAGAATAAAACAAACCACATGAGTCGTGGGGACCTCTGGGTCCTGTGCTGATCTCCCCATTCCCTTCTCTGGCTGCACACTTGTCCCAATGTGTCCCAGGTGGCCAGCAGCCAGGAGTGCAACCCACCAGGACTGCTGTGAGCTGCTATAACCCAGCTCTCCACCCTCATCTGAAAGGTTAACACAGGCTCGCACGAGCTGTGCTATCATCAATGTAAGCGTGTTAATGGCTGTTTTAGTACAGCACATTTAGCTCCATGAGGAACGCTAACGAGGAGAGATTTGCGGGTCTGCTCTCTGACACCTTGTGGCTTCCTGGTATTTTCTCACTGAGAGGTCTCATCTGTGCTGCCATATGCAATCCACATAGGTCCTTAGGAGAATGATAGTCTGGGCACTGCGTGTTTTGTGTTGAGTGACCAGCTCCAGTAGGTACATGTTCCCTGTCAGCATCTTGCTGTCACCCTGCTCATGGATGTGTGTAAGGCACCCTCTCTTTCCCTGCAGGACGTAAAGATGGCAGGTTCTTCCTATTCTGTGTCCCAGAGCTCTGAGAAAGCCGGTTGAGGGCTCAGCTGGGTCGAGCAAGTGCTCTTACTATCGTAGGCATTGTCCCTGGGAGTGTTCGTGAGGCTAGTCCAGGTGGGGGAGGGTAAGAACCCCTCCCCAACATACACACCTTGGAGATTCCTGTTACAGTTGGTCCTCCTGTGCCTGGGCACTCTGGCCTCTTGAAGCAGGCTGGCCCTCAGTGCCTCTGGCCCTAGTTGTGCTGGTCTCATGGCTATGGTGAGATCGACTCCTGTGAGCAGAGCCCTGGTGACTTTTCTGTTCACCCTGTGGCTGTGCTAGTTATGGTTAGAGCTAATGGGTGTGTTTAGAGTGGCAGTGTACTCAGCCTCTTGTCTCATTATCACAGGAGTCACCGAGAGATTCCCTGTCTCCACTAGAGTCCTCCTCATACCGTGGGGCCCTGGAGGAGCACAAGGTGTGGCAGACCCGGCCCTTTGGGGCTGGAGTAGTAGTTGGATTTACAGTCTGGGCACTGCGTGTTTTGTGTTGAGTGACCAGCTCCAGCAGGTACATGTTCCCTGTCAGCATCTTGCTGTCACCCTGCTCATGGGTGCAGTCTAGAGGAGGAAGCCAGCCTGGGGGTCCTAATCCACAGCAGTGGGGAACGGTACACCTTCTGCTTCCACCAGGTGGCAGCAGACAGGCTCACAGCTTTCTGGGCCTAGCCACTGGCCTGGAGGGGGCTAGGGCAGATGCAGGAAAGGAGGGCTGGGAAGAGGGACTAATGGGGAACTGGGCACACCCTGGGGTCCAGCAGGTACACTCTAACCAGCTAAGGCCACTGTTAATCCGGGTGGCATACATCACCTGCCACTTCTGAGTGCCTGGCTTATAGACACGTCCTACAGCCAGCACAGCTGTATTCAGGATCTCCTCAGGTTCCTGGGGACAGGGCTAAGTGTCTCTTTTGCAGTTGGTGGAACTAGAGTCTGAGGTGGAGGGTGGTCCAAGGCAAACCTTCCTGTCTCTTGTTTTCCCCACCCATGAGCATGTTGATATCCCTGGTAGATACATTGTAGAGACCTCACTCACTGCCCAGGGTCTAGGAGATATACCCATAGAGGCTTAGCACCCCCTGGGTACTGAATGCCTGCAGAGTGGCTGAGACAAGGGTGGCCATCGCCTTGGATCAAGTGTGCTCAGCTTACATTGGGCAGCCCAGCCTTCTCCAGACCTGTATTCCTAGGTCAAGGGGCAGGCCACTGGTCTTGCTGTAGGTGGCAGAGCTGCAGTCACAGATGGTTGCTTTCCATCGCCTTACTGGACAGTGAGGTTCATCTACCAGACACTTGCAAATGGCTCATGTCTGGAGAGCTTTAAACGTCTTGTCGGGAGTTTATTAGCTAAGCTGCTTGTATTGACACAGTAGAAAGTTACATAACTTCGTGGAACTCCTTTCTTAAAGGTCACTTAGTGCCTGCCTGTCTTACAGCTGGGTAAGCATCGCTCAGGCCTAGGAGGCAAGTGGTTTCTTCCAGGGAAGTTACATAGCAAGTAATGGAGAGGGAGCCCTCACATTGCCTGTGATGTTCAGACCTGAGTTGAGAAGGTGGAGAGGTTCGAGGCAAGAGAGCACCCCAGTATACAGTCTGACTGCAAATCCACCCTCAAGGGACAGACAGGCTCTTCCCCTCAGCTTCATGGCCGTGAGGAGGGCTCCCAGGAAGCAGAAAGAGCACCACGGGGCATATGGTGATTCAGGGTGACTCGTGGGTGTGTGGTGCTGCCTCCCTGCTTTTTTTGCCTCTCCACCCCTTTACCTTTTTCCTTTCTACTTCCGCCCCTAGTCTTCCCTTCTCTTTGCCTGTCTGTCTTTCTGTGTGTTGTCATGTGCACACATAGGTGCACATGCCAGTACTCGCGCATTTGGAGATCAGGTGAACACTGGGGCTTTCTTCTCACCATCCCCTGGAGCTCAGATTTGGCTAGATTGGCTGGCCAGTGAGCCCATGGGATTCTTCTCTCCCCAGCTCCCCACACTGCAATTTAAGATGCACAGTGCCAAACTTGGCACTGTCCACGGGCACTGGGGCAGGGAACTCAGTCTTCATTCCTGTGCAGCAGGCACTTTACCCCTGTTCTCTTTTCTCTCTGATGGCTTTTCTGTTGGTTTCTTTACCCACCCTCGCCCCAAGCTCCTGTTGCTGCTGGGGTCAACAGGCGCTTCCATGGGTCCCTGTGCACTGGGTGCAGCTTCCCCATGGCTGATCAGGTGGAGGGAATGCTCGTTGCTGGTTTTGTTCATGGAAAGGCAGGCGTGCCAGCCCCAGAGCTGTCATGGGTAGGCAGGCAACCACTGCAGTCCTCCTGTCAGCCCAGCCCTGGCCCAGGCTAACATCCGTCATCAGTTCCAGCATGGGGCAGGTTTTGATTCCAGCAAAATCATTTTCAGCAAAACAAACTAGAAATGTAGAGCTGGGAGACTCCCAGTAGCCCATCTCCAGTGGGGCTGCTGCCATTTTGCCCGGATTTTATTTATTCCATTTAATAAAGGGGCTGCGGAGGTTGGAAGCAGATGTCACGAGTCCTCTGTTGATGGAGCCATAAATACAAGTGTGTGGCGCTTGGATGCTACTCGTCACCTGAGTTGTGTTTCCAGCATATTTAATTAAAACAGATTACAGCACGACCAGCTACATGGAGACTCCCTCACAAACACACTGGCGTGCTGCTCTCCAGTGAAGAGACAACACCGTGAGGAAAACAGGAGAGAAACTTCAAAGAGTTCAGAGGAGTGGATGCAGGAGGATGCAGGGACTGACTGGAAGAACTCAGGGCCATGCATGTGCCAGGGAATTGCTCTGCCACTGAGCTATAGTTCCAGCTCACTGGGCCCATTGCACAGATGAAGGACACATACTCTAAGACCTGAGATCAGAGGTTAAGATCAGCCTTTGTGGAGGTCACCTAGATGCTAGGCAGCCATTGGGATCCTGGCCACATGCGGGAAGATTGATTGCCCACAGCTGCAGTTCCCAGATCTGAGCTCTCAGCGTCCCTGCAGGGTTAGTGGGAACACATGTAGACCAGGACCCTCCTCCAGTGGCTGTGGGAACCTCCTGTTTCTAGTTAAGTGGCCTCTGTGGAGTCACTAGCCCTGAGGAGTATGATGGAGCAAGCTGGGGCTATCTGTCTCCTCTACTCCAGCAGAGCCCACTCCTGCCAGGATACTTTCTACCCCCATAGCCTGTTCCTCAGTCTGCAGCTTTGAATGCCTGAGCATGCTGGCTACCTGCTCAGGGGCTGGCTTGGTGTTCTGTCTGCCATCCATGCAGGAGGGAGAGGCTCCTGCATCCATATCTATATTCACACCCCAAGGGAAAGCCTAGCACTTAAGACCCCAGCCCCTTCAGTGTTAACTGTGACCTTGGGTGGACCCCTGACTGCTTGGGTCCACGGGGGGGGGGGGGGGGCTTGATGGTCTACCCTCCGGGCTTCCCCAGCCAGGCAATACTGTGCTGTGGTGTTGCAAAAGGCACACCAACCCCCCTCAGGGCTTGGGATGGCCCGTCCCAGCCTGTCCCTACCTGCAGATTTTCCTGCATACTCCGAGCTGTCTTTGTGCCTGCAGGGGTGCTAGATCATCAGGCCTCCACTTCTCACTTCAGGATAAAAATAGCCCTGCTGAGGCTTCTGTGCAGGATGTAATGTCACAGGTGGCACATGTCCAGGGCTTCTGTCTGAACACACACGTCTCCAGGGCTTGGCTGGAGACTGTGGCCAGCACTGTCGGCCCTTCTGCAGGAGTAACAAATGCATGCTAGCCCACCTGCCACCTTGGTGGCACCTGAGACCAAGTACATCTGTGCTGTCCCCATGCTATTGTCTGCCTCTCCAGAGCCTGAACAGAGGCTGCTTTTGCCCTTTCCAAACTGGTACCATTTCTAGGGCAGTCTGCCAGCCTGTCTTCCCTGGGCATAGCCTGAAAGCCAGGCTTTGTGTACTTCATGGTAGTAGTATCTTGGGCAGGGCTGGTAGCTGGGACCGTGTGAACAGAGGGATGATAGATAGGTGACCACCTGCATTGGTCACTGGCTCTATGTGTGGGCCAGCTGTGGGCAGATGAGGGACAGCTGGTGGGCTGAGGTGCCATGCTGCTGTTTTCCTGTGTTAGGGCTGCTTGTCCCTCTTTAGAAGTCTCAGGAGAAAGCAAGAGCATATGGGCCCTGATGTCACCGCAAAGGTCAGGACCCTTGCTGTGATGCCACCATGAGATACTTCCTCAGTCTAGATGCCAGTCATGTGGACCCCTGCACCGCCGATCTCCCACTGCTGGGCGTTACACCTCATCCTCCATCCTCAGCTCTGCACTGTGGGCCCGGGCTTCACCTCCACTGTCTTCTTCTTGTGGCTGAGGTGGCATTTTCACACTGCAGACTGCACTCTCCCATTCTGTCCCTTCTGAGGACAGTGTGATGATCATGGCTAGCCATCCCTTTTGTACCGGGACCTCAGAAAGGACCTGCTTTCTGGATGAGGACGTGGTGACTGAGATGTCTGTTCTCCCGGCACCCTCTTCCTACAACAGTACTCTTGCTAACCGCGCTTGGCAGATCCAAGGGATGAGACCCTTGACAGAGGAGCCATGGTACGGGCCCCGTGTTTAATTCTGACCTACCATGCCAGCAAGATTGGCTGTTCTGGAGTGAGTGTTTTCTAGTAGTCTTCCGGGAAACCTGGTTACCTCCTGATGCAGATGTGGCATGGGTGCTGGTGGAGCTGCAGTGGAAGCCAGCCACTCTTCTGTCTACAGATGTGGTAGTCATACAGGGCAGGTTGTCACTTACCATCCTTCTATGGCCAAGGCCACAGCCAAAGGTGCTCAAGTGTGTGTGTGTGTGTGTGTGTGTGTCTGTCTGTCTGTCTGTCTGTCTGTCTGTCTGTCCATGTCCGCATGTGCTCAAATGTGCATGTGAGCATTCATGCTGATGTCAGTGGACAGCCTGGGGTATGTGTGTGTGTGTGTGTGTGTCCATGTCTGCATGTGCTCAAATGTGCATGTGTGCATGCATGCTGATGTCAGTGGACAGCCCAAGGTGTGTGTGTGTGTGTGTGTGTCCCCCATGTCCGCATGTGCTCAAATGTGCATGTGTGCATGCATGCTGATGTCAGTGGACAGCCTGAGGTGTCAATCTCTGCCTTCTACTTTTCTGAGGCAGGAGCTTGTGTTCATAATGTGTATACCCAGCTAGCTGTCCAGAGAGGTTTCAGGGAGTCTCCTGTCTCTGCCTGCCTTCTTGACATAGGAGCACTGGAATTACAGATGTGTCTAGCTTGTACATGGACTTTTGGGATCCAAACTCAGATTCTCAGTCACGTGAAAAGTGCTTTTTCCACTGAGTCATCTTCTCAACCCAAAAGTGCGTTTCTCAGTTTTTTGAGCACATACCTGGGGTGGACATGCAGACATTAAACCCTAAGGAGAAGCCAGGTCTGAGCTCCCTCAGTCTCGCTGCCACTGTCACCGGCACTGAGACTTGCTTAGCTCCCATCCTTTCCCTTCAGCGCCCCAGCACTTCCTGGGCTCTGCCAGCCCTGTCTTTGCAGAGTGGTTTCGCTGTTGGTCCTGATTTGCATTTGGCTAATTGCTAACCATGTTAATTACCTTTCTGTGTGTTTGCTGCCTGTGTGCGTTTCCTTTTTGGGAGATGTCTGTTTGCCTCTTTGCCCGCTCCTCTGACACACTGTTTATTTTTTTCCTCACTGCTTTGTAGCAGATCAGTGTGTGTCCTTGAGGCCAGTCAGGTGGAGGGGATGTCAGTCTCTGACCTCCATTCCCTCCTCTTAAAGCAGCAAGGGTGGTGTGTTTGGGAAAGTACTATGCGCCCTGGTAATGGACATGTAGGCCTTGCAGTTCTTCCAGTTTTGAGAGTCTCAGGTTGGACCTGGGTTCAAATCCTGCCAAGCTCACTGACCAGCCACTCATGGAATTATACATGGTGTTGGCTTCTGGACCCATTTTCCTAAGGAAAACTCTTCTAGAGGAGGGCATGGTATGCCAGGAGAATATCTGTAGGCACTGAGCTACCCTGATGTCTGCAGGGCACTTCAGCCTGTGGCAATCCCCAGAGGAAGAGGGCCAGATCACAGTTGATGGAGAGAAAGCAGGAGGCCCCTTGCCTGTTGCAGAGCTGGCAATGGAGTGATTGTTTCTCTGGTCTGGGCAGCACCCTTCCAGCTCAGTGAGGGTGACACATCCTTGCTGTGTGAGTGTTTAGTGCACGGTAGAGTGCATTTATAGATGGCTTACAGCAGCCTACGGGTGGTCAGCATGGATTTCTGCAAGCATCTTGGCCATGCTGCTTACTGCCTGCCAGGGAGTAGTCTAGCAGGGCTTGTGAGAACCACAGTCAGTGAGGAGTGTGTGCCATTCTAGAGGGGGGCCATGCTATGAACACAAGAGAATGGGGTCTGTGGCACCCTGGAGCTGAGGTCTGTGCTCTTTGACTTTGGTCTCCTGTATTGAAATTGAGTCTGTGCTTGCAGCCTCCAGTAGCCTGCTCCTTTCCTGGGATGCTGAAGCAGAGGTTGGGAAGCTTCAGGAAGGCCACCCTCCTCTGGGTGTTGAGCCCTGGTACTCTTGGTCAGGAGACCCTGTTGGTATTTAAGTATAGAAGGGCCACCCTTGACCTCCCAGTCAGAACCTTTCTCATTTGGGGATAGCAGGCCAGGTTTTCCCTGCTCCTTCACAGTCTGTCCAGTGCTGGAGAACCCCCAGTTTTCTGGGCCATGTCCTGTGTCAGCAGGACCACCTCAATTAGTGGTTCCAGAGTGGGAAACTGCAGGATGCAGGATTCAGCTTCCTGACTTCCTCCTCACCCCAACTTACCCCACTGTATGACTACATAGCAGGGGTTGTGTAGGTTCAGAATTTTACATCACCCAGGGCCTGACTAGGGTGGCCCTGACAGACCTGGTGGGGTGGAGGCCCTTTACCCTAAGGCTGACAGGCAAATCCCCTCAACTCTAACCTTCTTGGTCTTATCTTGTAGGCGCAGCTATCTCAGGCCCTGGAGGAGCTTGGGGTTCAGAAACAGAGAGCTGACACGGTGCGTACTGAGGGTGGGGGTCACTTGGTGCTGTGTGGTGAAGGGCAGCCTGAGGGCAGACCACCTTGTATCCTGGATCCAGACATAAGGGAAGTCCTGCCTTCCCCCAGCAGGATGTAGCCTACAAGCACACCCTCCTGTGTGGTCATGGTGTCTCTCTGGTATTATTAGAAATGGCAGAGTGGAAGGAACTGAGGTGGAAACTTAGGCCTGGTGCCCATCCCTTTGTGATGCCGAGGTGTGAGCCCAGTGGGAGTCTTGGGAGCCATTTGGGAGCCTATGGCTAAGGGCTTGGGTCAGGCCAGGTCAGCCTAAGCAACATAGGTGTGTGAGCACTTATGGTGCAGGTCAGAAACACAGGTGGGGGTTCCCTGTGGGACTCTGAGAATGTGGTTAGAATTCACAAGTGGGGCTGGCTTGCAGCGAATCTGAGGGTTCTGGGTCAGGGTTGAGACTCTGATCTGGAGGTGGGAGAGACCTGTCATGGAATCAGAATCAGGGAAGATTGTGCAATGCTGGGTGTGACCACTGCCCATCACCAAGTGTGTTGTCACCAGCATGTCAGTCAGGCTGTGCCCAAGCAGAGGCTGGCCGCAAGGTGTCAGTCAGCTGGTGACTAACAGTTAAGACAGCATGGGGGAGGGAAAGGTGCCTGGGGCTGTGGTCAGAGGGGGCAGCCTATGGCCTGGAGTGGGGAGCATGGAGGGAATGATTTTCTAGGTTGTGGGGTGTAATGCCCCACAGTGAGTGTGGAAGAGAATGAACTGTGGAGTGTGGTGTCCGTCAGTGGGCATGGTGAGTTTCTTTAACTTTGGCACGTTGTCAGTTATGTTATGACCTGGTTTTACCCAGGCAGTGTTGGTTGTGGGCTGGCTAGCATGGTAAGCCCTCTTGTCTCCACACATGGCCTCTTGAGCTTTGTCCCTGTGATCCAAGTGTTCCAGCCTCCTTTAGCGGTGGCCTGTTTGCCATTGCCATTGGGGAAGCTACATGTAGGGGTGTGGGAGTTTTTGTGAGCTGAGCATCAGTCTGCACAGCCTGGGGAGACCCTGATGTTCTGCGCATTGACATGCGTGGCTTCCTCGGTGTTGACCTGAATTGGAATGTGCCCCAGGGCCTTGTTTTCATAATGTACACAGGCCAAGTAGAATTAGAAATGAGTTGTGCTAAGCACATGCCAGGCCTAAGGCTCTGTGGCTAAGCAGCTTGCCATCACCCAGGGTGCACTTTGCACAGGAGCGTGGCTGCCTGCCTCTGCCTCATGCTTCCCATGTCACTGTGGAGGAACCGTGAGCCTTGTGTCCATTTTAGGGGCAGGGTGCAGAAGCTGTTCTCAGGCCCTTACTGCTAGGTAGCTCCTGGCTGTGTGGGAATATAGGGTACACTAAGTGGCATAGTGCTGAAGTCTAGCTGGTCCTCTCATCTTGAGTCCCTGGAAAGCACTAGTGGCTGGACCCCCACAGAGACTGACTTAGAATCCCAGGGCTCTGGCAGGATGGGATTCAACCTGTGTTGCTTTGGTCTCAGTGAGCTTGGCCTTCCACCCCTGCATCCATTTTGTTTTTAATGTTTGTTTGTATGTGCATTGTATGTGTGTGGGAGGGGGGAGGGAGGGAGGGAGGACCGTGGCATGTAAAGTCAGAGGGTGTACGTCATTCCTTCCACCTTGTTTGAGACAGTGTCTCATTGCTACTGTATGCCCAGCTAGCGTCCTATCTCTCTGTGAAAAGACTAGGGTTATAGATACTTGCTACTGCCTCCAGCTTTATTTGGGTGCTGGGGATCAAACTCAGGTCTTCTGGCTTGTATTTCACGTGCTTTTCTCCCTGGTCTATCTTGCCAGCCCCAGCCGCAGCCCTGCCTTCTTACAGAGGTTCACCCCTGGCTGTAGGGGACTTGGGAACCATCCTTGTGCTTGGTAGTTTTATATCAGCTTGACACAAGGTAGAGTCATTAGAGAGGAGGGAGCCTCAGCATTTTCTTAATTAGTGATCAGTGGGGGAGGGCCCAGCCCATTGTAGGTGGGGCCATCCCTGGGCTGGTGGTCCTGGGTTCTATAAGAAAGCATGCCATGGGGAGCAAGCCAGTAAGCAGCACCCCTCCATGGCCTCTGTATCAGCTCCTGCCTCCAGGTTCTGCCCTGCTTGAGGTCCTGCCCTCACTGCGCCTGGGAGGAACTCTCCTATGGAACCATGAGTACAATAAACCTTTTTCTCCTAGAGTAGCCTTTGGCCTTGTTGTTTCATCACAGCAGTAGTAACCCAAGCAAGGCAGCGGCCAATGCAGGACTCCGGTAAGCCATGGTTGTTTTTAACCCTCGAGAGCAGGCTCTAAGATACCCAGGCTCTGATGCTGCTGAATAAGGATGCAGGCCCTTGGGGCAGGGCTCCTTCATGTTTGTTTAGGGTTCGTTTGGAGCTGTCTCCTCTGCCCAGTTTCTGATCTCTGCCTTTGGTTGCCTAATCTCAGGTCACTTCACAGTGTTTATTTCTCTTCTCCTTCCCACTTAAGAGGAAAATAAGAAGTGGCAGTGCTTGGGGACCTGCGACACAGCTAGCCACAAGTGTGCTTGTCTCACAGCCTCCATCCTTCTCACAGGTGCTGGAGGCGGCAGGGGCGTCCCTGCCAGCTGAGTAAGCCCTGCCCTGACCTCAGGCAAGGCCTTGAGGAGAGTCAGTGACTGGGCGTGGCAGATCCATGTTCATGTCCTGACTATCACTGACCTTTGAGGCTTAGCTGCCCCCCACGCCTCACCTGCCTTCTGGCTGCACTGAGCTTGGTGAGGGGAGTCTCTCCAGAGCAGCAGACCTGAGCATCAGGATCAACGTTCTATGGAGAGTGTATTAAATGAGTTACATGCCTAGCCTTACCGCATGACAGGAGTCCCGTTGAGTGTGTGTGGGGGGTATTTTAAGTAGCCATGTGTCACAGTGACTCCCATGTGGCACAGGCCACCTGGGTCCTTGGCTGGCAGAACACTGTCCTCTCTCTGAAAATCCTTTCCACCCTCTCTCCTTGCCCTCATGGCTGCATTTGCTGCTGACAGCTACATTTCTTCCCTCCATTTTATTACTACTTAGTTTGTGTTTCTTTGTGTCTGTGAGTACGTATTTGAGTACATGTGTGCCTGTGTGAAGGTACATGTGTGTGCATGCATGTGAGAGCAGAAAATGACCTTGGTGTCATTCCTCAGGCCCCCCTCCTGCTGTCTTGGGACAGGCTCTCATTGGCCTGGAACGTTGGTGCCTAGGCTAGTCTCCCTTGCCCATGAGCCTCCAGGGATCTGACTCTCTCCACCTCCCATCGACCTGCTGCTGGGATTCTGAACATGCACCACCACACCTGGCTCCCTGAGTGTCAGAATCAAGGTCTTCCTTGCTGTAAGGCAAGTGTTTCATTGATCTCGGCCTTGGCTTTGGCATTTTGAGTAAGGGTCAACTCTATAGCCCAAGCTGCTGGCCTCAAACTCATGAGTCCCCATCTCAGCCTCCCAGGTGCTAGGATTAGAGGCATACCCACCATAACTGCCTCCTTTTCTAGGCTTAAACTTGCATCTCCAGCTTCCCCCTGTGCTGTGAGTCCTGGACCCTCTGCAGGACCTGAGATGCAGCTGGTGTTGCCATCCTGTGTCCTGAGGAGGCCTGTAGAAGGAAGGCCTCCAGCAGGGTTTCCCAGGGGGCTTGGTGAGCCAGCCTAGCCCCTTTGTCATCCTGCTTTACCTTCAGCCTGTGGTAGCCCCCTTCCCTCTGGTCAGCTGTGCATGGGCCCAGGCTCTACCCTCCTCTGGTTAACCCCTCCCCCCCTTACTGAGGCTCCAAGGCTTCTGCTGTGAAGAAGGGCCAGCTGAGCCAGTACCATCCTGGCCCTAAGAAGGAGGCTCGTGTTACCGTGTTACCAGCATGGAGTGGAATCACACAGGTGTCCAGCATTAACAGGGACACGGCCCCGGAACTTGCCTGCTCCCTGCAGCTTGTGGCCTTCTGCCTGCTGGAACCTGACTCCAAGCTTGTTCACAAGTAGTAGAAGGGGCGCCGTGCCATACTGAGCTAATCGCTAATGGCAGGACAAAGGCAGTTTGACTTTGTGTTATTAATTAGTAACCTCACACTAATTAGTGAGCATGCGTGTGGTTCATGCTTCCTCTTTAAATTCAATTAATACCACAAGGAGCAACGTCCCGGGCCAGGCTTGTGTCGTTAGCATACCTCACCCTAATTAGATCCGGCCAGCAGTGGCTAGAGAAATGAGGTTTTTGATTACAACCATAAAAGGCCTCCAATATTTTATAGACTTCAGGGAGCTAGAAATGTGGATTTATTTTCTGTCTTAACAGGCATGCTGCCCCCCCCATCCAGTGTAATTAAGCAGTCATTTCTCTTGATTACCATTTTCCCCTAATGGCTCCTCCTTACCCTCTGTGGCTTATTCCCAGTGGAGCTTGTAGATCAGGAGGGGGGCTCTGCCCCCAAAGAGCTGTGGTTGGGTCAGCCTGGAGCTTGCACTGACCACTCTTCTATGCTCCGGCTCTGAGAGCAACGGCAAATAGTGCTTCTCTCTGTGGCCAGACAGAAAGGAGCACATCTCAGGCAGATTCTCTTCACAGGCAGATGCTTGGTGTGATGAGTTGGCAGCAGGTGCTGGTACCTAGTAGAGCGGCGCCTAAGCAGGCACAAGGCCCTGGGTTCCATCCCCAGCACTGCATGGTTTGCATTGGCACATGCGCATAATCTGGGCATTATGGAAGTGAAAGGGGGAAGATTAGACCCCGTCATCCTCAGCTCCATCATAAGCTCAGGGCCATGCGTGTGTGTGTTTGTGCGTGCGCGTGCAAGTGTGCATGTGCTGGAGAGATTGCTTAGTGGTCAAGAGCCCCTGTTGCTCTTGCAGAGGAGCTGGGGGTCAGTTCCCAGCATCTGCATGTCAGCTCACAGATATCTATAACGCGAGTTCCAAGGGATCCAGTACCCTCTTCTGTTTTCCACAGATACTGGGGACCCATGGCACACACACATCCATGTAAGCAAAATACTCACACATAAATCAAAACTAACTAAGTCTTTTTGTCTGCTTTCTTTGAGACAAGCTCTCTATGTATCCCTGGCTGCCTGCTGTCCTACTCACCCTGTAGACCCCCCTGCCTCAGCCTCCTGAGTGCTGGGATTAAGGACACATGCCCCCACCTCCAACTTAAACAATGTGTGAAATCCTCTGGAATGGGAGTTAACAGGTGGTTGTGAGCCACTGTGTAGGTGCAGGGAACTAAACCCTGGTCCTCTGCAAGAGTAGCCAGCCCTCTTAACCCCAGGGCCATCTCTCTATCTTTAAATTAAAAAAAAGAAAAAAGAAAGAAAAAAGAAAACCCCCAGCAGTGCAGGTCCTGTGGTTCCGTATGGAGAAAGACATGAATTCTGGGGACTGTGTACAGCGTGTGGTCCCTCCTAGAGCTTTGGCTGCTCAGTGGAGTCAAGGGCTGTCTGACGTCCTTTCAGGGCCAGGCCTGTTCAGGGTTACATTCTGAGTCACCTGGATGTCATAGAAGCGAGTACTGGGGACGGTAGTCTTGGGTGCTCTCCGCACATGTCTGGTCCTCTCACAGTACATGGCCTCCTACTGAGGGACTCCAGTTGGACCCTCTCGTGGTCCTCCACAGAGCTGATGGAGGAGCTGTCTGCTCCCACCAGATGAAGCTTCTGCCTTTCTCCCATTCTGAGTGTATTCTTCTATTAGTAGGTGTGGCATGCAGATTGAGGCAGGTACCACATTATGCAAGCATATCCTTGAACACTTGTTTCCCTGGGCTGAGGGAATAGGAAGGCTCTATGGCAGAACACTTGGGCTGATCTTGGTCCAGAAACAAAAGCATGCAGCACTAGGCAGCTTCAGCAGTAGATGCTTATAGATTTCAGCTCTAGAAGCCAAGAACCCGATGGCCAATTAGGTGTCTGAGGAAGCTGTTCCCTGGTTTCCAGCCCAGTTTTGCAGGCTGGAAGCCTGAGCGAGCTCTCTGAGGGAATTGGCCCCTTTGAGGCTCTAGTTGGCCCCTCCTCATACTGCCACCCTGAGGTAATATTTCATGGTATGGACTTGGAGAACACCCTTCTGCTTTACATGGCCAACTCAATGTTCACTGCCCCACGTTCTATCTGAATGTCTTCCCCCAGTCCCTCTGTGCCTGCTGAGGGTTCACCTGCACATGCCCACCAGAAGGAACAGAAGCCCCACTAAAGTAGGTTGCCACTCCCCAGTGTGTCCAGCGGCAGAAGCTATTCTCGTTGCTTCTAGACCTCCACTCCACCTCTTTTCTTTGCATCTGAGATGCTGGACTTCCCCAAGCCTGACCCTTGGGGCTTCTAGAGTGAAGCTACACAGGCTCAGTATATACCCGGCCACTTGCCTTCCAGTAACTGACCATCCAACCTGTCTCTTGTGGGGTTCAGCCAGCCTGCCCTGCAGCAGCCTACTCCCTGAGCTGGCTACCTGTGGAGCCTCCAGAATTCTCTTCCCTGTATTTGGAGTGATGCGCTGGCTGCCTTGCATAGAGACTACAAGCTGGCCTCTCTGGATGTGTCCCATGTAGGAGGCCCATTGCATTCAGCAGCAAGTTGCCTGGTAGCTAGTACTGGTTGTGCAGCCTCATGGACCTCATGTCTCTCTCCAGACTGAAGTGAAAGTGCAGGGATAGTTCAGCTTAAGACACCTCTCTCCCTGTACCAAGAAGTAACACCTCAGGTACTTCCCCAGGTTCCAGTGGGCTTAGAGCTGAGCTGAATAGTGGCCTCCATTCAGAGTTCCTATCGTTGTCTCAGAGTTATCTCTCAGAGACATGAGACATCTGTCTAGAGTGGGCTTTGGAGAGATGGTGGCAGCCTGAGAGCCCTCCAGAGCCCTGGACCTGCTACCATCCTACCAACTGTGTGGTTGGCCCAGTTGGAAGTTGGTGTGTATCAAGCATTGAATGGTGAGACCACTCAGGCATAGGTATATGGGTGAGCATGCTCACACTACTGCCCAGCAACGGCTTTGTTAGTTAGAACTGCTGGCAGGAAGGGCAGGGGGCCGAACCACTCAAACTACAGCGTGCAGCTCCCATTGGGAAGTTGTGCCTTGCTGGGAAGGCAGCCACAGCATCCTTAGAATTGAATCGCAATGATGCTTCAGGGCAAAGAGGAAAGCTGGCGGAACCTATAGATAAGAGACACAGGGAGGGGCTCAGGGCTGGGCTGCACAGGGCCAGTGGCTATCTGTGGGCAGTTTTCTTGGAAGGGTATCCCTGGTTCTGCTTCAGATTAGATTTGTGCTTTCCTGAGCTGTCAGAGAGCTCTAGTCCTGAAGTGTTGGGGCTCTTCTTATTGGGGGGTCTCAGCCACCCTCCTTTTTGCTTCTGTCTCTAGCAGACAGTCTCCTGCAATTCTGAGGGACGTTCATCTCAGTCACACGTGAGAGGTCACCTCTCTGAACACGATCAAAGTCTGCTGCTATGAGAGCCAGTATATTGAGTTGCCTCTAGCCAGACTAGTCAGAAAGATGAAGTCCCAGTACCAGGAATGATGGAAGCAACTGTTATTTCTTCTCTGCCTTTTGTTCTTAATTGGCAAGCACACTACAAATGGAGCTACATCCCCAGACCCCTCCGCCCATCTTTAAACTGTGCTTTCTGCTGTATGAGTTCTTCATGTGTTCAGCACACTCCACTTCTTCCAGAGCTCCGCTTCAGCAAAGCTGTAGCTCACCCAGTAGACTGCTCTCACTCCCGTGTCCTTTAACACACAGAAGTGTGCTGTGATGAGGCCCTTGGCATCTCCTTTATTGCTGCACTCTGTTGGCACAGCTTAGACAGCATTGCCTGATCCAAAGCTGGAAAGATTCAGTTCCGTATTCTCACCCGCATGTCTTTATTTCATCTTCCCTTGCCAGTATTTTCCTTGTAGCGACTTCCATCTCACATTTCTGTGCTGACCCACTTTGGTTTTTAATATGGCATGAGTTAGGCTCAAGCTCCATTCCTGTGTGCACACGTCCACTTGTCTCAATCCTGTCCCCTTCCGAGACTCTTCTCCTACCTGGTAGTCATGGCCTCCTCGTTGGTAACCAGCTGGTCCTGCCAGTTTGTGTTCAATGCTGAACTCAGCTCCAGTTCAACCTGTGGGTCCTTCTTTATGCCACCACTTAAGTTACTGTCTTTAGTGTCCTTTGGTGTTAGGCTGATATGAGTGTTCTGACTTTGTGTCCCCCAGCACCATAATGCGTTGTTCAAATCTTGGTTGTCAGCCTCACAGGATGGAGACTCACCTAGGAGTCATACCTCTGTGCACGTCTGAGGGGGTCTCTAGATTGGGTTAGCTCAGGCGGGAAGGCCATCCAAGGGTGGGCAGCACCATTCCTTAGGCTGAGACCTTGGATGAGCCCCAGCGTCCATCCTCTTTGCGTCTTGCCTGTGGATGCAGTGTGAGTAGCCTCCTCACACTCCTGTCGCCATGCCTTCTCCACCATGGTGGGCTGCACCCTCAATCTGTGAGCTGTGATAAACGCTTCCTTCCTTAAGTTGCTTTTGTCAGGTATTTTGTTGCAGCAAGGAGAAAAATAACCACTGCACCCCATCAAGATCATCTTGACTATTCAAAGCGCCTTGCAATTCCCTGTGAATTTTAGCATAAGCAAAAAAAAAAAAAAAAAGCCAAACCAGCTTTGCAAGAAAGACATTTGAAGTTTGAAGTTTTTTGCTGTGCTGGGGAATCCAACCCAGCGCTGAGCATGCACTCTCCTGAGCCACACCTTCAGCCAACGTTTGCGGCTTTGACAGAGTTACATCTATTCTGTTGACCATTTTGGAGGTTTGACCCCGCCACCAGGGACTCAAGCATCGTCTGCACCAAGGCTTCCTTACGGAAGCCCCAGGCTGGCCCAACTTAGACTCCAAGAATTCCACAGGAGCAGCGCTCACCCTGCTTCTTGCTGCTTCCTACTGTTTGGTATCCACACCTTCCAGGCCTGACCCAGCCCAAGCAGAGACCCCAGAGTCTTTGCTTCAGCCCAGCTGTTAGTGCAGGGACGCTGCTGGTGTCCCTTCTCCATACTGAGGAGTGGAAGATCGCAGGAAATGTCCTCAGTATGTTACCTCAGGAGAACGGCCAGGCAGGTGTGTCAGCTTCTGCAGAGCACCCCCATTCAGCCTCTGCCCAGCTGTCTCAGTCAGAGCTCAGATGAGGAACAGGGTTGGGAGAGCAGACCCTGACAGAAGTTAGGGCCCTGGGTGAAAGGAGGAGTGAACTGTGTCCTTGACCCTGTGATCAGGGCACAGCAGCATGAAGTGTAAGGATGCTTAGAAAGCAAAGGCTGGTGCTAGGTTCTGCACTCGGTTTTCTGTAAGTACCTTTTGTACTTTTGAGACATGGTCTCATGAGCCCAGGCTAGCCTTAAACTCATGATGTAGCTGATGCTTGCTCTCTTTCATCTACCTCTCTAGAGCTGGGATTACCCCATGACCCACTACACCCCACTTACACCTGCCTTTTTAATGGCTGCTACCTGAGCAGACAGCATGGGGGTGAGGGGCAGGGGAGTAGAGGTAAAGGGTCTTCCTCCCCGCATAGCAGCAGGAGGAGGGTGGGGCAGGGGAGAGGAGGTAAAGGGTCTTCCTCCCTGCATAGCAGCAGGAGGCGCGTGGGGCAGGGGAGAGGAGGTAAAGGGTCTTCCTCCTCGCATAGCAGCAGGACCAGCATTATATCAGGAGTTTGGTTTGATAGGTTTGTTGGTCGCTGACACTGTCTAGTTTCTTTCTGTGGCCGCTTGTGATGGGGCTGTTATGCTGGAAGAAGACAGGTCCAGAAAAGTCTCTGTCATTTGCTTAGGTCATGGCAGGCTGGACCTTCCCATTCCCTGCCCTGATTTAGAGCTATCCTGGGTCATCCAGCCCACCTTAGGGACAGGTGTGTCCATGCTCGTCCCTCCAGCCAGGCCTGGGACCCCTCCCTGCTCTGTCACCCTGCAGTCTCGTGGGTATGCCGTAGGTGAACAGCACTGGAATAGGAGCCTGGAGGTGGAGGGCCGAGGTTGGAAGAGTAGTCATCCTCAGCTTTTACCTACAGCTTGTAGACCTGGGTAGATGTTTCTTCCTGAGGACCACAGAGTCTTGATGGGGAGTGGGCAGCAGGCAGCATCCCCATCTTTATCTCCAGTACACATGAACATAGCCTCCTGCTGAGAGGCACATGCTGCTGCTGTCTTCAGAACCTGGTGTCTGGCCACACCTGGGTGTAGAGAATGTTGGGCACAGTTGGCACTAGCTGACCTGCCAGAGAATGCCAAAGGGGAGAATGTTCACGTGTCCACCAGTCTTAGAGAGCGAGTGGGCAGGACCAGCCTCTCTAGGACACTCCATTTGAAAAGAACAGGAGGCGGGGCAGCGGCAGGTGGGGCAGCGGCAGGTGGTGAAACCACCCCCACCCAGCCTGCACAGGGCTTCTCTTCACCTCATCCCCTCACTTGGCAGGCATGTGCTTGGGGCCCCACTGCTCAGCTGCAGATGAGCCCTCCAAAAAGCACTTTGTGTGTGAAATCCTTTTAGCAGGATGAGTTTGGAATCTAGCCCATGGTTTGAGGCATTTGGCAGGGTCCCTGAAGACACAATCCAATTAGTCACATGCTTTCTTGTTTTTATAACTGACTCTAGACCCAGGTTTTCTTCAGTGAAGTAGAAAATAGATAGGTGCAGGCTACAACATTCATGCACAGCCACATTCTATGCCCTTCATCCCATGTCTACCAGTCCAAAACTTGAGTCAGCTCCTAGTGGCTGGAAGGGAGCAGATGCCCACAAAAGAGGGCAGGACTCACCTCATGAGGTGAGGGGTCCTGGAGCCTGAAACTAGGCGATGGCAGACTGCTGCTGTGGTTATACTGGACACATGTGGTAGAGACAGGAAATGAGTCTGTGGGTGCGTGCAGGCTTACAGTGGCTGTCATTACAGGGAAAGTCTTGAGAAAGGAAGGGGCTCAGTGGTAGAGCACCTGCCTAGAATCCCCCAGTGAGGGGCTGGGGCGTGGCTCAGTGGTAGAGCACCTGCCTAGAATTCCCCAGTGAGGGGCTGGGGGCGTGGCTCAGTGGTAGAGCCCCTGCCTAGAAT
>CM052721.1:12255510-12297231 GCA_028551405.1 Uromys caudimaculatus
GAGGGGCTGGGGGCGTGGCTCAGTGGTAGAGCCCCTGCCTAGAATCCCCCAGCGAGGGGCTGGGGGCGTGGCTCAGTGGTAGAGCCCCTGCCTAGAATCCCTCAGTGAGGGGCTGGGGTGTGGCTCAGTGGTAGAGCATTAGGTTCCATCCCAACACTGCAAATAATAAACACAAATTGCTTGGTATACCAATCCTAGAGGAAGAGTCATCCTTGTATTTGAAGAACTAGGTTTGAGGTGTCCCTGGATCAGAAACCCACCATGAGTTTGTTGTGCCAACCATAGTCTTATGCTGTGGGTCAAGGGAGGAGAGGCAAAGGTGGGAACCAGTACTGAACAGTGGGGCTGGTGGGCCAGTATCATTTGGGCCAGCCACAATATAGTCTAGGAAGCTTGCCTAGTGCAGGCTCAGCAGGGAAAGAATGTTCCTGAGAGAGGGGGTGTTGAGCATAAACCTGAGGCTGCGGATTCAACTGAGAGGATCCATGTTTGCTCTGAATGTTGTGGTGTGAGCCAGCGCCTCCCACTCCTCCCCTGAAGACCATGCAGATGTAACAGGAATCAAAACAAAATGGCAAACTTGTTTTGGCAAAATCGAAGTAGAACAGAAGCAAGCCACAAGCAGAAGGCACATGTCCCCTGGTGGAGGATCAACGCTTGTGTAAACTGCTTAAAAGTGTTTATCAGGGAAGGGTGGGAGTATAGGCTTCAGGAAGAGTCCCTGGGAAGGGGAGTATCAGGTGATTTGCTGGCTAGCAAGGCCCTTCCTGCTCTGCAGTCCTAACCCTCTGCAGGGCCTCACCTCAGCAAAGCAGGATTCATGTGCTCTCCTGGTACACAGTACTACAGTGTGTACTGGGGTCCCTGTTCATACGGGCTAGAAGCAGGTTGTGCTCACTGCGAGCACAGCTCTTGCCTCTCAATGGAGGAAGCAGTGGCTGTGAGATTGGATTCTAGCAAGGCAAGAGGCCTGTTCTCCGCTCCATGCCACGTCATGGAGCTGTATCTGTTAGGAGCCTCCTGTAGCAAGCAGTAGGGAATCAAAGGAAGGAAGCTGTGGGTCAGGAGAGAGATCCACTGCTGAGGAAGTTGACCGAAAGCACACAGTTGTCAGAAAGTGGGGTTTAGCTGTACGTTAGGACCTGGGGCATGAGCAGGCCCAGAGCAGCAATGGAGGGGCTGCATGAGGAACTGCAGCTAGCATGGAGGGAGTTAGGATGGCGGAGTACTGGGAGGGAATGCCATGGCAGAGTCCGAACAGCACTGGCTCTGAGAGTTGTCTGTCCATGTGGACGATGCAGCTCATGTGGGCAGTCAGAATGTAGTACTGTAAGTGCCAGGTCATGCAGGATGCAGATGTTTAGAAAGAAGCACAAGGACAGAAGGAGGATCCAGCAGGGGTGAGGGAATAAAGCAAGGGCTGTCCATCATCGCTAGTGAGAGTGGGAGACGCCCTGGAAAATTACTATGAAGGGGAAGCATATTTAGCTGTGTTTTGGGACCTACCAGAGCATTCGGGCTGATAGGATCCCTCTGTCTAATAGAGAGAGGATGTGGTTGGTTATGGGGTCAGGTTACAAGAACAAAAAGACCAAGGAAGCCCTCAGCCTGCATGTGTTTTATGTCTATAAGCAAGAGACTTTTAAAAGCCCATGGTGGATTTCCGATGGTCTGAGGTGTGGGGAGCTGATGGAGGCCTGCTCAGGGACAGTGAGAGAGATGATGAGCTACCACCATTGTGATCAGAACGGAAGGGGAGGAGTCTCACTGTCACCCTCTGTTCAGGGCCCCAGAAATGGACACCACTGCCCACAATGAGGAAAGAAGTCTTAA
This sequence comes from Uromys caudimaculatus, assembly GCA_028551405.1. Taxonomy (NCBI): domain Eukaryota; kingdom Metazoa; phylum Chordata; class Mammalia; order Rodentia; family Muridae; genus Uromys; species Uromys caudimaculatus. The sequence goes on from CM052721.1 coordinate 12,257,344, forward strand.
ATGTACTAAATCAGTGCTGAGTCACCAGACAGACTGAGTCACAAGGCTTTATCTGTGCACTCCGTCCTGCTGGTAAACAGGTGGCATTAATTGTCACTAACTACAGTTACCAAGTGAGGAGGGTAGCCTACTAAACTAGTCAGACATTCAGTAGGACACGTCCTTGGTACAGTCCAGGCCAGAAAAGTATGTATGCAACATGAAGCAGCCAGTGCTTAACAGCACAAATGCTGACTATCAAGACACACAAAAGGAAGCAAGCTCACAAGCCAGGAGACAGAAAGCACGGGAGCCTAATGCAGTAGAAATCAATACAGGCAAATAGCAAGATATAAATGGGCTAAACTCTGCTACTAAAGGGAAAAGACTTTCAGATGAGTTCCATGCAGAATCAAAGAAATTGGAACAGTTGGCTGCCAAGGCCACTTGGCATTTGTAAGCATCTGAGCAGGCATCCGCTGTTCATGCCTCATCTGAATTCAAGCCATAAAGCACTGCGGGAAGCGGGCAGATATGCCTCTCAGTACTGAAGGTACACAAGGACATCTGTAGGGAACATGGCAGTACACAGAGCAGCAAATGTTTCTGTGAACATGTGTGTGCATGTGTGTCTAACCAGTGTCTCCAAAGCTAGAGAGCTTACCATTGAGAAGGATTCACAGAAAACCTTTATGAGGCTAGCAAGATGGTTCGGCAGGTAAAGGCACCGTACAAACCCGATGACCTGAGTTTGATCTCCAGGACCAATAAGGTGGAAGGATAGAACCAATTCCTGCAAGTTGTCCTCGACGTACACCCACACTTTGGCTACATGTCCATATGCATGTGTGGACACACACACACACACACACACACACACACACGCGCGCGCGCGCACACCCTCTTACTGTAGCCAGGAAATTTGCTGGGATCTGTCCAGCACAGCCAGTTTCAGGGGCCATTCTATCAGATTCTCAAAACCGTGAGACCACCACAGCACATAAACTACATTAGCGTGTGGAAACAAGGGGGCGGCTCTCTGGGAGTAAGCACTGTGTTGCTTGTTCCTTGCCATGGAGGAGCCGACAGTGATAGTGTGTTAAGAACAAAACCCAGCGGCGTGTTAAGATGGCACCATCCTTGAGGCTGGGGAGGTAGCGCAGCAAGTAAAGTGCTTGCTGTGCAGGCATAAGGACATGAGTCTAGCACTCAGAACTCCTGCAGAAATGGGGGAGACGAGGAGATGGAGACAGGTGGGCCCCTGGAATTCACTGACTGGCCTGCCTAGATAAACTGTCAGGTTCCAAGTCCAGTGAGAGGCCCTGTGTCCAGGGTCAGTGAGCTGAGTGGCTCCTGAGGAATGACACCTGAACTTTGCCCTCTGGCCTCTGTACATGCGTGTTCCAAAGTCTGCGTACACACACTGGGACACACAGTTTGTACTGTTCCTCCCCATCCTGTGTGCATAAAGAAGTGATCTGGCTTGTGGTTCTGGAGTCTGGAAAGCCTGGTGTCGGGAGGCCAAGTGTGGCAGAAGGGGCCGCTGAGGGGTCTAAACTGGGCTGTAGGCAGTGACACTGACCATGGCCCACCCCTAAGGAGGCTTCTGTTTTCCTTGAAGTCTGCTGGCATCATGTTCTTTAGGCCCCTGCACTGAGCCTGCATCTGTTTGGAGGGTTGGGGCTGAGGACACTCAAGAAGCAAGGGTCAGCTCTGGGTGAGTTTCCTGTTACCCAGGCCTGGGGTTTGTCTTGTTCCCTGTCTGCACTCCCCCCCCCCCCCCTTTCCCAGAAGATGTGCAGAGCAGCTTGCAGACTTTGGCTCAGGACAGGCAGCCAGTTCATGTCACTGTCAGAAATGCTGAGATTCTTCATCCAAGCAATGCTAATTCTAGACTCCGTCTCTGTCTCAGGGGCTCAATGGCTCTCTCAGCAGCACATGAATGACCAATCATGTATCTCCCCACCTAATCTTAGATCAAGAGCACAGGGAAGGACTATGTTTATCTGACTCAGAATGCCTTGTGGACCTGTGGATCCAGGCTATGGGTTGGCCAAGCAAATGGCCCTCTTCCCCCGGATTCCCAGCACAAACTAGGCATCCAGCGTGGGGATGCTCAGATGCAGACTTTAGGACTTTGGGGATAAGAGGGACCTGGGCTGTAGGTCCCTGTGCATGTTGACCACTAACTCTGTGTTTCCTTATAGCTGGAGGTGGAGCTGAAGATGCTGAAGGCCCAGACAAGCTCAGCCGAAGCCAGCTTCCCGTTCTGCAAAGAGGAGGTGGATGCACTCAGGTATGGCCTCCTCTTCTGACCTCTGTCTACCTCACGTCACCCCTAAGAGCAGAGGCAGAGCCCACCTGAGCCCCTGCCTTCCTGTTGCATTGTCTGCTGAGACCCTTGTTTCCACTGGGCTTGGCCTTTCTAGTGTCATGTCCCAGGTCATCACTGACAAATGGTCCCCCAGCCATCTCCATGCTCAAGAGGAGCAGACACTCCTGTCAGAGTATCCACAGGACCTGCCTTCCTGCCAGCAACATGAGGTACCAGAGCTAGCTCCTTCAAGGGGCACAGGGCCATCAGTGGACTGAAGGGTGCAGACAAGCGCCTTTCAGAGACTGCCTCACAGAAAGAAGAACAATCTTCTCAAATTTTGGGGGGACTATTTGCGGCGCATCTTTGGTGCATGTTTAGAGACAACTTACTGCTTTTGGGTGTGTGTGTGTCTGTCTGTCTATGTGACTTTGTCTGTCTGTCTGTCTATGTGCTCATGTGCTTGTGCATATATATGTGCATGTTATGGGGTATTTATTTCCTTCAAATGTTTTCTTAGTCCTTGAGGTAAGGTCTCTCACTCAACCTTCAGGTCTGCAGTTTATCTAGCATGGCCAGCAGTGAGCTCCAGGGATCTTCCTGTCTCTGCCTCCCCAGCACTAGGGACTATGGGCACATGTCTGCACACCAAGCTTTTCACGTAGGGGAGCCCAACTCTGAACTGCCTTCAGCTTCTCCCCTGACCCACACTGGCCCTGCCATTCTAGCTTCTGTCTGAAACAACTGTGGGATGGCTGTCACCACTGCCCTGGCATCTTGTGAGAGGCAGCAGAATGAATGCAGTGAGTTGACCACTCCCTTCTGATTTGCATCCAGGACTTGACACCCTAGGGTCTGTTTCTGGCATGTGAGATGTGGGCCTAGGGAACCAGAAAGCCCTGTAGACATTGAGTGGCCTTTTGATGAAATGGCACAGAGCTTGGGGGAGGGGAAGCTCTCTGGCTGGACTTTTGGTGTCCCAGAGACTGTATGGAAGTCTTGCCTCTGTGTGAAATTGACGTTGGCTCTGTTAGACTCTTCCGACGTCTGTCTCTCTTTGGGTAATGACTGGTGACTGACTTCCTGCTTCATAGGGCTGTTGAGGTCAAAGCAAGGAAGGCTTCTTGGCACCTTTCCCAGAAGTGTCCAGTGAACAGCACTGAGGTCCTTTATGGGCTGGAGGTTCCCTCTCATTGCCAAAGCACTTCTCACACAGACCCAGGCCTGGGAAGTAGCTCTGTGGGGACACCAGGCATGGAGCTGTTTGTTTGCATTTGTCCCAGCATGGTGTATGCTGTGCACTGTCAGGGCAGAGCGGAGTGGATAATTGACTGGCCAGGAGAGCCACACACTCGGTCTTCATCAGCTCAGAGCTTAATGGGGATATTATTCACATGGACCTGTGGCTGTTTAATTATGGGTGGTGGTGTGAGAGCTGGCATCTGGAGATAGGGTCCCTGGGACCTGCATCTGGGTGCAAAAGGAGAGGCTGTGGCTGGCTGGGCTGTTGGAGAATTAGTGTGGCCCTGGTGAGTGTCAGCATTTTTATCCCATGAGTAGTGGGAAGCCATTAAGCATTTTAAAACAGAAAAGCGACATGATCTGATTTGTAGCATTAGGCATCAGACACCGCTGGCTGCCGGGCCAGGCAGAGGGACTTGGCAAGGCCAGGTGGCCATGACCTGGCTTAGTGCTGGGAGGGAGGCGTTCTTTGTGGGACTCAGCCAAGCCGGGAGGCTGCTCCTGGGCGGGCACACCAAACGCCTCCCACTGGTGCTCCTCAATATCTACTTGGAGATAAAGCATGCACTCTTGTTTGAGGGCGGGAGGGGGCTGTCTGAAGGACATGGAAGTATATTCCATGCAGGCCCTGGGTCCCTGAAGCCAAGGACAGCAGAGTCAGGACAGCCCTCATTTGCATCTGAGTGGGAGGTGCTGGCAAGAGGTGCTATCTCTAGGACTGGGGAACTGAGGTCAAGTGCTTGCTGGCCTGCAGTCAGTGCTCTACAAGGTCCTTAGAGCCACAAAGATAGCCCTGTGTCCCCAGCCTCATGACTTGCATTTGGGCGTGGGCAAGTGCCAAGGTTGCAGAGTTGGCTAGCTGCATGGCCCCAGTGCAGCTCTCATCATAGCACAGGCACTGTGCTGTCTGAGGGCCTGTCCTCCCGGCAGCCTCTTGTGTGGTTGGTGAAGTGTGGACCACAGTGTGTCACATTTCTTGGGGAAAGAGGCTGGTACACTTCAGGTTTGATGATTTTTAAATTTTAAAAAGGGGCTTTACTGTTACCATCTTCCACACTAAGATCAAAGCCTCCTGTCGTCTTTGGAGAGCACAGCTGTGAGTGAGGTGCCTTTGTAGCTGGTAAGAACCAGGCCACTGAGTTTGGAGGGGCTGCAGCCCCCGCTGCCCTGTTGGTGCTTTGACTTTCCAGCAGAGGGTAAGTGAGGGCATCAGGTTGCTCCTGTGGGCTTGGAGTGTGTGGGGCAGAGAAGGCCAGGTAAGCAGGGCCTCTGCACAGTGAACTCAAGTAGAGCTCATGCCTTAGGCAAACGGCTTATGCTGGGCCAAACATGAAGGTGTTTAGCATAGCTGCCTAGCTCCTTCCCTCCTTGAGCCTGGCATGGGTCTCCTGAGGCCTGCTTCCCGAACAGGGCGGTCTCCATCTCTCAGTCTTTGTTCTAATTTGATATCTATTGTGGTGATGAAACGCCATGAGCAGCTTGGGGAGGAAAGGGTTTATGTGATTTCCATGTCCCAATCATGTCACTGAAGAAAGCCAGGGGAGGAACTCAAAGCAGGACCCCAGAGGCAAGGACTGAAGCAGAGACCATGGAGGAATGCTGCTTACTGGCTTGCTCCTTGTGGCTTGCTCAGCCTGCCTTCTTGGACCTTCCAGCACTGTCTGCTCAGTGGTGACACTGCTCACATTAGGAAAATACTCTGCAGACTTGCCTACAGGCCAATCTGATGGAGGCAGTTCCACCAAACCAAACAAAAAGCCAACAACCAGCACAGTCCTTCTTGTTGCCACTAACTTGCGTGGTCCCATTTGCCCTGCTCTCTAACCTTCCTGCTGTGTCAGACAGTGTATCATTGTGCCTCAGTTTCCCACAGTTCAGTCAGTGGACTTGTCATTGTTATCTTGAGCAAGGGAGCTGTGCTGTGCATGGTATCTTGTTTTGCTGGGATACCAAACTGGGACTCAAGGGCATTCAGAGGGGCAGCCCTCCTAAAATTTCTGCTGAGGAGCTGGGTCTTCAGACCCTTGTTGCTGCCCCAGCCTCCCTTGGAAGGGACACTGGCAATGTGGACGTTGAAGCCTCACTTTCCTCTAGCTGGGCAAGGGTAAGGACCCTTACTGAGTCTGCCCCCTTGGAACAAGATCCTTTTGATCCCTCTCCTGAGCCTAAAGTGCTTCCTGCTGGCCCTTCATGGAACTCCTGATGAGGGCCACTTCTGAAGTGGTGACTCAGAGAAAGAGAGTTGACATGAGAACCCTGCCTCAGGCCAGCTTGCCCTTCACTCAAGACCATTACTGTGAACACAGGCAGCCAGGAGACGCAGAAGACAGGGCAGGGTAGGTGCTGCTACCTGGGGCTCCGTGAGGATGAGGGGTGGTCTGCAACCATGTGTATTTGCACAGGACTGTTGGTTACACTTAAGGAGCACAGGACTGGGGAGTAAAGAGCTTTGCTATACCAGCATGAGGACCTGGGTTTGATCCCCATGACTCACGTTTGTTTGTTTTTTAAAGTTAGGCATCATGGTTTATGTAATCCTAGCCCTGGGGAGGTGGACAGATGGAGCCCTGGGATTCGCTGGCTCAGCCTATCTAGCTGGTGAGCTCCAGGTTCAGTGGGAGATCAGATCTTAAAAGTTAAGATAGAGGGGCTAGAGGAAGACACTTGTTGTTAACCTCTGGCTTCCATAGGCATACACAAGAGTTGCACAGACGCCACATGGTATGTGAATTGCACACCTGTGGCATTGGGCCATCCTTCCGTGAAGCCAGGTGGGGAGCAACAGTGCAAAGCTAAGTGGTGGCAACTGAGGGCCTCTGGTCTGGAACAAATCTGGGCTCGTTACTTTCACTGTCAGCCAGGAGCTCTGATAGATCCTAAATGTCTGTGGGTTTAGCAGCTGGGTAGACTGTGGGCTTGCATGTCTGGCTTCAGAACCTGTTAGTCCTACTTCCCAGCTTCTCTGTTCTCAGCCGTGCTCACTGCCTGCTGGGCCCCAGCCTGAGCGGGCATTCCTAGGCTCTGGGGCCTGAGGGACATCATGACAGGGACATTGAATATGTGGTCCTTTCTTGGGGAAAAGCAGGAACTCTGTGACTACTACTCAGTGTGCTCTAGCTGGGTCACCCTCTCTAGGATGCCTTTTGTTTGGGCAGCTTGTCACTTGTCATTGTGTCTTTACAAGGAGAGCTTGTCTAGATCATTTGACTGGTACTACAGCTCTGGTCACTGGGCAACCCCTCCCCCCCCCAGGGTGTCTTCCTGTACCTACACACATGTATGTTCATGGCAGACTGAGGGAGCCAAGGTCGAGGCAGGTGGCCTAGTACCAGTAGATACAAACAGAAACACCTAAAATTGGGCCACAGACAGGAAGGGGCAGCCTAATCGTAGGTGGCTTTCTGGCTGCCGACTGAGTTGCTGACTGAGATCCCTAGGAAGGGATCGTGTGTCCCCAACAGCACCTGCCTCTTCCCCACCAGAGAAAAGCAGTATGAGCAAGGCCACAAGTACTGGTGCCTGCTCTGCTGAGAGGGCGTGGCCTCAGCTTCTGGACAGTGTGGGGAGCCGTGCTCATAGCCGCCAGTGTCGGGTTCGTCTGTCCCATAATGGAGTGTGCTGTCCTCCCATGCTGCTGCCTGTACTAAATGGCAGAACTCTGGGATGCAGGAAGTGGATCAGCTAGGCCTGGGTGATGGGCACACACTACTCTGGATGCAGGAAGTGGATTAGCTAGGCCTGGGTGATGGGCACTCACTACTCCCTGTACTTGGTAGGATGAGCAGACATGCAGCCAGTCTTCACCGTCCATCAGGGCCCAGTGTGCTTGTGCAGCTCTTTGTCCCCATGCCCTCAGAATGCACAAGGAACGGTTCCCATTATTGGCCATGTCTTCGGTCATAAAGCAAACCCTCATAAAACCTAGGAAATCAGGTACCAGAACTGGCTCAGTGGGAAACAGCTCTTTGCTATGTGCACATAAGGACCTGAGTTGAGCATGGCTGCACATGTGCCTGCCTATAACTCCCGTGGCATAGCGTGCTGACACAAGAGGGTTGCTGGGGCTTGCTAGCCACTGCCCAGCTTGAGGTTCAGTGAGAGCCCTTGATTCAAAAGAATAGGTTGAGAGTGGTAGAGCCGGATGCCTGATGTCCTTCTCTGGCTTCCACATGGGTGTTTCCATGAGCATTTACATGTACACGTGTGTATCACACACACACACACACACACACACACACACACACACACACACACACACACACACACACACACATGCTCAGACATTTAAGGTGTTAGAGAATATGTCATCTGGCCACACCGAACTCAAACTAGATGTCAGTAACAGAATGCAAGAGGAAAAGCTGTACCCATGTGGAAATCAATAGCATGGTTCTGAGGGAAGTGTGGAAGAGAAGAGGAACAAGTGAACGCTAATGAAAACACGCTCATCAGATCAGATCGTGGAGAGAAGAGAACCCGAGGCGCCGAGCGTTCCAGCTGGCAGAGCAGAGGCCCTGGCCCTGCCACCAGGAGGACACGGCAAGCAAAGGAGCCCAGGATGAGAAGGAAGGAGGAGGTAATGAACTTGAAAAAAGAAACACAATTGAGAAAAATGCAGAAGCGAAAGGCTGTTTTTCTGGGGAGAAAATCTATAAAATTGACAAACTGCCAACGAAAGTGAAACGTACTCAGAGAAGCAAACGAGCGGTCTCAGGAATGACACAGGGACAGTGCCGTAGAGAGCCTGTGGCCTCTGAAGGATGGCACATACAGGAACACCAGCAGGCCTAGTCAGCCCTCCACACCAAACAGTACCCCCAGCACGGTGCCCACCTATAATCCCAGCCTGGGGAAGTAGAGGCAGATGGATCAGATTCAGTTATTCTGGCTACATGATGAGTTTAAGGCCAGCCTGAGCTACATGAGACTCTGTCTTCAAAGGTACAGACAAAACAAACACCCGAACCAAGATGTACAGTGAGGTTGATGAACACTTTAAAAGTGAAGTCACAATTAAAATGCTTCAAAGAAAGAAGGTTCGAGGCCCGTCGAGGTGGTTCCCTTGGGGACCCTGCTCACCAGCCAAAGCCTAGTGAGCACCAGCTTGACTCACCCGTCTTCCACAAGACAGGCTATCTACAAAGTACAGCCAAAGGGAGCCTGGTGCTCATGGGATGGGGCTGTGTCGTGGCAGCCAGTGACACAGGCATGACCAACCCCGCAGAGACAAATTTGCTGGGACAGATGCTGTTGCTGAAGGTGTTGCCATTTATTCAGAGAGCTGAGTGAACAGGAAGAAACTTCTGGAAGACCTTCTCCCCAGCCCCAGGTCCACCTTCCCCCAGCCTGCTTCTGGAACCCCCGCCGGGGGCTCTGTGCTGTCAGAGCCCCTGTCGGGTCAGTAACAGTCAGGCATGCAGCTGTGGAGGGTCACTCTCCACCACACCACACCACACCACACCCAGTCATCTGCTTCCAACTTCTGAGGGGGTTTCTGATGCTGCCCCTTTTATTTTCTGTGTCAGGCTTCAGAGAAATGAGACTGCCTTTATTCTCAACTGCAGTGGCGTTCTGAGAGACTGCTCCTAAGTGCTGTGTTCACATGGCCACCTTCATCAGCCCCCGTGCTTGCTTGTTTGTGGGCTTTTGTTATTGTTGCCGTTTCTTTTCTAAGGTAAAGTTTGCTATATAGCTCAGACTAGCCTTGACCCCTTAGTCTCTTACCTCGGCCTCCTATATGCTGAGATTAAAGGCATGAGGCATGTACTACCATGCCCCGCTCATGTGGTAGTGGTGGTGGTGTTTTGTAAGTGAAACACACATACAAACCAAAAGAAGCAACTAAAGGAAAACAAAGAGAAGCGTGCTATTCATTCTGTCAGCTAACTGTCTTCATGTTGAGTGTGAGCTTCCCTGTGTCCCTGGGCCTTCTGCAGTCACTGGGGATGGGACCCAGTGTCTGCTCCCACCTCCATGAGTGTACTCCTGCATGTGCCAGTGAGCTTGCGTATGAAGGCCTGTGGGCACACGGGCAGGTGTGCCTGTCTGTGTCCCAGGCAGCAGGACGTGAATCTCATTTACCACTCCTCAGAAGCTACTGATCTTGGTGTTTTGAGTCCTGGCATGGAACTCACCAAGCAGATTAGGTAGGTGGGCCCCAGGATCCTCCTGTTTCCACCCAGCCTTTGTAAATATGGATTCTGGGGATCAAACTCAGCCACTCCTGCCTTTGAGACCAGCACTTTACCTTTGTGTGCTGTGCAGGTGCCTTTGGGTGGCTGTGAACAGGTAGTGGATGAGGTCATTTAACTAAATGGCTTCATCAGCTCTGGGCCAGCATGCCCACTTGGGTGGACTCTGTGCCTGGTATTTCCTAGCGCTAACATCTTCCACTCAGCACAGCACCCCTGGGGGCAGCTCTTTAAAGGAATGTCTCACCCCATGGCTGAGTCTGGAGGCAGGGGGTGCATCTTCCCAGCTGGTTCTTCTTCTTCTGTCCACTTCACCCCAGATAGCCTCAGCATTAAGCTCACCTGTCCCTGAACACAAGCATCTACATGTTTATAAAGATGACTTTTCTTATTTTGTAATTCTGTGTAAATGTGTGTGTGTGTTGGCACAGGTATGTGCATGTGAATGCAGACACCTGTGAAACCCAGAAGGGGGCGCCAGAGCCCCTGGAGCCAGCCTGTGTGGACGGCGGGTCTTCTGTAGGAGTGGCCTGTGTTTGTAAGTGCAGGGCCATTGGTTGCTCCAGCCCCAGGGTCCACATGCACATGGGGCTTCTTTTCTTTGTCTTTCCTTTTTAAAATTGATTTTATTTTACTTATTTTATTTTTTGGCAAAGCTCTGCACGTCTTAGGGGATCATCTCACTCTGCCTTGTGTAAATTTATTCCCAAATGTTTTCTTCTCTCTGATGCTGTAACCGATGAAGTGTGCAACAGATTTCTCACATGGTGATTTTTACGATGCTGCTTTGCTGGGTTTGTGTATCAACAGGGCATCTGTGAAGAGGAGCAGTTTGCTGCTTTTACAAATCGGAAGCTTTTATTTCATTGTCTTGTCTAATTGCTTTGGCAGTTTAGTCAGATGAAAGCAGTCATAGCAGGCATTGTCTCATTTTTTTTTTTTAAATACCTAATTAGATTGAATTGCGTGTGTGTGTGTGTGTGTGTGTGTGTGTGTGTGTGTGTGTGTGTGAGCGCGCGTGCACATGTAGGCACATGCATGCACATGCAAGCACCCTGGCGTAAATGTGGAGGCCAGAGGATGATGTTTAGGAATGTGTTGTCTCCTGCCATCATGTGCTGGAGCTCAGGTCATCTGGCTTGGTGACCAACGTTAATCCACTGGGCCACCTCACAGGCCTTGTCCTGAGGGACCCTTGCAGCTGTCCTCCCCTGCTTTTGTTTTCTGTTTATGTGCATTGGTGTCTCTGTGCAGGGTCAGAGTTGCACATGGTTGTAAGCTGCCATGTGGGTGCTGGGAATTGAACCCAGCTCCCCCAGAAGAGCCACTGATGCTCTTAACCACTGAGCCATCTCTCTAGCCTTAAAAAAAATTTTTTTTACATCCCTGTTTTTTTGTTGTTTGTTTGTTTTTGTTTTTGTTTCAGGAATGGCATGTCCTGTTGAGGCTGCTGCCCTCTGTGTTCAGGGTGACAGGTTTGGTGAAGGGATTTTCCTGTGTCAGCTGAGCGCAGAGTAGAGGGGGGCTTCTTGTCCTCGGCTCATGAGAGGGTTGCTTGGCACACTTTTAGGTGTTGAGATGCCTTGTACTCCTGCTGTTTTCAAACCCCCTGTCACAGCATGGAGAGCTTCCAGGGAGCAGCTAAGGGGGTCCACACCTGTCCCCCATGTTTATGTGGTTGGGCTTGGCCCCTGGTTTACTGGTCTCAGTTCTATTTGTTTCTTTTAAAAAATAATTTTAGTTTTATTTCATATATTAATTTCATTTTAACTTTAGGTTTGCAGGTTTGCAGTTTGAACCCCCAGCCTCCTGAATGTTAAGCAAGCATGTGACAGAGCCACCTTCCCAGCCCTTTTTATAACTGCTTTTTACATTTGGGACAGGATCCCACAAACTGGTCCTTGAACCCACATGTGGCCCAGGAAAGTCTTTAACTCTTGCTCCTGCTGCCTCAGTCTCCACATAGCTAGGTTGGTGGGCCTCTGCCGTCAGGCCCCACTTGGCCTTAGTGTTCTGGAAGCATCATTGCCTCTATTCAGTATCTGCCCACTACTGGTTTAAGAAAAAGGGCTTCCTCTTCCCTTTTTCTGCAAAGCTGGGGAAGACTGTATGATCCTTTGAGTGTTTACTTGTGTTTGCTGGCCTGGCCTTCTTCCCTAACTTCCGTTTGACCCTCACATTGATCACAGGTTTATCTGCTTCTTTGGGGGTCACCTTGGAAGGTGGCATCAGTAGGACTCTGCCTGTGTCATCTTGACTACTTGGGTGTGTGCCCAGTTGTTCCTATATCCTTTTGTGACCTTTATCCTGTGGTGCCCTCACATCTTCTAGGTTCATGATGAGCTCTTCTCTCTGGTTGGTTTTGCTTGGGAGTTTCCTCTGCAGTCTTTCACACAACCTGATCCTCATTGTCTCCAGCCTGCTGTCAGCTCGAGCTGCTCTCCTTTCCTGGTTCTCTTTTGGGCTCATTGTGACGTGACATCTTCCTTGTGTTTGGAGCCCTTCATCTCTTCTTGGTGTTTGTCTCTAGTGTCTCCTAATCTCCCTTGTGAGTCTTTTTTGACCCAGGAGTTACTTCAGATTGTAGTTTCTTACATTTTTGTTTTGTAGGTGTGTGGGTTGAGTGTATATGTGTGAGACAGGTCAGCTTCAGATGCCAGTCCTCATAGAGCCTAACATCTGCCATTGCAGGCATCATCTCTCGATGGCCTGGAGCTCACCAATTGGTTCTCAACCTTCCTAATACTGTGACACTTTAGTACAGCTTGTGTTATGGTAATTCCCAACCCTAAAATTATTTTCATTGCTACTTCATAACTGTAATGTTGCTACAGTTATAATCCCTAATGTAAACGTGTTTTCCCATAGTCTTAGGTGACCCCTGTGAAAGTGTTGTTTGACACGCCCCTCCCGAAGGGTGGAGACCCACAGGTTGAGAACCACTGCGCTAGTCTCCGCCTCCCCAGCCCTGGGATCACAGTGTGCTTCAGCATGGCCAGCTTTTCATGGAGGTGCTGGAGCAATAATCTAGCTGGAGTTTGCTACTCAGGAGGTTTTTCTTCCACCATTTCCACCCCCTTCTTTTCCTACCATTTCCACCCCTAACACTAGATGGGGGGGGGGGGGGGGATAGTGAGGAAAGGAAAGAGATCTCTGAATAGAGTCAGGGGTTGGAAAGTTGGTGGTGTTATCATTAGACTACTTCCCGCTGATTAGGGGCATTGAGTTCCTTGGGGCTGCTTTGATCTTCTCCATCAGGATATCTAATTTCTTCTTGTTGTTTCTTCTTTGTACATGGCTGCTTAACAGACTGTAACCAACAACCAACCAACAACCCACATCACACCTCTCAGGACCCTAGCATTTATATACCCTCTGAGAAGTCCCTGGAATTCCAAATGTCACACAATCACAGAATCTATCTGCATCTGGCAAAATCATGCCCCTGCCAGAGCATGAGGCAAATCATAGTCAGCTAACGTGGACAGTCTGAAGCAGCTCCATATCCCCACACCTGAGATTAAAATGAAAACATATTCTTATATTTCTGTGTTTTGTTAAGAAACTAAAATTCCACAGTTCTCACTATGGAATAGAACCCAAGTCCTCATGCTTTCAAAGCAATCATCCATAAAGCCATGTCCCTAACAGGACTGTTGGATTACCTCCTGCTGTCCCTCTGCCATTGGTCTCCAACTTTATTTATGGCAGGCATTCTACTAAATGAATATACTAAGACTTGTTTTGTGGCCATGCATTAGGTCTGTTCTGGAGTGTTCTATGTCCTATTTCAAGCCAGCCAGGGCTACTCAGTAAGATCCTAGCCTTGAACTCCTGGTCCCCTCTGCCTCCATTTTAGGACATCTGGATCACAGGTACATACCCATCACCCTCAGCCTTTTCTCTATTCTTAAAGTGGAAGCCTGGGTTATTGACTAGAGATAAGAACATTGGATACTATACATTTTGTCTCTGAGCCTGGCTTTTTTGGATACACTGTGTCCAGTTCAACATGTTGGCTGATTTCCTTTACTTTCTTTGAGCAGTGTATTTAGTATGTGTTGCTATGTTTCCAGGTGATCAGAGCTCTTGGCTCATTTTGATTTCTGCTTTAGTCCTGAAGCTCTCTGAACAGTTCTTTTCCTTTTAGCCCCTTGTAGCTGGCTGGCTACTTGGTTTCAGGTTCCTGGACTACACAGAGTTTCGGATCTTCTCCATTTTATAGTCTGGGATCAGCACGACATGAGGAATTGTATTAAACAGCATTAGAAAGACTCCTGAGGTGGTTTTTCCATTTGCAGTTTCCCTCTGGCCCGTGGTCACCCTCCAGGGTGGACTAGGGGGCCTGAGATAGATTCTGTTTCTAGCCAAGACCCTCTGGCTTGAGTCCTTCCTTACACCTGAACAAGTGCTACCCACTGCTGCCCCGCCCCCCGAATCACCCCGTGGCCATGACGTTCCATCTGTGTTGGACTGTGGTGGCACCTGGTTATGTCATGGTCTCCTTGCAGGTTGAAGGTGGAGGAGCTGGAGGGTGAACGGAGCCGTCTGGAACAGGAAAAGCAGGCACTGGAGATGCAGATGGAGAGACTAACCCTACAGGTAGGTTTGGGTGACCAGAGAGATGTTCCCTGCACAGACGAACTTCTGTACTCCTTCCAGCTCCTGTGAATGAAACCCGGACTTCCTCCTACACATCCACCTTTACTTGGCAGAGAGCTACTGCTGGGTTCTGCAGGGTCACAGGTCTGTGCCACTCTAGCTTGCTGTGCAGGGACTGCTTCATGCCTTTGGTTCTTGTGTCTTTCAGCACTGACCTCCGCCTCTCTTCTCTCTGGTGCTGTCTCCTGTCGCTCCCATGTCCCTGTGGCCATGACTTTCTCTGCTGTCTGCACTGGACTGCTTCTTTTCTTTTTAGTTTTCTTCCTCCTGATCACACTGCTCATGGCAAGAAGCCCACAGGTTAGAGATTGCCCGGCTTCTAGACAGGCCATTGATTTTTACCTTGGCACCTATTAGAGGCAATCAAATCATGTCCCCATTACCAATCTTGGTGATGGGAGAGGTGACAACTTTGATGAAGTGAGGTGTTCTGAACCTGGCTGTACTCATGCCTAGTCCTAGGACCTGTCATCCTGTTCTGTTCTAATTGGGCTACTGTCCTGGGCTGAGCGCTGCTGGAGGGTGAATCAAGGCTACCTGGCTGCAGAACTGTGTCAGGATGGGGTGATAAGTGGATTTCAGTGCACCTCCCAGGGACTTCAGGGACAACACAACTCGAGGAGGTGCCAGTGCTCTGCCCTGTGTGGGTGAGACAAGAATGGGGTTGGCAAGACCTCCTTCCCGCAGGACCACGAGTGTGTGTGCTGGCACTGTTCAGCCCTGCAGCCCAGCCCCTTCCTGAGGGCCTGAGTGCTAGAGGACCATGTCCACCCCTGCTCTGTACTGCTGTGCGGAGTGCTGTGTGCAGGCAGGCACTGAGAGCATACATACATGAACCGTACTCACAGCATGGCTGAAAGCAGCATGGAAGGCTGAGTCTGTGGCCCTGGAAAGCAATGTCCGTGTCAACTGATGGTCAAGAACCCAGGGATGGTATGCCCAGTTGGCATGGAGCCCTGAGGTGGGGGAGAGGCAGCTGTTGTAGAAATTTCTAGACAGTCCCCATAGTCCCCGCTACCTCTGTAGGCTGTGCTTATCCTTTTAGGAAGGGGGTTTACCAGAGCCAGACTGGGGAAAGCAGTTACTCAGGCTGCCCCATGAGGCCTGACTCTCCTGTGTGGACTTTCCTCTGCTGCTCTTAGGCCAGGGTTGCTTCTGATCTCAGAGCTGGAGGCTACAGCAGGACTCCCTGACTCCTGTTGCATCCTAAACCACCTTCTCCTCTAGCCAGTACTGGACCTCAGCTGGACTCCCCACATGGGCACATATCAGCAAGTCCAGGTGATAGCCAGAATGTCCGGCTCTGCGTCCCTGTCCTGTACCATTCACACTGGAGGTCTTTGCAGGCCAGGTTGTGCTCACTGCTTTATTAGTAAGTACAGACCATTTACTCAAGCCGTTTAATCCTGGGAGTTTGGCCCAGTTCCGTCTACATACCAGCCTGTCCACTCTGTGTTCCCCTTTACCCTTGTCAGACAAACTTGTGGGTAGGCCAACCTGGCAGTTGTCTGTGTCTTGGATAATTGAGTCTCCTTCCTGGGTCACTGGCCTCAGCTCAAGGGCCCCATGCTAACTGCAAGTCCGTGGCTGCCAGACTGGGTCTGTTCTGTTTGTCCCAGCTGTTGGCATATCTGGGCAGGGAGGATTTTTACACCCAGGACTGAACTGGTTCTGCTAGGGAGCTTTAGTCACCTACGGTAAGGAACAGTTCCTGCCCAACCTCAATGTCAGAGCTGGCTCCTCATCTACTGTCCTTTCAGTGTGTGCAGGGGCACCTGTGTGAGCAGCCTGTATGGAACACTGAATGGCAGGGTGGCTGCAGGGCCTTCTGAGCACGTGGGGACAGAAGTGGTGACAGATGAGACTGGTCCTGGGGGAAAGGCCAACAGGCATGGGTTTGGCTCAGTAGTGGGCCAAGAGGAGTTTCCTGGGTCAGAAGGTGACTTGGACACATGAAAAAGAGAAAAGCCACCACCTACGCACACGTTGGGTGGGCTTGGGCATGTTGATCTCCCCTCTGAGCTGCTGCACATGCGATGAGGGTTCTTGAGGGAATCCTGTGCTAGGTCCTTTCTCTCCCCCATCCCCCACTGTCCCCCACTGTCCCCCAACTGCCTGCAAGCCCTTGTTAGATGTTCTGTCATTCCTTTTTCATCAAGGTCAAAGCCCTCGTTCCCATTATATGTTGGTCTTGAACCTGGGCCTCTCTGGTACTGGGGAAGAAACATCCATCCTGGGGCTTCTCCTTATGGCCTGGCCATAGCATTTGATGCCAGCCCCATTGAGACCCAGCCTCCTCTGCAGCTCTAATGGGGCTGCTTGGACCTGGAGCCTTGTGGTCTAGCCTTTGGGCGTCCTCAAGCCTTACCCATGTGCTCAGTATGCAGGCAGCCTCCTGCTCTCCCACTCCGCCTCACTCTTCCCTCTAGAGAAGAAGAGTGGCTTCAAGTTGGCGCTTCAAGGAAGATTGATTAAAATCAGCTGCGGTTCATCTTAATTGGGAACATATGCTCAGAGAGGGAGCTCAACTAGTTAGGAGTTTTTGTAATTAGTTCACAGCTGGTTGGCGAGGAAGCCGAACTCCGGTGACCACTTAGAGCTGGGTGTGTGGGCGTGCTTGGGGGCTCAGTGGACGGGTCATCACAGTGGCTGCATGCAGACTTGCCAATTTGATGCCGTCCTTCCTGGGTCTCCTGGGTCATTGGCTGTTTGTACACTCACCAAAGTGACCTGTGTGCATTGCTAGTGTAGCTAGGGAGTAGGAAACGGGTACTAGGGTCTACTTGTCTAATGGGCTCACATGCCAACTGGCTGGGTGGACAGCAAACTTATGACTCACAGACAGCCCTGGCAAAGCTTCTGGAAGGTTAGACACAGTGGTGCAGGTCTCAAGTCTCAGCATTGTAGAGGCTGTTCCGAGTTTCAGAGTCCTGACTACATAGTGAGAGCCTGTGTGGAAAGTGTGGGGGCTGGTATCTCCAGGAGGGCCTTACTTAGAAATGGGGAAACTAAGGCTGGCACAGAGGCAGATCCAGGGATTGTCAGTCTCTGTCCTTAGATACCTTGTGTATTTCCCAAGAGCAGGGACAGCTGCTTTATCACAGGCCCATGCCCCTCACAGCCTCCCATAAAGGCCCCCACATAAGAGCTTCTGATGAGCTAGGTCAGGATATGTAGGGTCACCAAGGAGAGGCCTGTCCACCCTGAGGGCATATCCCTGCGTGGTGACAAGTGAAAAATGGAGTGCTGAGGCAGCCCCGAGGCTTGGTGATGCCTCCTAGGTCCCACATTACAGGCTAAGGGTGGGCCTCCATGGAAGCAGGCCCTACTGCTTCTCTCCAGTGTTTTAACTGCAAGCATTTTTAAGATAGAGGAGTTGAAAGACTTTTCCAGTGAATGCCCACTCACCCACCACCTACATCCTGTCGGAACGGCACACTTGTGGCTGTGTGACATTCCTATCCATCCCTCTGCCATCCATTAGTCCGTTTCATTCTTTTGATGCATTTGAAACTAAATTGCAGACATCTGCACACTTCCTCTAAGCACTCGAGCATGCATGTAATTAAGCGAATTCATCTCTGGAATCTGACGCCCGTGCCCCCCCCCCCCCGCCCCACAGAATCGCCTCGTCATGGAGCAGGGCTCCTCCCTCCACCAGTGAGTCTGTGCCAGTGGACCCCAGTGCCAGGCCTCTGGGCTGGCATGTTCCTCTCACAGTCAGGGGAGCCTAGGCTGGTGGCTGTGCCGCCTTACAGTGCTTCTAAAGTGCTGCTCAGAGCAGTGCGCAGACGGCTGCCCAGTGACATTTAAAACCAGGATATCTTTTTTGGAAACGGAGTGGGCAGAAAATTGCTGGGCTTCCTGCGAGCGGAAAGCTTCCCGAGCCTCAGGCGGCCCTGCTCCCGGCTGCGTCACAAGCAGCAGTGCGGTTAGGGTGCCCAGCCTCACCTCTTCCTGTGCCCACACCTGCCGCACACACTTCTACAGTGTCAGGGTGTCACTTACACAAGACACCCATGTCAGGTAGGCCCTAAGATAATGGGGGAAACCCAGCATTGTCTGGATCCTCGAGCTCCAGGCTGTGCCAGCACAAGTCTCTGGTGGGTCCCAGCCCTTGCCTGAGTGCTGAATGACACTAAGGAGGTGGCATCAGTCCTCTGTGTGAGGGTCATGAACCGTGGAAGGCGGTATCACACCACAGAGCAAGAAATGGCATTCCAGTATTCAGACGTCAGAGCAGAGACTTGGGGTGTCCTCTTTGAGCATCTTGGATAATCCCTGCGCGCTGTAACTCAGCAGCCCAGTTCTCTCCTAAAGACCTGATGTCTGTGAGGCCCACAGAGCACCACCCTTCTCGATGTCATGCAGTGGTGCCTGGGCTTCAAGGACCAAGCAGAGCCCCCCCCCCCGCCATTTACTCTGCCTAACCCAGCTATGGCTAGCACTCCTGTCCTGCTCAGCCTAGCCATGGCCAGCACCCGCCTCTCCAGATGTCCAAGGAGACTGTGTTGTTGTGGCATTTGACCCCCAACCCCTGCCCAGAACCTCTGTGCAGCTCTCTGTGGGCAATGGCCATACCTCTCCTGCAGACTTGGAATCTTGACTACAATTGTGGGAATAGGGTGAATGTAGAGCCTCAGTGTTGTCTACATGCCTGTTCTCCTTGCACCAGCATGCTGGCCGATGTCTCTTAGTCTGGAGACCTCCTTTGTGTCCCTCTAGAACAGATTTGGTTTTGTTTTGTGTCTTGCTGTATGCACTGTTATGTATGGACAGTTTCTGTGTAGGAGCTCCTTATAGACCTTTTCTACCTGCATCAGTCTTTCTTATTTTTTCCCTTCCCTTTTCTTCTTTGCAGTGTTCAGATTGTACCCAGGGCCTTGGGTATGCTAGGTAAGTGCTCTACCCATGAGCCACACCCCCACCCCTCACTGGGGGTTCTAGGCAGGAGCTCTACCACTGAGCCACGCCCCCAGCCCCTCACTGGGGGGATTCTAGGCAGGGGCTCTACCACTGAGCCACACCCCAGCCCCTCACTGGGGGATTCTAGGCAGGGGCTCTACCACTGAGCCACGCCCCCAGCCCCTCACTGGGGGATTCTAGGCTGATACTCTACCTCTGAGCCACACCCCAGCCCCTCACTAGAGGATTCTAGGTAATTGCTCTACCACTGAGCCACAACCTAGTCTTCTTTTTCTTTTTTATTGTGAGACAAGTTCTCACTATGTTAGCTAAGTTGGTCTGGAAACCTGCTCTGTAGGCCAGGCAGTCCTTAAAGGACTTGTGATCTTCCTGTCTTGGACCCCTTGTAGCTGGGATACCAGGCCTGCACCTCACATCCTACTGTGCCTTAGCATCTTGCACAGGACAAGCATATGTTCTTCCTGACTCTACCTTGTACCAGGGCTGAGAGCTGGCCTTGACAGAAGGAGGAGCTCAGCATCTCTCCTGGAGTGGCCTCCAAGCCCTGCCTTGCAGAATGTCTGTGTAAAGTAAGCTGCTCAGTGAAAGGACAGAGAGCGCAGACCCACAGCGGTGAGTGGGTGAGTGTGGCAGCTCATGTTTATTAACGCTGGAGACTAAAATCAGCCAGCTTGCTGACAGGCATTAGTGTGGTGCGTTTCCACAGCGCTGATTTCTTTTGATTGTTTTTGAGCAACTGATGTCCCCTCCATACTAAGCCCCTCCTCCTCTTGATGTCATCTTCTACAGAGCTTAGTCCCTTGGGCCCTCAGCCCCTCAGGCACCAGCTGCTTCTCCTTGCGGGACCACTGAACTTGCTGGAACCCTGCCTTCCAGTGAATCCAGGTCCTCATACTCCAGATCCCAACTTGGATCCTTAGATCTCCACTACTGCCTCAGCACCCTGGCTTGCAGTCTGGTCGGGAGACAGAGGGTCTCTGGCAGTCTCCGTGTGCTCAGTGGTCCCATCTTGCAGTAGCTTTGTGCCTGTTTAGCTTATTCCCATTGGTATCTACCTGAAGCCTGCTCAGCAGCACACATGGCCCAGAAGGCAGCTACAGTGACTGTCTTCCTCTCTTGATACATCCGAAGCTTTGATGATCTCACTTTTACATGACAAGTAAAAGGGAAAGGGGAAAATATAGGAAAGACTGGTGAAGGTGGTAAACACCCACACAGGAACTGTTCATACATGCAGCGTGCACAGCACAAAACCAGATCTGTTCCAGAGGGACACAAAGGAGATCCCCAGACTAAGAGACATCAGCCAGCACGCTGGCATAAGGAGGGCAGGCATGTAGACAATGCTGAGTCTCCTTGAGATTCTTGTGAAGGATTTAGCTGAGAACGTTAGAAATCTAATAATGCTGCTGCTGCTCCTCCTCCTCCTCCTCCTCCTCCTCCTCCTCCTCCTCCTCCTCCTCTTCCTCCTCCTCCTCCTCCTCCTCCTCCTCCTCCTCCTCCTCCCCTTCCTTCCTTCCTTCCTTCCTTCCTTCCTTCCTTCCTTCCTTCCTTCCTTCCTTCCTTCCTTCCTTCCTTCCTTCCTCTTCCTCCTCCTTTTTCTTCTTGCTATTCTGAAATGGAACCTAGCTTTGTACATGATAAGGGATCTACTACTGAGCCACACCCCTAGCCCCTCACTGGGGTCTAGACAGGTGCTGTACCCCTGAGCCACGCCCCTAGTCTCTGGTTGGTTGATTCTAGCGAGGTGCTTTATCACTGAGTCACATTGCAGTGCCCCAGCACTATGGAAACCCATGACTAATATTTCTGGGTGAATTGACATTCTCTCACACACTCCTACAGCAAGCTACACTGAGAGGTGAGCATAGCAGCACCAACATGGAGACTGTCCAGCCAAACTGTCTCCATGGGGAGCTGAATGAATGGAACAGCTGCCAAGGAGTGGGAGAACTCCATAGAAGAAGCAGTGCTGTAGAGGGTGTGGCGTAGCTGGCGCTAGTCAGCATCCTTTTTACCATCTGTGCCCAAAACAGATGGGCTAGGTTGGTCCAGGTGGCCGGCCCTTCTTGCAGTGACAGCCTTACAGTATTCCCTGTTGAAATGAAGAAGCAGTCTCTGCCCTAGCATGTGGTGTCGGCAGATAGAACACTGACCCTGCCATTATGGATAAGACTCTGGTTTCTAGGGCAAATGTCTTGAGAGGCTTCATGATGCTTGCTATGGATGTCATGGCCATTGAAAGACCCCTTTGGAGCCAGGTGTGTCGGCATAGACCTTTGATCTTAGCAGTCAGCTGTCTGAAGCAGGAGGATAGTGAGTTCAAGGCCAGCCTAGGCTATATAAAGAACCCTGTTTTAGGAAAACCAAAATAATCTGAAAGCACCTTGGTTTAACCATGGCCTGTCAGGTTTAGAAGGTCCAGAGGCAGGGGGTGGGAGGAGTATTCATTCACTGGGCTCACATGGAGCACTCGTGGCCATGGGTAGATAAGTAAATAAGCCCTGGTCTTTCTATATCATGGAATATTATGCAGCCCAGAATGAACCTGACACCTGCTGCTGTGTGGATACACTGAAGACATTCACTAAGAAAACTAAGGCAGTCCACAAAAGTCCATGTGTCGGATTCCCTTGAGTATCAGATTCCTAGAGATGCAAAGTGGGAAAGTGGGAGGCAGGCTGGGGTGGGGGCAGGGAGTTAGTGTTTAATGCCACTTTCAGCTGGGAAGATGGGCATTCTGGATGGGTGGCAGTCATGGTTGTGCGGCACTGGGTGTGCTTAACACACTGACTGCACATTGAGGCATCCTTCAGTGGGATATTCCACAGTTAAAACATCAAAAGGAACTGCTGATACAGCTTAGTTCATGGAGCACTCAGCATCCGGGAAGCCTGAGCTTGCTTCCCAGCAGCACCCGTAAACTGGGAATGGTGGTGCACACTTGTAATCCCAGCACTCAGGTTGCCGAAGAAGAGGTCATCTTCATCAAAAGGTTCAGGGTCATTTTCCTGGCTTACAGAGTGATAGCAAGGACAGCCTGAGCTACATGAGACTGTCTTTGAGATATAGATGTATGTATGCATGCATGCATACATACATACATACATACATACATACATACATACATACATACATACTGAGTCATCTTTGTCTGATAGAAACCCAGGGGCAGGGGTGGAAGCTCCTGCCGTGCACATCAATGTGCTAGGGGTGGCAGTTCTCAGGCCCCACCCTCACAGACTCCTGCTCAGCCCTCACTGACCCTTGACCATCGTCTTTTAATTGATCCTTCTACTGCTGGCTCATGTCTCTGTAGCCTCCTGCCAGATGTCACCAAGAACCGGCATGGGGGTTGGGCAGCAGCCAGTTGCTATACAGTGAGGAGGTCATGAGAACAGATGCTACTTGCTTTCCAGAGTTCCTTCTGGCTGGCCCATTCTGGAGTTGTTGGGAATGACAGCCTAAGCTATGGCCTGGTAGACACAAATAGGATAGCTGCCCCTCCTCCAAGAGCGGTCTCCATCCACTTCATGTCCACACCCTGACCCTGCTGTTGTGGAAGCCCAGGTAACTATCCTTGTCACTGACATTGTCATCCTCAGTGCTGCGTGTCACAGGCCGAGTTAGGATTCTGAGGACCAGTCCAGCTCATAGCTAGCTCGTGGAGCTGGGCCCACAGTTGAGCTCAGCTGGGTCCCCTGTGTTGGTTTTCAACTTAAGCATACCCATCCATGAGCTCTGGAGCCTCAGCCTTCCTAGACCTACCTGTTTCCTCATTTGGTTTGTTGAGGGCATTGGGTTGCAAGAGAGATGGAGAAAGGGAGGGAGCATAGACCTAAGATCTGGAGACCTGTCCTGACAACTCTCTGGCTTCTGCTGCAGTCCACTGTTTCTGAGCTTGTCTGTAACATACATAGTCCAAGCCCTCCCAGGACTGTCCTGTCTGTGGTGACTGGTCTAGTTTGTTGGAAGGCACACAGCACTGCATATCCCAGGTGGTCACTCTCCCCAGCTGCTGTTGTAATCCCAGGGTCTCACTTTGGCTTTGCCAGCTCTGAGGGTTTGTTGTTTTTTTTTTTTGGGGGGGGGGGGTTCTGAGCCTATCTGAAGCAAACTGGGTCAGACAGTTTTTTGCTGAGAGAGTAAGGATGAAAGAGAGAGTGGTGACCCACAGGTCCTCCAGGTGACAGAAGGCCTTGGGACACAAGTGCTTGAAACCTGTGGCTCCTTCTATTTGCTGCTGGCACCACTTCTCCTGATATTACTCTGATTGACAGGGGCTGATTGGTGTCATCTCTTTGCACCTGATAGTTCCTGGTGGTTGACTCAGTTTGGTAGGTGTCCTTCAGTTCTTAGGGGTGTCTTGAGGAAACCTCAGATCCACGGACCATTGAGAGATAGCCACCTGGGCATGTCTAACATGGGACTGGAACAGGGTCAAACAGACAGGTCTTAGTCTCAGCACTTTAGCTTTAGGGATGAGGATGGACAGGTGGACAGGCAGACAGACCTTAGGATCTGCTTTAGAGTAGAGGGAAGGACCTAAAAGCATTGGGTTGGTTGACCCTTTGGCTTTTGACCCCATGAGCCACCTAGGTGACAGCTGCCCACCCTGCAAAGCTGTTGCAAAGAACAGGCTCACATCTGCCCACCCTCTTGTCCTTCCTAAGGACTTGGAGCCACTCGTGATATGGCCCAGGAACAGCTGAAGCCAGTAGAGGAAGCAGCCCGGTGGACTCGTTTCAGAGTGTGAGGGTATGCTTGGGACTGTAGATCACTGACTTCCAGGCCAGGCCTGGCCCTGCCAAGAGGCCCAAACAGAGCAGCTGAAGAGAGAAGACCCTAGGCATCCTGAAGTGGCCACCAGCTTTCTGCCCTTCTTTCTGAGCTCTGTCTGAGTCTGTGCATGAGAAAGTCAGACACCCCCTTTCCCTCAGGTCTACATGGTTAGGCATTAATGAATTGGTATTGCCTGAGTTGTGTACTGGAAGCCTGACATGCAGCCCTGGGCAATCCATTGAGCCTGGGAGAACCTGCCCTAAGAACTTTCTGTCCCAGCTTACCCAACCCCTCCTCCAGTTCGCTCATGTGTTACTGTCTGAGCTCACAGCCCAGCGTCTCAAGGATGAGATGCAGAAGAGGCTGAGATCTGGTGTGGGCTGCTCTCTAGGCTGTCCCCTGCAAGGGGGATGGGAGTTGCTACCATGGAAGCCACCAGCCCTTCCTTGGCTAAGCAGGGCTTACCCATAGTCCTGTAGAACTGTATTCTAAAGCCAGCAGTCCAGCATGGCATCTGTGCTGTGTCAACACATCCTGTCCTGTTTTGTGATCTACCTTAGTCACCAGGAACCATGTGCCCAAGGGTGTCGTAAAAACAGCCCTGAGCTATGCTGGCCCTAGCATTCCCCTAGCCCATCCCTGGAGCTGCTGAGGGCAGATCAGAAGTGTGGTCCAGCCTGGCCTCTTGAATAAGCAGGTTCCACAGGCTGTGCGGGGGCAGGGGAGGCCACACAGTGACCACCTGGGGGCCTGTGGCCTTTGCTGCTTCCTTAACCAAGCTCTGCCCACTACTCCCAGACCCAGCAGCCCAGCCTCACTTTCACTATGGAGTTGGGTGCTCAGCTGGGAGAGGTATTGATTTAGTTTTGAGTTGAGTGACTTATAAATATGCATGAGGATCGGAGGTTATTTAACTGTGCTTTTTAATTCTCCTCGTGTTGCTGCCTCTTTCCAGCAGGGTCTCTTGGTATGCGAGTCAGGCACTCAGTGGCAGGCAGCCTTGGCTCTCAGCTTGCTGCCTAGACCTTCCCTGGGGGCAACTGGACCCAGAGGAGTGAGGTTAGGGGCAGCAGTTTTCCAGTGGGAACATAGTTGAGAGATCTGGTTCTATTGTAGGATCAGGAGCCAGGGGTTGCTTTCCTCTGGACTTTATTTTTTAGTTTTCATTATGTTTTTATTTATTTAATTATTTGTGTGTCTGTTTATATGAATATGCATGTACCATAGCATGTGGGTCCTAGGGATTGAACTCAGGTTGTCACCTTTTTACTTTACCTACTGAGCCATCTCACAGGCTAGGTTGTGTGTGTGTGTGTGTGTGTGTGTGTGTGTGTGTGTGTGTGTGTGTGTGCATGTGTGTGCACTGTATATACCTTATGTGCACCATCTGGGTACTTACAGGTGCCCATATTGGATGCCCTGCAACTGGAGTTGCAGGCAGTTGTGAGCCATCTGATGTGAGTGCTGGGAACCGAGTGTGGGTCCTTTATCAGAGCAGTAAGCACTCTTAACCCCTGAGCCATCTCTCTAGCCCAGAAAAAGGTTCTTAAAGGCCAGATTCACTAGGACTGGGGAGATAGTTCAGTGGGTAGGACCCAAGTTCAAATCCCCAGCAGACATATAAAATGCCAGGCCTGGCACATAGAACCTTGGCACTGGAGGGTGGAGACAAGTGAAGCTCCAGAGCTCACTACTGACTGAAACAGTCAGCTTCCAGGTCAGTGAGAAGACTGCTTCAAGGCAGCAAAACTCAGGATAGCAGAGGAATGACCCTACCCCAGTTCCAGTCCTGCTCGGATTTCCATATGTGCCTGTACACTGTACATATGCTGCACACTGCACACACCCACACACACACAAAGGACCAGATTCATCATGTTCCCCCTCACAGAGGGAAACTGAGGCCTAGAGGCTCAGAGGGCCTGTGGAAGGCCATGCACACACTAGGGAAAGAGCACACTCTATGAACCAAATGCACCAGATACTGACCCACTCAGCCATGTGCCTGCTGATGGCTCTGGATGGAGAGCAGTGGCTAGTCACCTGAGCTTACATGGATAGAAGGTCACAGAGTGGGCAGGAAGAGCCACCTGCCCTTCAGGGAGTTTGCACTGTGCCCTGGAGGAGTCCCGTGCACAGACCTGCCAGGACCACTATCCACAGATCTGGGCAGGGGCCACAGAAAGTCCCCAGTGTTGACACCTTCCTGCCACATACTCTATCAGCTTCTGTGTGCTCACCATCATTAGCAGAAAACATCAGCTTGCTCGCTCAGCAAGTGAGATGTTTTTGTTTAGTCAATGATTGCATCGTGGCTTCAAAGGAAGGTTCCAGAATTTTCCTTTTGAGATTCTTGTCAGTGCCTCCAGTTTCCTCAGCTGCGAATCAAACAAGGCAACAAATTTTAGCTGCAGATTACAGCCATTCTCCCCTTTCTTCCTCAAAGCTGTCATCCTGTGGCAGACTCAGCGAAGTTGCTCACTTGCTCCCATCTGTTCGTCTCACATACTCACCGGCCCCCTGGACAGTCTTCTTCATATTGGCACTGATGTCCCTGGGCCTGAAACAGGCAGCAGGTGCACCTGGAAACCAAGCAGACCCAAACCAGTGCTGAGACAGGATCTGGTGCTGTGGACATGAGCCTGGCACCTTCCTTCCCCTGAGTGGTCTCTGCTACCTCTGCTGTAGTTAGAGGCGTGTGGGTGCCTGGCCCCTCAAGTGTTCAGACATGCCAGGCACGGAAGCAGGCATGTCTGGCAATACCTCCTAGGCAGGTGGATTGGCACATTTTAGAAGGTACTGACTGCCAGGCAGTGGTGGCGCACGCCTTTAATCCCAGCACTTGGGAGGCAGAGGCAGGTGAATTTCTGAGTTCGAGGCCAGCCTGGTCTACAGAGTGAGTTCTAGGACAGCCAGGGCTACACAGAGAAACAAACAACAACAACAAAAGGCAGCACTGACCTCTTTCCCTGGCCTAAGGCAGCCCCTCAGGGTCAGCTCAGCCTCCCTCCCGTGTTTGTCATGTAGGCCTTGGCATGTCTGGTGGTGGTAGCACTGATAGCTCTCTCTGGTAGTCTTGAGGCTACACGAGCCTTAACATGGATGACCCCCACACAGCTTACCTCCTGCACCAATTGGCCCCTGACCTCTGTCACTTAGTTTCCTTCTCAGTCCAAGCTCTGAAACCCCTTCCCTCAGCCCTGCTATAGAACTTGAGCACAGAAACCTAGGTGAGTGCTGGGTGCACACATGGCTGTGGACAAAGATGATGTTCTTGACCCTGTCTTCTCCCTGTATGTGGTGTCTACAGGCGGCTGCTCCTTCATCTGCAACTCTTGTGTCCCCAGGTGATCATATAGGGAAGAGAGTTCTTAAATTGGGGTCGTGTCTTGTCTGCATCAACAACCCTGTATCTACTCAGGAGCAGAGATGTTGTGTCTGTCACAGGAGGGAGGCGGGCTGTTTCTCTGGACCTCTTGGTTCTTTATGCTTCAGTTGGTGATCTGATTTCTAAGCGTGTGAAATACATTCTGGCCTGAGAAATGTTCTATTTGTTAAGCATTCATCCGGTAGACTCTCTGCCATAACCAGACACATTGTCAGTGCCAGAAGCACTGAAGAGCAAGACAGACAGCCCTGTCCTCACGGAGCTGACCTCTGGTAGGGGACAGCTAATAAAACAAGTGTTTAAGATGACGAAGTGTGTTAGAAGGTGCAGGTGCTGTGGAGAGGGGACGGCAGGGGTAGTGATGGGCTGTCACTTGTCGCCTGTCAGTTCCTGGCTGGGTACTTGTTTTGAGTAAGCACTGATGCTTCGCTGTTGGCTTCATGCTCTATGGAGTGAGACGATGGCCTGCCTTGGAGCTCCTCATGGCAGGATGGGCTCGGGCTGGTTGCCTCCTTCCTCCCTAGGATTCTCTCTCTCCCTCCCCTTCCCTCCCTCCCTCCCTCTCCTTCCCTCCCTCCCTCCCTCTCCTTCCCTCTGTGTGTATATGTATGTGTCTGTATTTTGAAACAGGGTCTCACTTGTAGCCTAGGCTGTGCTAGACCTCACTATGTAGACTAGGCAGGCCTCAAACTCCTAGAGATCCTCCTGCTTCTGCCTCCTGAGTTCTGGGATTAAAAAGTGTGCACCACCACACCCAGCTCTCCCCAGGGGTCTTGTGGTGTCTTCTGTGTTATATGCTCAGTATGGGGGCCATGGGGGCTGTTACAGGACCCAGTTATTCCTCACCTCAGCTTCAGATCTCCCAGACCCAGCCTGACAGCCTGTATAGCACCCAAACTAAGGGTTTAGTTGTGGTTTTTAAAGTCTTTAAAAGGAAAAATCAAGAATATCTTAGGCCACATAAAAATTCCTATGTTTGGGTGAGCATGGTCTCATTGGCACACGTGATGCTCTTCCCTGCCAGTTCCCACGCCTGTAGTCTGTGGCTGCTTTCTCACCAAGCTGTGCAGTGGGCACTGGGACAGGTGGGTAGCCCTGAAGAGCTGGCTGGCTCCACAGGCAATGGCAGGCTGGGCTCTGATTCCCTTCCCAGCTCCCAGTGCTCGGCCTGGGCAGGGAAGCCGAGATGCTTGTCCAGCCCCAGGGCTGTCACAGCAGGTGAGGGTGATGGATTTCACATGCTTGGTTATCTCCCCGGCTGGTGAAATTGCACGGAATAACAGACTGTTGAAATTGCACAAGTAACAGTCTCAACCCTGAAAGCCGGGAATCAGCGAGTGTTCTGGGAGCCTCTTCCTCCCCAGGGCTTTACAAGGTTCTTAGGAAAGCTCTGAAGAGCCTGCCAGGCCTGCTCCCCCTCCCTCCCTCTTCCTAGTTCTGGCTGGTGGCCTCCTCCTTCCCCTCCTTCTGATGAGAATATACTCTGGATGTGGCCTGGGAAGCCAAGTTTGCAAGCCCTACTGCTCCCTGCAGATGGGTAGCTCTGGCGCTTTCTGCTCCCCATCTCCCTGACCCCACCCCACCCCATCCCAGGGGACTGCAGGCTGGCAGTTTGCTTGTGTGAAGGATCTTGCTGTTCTGTTGCTCCTCTTTTTTTTTTTTTTTTTTTTTTTGGTTTTTCGAGACAGGGTTTCTCTGTGTAGCCCTGGCTGTACTGGAACTCACTCTGTAAACCAGGCTGGCCTCGAACTCAGAAATCCGCCTGTCTCTGCCTCCTGAGTGCTGGGATTAAAGGTGTGTGCCACCACTGCCCGGCTTCTGCTGCTCCTTTTAACCCCTTCGGCCCCCAGAAGCATATCTAGAGGGGTGGCTGAAGGCTTACAGACTGTGGCCTGGGTGAGGTACTCCAGGTAAAGATCATACTCCACAGTTTGGCACTGTGGAGGGTCAGTAGCCTACAGCAGCTTAGCTCATGGGTCATGGAGGCTTATTGACCACCAGCTGCCTCACTAAATAGTCTCCCAGCTTCTTTGCTCTGTGTGCCTGGAGGTCTAAATGTGTGAGCTATTTCCTGTTTCCTCAGTAGGCGTCCTGGGAGGGGAGACTGAGGCCAGAGGAGACAGGAAGCCCCTATATGTCGACATGGAGATCTTTGTCCTTGGCTGAACAGCCACTGGCACCTGGGCTTTGAGGATTGGACCCCAGACCCGTCAGCATAGGGCTCATCATGGGCCAGTTCTCTGCCTCCCAGATTCTAGAAGAGACTTCCAGCCTCTGTCCCACTCTCTGTGGCAGCCCTGTTATGTGCCTGAGAGCAAGGGAACCTGGGGAGAGGTTGGCCAGAGAAGACAACTAACTCCTTGTTGGACTTCATCCTGAGTCACCTCAGACCCCACAGAAATCTGTCCTGGGCACAGTGAAGGTAGCAGAGAGCCTCCCATCTTTTGTGGGTCCCTTCAGTGGCTTTGTGGTCAACACCACATGGCACATTGCAGTCACCACCCACTGTCCACTCAGTGACATGCACGAATACACAGCCCTTCTTCATGGGATGCCTGCTTCACGCTAGGCATATGGCTATCTCGTTGGCTTCGGTCTGGGCTTTCCTGATGGCTCATGTGTATACCATCATTCTGTGCTCAGTAGCTCTTTGGGTTCTGTCTGTGAAGTAGCTGTTCATTCATTTTGCCTCTTTTTCAGTGGCTGACATTTTCTTGATTATTTTCGAGTTCCAAATAACATCTAGATGTGAGCTGATCAGGTGAATGAGCTATCGAGAACAATTCCACTGTGAGGTTCACCTCCTTCCCTGGGGCCCAGAGTATTTTCAGGTATAATGTAGCTTCCTCCATCCCAGACTGCCCCCCCCAGGCCTTTTTTTCTTTTTGATGTAATCCAGATAAACTTATAATTCTCAAACTCATAATTCTCCTGCCTCAGTTTCCCGAATGCTGTTGCTGCACCAGCTTCCGTTTCTTTCTCTCGTGCCAGCACTGAGGCGTCGGCACCACAGAATGGTCCTGTCCTCTCACAGCCTTTGGGGGCTGGAGAGATGGCTGAAAGAGCACCCACATGGTGGTTTACAGCTGTGACTCCCGTCCCAGGGCACCCAACACCTCTTCTGACCTGCATGGGCTCCAGGCACTCATGTAGTACACATACGTACATGTAGGCAAAGACTCATAAATAAATAAATAAATCTGGAAACATTTAATCTAGCTTTTACATCCTGACCTGGCGTCTCTGGAATTGGCATCTGTGTATGACATGTCAGGCCATGGGCATCCTGTCCATCCCCTCTCCGATGCCACTAGTCTTCGTCTGCCTTGGAACATGGGATCAGCCGCATGGCTCTCCTGTGCTTGTCCTTGACTTGAGGAAGCAATGACGGGTGGGTGGCACTCCTGGGCACTGTTAGCTTCGGGCACTGGAGTGAGTCTGTGGGAACTGTCCTTTCTACGTTCATAGTCTCTCTGTAAAGGCATTCTAGGGAGCAAGGTGCTCTTGTGTGCTCAGTTCTGGGCCTCCCTTTCATAGACCTCCTGCAGACAGGCATAAATGGCAGGCTTCACAGGGCTGGAGGGTAGACACTATGAGACTAGTCACTCAATGTTTACGTCAGGATTCATTGCGTGTGGACAACTGAATGGGATGCAAGTTATATCTGCTAGGCAAGTACTGTACAACAGAGCCACGCCTTCAGCTCTCACTGGCTAATTCTAAGCAAGTGTTCTACCACTAGGCCACATCCTGAGCCACGCCCCAGCCCCTCACTGGGGGATTCTAGGTAGGGGCTCTATATCTGAGCCACACCTCAGCCCCTCACTGGGGGATTCTAGGCAGGGGCTCTATATCTGAGCCACACCTCAGCCCCTCACTGGGGGATTCTAGGCAGGAGTTCTCCCATTGAGCTACGCCTTCAACCTCCTTACTGCTGGGTTCTACCTAAGTGTTGTATACTGAACCTCATCTCCAGTCCTGATTTTTTTTGTTTTTGTTTTGTTTTCTTTTGTTTTGTTTTGTTTTGTTTTGAGACAGGGTCTCACCAAGTAGCCCAGGCTACCCCTGTACTCACTCTATGACTCTAACTAGCCTTATATTTACAATCTTCCTACCTCAGCCTATGGTGCAGCTGGGATTACAAGCCTGTGCCTCTTATCCCTTCCAGAACATGGCATTGAATTTGAGCAGGGTATTGGTGTGTCCAGAGCACCTGTGATAGCCCAAAGGGAAGAAAGACTGCTTTGCTTGTTTTCTCTACCAGTTCAGTCGGTGGTCTCTGCATTCTAAGAGATGAGAACCCAGATTAGTAACAGGCTTGCCTGCATACATTGTACAAGGTTGCTGAGATGGTTGTCACAGCAGCTGTCACATCTTGTGTTCCACCAAATGCTCTTGTGCTGCCAGGATTCCTCCTTGCTTGTGCTCTGTGCTCCTGAGCTCTTCGTCTGCACCTGGTGACTGCACTGTGTTTGCTCCTCTAGGGTGACTACAACCAGAGTCGAACCAAAGTGCTACACATGAGTCTGAACCCAGCTAGCATGGCCAGGCAACGCCAGCGTGAGGACCATGACCGGCTGCAGGAGGAATGCGAGCGCTTACGGGGACTCGTGCATGCCCTGGAGAGAGGGGGCCCCATCCCTGCTGACCTGGAAGCTGCCTCCAGCCTGCCCTCATCCAAGGAGGTGGCAGGTAGGTCAACTCACCCAGCCCCTGGTCTCTGGAGAGGTCTACACACGAGGCTGCATGGATGGCCTAGCCTGCGGGCCCTGGCAGCCAGCTGAGACATATTGCTTCCCTGCAGGCTTCACAAACAGGGTTAGTCATCCAAGTTTGCAAGCAGCTAAGATCGTCTCAGACCCCCCAAAACAAATTAATACCATTTATCAGTTTATATGTGGCCCATTAATCATGAGTAAATCCAATCTTCAGAGAAAACAGGGCCATCGTTCACTGGCCTAAGCACACATCCCAGAGCCCAGGCCCAAGATTCCAGGGAAGAGCAAGACCAGCATAGTCAGTGCCTCTCACCACCTCTCCAGTCAGTAAGTCAGGGCAACAGCCATCAGAACATGGACCTGGCACCCTTGAGGCATTGTGGTGGCCACTGGCATCTGTCACTGAGCCTTGGTAAGCAAGGCAGCCATGGGGTCCTGCTCCACCTGCTTTGCTCTACAGCTCTGAAGTGTAAACTTGTGGGTACAAGGGAGGGCTTGCACTGAGTCTGGGTGAGGAGGGAGCCGGGGCAAAGGCATGCTGGAGACAGGTCCTGCAGCACCCCTGCCTGTCCTGAGACCATTCTTGTTCCATTGCTCTGTCAGGCCACTGGGCCTGGGATGTGAGTGTGGGGCCTCTGCTGTCTTGAGGGTTATGTCTTACATGTGGTTCTCAGGTACTTCTCATCCTACAGTCGCTCCTGTTTCCTTTCCGTGTATCTGTTATCTGGTCCTAAGGAGGCACTTGGCATTTCTAGTGAGAGTCTTGAGCCAGGGAGGGTGGAACTGTCATCAGAGAGCCCTTCCCCCAGGACGGATCTCAGGATAGAGTGGCAAAGACAGATTCTCCTGTTCTCTTCATCCCTGCAGTCCTGTTCTGGCTCCCTCTGCTTGTTGCATCAGCCCTGGGCCTTTATAGAGGGCTCCTGAAGACAGTGTTGCACAGAACCTGGGGACCTGGAATGATTGAAG
The DNA here is from genome assembly GCA_028551405.1 of Uromys caudimaculatus. Taxonomy (NCBI): domain Eukaryota; kingdom Metazoa; phylum Chordata; class Mammalia; order Rodentia; family Muridae; genus Uromys; species Uromys caudimaculatus. Next base: position 12,290,515 of record CM052721.1, read on the forward strand.
GCATGCATCAGGGGCCTGGTGCCCCAAGGACCCAAAGTCTGAGCAAGAATGGCTGGTGCACCATTTCTTATGTCTTGTCAAGCTAAGGTGCTCTGAGAAGCCATCATACCCTGGAGTTCTATGCAGAGAGCCTGTGTTATTACCCATAGTCTTGTGGCCTGGCTTTAGGAACACCTACCAGCTTTTGTGCTCTGCTCTGACAGGCCTCCACTTTGCCAGTGTCCTTTGTGAGGCTTGTGGTTCCTGTGTTGCTGTAAGGGTCAGCTCCGAGTGGCAGATAGTATAGGTCAGGACCCTATGTCTCTTGGCAGCTTAGATCCTGTTGGCTTACACTCTTTCTCTTTCCATGAGTAGTTGGCATGGGTGTGTGTGAAGTGCAGATCCTTACTGCCCTGTCCTTCATCCTCTCCCATGTCAGGTTTTCAGAATGAAGGAACTTAACATTAACCCTCTTATATCCCATGTGTCTGTTCCTTTGCACACCACACATGTAAAACAACCCAGTCTGGAACCCAGTTCTCCTGGGTCACAGACCACTCACCCTCTCCAGAGGAGCAGAAATAAGCCCTAGAAGCTCACCGTTTTACCAACATTGGCAGCCAGACAGAGACGGCCTTTACAGCAGATGCACCTGCCTGTCACTGGCTTCCCGCAGCCCAGAGTCCTACTGGGCTGTTGAGGGAGACAATTCAGTGGTTTTCAGGTTCCTCCTGAAAAAGGCTGACCGTGTGTGTAGGGACCAAAATCCAGCCTCCCAGTGCTGCCAGGGCTGAGTGTGTGTGGCCCCCTGCTGTCTCCGGCCCCTGCCAGAGAGCTGGTTAATTGCAGTTTAATTAGGCATGCATTAAAATTAAAACAATCTCATCTTGTCAGAGTGACACATTGGAGGTGATCAAATTTATCCCTGCTTGACTGGGCACAGCAGATCCCAGAGGTGTCTCTGGGGAAGAGAGAGAAAAGAGTTGGCTTGTGGGCTCCTTTACTTTCAGCCTTTCTGCCTCAGGAATGAGAGTACTCTCCAGGGCCTAGTTTGGGGCTTAGGGGAGAGGGTATGAAACATAGATTAGCTCAGGCTCTTCCGACTTAGCTCAGGCTGACCTCGAACTCTTCCATTCTCATTTCAGTCTCCTTAGTGCTGGGATTAAAAGCTTGCAACATTAATGCCTGACTGAGGTTGACACTTAAGCACTTGGAACCTGACACTGGGCCTGAGACACCATGAGCTAGACTTGGACCACGTGACTTCAGGCTGCTGGTGCTCCAGCCTTGATTCACATGTCCCCCATATCAGTGGTTCTGGTTATGGGACCTAGGTCATCTGGAGTGGCAAGGAGGATCAGAGATGCCGCAATCAGTTTGGCAGCTTTGCAATGATACAGGCCAGTCACAATCCCTGTTCTTTTGGGGAGAGGTAGACTGAGCAGTACTTAAATGGGAAAGGAGATGCTCTGTCTCAGGTGTCCCCACACAGCTGTCCCGCTCTGGGAAAATGTCAGCTACTTGCTCTGAGCCCCTGAACCACAGTGTCTATAGAATAATGCTGGCTGAGCGGGCACATCCCCAGGGCAACAACCTCACTTCCCTTCCCCACGCAGAACAGCAAACCATCATGAATGCGTATGATCTATGTGGCAAGGGCAGGGACACGGGAGGACCATATTTAAAGAAAAAAACCCCAAAAGCTGACATTATTTTAAAAATAAATGTATTAGTTTTCAGAAAGCCACAGAATACTTGGTACACTGTAGAAACTATAAAATTCAGAGCTTGGTACCATAAATAAAATTTTATTGAAACATGGTCATGTTGTTAGGAATACACAGCAACAGAGTTAAGTTCCCAGAGACTAGTAGGGTTAGTTGTTTTCCTAAACTCCCCCAGGGAGGGGCTGGGATGTGGCTCAGTGGGAGAGCCCCTGCCTAGAATCCCCCAGTGAGGGGCTGGGGGCGTGGCTCAGTGGTAGAGCACCTGCCTAGAATCCCCCAGTGAGGGGTTGGGGGTGTGGCTCAGTGGTAGAGCATCTGCCTAGAATCCCCAGGGAGGGGCTGGGGGCGTGGCTCAGTGGGAGAGCCCCTGCCTAGAATCCCCCAGTGAGGGGCTGGGGGTGTGGCTCAGTGGTAGAGCTCCTGCCTAGAGACCCCCAGTAAGGCATGACTCGGGAATATAGTGTCTGTCTAGCAGTGCCTGAGGGCACTGGGTTCCAGTTCCATTACTTGGGGGCTGGGGACCTTCTTAATTAAAAGTAATAAAGTGGACGAGCCTTAAGTTTAACCTTTCTAAACAAAGTCGTCTCTTTAAACAACAACCTTTAAAGTACACTCCAACACAAACACTATAAGGGATGAAGTTATCAGGTGACAGTTCTGACAAGAGAGCAAAAGCTCTCTCTCCTCATTAGTCGAAGAAACACGTTTGCAGAAGACTTGCTCTCAGTTTCTAGGGCTAGTGCAGTAATGTAGCAGCGTGGACTGTATAGATCCTGTGGCATAGCTGTGTGCGCCGACCTCAGTCAAGACTTTCAGCAGTTCCCTCTCGGTGTGAGCCATGCTCCACCCTTGGCTTCAGGTACCCACTCCCAAGACCCAAAGCCTCCAGCCTCCTCTATCCCTTCCTGTGGACAGAGCTATGTCTCCAGCATGGTACTGCACCTGGCAGAGCACCTCAGATCTAATCTGCACACTGAGTAGTCTCTTTTAGGTAATGCTTCACAGTGCTCTCCGCATGCTTCCTTGGGGGACTGTCGTGACGCTGCAGGCTAATTCCTGGGAGGGATAGAGAATATGAGCGCAGTGCTGTCATCTATCCCACACCTGGGGAGAGCATGGGGCTTGCCACCTTCTAGCCCCCAAGGACGAGACCGAGGCCAGGCCCTGAGCATAGCCCCACTGTCGAGTCCTGTGACTGGGTGCAATGTGGCTCACCCTCCATCTGCTCATCTCTCCACTCTCCTGTCGCAATATTGTCTGGCTTCCGACATGTTCTGTTAGAGTTGTGCTAGGGACCAATTGCATTTAGGGCGAGTAAACAGAAAGAGTGCCGCTACACTTCCGATTTGCGATGCTCATGGCTATATTTCATAATGCACACACGCACTTGTTCGTGTGGAGTGAGCCCAGCATGGACACAGGGAACAAGGTTAGCCTTCCAAGGACTTCAGGGAGACAGCCATTGAGGGCTATAGAGCAGGGCAATCCTTAGCTTAACTACTGGGACAACTATTAACTGCCCAGAATGTCCTTAAGGAAAAAGCAGGGCCCATACTTGATATTAAAAGTGATTGCTGGGTCAGCTGTGGTGGTTCACACGTATAATTCCAGCACTCAAAGCCTCAAGTTATAGGTTACTCAGAGCTGCAGAGTGAAATCCTTATCAAACAAAAGGGGAGAAAAGGAAATAGAAAAAGAAAAAAAATCATAATTATTGAAAGAAGATAAATGGAATTAAAAGAGCCAACAGAAGCTCCTGAACCCAGGGTCTCTTTGTGTAAGAATTTAGTACACATGAAATGAACATCGAGCAGCAGTAAGTCCATGGCGGCCATCTGACAGATGCCAAGAGAACATCTCTTCAGTGATCCAGACAAAGACAGATGTAGACCCTGACCTAAGCCACACACTGAAGAGATGACACAGGTTCTGCAGCTCAAACAGAGGGAATTGCCAGAACAGCCCAGAAGAAAATTAGGACTGTTTATCAGGTCACTAAGGAACCTTTGGAGCCTAGGCCACGCCTGGTAGGACAGGCTGTCACCATAGCTACTTGGGAGGTGGAAGCAGGGAGAGCTCAAGTTGGAGGCCAGCCCTCAGCTGTCTCCTACAGGAGATGGCAGCTGGAAGCAAAAGACCTAGGAAGCTCACGGGCCAGCCACCTGGGTGCTCACTGGTGAGCAGAGACCTTCCCGCAGACACGGTGGAAGGCAAGGACTGGCACAGAAAAAAATGGTCCTTTGACCGTCCCAAGTGCTTTCAGCTGTCCATTTAGTGAGCATGGCCCTGGCAGCATAGAAGAGTGGGCTAGGGTCTAGAATTGGGGGGAAAGGGCTGAAGCTGTACCTCAGGTTTTGGCTTTTCCAAGAGTCCGAATCCCTGGCCTCCCTCTCAGCTGCTCCAGGGACTGTGCCTTGCAGTAGAGAGCTGCCCTGCGGGGGGAGGGAGGGCAGAGTTCTCAGCATAGCCTGGCTCTTCAGTGTCTCTGCTGGAAGCCCCTCCCCGGCCTGTTTCTACTCTGTGGACACCACCTGGGCTTCTCAGCTACTGGCTCTTCATCCAGAGCCTGGGTGACCCTTGACTGTGACCCCAGACCTCTATCAGAGCCTATGCCTGGAGCCCTGCTCCCTCGTCCCTCTCTCACTGACGCGCCTCACCCTGCCCTTGCCTGGGTCCTAGGCACCTTGGAGATGGAACCTTATGCAGCTTCTTTAGTCTCGTTCTGTTGTGCTGTTGTTTTGTTTGGAGATGCCAAGGAGCAAACACTCCACTACTGAGCCACAGCCCTAGACTTTGAGTCTTATCCCAAGTCCCCATTGGCTGAGGGCAAAGCTGGCCTCCATCTGGTCCCTGTGACCTTCCCCATCCCTATCCCTGACCCCACACACACACACGCCAATCTGCCGAGGCTGCTGAGTAACTGCCGCATTCCCAGCTACGTTGAGCTGCTCGGCTCACTGCCTTGTTTCCTTTCCTTCCTGGCATGTCTGTAAACTTTGCCGGGTAGCTGAAGCCAAGTACCCAATTAGGGATTTCTCTCCAGTTTCATTCAGCCTGTAATTGAAGTGGGAACATCTTATTGCATGACACATCAAACAAGCGTGCATCCTGGAACCTCAGCCTGGATGTACACAGCAGCCCTGACTTCCTCACCTCAGACCTGCAGGGCCAGGCCAGGCCAGGCCAGGAGGCGTTGGCATAGCCAGTGCTCACCAGTCAGGTGGGGATAGAGCCCTTCAGCTCGGGGGTCCCCATGGGATGTCATCCAGGCCAAACTTGGCAGCTACCACCCACCCTCAGTTTCCTGTCTTGGAGAGAGGGTGGCTTGTACACCTGCCTGCCTGGGCTGTCACAGGCTGACTTTAGTAGCTAGTATGTGTTCCTTGGCCCATGCTCTGTATTCCATGCCGTGGGGAACATAAAGGTTTGGTGTGGGGTCCATCTGACTTGGGGCTGCTGTGGGTCTGTCTAACTTAGTTGGCTTCAGTACCGAGGGAAAGTCCCTTGGCTCTCCCAGAGCCTGCTGGGCTGTCTGTCTCCCCTGTGTCTCACCACACTCCGGCAGCAGCACCCTCCATCCTCGGCTGTCTAAGGGTGTAATTAGCTCAGTGATTTAGTGAGCTTACAGCAGTGCTCTGCCTCCACGACAGCCTGGCGATAGAATGTTCCCGTCACCCTGATGGGTCCCCAATGCCCTTGCAGCCGTCCGTTCCCACTCACAGCCCCAGGCAGTCACTGATCTTTCCTCTGCCGATTTGTCTTTTCAGAACATTTGTCTAAATGGAACCTTACACTACGCAGGCCTTTGTTCTGGCTTCTGTCGCTCAGCATAATACTTTGGAGATTCAGCCATGTCATAGCATGTATGACATGCCAGTTCCTTTTTATGGCTGAGTAATATTCCACCATGTGGATAAGCCATGTGCTTAGGGATCAAGTCATTGATGGTAGACATTGGACTGTGTCCACTCTGGGCCACTGTGGGCCATGCTGCTGTGGACCTTGGAGATAGTGCCCATGTCTTATGTGTAGAAGGGGTTTCTGGATTATCTGTACATGTGTCACCTTTGTAAGGAATGACCTAATTGTTTTCCAAAGTGGTTGTGCCTGCTGACATCCCCTCGTAAGGGTCCCCTGTGTGTGCGCGCCGTCATCCCCGCAATTCGTCTTTCCTGGCTTCCTGACGACAGCATCCACTGTGGTTGCGTTTCCCTAATGACTAATGATTCGGAGCTCATTTCTGCAGCTTTATTAGCCATTCATACATCTTCCTCGCTGAGACGCCGCTCACATCCGTGCCCAGTTTTTAATTGGATTGTTTGTCTTCTAATCATTTTCTTAATGCTTTCGTCTGATAAGCAGCGTTTTTAATTTTGATGAAGTGTAATTTATCAGCTCTTCCTTCCGTGGCAGGCACTTTGTCCTGGGGACTCCATTCACCCCAGCACTATGGTTGCCTGTGATTGTTACAGAGGGCTTGGTTTTGGACTCTGTGCCTTGCCCTGTTAGTTTGATGATGGAATCCAGTTTCATTTGTCCTCTTTGATCCTCAGTCACCCCAGCACAACAGACTGCCAGACATGCTGCGTTAGCTTGTTTTCTGTTGCTGTGATAAGCACCGTGACCAAAGCAATAGGAAGGAAAGGGTTGATTCGGCTTCTGTGTCCCTCTCACAGCCCAGTCGGGCCAGGAGCTCAAGGCAGGAGCTGTAGCAGAGGCTATTGAGGGACACTGCTCACTTGCCTTCTCCCCATGACTTGCTCACCCGGCTTTCTCATGGGCCTACCTGCCCAGAGATGACCATACAGCAGTGGCTCGGGCCTTCCCACATCAGTCAGTCCTACCTGCCCAGAGATGACTATACAGCAGTGGCTCGGGCCTTCCCACATCAGTCAGTCCTACCTGCCCAGAGATGACCATACAGCAGTGGCTCGGGCCTTCCCACATCAGTCAGTCCTACCTGCCCAGAGATGACCATACAGCAGTGGCTCGGGCCTTCCCACATCAGTCA